>JAALGZ010000008.1:0-1200000 GCA_015227615.1 Labyrinthula sp. Ha
CTACCAGCAAATATCCTTAAATCATGGATATTATGATTCTTATGGCACTACATTGTCCATATTTGGAAAAAGAAATTATTCTGTTCAAAATAGTTTCTCATCAATATTGTGGTGATTAAGTATTAACAACTTGGAGACTGCTGGGCCCCAAGAATAAAAATTTTCATGACTGTCAAAGACACAAAAATTGAACTTTAAGGAATATACTTCCAAATCAAGTAGGTTATGCCACACTTTCAGCTGACATGAAGCCTTGCTTACTCTACATCGACCCCTTTGTTACTAGTCTCACTAAAGTTCTATTAAGGAAAATATAACAGCTACCATTCTGGGCTTATGCACTAATTATAATACATGAAAACTTGAGAATAAGTTACGTCACTTTATTCTAGGAAAAAGCAGTAATTCATTGGAGAGCTCTAGATAAGTTCAATCAAGCTATTGGCAACTAAACAAAGAACTAATTTATATTTATTGTATCAACATACATGCCAATTTTATTAAATACTCCCTAGGATATGAAATGGGCATTAGCTTGATTTAGTGAAATCTTCTCTGGGACAAATAGGGTAGATAATCGAATTAACTGAAATCTAAGATGATGTTATGCTTTTATATCCCCTTAAATCGATAAGCTTATTGCAAGGACTCTTTGCTTCTTCTGATTGTCTCAACTTAGACCTATTGGTCGGTTAACTAGTCTGTAGTTAACTTGCAGTACAAGTTTACCCAACTTGTTTAAATGTTTTAGAATTATTTCGAGGTGTTAGTTTTTTATACATACTTAATATACTTGTAGATGCTTGGGATTGAAGCAGATTTATATTTTTTCCTAGATATTTCTAACCTTATTGCATTCGAATAAATAAGTTGACGAATAACGTAATTAATACTACGATAATTGCCAAAATAATCACAGGAAATATAGCTACTTAAGTATCTATTTATAATATATACTGTATATCGCATATTAAGAAGATATTCTAATACCCCCTCATGAACTGTTTAATAAATCCAATAGTGGTTCACTTATTGAACCACCGGGAAAGAGGTTTCCCAACAACTGGTAGCTTTCATTGAATGACAGCTTTTCGTAGAAGAAACTAAAATCAGCAACGATTATCATGTCTTTGTTTTCCAAAATATGTAGCTCTAGACCCATATCTTTTACCAAAATATTTTCATTTATCTTCATTCAGTTTGAAGTGGAATTGAGGACTTCGAATTCAGTCTATAACTTTACTCAAACTATAATTTCTTCTGTCTTAGAGCTTATATTTGGAGTAGTACTAAGATTATGGTATCTGAGTTGACTCATGAAAATTTGTGTTTTTTTCTCGTCTTGCGAAAGGTGGATGATATGAGGTATATATACTCAGCCGAGTGTCTGAGGACGAATCTCTGGCATCTTAAAGCACAGATTACCGAGAATTTAATGTGTTTGCATTGAAGTTAAGGGTTACAAACATTGATCACCTTCAAATCGTATGGAATTTGTTTCAAGGTTTTAAGCTAGTTTCTTACTATTTGTTTCTACTTGACTAATAGTTCTAATTCCCTGTTTCTTTTTAGTATAATAGGCTTTTGATTTCATGGAAACACTTTACTGTCAATGCTAAACATACGGCCATAATGATCTTAAGCATAAATTTGTTGGTTTTATGGGTAAAAGAAAAGATGTAGGGTGACCCGTTTCTTCTGGTAAGATATTAGGCATATGGGGTTAATGTTTATTGCGATATTAAAACCCCAGTTAAGTAAAATAAACGAAGATCATAACTATATTTTCTTGAGTGAAAGATTCTTATTCTTTCTATGATGTTTCTTACTTTCTTAACCCACAATTGGCTAGCTGAAGTTACTATTAGAGCTTTAATAACTGTTAAAAGATACTAAAATTACACTACCTAAGCAACCTTATTTAATGCTGACTAGATGTCTATGTATTGATCTATATATATATATATCCGTACACTTGATGAGAAGAAAAACCTAGTATATCTGCACTAGAAGTGTTCGCTGTAATCCTACATTTTTATTACCAAGGAAACAACAGCAGTAGAAAGCTGAGAACCCTTTCAGAACCTTCTAGTTTTTTAATTAGCCTCTTCTGCATTCCTTTCAAGATCTGGAATGCCATGAGTACTAGTTACTTATGTCTTGGAGTGGCCTTTCTATCCTTTACACTGTCCCTAATTTGAGAAACATATATAAGAATACATCGAAATAATTAGCTAAAACTATGGAGCCTAGAGATGGGGCAATAAACATTGAGAATATTTGATAACTTCTCTTAGCAACTTGTGCGTGCTACAAATTCACCTAGTAATCGACTTTTACCTCTTTCAATAAGTAAAAGTACAACTTACAGTGATACTACAGGAAGAACCCTGACCAAATCCGGGTAGAAACAATATCTTGACACGCTCTTACTCTCCTCGCCAAAGATAAATCCAAACTTGTAGTTTGAGGCTAAGGTGCTATTTCAAAAAGAGGGATTGATACTTTAGTATTTACATTAAGTATTAAAATTTTTCTAACTCATTGCTCTTGACCTTGTGTTATTTTTAATTGAATCATTTGCGTTTGGGGCCACATGGCTGAATACATATTGTGATATTTTTATAATTGCAAGTTTTGAAACCTGTGGTTTCCCTCTTTTCTATGCTTTTCTGCCATTCTATAGTCCTACCATTGCTTTCATTGCAGCCTATGAGAGTTTAACCCACTTTCTTGATCATTTCCAATTTAATTTTATCCGCTAAACGGTGGGAATTAGTGATATCAACTCCTTAACAATACTGCACTCGGAGTTTAGTGTCTATTGAGTCAACCAGCTCTTAGTGTCGTTACTCTGTTCCAGCAAGGCAAACCAGGAATCTCTGAGCTCCTGTAATTCGTGTGGTGTGTAGGTGAAGTGATCTGATTTATGAATATTTTCCTTCACCCAAGAAATGAAGTGAACTAATTATATGGTTTGGTTAATGTGTTATTTGGGTTGATATTATTTGATGTGCTATTACATAACAGAGAAGCACTTAAATGTCGTTTAACGAGTATCCTTCTCCAGTGAAACAACCAAGGGTCAAGGTATTAGGAGTATAGTTTGTAACATGAACATTCGTGCTCAAATTACACTTCTAAAATCTTCCTAGGGTTACTGGTACTCTATGAATTAGCATTTTAGGGTTGGTATTCGCCCTGGCTGAACTCAGCTACCAAAAGAAGAATAATCAGAGCTTAGACTATATATTAACTTCACCTGTAGAGAAAAATAAGAACCCGAAATCCTATTTAGGAAACGAAAGGTCACATAATTCAGCATTTTAGGTTTCAAATGATACAGCTTAGTCCAAATGCAATTATGGACCATCATTTAAAAAGCATAACTCCTAATTAGCTAGTGTTGAATACTTATACTTCGCATGTAATTAATCTTATTCATATCTTAAGAAAGAGCATTGACACACTTAACTATATTACACAGCATGTAGGCTTCAGCGGAGATCCCTTAGTTGTATTAAGTGGGAATTCCTGCCAGAATGAATTTCAGAGTACTACAGATTCGTGTTTGATTCTCTAAACAAATGAGAAAATGTATACCTAAATTTGCATTGACGTAGAGCAAGGCAAAGACAGCTCTTCTTAGAGGGAGTTGAATGTTTAAGAAATTTGCAAGCAACGAGAGAAACCTAAATTCTTGCTTAGTTATTCGAGCTACGCCTGAAAAGTTGAAAAGGAGCGATGCCGGATGGAGCTGAAAACATGGATCAACAAGAACACGTTATAACGTTTAGACAACTAGAGAGAAAATTCTACCAACAGCTCGTTGGGCTTACTTCCTAGAGTTATAGGACAACCCCATGAACCATTCCCTTGTAAGCTCTACTTAAAAGAGAAACATAAAATAGCAACAATTATACATAAACCACGTTTTCAAAGTCCATCTTCTATCATATCGAATCTTTTACTGTCTCTTTTACTGTTAGTATCTAACTATGTATAACTGTTCCAGCTGGTACTATATGTTCCCCCCTAATTTCCCAAAATACTGGAAGCAAAATATGAAGTACAAAAGGTGCAAACAACTCCTGATATGCTTCATTCTCTTTCAACAAGCTTATCTTCAAATACCTGACCCTGTTTTCACTTATATATTTACACAATGTATTTGTTTGTCTGATAACCCTGTACTCCCAGAAACTTCACAGTTTCCCGTTACAAACGGATTTGAACAGTTTTCCTTACTAAAATCTAGCATCTCAACCTGTCCTCAAATAACTGGTTTTCATGAGGCTTCTCACCAGGGCATCTTGATTGATGCTAATGAATCACAAAGTTCATTTTCTGCACTAATTTCTGCAAATAGTTATGATTCCTTGGGTGTTGCTAGTTCTCAGGGATTCACTTTCGAGTTCTGGGTTAATGCTTCATCTTTCGAAAACCCAGCGGAAACAACTGTTTCTGTACTCTTGGATTGGGCTTCTGATGAAGATCTTTCTACTCTGGGTAGCTTCCTCTGTGCCATCAAAACAAATCCTGGGAGATTCATTGAAGGAATATACGCCTCCTCTTTAATGGACGACGATGCCAGTATCAGATTTGATTTGAACTCAATAGACGACTTTACCAAGCTTCATGTTACTTGTGGCGTTCGTTTATCTTCAGGATCTCTTTTTCCTTTCTTTTGTTTAAACGGGCAATGTGAACAGGATGAAGATTTTGAGTTGTCCGTTGCTGAAGTAAACGCACTCAACGGAAAAATCTCGCTGGGGCTCAGCGCCCAGGCGGTAAGTGATTTTGATAACCGTTTAGTGTCTTCAGTTAACATTTTTTCTTTTCAATCTTATGCGTTAGGTCTAACTGATGAAAATGTTGTAGATTTACTTGAGGCTGAAGGGGTTTTCTTCAACTATCCTGTACCAGCAACGCCTTCTCGTTTAGTATTTACCGAGGATGTGGGTGCATTAGCATTCCGTGAATCTTTGTTCTTTGATTTTGATGCATCAGGAAGTAATTTCGTTAATTTCACGCTGCTGAATTCTTCTTTCGGAAGTCTTAGTTCAACAGAAGATATTCTTTTTTCAGAAGCGGATACAGTTTTCACACCAGCAGCAAATGTTTTTACATCGACATCGAATTGTGTAGATGATACTGATTTTTTTGAGACTTATTCTTTTACAGTCTTTGATGAGAATGCGTTGGCCTCATGTGTTGTTGGAGCGAATACTGTGGTTGAAATTTGCATAACTTCAGTAAATGATGCCCCAGAGTTTCTTCTTGAGGATATTGTAGTCCAAGTCGTTGATGATGCCGAAAACCCAGTTTCTTTTACTTTCATACCTGGAACAGATGTTGATGATCCTAATAATGAAGGTTTAGACGGGGGATTAGTTGGAGGGGCAATTGTGTTAAATGTTGCAGAGTTAAAAGGTCAAGTATCGACCTGTGATGGACCGTTCGAACCTTTAGAAACAGGAGACCAGGTTTCCATTGGTCTAGAAGGTTTTGTACAACTTTGTTTTCTAAGGGGTGATACATTGGATGAGCGTGAAGGGGCGGTAGGAAGCACTGAGTTAAAATTTGCTATTGTTGATGAAGCTGGAAGTACTACGGCTGGTGATGCAGAAGGAACAGTTATAATAGAAGTTCGTGAACTTTTGGTGTCCTGCCAAAACACCTGTGACTTTACTATTAACGAAAATACCGAACTGGAAATTACCCTGGATGGTGAAAACATTCGTGGTGATCCTGTTATTTACACTATTGAAGATCTTCCTCGGAATGGAGCCTTAACTACACTAGAGGGAGAGGAAATTCTGAGTACACCGTTTACATTAGTTGACGCTGATTCGGTTGTTTATACTCCAAGTGAGTTCTATTTCAATGAAAACGAAGAAGGGGGAACAGTTGATGGGTTGGGTGATGCTTTTTGCCCTGATGATCAGGACAGCTGTCCGGATACCTTCACTTTTGGAGTTGGTTTTGGAAATTCCAAAATTGAGGATCAAGTACAGGTCACAGTGCGTGCAGTAAATAATCCAGATGCTGACATATCTAGTGTAGGAATTATCGCTGTTGGTACCAATAATGAAGCCTCTCTTGGCTCTATTTCCATAGACCCTAAGACAGATTCGGATATGTTTCCAGTAACTCTAATCATCAGTGCTATTTCAGGAGTTTATATTACTTATGCAGGGGAAAATGTTGGAGATGATACGGAGAGGGAGTTTACTGATTATCCATCGAATCTTAACGAGTTCTTAGCTGAATCTACTGTTCATTTGGGAACTGTTGGTGATAGGCGCTTACAAGACGATGACCTTGAAAGTGGCTCGTTTTCTTTATCAGTTCAAGATGGTGAAAGAAGAGCAACAGCCATAGTTAGAGTGCAACTTGCTGAGGAAGAGTCTGGATCAAGTGGGCCTAGCATGCTTTTCTTGTTTGGTGGTGCTGGTGTTGCGGCTCTGCTGGTGCTGATGTTTGGTAGCTGGATGGGTTCGAAACTCAAACGAAGGCGTAGAAGGAGAAACCTTTATCACACTGATGCTGATGATGAAGAAGAGCATGAGATGAAAGTTGTAGGGGGTAGTGACGTTGAAAAACCTGTCACAGCTAACCCAAGGCAACGCGTAAGGGATTCCCCAAATCAAAAAAAGGCCCGTAAGGGGTCGGACCCACCTGATGAAAAGGGTAAAATGAAAACAAAAAATGCGGCTTTTGGTACTGGTAAAAGTAAAGGGAAGGAAAGCAAAGGTGGAAAAAACACTGCTCCCCGAAATGGAGCAAACAGAATGTCAGGCAGTTTTACAGGGAGAAGAAGTGGTCGAGCACCGCCTCCAAATAGACTTTCAAGAAATATTGAGAAAGATGAGAAGCTCGCAACTGAATCTGAAGCACCTGCTTCACCAAAAGAAAAAGGCAAAAAGGATAAAATCGTTCTTCTTGGAACATTTCCAAATATAACGTACGTGAAGACAACAGAAACAGATCATATTTGACTCTGTTAGATAAACCCAACTTCTGACTACTTAGGAAAAATTTCATAGTTACAATATAGAGATAAGTCAGGAGTGCATATTAACTTAGTAATTTCGATAAGTCTTCATACCTATTCACCTTTTTCTAGTGCTACTAAACACTCTTGATACTTTTGATCCAAAGCAGTCAAGTCAATCACTTTCTTCACTTTAGTTCTCAAAAATACATCCTTATCGGCTTTTCTCTTAAGCAAATCAAACCGCTTAAGAAAAAAGTAAAAATGCTTGAAGCAAGTGTTCACATGAGCTTCTGCTTGATTCGAAACCACAAATGGCCAGCAAACAGCGTAAATGATTGCAAATATCCTGAACATTCGCTTGAACATTTCCTTCACGTACTTATCAATAAACTTTGGTGGAAACGGATCATCCTCTTCCTCAGGAAAGATCTTAGTGTTATCAATTTGATCTTCAAGCCAAATCATGCTATGATGTACATAATCTGCTCCATGAGGACTTGAAACTTTTCCATTCCCTCCTCTTAATCTATACTCAAAACCTTGAGGGAATCCATTGAAAAAGGCTGGAAAATTCGCGTACCCATTATATTCTTCCACAAGTCTTGCATGAGTTGCCGGATCTGATGACTGCTGGTGAAATTCTTCAACTAATCCATACAAGAGCGAAACTTCGTTATAAAAGTCAACGGTGTTGGCAGCTAGCCATTCGTTCTTCGCTTCTAAAAGAGCCCTTTGTTGAACTTCTTCGTCAGACAACTGAGGATTTTGAAACTTGACTCTATCAATGGACTCTTCCAAAGTTTCTTGAGGAATATCGATTATTTTCAACAAGTTTCCACTGCCGATCGTCTTGAACTGTTGTGCTAATTTACGTAAAGTCTGCTGAACGGAGAGATCACGACCACGTAATGTGTAAGATTCTTGAGTTCTTTTGGATTTCATTTGACTGTGACGCTTTCTAAATGTATTTTTTTCATTTCCTTCTTGTTTCCAGCCTTTCATGATTTACAAGGAGATTTTAATAGACTTTTTTGACTTTGTTTTTTATTCTCTGTATTCAGATTAGTTTCAGTTAAATTATGAATATGTAGCTAGAATATTTTGGGCAATTAAGTTTTGATGACGTGGATTATTTGCATATGTACCACTAAAGCTACTGCTGAATAAAGATGTTTTATAGATAGAAATATGGATATATAATTAATTGTTTAATAATTATAAACTTAATTAATAAGTTCAAGAAATATACAAAATATTAAAACTAAATTTAATTAAAAACAATATACTATAATAGCTTCTCCTAGTTCTAGAAACATATAAATGCTAGAGAACATAAAGCAAAAGAAACAGCTGAATAGGACTATGTATGAAGTCAGATTATAGTAAACCAAAGTTTTGGTTTTTTGTTTCCTTTGTCGATGACTCTGTTTTTTACAGTAGTATTTATACAAAGTAGTGGAAGGAACCTAGGCAGTCTCACTTATGAGGAACGATCGTGCAAACAATAACGCAGCCGTAAGAATAGATGAACTTAGGAACCAGGTAATAGCTCAGGCTTGCGAATTTCTTTGCAATAAAATCTGTCCAAGTGAGTGATCAGTGAAAGTCTTACTTTTATGATCCATTAGAAGATTTCGGAAAAATCATAAATCTAACGAAAGGTATGGAGGCCTCGAAGTGATTGCACCAATTGGAGCTACCAGTAGTCGAGCAGCCTTAACCCCATATGAACATTTTCCTAATCATCACAGCTTAAGAAAGAGCTGAAAAGCAATAAAAAATAGAATACATGTTACATACATTTTATGATGGGAATATGTCATTAGGGTGCTGTTTAAGAAGTGTTTTCTTTGAAAATTTGTGAAGCGCGGTTCCAATATTCACTCTAACTGCATCGTAGAAATTTCAAAAAAGCTTAAGGACATTGAACATTTGCTAAACTCCCTTTGATATTATTCTTTGAGAATTCTCAAAAATTTCTCAATAAGACTCTGAAATATTTCTATACAAAGTCTCAAATATTTCTTCAAGTGCCATATCAAGCACCTTATATGTATCCCTATTTGCCTCTAGAAACTTTTGTAAAAGGTAAAGAATTAAGAATAACGCTATTTTGAAAAGCAATAATTTATGCTGAACTCAGTTTCATATTGTTTATTGTACGTCAAAGTCGCACCAGTAGCTCATATTAACTAAGGGACTCTATCAACGAATCATGTAACCCATTTCTAAGTTGATAATATCTTTACTTCTCAGTTCTTGCTTATAGTGCCTGGGGGATTTACCTGTCATTATCAGAACTTACAACAGTATCACAAACGGTTATTGAGACACCAGTGAAAAGTCGTGATGCAGTCTTACATGTGAGTAACAAAAAACTGTTTCTTAAAAAACCCAAATATACGGAAATGCACTACACCGATATCGAGTATACATACTTGCTCATTTGTAGAAATGAAAGTGAACGACCACATCACACTCAAATTTTTGATCACTGTGTGTTAGAGAATGAAGTACCAACAAATTAAGTTTCTCAGTGTACAATAAGCTTTAATATAGACTTACTTAGAAAGCTGAAGTAACTTTCCATAAGATTGTGAGATGTTTTAACATATAGTACTGTAAAAATAAAACAGATCAATTTGTTAAATTCATCATTCGGGCTTATGCATTTAAATAACTATGCTTAGAAAAATATAGCTTCATAAATTTTTGTTGCTTGCATTCTGTTCTTTAGGAAATAGAGTGGTGTTGAAGACTGGCAATAGCAGTATTATTTTCTGAGACTCAGAATACGCCACATCAAAACTTCATAACCCTTTCCATTGATTCTACCTTTTTGGCATTGTAAGATAACCTAGATATTAACCATTAGAAAAATCTATTTTTTATATTTTAAATTAATTTGTCCCTACCCTTTTAGGATTAGAAAACTCTCCATCACAATATGCTCTATGAAAAAGTTTTGCATTGGGATTATTTGTCTCGCTAAAAGAAATAAAACAAACAATAGAAAATTTTGGGCAACTGACTTATTATTATACACGCTTTCTTTTGTTTTCCTAGGCTAAGTTCATCTCGTAAAGGTTAACAAAAAGTAAATATATTAATACCATGGATTAAGCTCTTTCCGTTAGCTTAAGGTATCTAATGTTTTGATTACTGCGTATAAATGGATAATCTAGTTGTAATTATAGAGAGGGAAAATGTAGCTTTTGCAAACAAATCTGTTATACGATGTTTTCTTAAAGAATTTAGTAAACGCTTCTGACAATGTTGTGCCATACTTTCGGTTTTGAATCAAGATAACACAAATCTTGTTATTTTGTACAATATTAACTAAGAAGCAAATACCTCCTATATAGCTCCTTGCTGTTAACAATACCAGATAAGCATTAAATCTTATATAAGTGGCTATGATTCGAAAATTCAAAAATTATGATTAGAGGAAAGTATTGTTAGATTGGAATCCCGATAAATAAAGCTATATATATATATATTAGTTTTGAATCTTTATTTGGTTTAGGATCAATGATGCTTGAAATATTGTTAGATTTTCTTGCTTACTCTTTGGGTTGCACTGAGAGAGTCTTATTATTGCCTCTTGGGATCAGCGATACTGCTATAATGAATAAATATAGTTTTCATATTCTGAGATAACTATACAATGAAACAGTAAACTTCTAGTTAATAAAAAACAAAACAGGCATGTAATATAAGACTCGTTGACCTCTTCAGAAAAATCTCATTAAAATATTTTGTTATTCGTATTATATATCTGTGGAAAACGGAAACATAGCCAGAAAAGTAAGATGTAACAAAATATACAGGAACATGACATTTCAGCCGTTGAAACTTGAATATTGGCTGTAAGCTTGATCTTGGAGATAAGGGTCAAGTACTCGCGTAACTTTTGCCCAAAAACACGTTATTAACCTATCAATATATTTGTGAAGGATAAACCATACCCGCACAACATATAAGACATGTAATACCTGTAAAAACTATATGAAACTCAAACTATACTAGACACCACGTTGAAAACTAGATTTTCTGCTAGATATAAATATTATATACGGTTAGTTTCTTCTAACAAAATAATGAGAAGCCATAAAAAAATTATCATTCTCTTGAATGCAGGAAAATAAGCGAGTACTTGGGCTCTTATCCTTACATTAGATTGGAGTGATGTGTGAACTGGATTTTTGACTACTCGAGGTACTTAATTTCTTGCTTTGAAATGAAAATGAAAAAACAGTTAAGCACTTCACTTAAAAGTTTGTTAAGAGTTCTTGTACAAATATTAGTTGGATTTTAAAGAATCTTTTCGAATGTTTAAATTAAGTTATACTCTAAAATAACATCGATCGAGTATACTGTCTATCATTACACTGTAGTTTCCTAGTCTAGGTTCATTAATATGGAGCAACCAGGGCAATATTCCTCCACTTCAGCTAGACGTCCATAGAGAACAGAACCAATAGTTCAAAACAAGATTTGTATTGAAATATTAGAATAGAAATATGAGCTATACTGAGTTTCAGAAAAGGGTACCAAATTGAATATTATAAGATATTTTTCGCTCTTGCTTCAGAACCCTAATAAGTTACCATACTTTGATCAAACAAGTGTCGCATATAGCGAGTGTACTAACACATTAATACTTTTCATATAGATGGAAATTTTGGATCTCAAGAGAATGAATGGTAGATATAACTATTAGAATTTGGATAGGTAAACCATATTTATAAGTTTTAAGGCGATGACCTAAGAACTTTAAAGGTAAGATAATTAGATGCATCCTATAGATATGCGTTAAGCCACATCTCGTGAAGTGAGTTCAGATTAGAGATTTATTCTATTCTGCAATAAATAAATCATTTTTCAGTTGAGTCAGGTATGAAGGGTTTAAAAGGTAAGAACGACTAATTATTTCATTTTCAACATGAACATACGAGCTATTACTCTCGACATTGATGAAGCATTGGTAAGTTATTATCCAGTCTCAGAAACAGAGAATTCTTTTTAGAGATATTTAAATATAGTCTCACACAAGTGGGGAAAAGTTAACATTTTCTAAGTTTTTTTGTAATAGCTATGGAAAGCTAACTTATCCGACACCAAGTTAGATTAAAGCATCTAAATATAAATAGCCCTAATCTGCTTGAAGCAATATGGACACATCCATATGAATTGCAAAATTTCTTAATGAAAAATCTACATGCAAATTTCTCAGAAATATTCAAATTTTCAAATATATATATACAGCCACAAAAGGAACAGCTAATAGTTTTGCTGGGAATTTGTGGCAATAAACCAAAAACCATATGTGACACAGACATTACATTTCTTGGACAAACAATAGTCTAGTATTTTCCTTACTGTAATCTTCTATAAGCATTTTTACTGGAATCTGATTTGTTTCAGATACAGTCTTAAACATCTGGTTGCCAAACTTACATGTCACTAGCATCGCAAACCGAAGCCGAGATTGAATTTAGTAACAGGTTATAGTAGTTGACAGCAAAATAATATTGTGATCTACGATCCTTAGATATTTTTTCCACATTTCCCCTGAATTCTAATTAGTTTAAATGTTGCTAATATTATTAGTTTCCAGTTCGAATATATAACTTATCTACACTTTTGTACGTTGGCAATATTGAAGGAGTATGGTAGGAAAATCAATAAAATAAACATTACACATTCTTTAAAGAAAAATTTTTGTTGAAATTTATGTAATAATCATTAGAGGTCATTCAAGCTCATTGAATAGATTTACGTTCTTTAAAGATACAGACAGAGAACCATGGAATTTTTATTAAAACAGTTTCGGAATGCACATATCACAATCCCCAGGATTTGTAGTTTTTTTTAATTAAGTTTTGTTTCGGATACTTAAAGGGGATTACCATTTCTTCATAGACCTGAAAGTAATTCTATGACCAGTATTACAAGTAGGCTTGTGTAACTTCTTCAACCCTACAAAGACTCGTTCATCAATTATTGACCCAGCGAACTGACAACAGCAATATTACCTATTCTCTATTAAGACAATGTATGAATTGTTTCTAGCCAATAGATCAGATGAATGACTGATTTATCATTGGGTTTCAACAGAAAAGTTAGTATTACTTACCATAACTTGTATTGTCAATTTTTTAAATAGAGAAACCAAAGCTCATGAGACACAAAAAGCATCAAATGGGTTTACTGCGTATTCTTGACCTCAATTAATATAGAAAACCAGAATACTAGTGAAATTTTTCTGTGGGCTACAAGGTAAAGAAAGCGACAAGAGTCTATTCATTTTAAATATTAAAATATTTTCCTCTGTTAAATAAAAACTTTATTTAATAAGAGTTGCCTCAAAAAATATTTCATTTATTAATTTGCCAACTACTATTTTTGGGAAACCTCAGCCCAAGAAAAATAGCTGGGTTATTTGGTCTAATATTTTTTCGCTGTTGAACAACTTTCATACTCCAGTAGTTTTCACTTCGTTATTATCCAGTCGCTGGAACTATAAGTTATCAAATGGTGGAGGACATGTCTATGTTTTAGGTTTGTTAGTTCATAGTAAGAAAAATAAAACAAATCACTGTATTTTGTAGTTATATCATATACTCCTAACGTATTTTCTGCTTATTGCGATTATAGTGTAACTAAGCGATTTATTTTCCATTAATGGAGCGTTTGTTTGGTAAAACTAAGGGATGTACAGCAACAGGCATATGCTTACATTAATTCGAACATGTGTTATAGATTTTATAACACGAAATATGTATATTCCCTTCGGTTAACATATTGGGACAATTGATTGATACCACACCAACTTTTTGGAATAATTCTGCCACGGAAACCCTAAATTCTTCATAGAAACCCTGCTTTGAGAAAAGGAACACCATAAATTCTTGAAAAGCTCAAGATGTAATCTTAATACTGACGAAAAGAAAGGGTTACCGCTACTTGTTTTGTATAGTTTTACTTAGGCAAAGACCAATCCATAGAAACTAAAGAGCGAGTCCCGAAGAGTTACAGGAACAATTATCTAGAACAAACATAGAAACCCTTCTGTTTATTTAAACCTCCACGCTATTTTATCCTTGTTTACATTCAGTTTCAGGATAAAATGTAACTCTCATGAGTTTTCCAATTTTCCATTTATCTGAAAGGAAGAATACACGGCAAAATGGAATCAGTTTGGACGTCGGCAGATCTTGCCAAGAATTAGTCAGGTAAGTTGTTTTTCTACCATGGATCCACTAGATAAGTTAGATAATATGAGTATGACATCTATGATTTGCAAACAAGTTAAATTTGCTAAGAGACCGGAGATTGATTGCTACCCGGAGCCTATAGAAGTATCACATGATATTTTAAGTTTCGAACGGGGTCTCTTAGGTGAAGAAACCTCATTGATGCAATATTAAATATAAGGATATTTTCTGGATAGAAGCAGAAAAAAGGAGCCTGTTCAAACCATCGTTCTGTTCACGTGACATACTTGGGGGAGTCAAAAAAAAGTTAGCATAGTTTTTTCTAACAGGATATAGTCCGCTCATGTTAGATGTAAACGAGTTAGTTCAATACAAGATCAACCCAAGTTCAAGGTTTTCATGTCTAAGTAGCTAGTAAGGTATCAAGTAACCAGCATCATTGATCTTATGAGGCACTAAACCTCATTATATCACCTTTGATGTAGATGGCTGTCTTTTCGAACATTTCAATGAAGCTCCTCATCAATTTCTGCCAAGTAAATTACATCCAGAAAAGTTTTGTGAATCAATAAGAGCGTAGTACATTTAGATTTGCACTTTCGATCAAGCAATGTCTGGAAGGTTCATGGTCGCATTTACATCATCGCTAAATAACAAAGTAACTAACTTCTATTGGCACACTAAGCTGCATTGCATATATGTATATATTTAGATTTCTGCTCAATACAGAAGTAATCGAAACCGGAAAGAAGAATAAGCTGTTTAATTAATTTCAAATAGTTAGGCAAAGGGTCGATTCTTTTATATGTCCCGCAAAATCATAGAACAAGGTAACATTCATAATCTCCCTACATTTGTATTGATATTTAGACCTTTATGCTCTTTATAATCTATGCTCTACCTACTACAAAGTCACATGAAATGTGTGTAAATTTGGTAATACATATATATTTTGATTCCATAATATTCTTACCTGCTGTCTTTACCAAGGTTTTGTTGTTTTGTTTGCAAGCTAGCACCTGTTTATATTGCTATTCCACTGAGTTATAAAGAAGACTTTAAAGACTTTAATTTTACTAACTTCGTGCAATTTGAGAAACATTGAATTTCAATCCTCATTATAAATCTGTAGACCAAGATTTATAAGGACGCGATTTCTTCTAGATATTGTCATAGAGTTAGTATGACGTTTCTTCTTCGTGAAGGGAGAATTGTTCAAGCACCGATATTTAAAGTTAGAATGTCGTGATTTTATATTAAAAAAATGTGTTACTCCTTTCTCTCGCTGGATAAGAAGATATATTCCGTATTCAAGAACGATATGCACGAATAGCATAAAAATCAGAAGTATTACCGAAATTTGATACATTCAGTCCGAGAACGTTTGGATAAGCTTATAATGTCTCAGCTGAGATAAAACAAGGCCTCGAAGCAAACAGTTCGCCGACATCACTATACCTACTATATGATGTAAGCTTTCTGAGTATTCTATGAGCAAGAACTTTATATAAAACGTTATGCGTGTACATCTGCTCATATGCCTTAATTTTTTTTTACATGTACACGAAAGTTGAAACTAGTTTTTGATTATATTCAACTCACAGTGAATGTGAGAACATAATTTTTCTTATATTGTTTTCAAAACTCAGTGATTCAAATTTGACAGAATAACCCTCGGATGCGAACATATAGATTGTGTTCTTAAAAGAATCTTTCACTAAATGAGTATCCTTTATCATATTGTTTTTATTCTGCTTCTATTAAGAGCAAGTAGCTAATAGCTACTCGCGTTATGTTATTCTAAGTCTCAGCGTTTAGGATATCTATATCATAATGATTATTCTCGTCTTGATATAAACCACTATATTACTTATCTGACGTTTTAGCATCGAATAGTCCTGTCCCCAAAAAACATACAGATAGAGCCGTTAGAACCCGGGATGTTTAAAAGTGCAGTGATAATGTTAGAGTACGAGTATATGTTTCCACTCTTGAAATAGATCCGTTTCTAAAATATAAATATGTTTTATAGAATGAGAAAAACTGGAGAAATTTGTATTGAGACAAGGAAGTTGTGTTCTTTGAGTTGAAGACAAAAGGCCAAGAGAAAACAGGTAAGTGCCACCAAGAGTCATTTTAACATGGTACCAGAGGATCCAGCCTCCTGAGTTACTTAGCATTAGATAGAACACCAGCTAAACTTTATGTTTTCTTAAAAAGTTCACTTAATGCCGTTATAGTTTAAACACTTTTATCTGTACTAAAACAAAAGGTACCTATTCATAACCACCAGTTCTTTAAATGGGTCCAAAATGACGTATGAAAGATGGGAGACAGAGTTAAAAGACAATTGTTCCTTATGTCTTTAACACAACCAGAACAGTGGAGCAGCTCTCACAATATGACTATACTTAAACTCTAAAAGTATATTACAGCAAGGGGTGACAAAGATGACCAATTGCAAATTAATTTGGTTGTTTTGCGAATGATATGTCACGGTGGCCTTTGTATTAATTCATCTGCTCCTGCCACTTCTGCTCTAGGCAAACCTTTTACAGCGCTCAAACTTGGAATCTTATGACATAAGTAGCTAGAGCAAGCCGGTTATATAGCATCCTCTAATATACTCATTTGGAGGCGCAAATCGATCGACAAATGTCACCAAGTTTGAAGTAATAGTAAAGCACCTTCGCAATAGTTAATATTTCCGAAAAATTACTTTCACAGAGAGTATTCTCTTACAAAAATCAAATAGCATAGAAACATTTTAATACTCTATCATTTCAAAGATCTGTCTTCAGACTCTGGAGATATAATAATTAGTACTCATGGAATATGTACAAAGTTATTCTAGAGAAATGTTATTCAAAACCATTTGTTCCCAAAATAAATCAAAACCAAAAAAATACAAAAACTATTTGAGACATAAATCCCGAAATTGAATATTTTTCTCGTTATCCCGTGATAAAAGTGGCGCGTCTGTCGAGAAGATAGAGAATGACCTTTTCTGTCATTCTTATACAGTGAAACAGAAACTGCAAAGTTCAAATTACAGAAAAGAAAGCTGAAGCTAGATTTCCATTTCATCGATTCTGAAAGAAAAAGGTTACATTTCTTAATGAGAAGAAACTATCTGATTTCAGCAAAAGAAAATGATGGTTACGTTACGCCACAATGAGTTTCCAGCTGGTAGTCCACCTCCTACACAGGCAAATTACGAGCCTAAAACTGCAGAACCGCTTCGATTTTCCGAAGGTTACGACGCCGGTGAGGGTAAGAGAAATTCGTGCAGATTAGATCAGATAGAATCCTGCTTTTTCCCTGAAGAAGGTCATGCGAAACTGGATTTTTTGTATCTGTCCCAAAAGTGTGAGAAGGAAAAAGTGCTTAAGAAACAGCTTCTTGATTTTCCAGCTGATGTAGTTGTAAGAACAGTTCGTTCTTCTTTATCCTATGTTCATCCAGAAAGAAGATTGGAAAGGAACTTAAAACTTTTGAAGAAAAGAGAAAAGCTTAATGATGTCATGTTGAAGAATAAAGTGGATCCAGAGAGATTGGAGCTCTTTAAGAATTTAGTATTTCCGGTGAAAATTTACGGAAAAAGTAAATGTGGAAAGTTTCCTATAGTTAAGTTTTCTTTATCAGAAGCAAATTGGGAAAAAGGAAGTAACATATTTGAAGATTCAGGTGAGTTTGATCGATTAACTTTACACTTTATGGAAAACTTGTTGAGTAAAATGAAGCAACTTGGATGTAAAGGAAAAAGTGCGAATGAGGACGCATATATTTCAAGTAAATTTATTCTAATACTTGATCTTTCTGGATACAATTTTTCTCATCTGCAATATTTAATGCGTCTGAATTTTAATCACATTGGCAGCGTGTTAGGAAAACTTTACCCTGAAATCCTGCTGAAAGTTTATTGTCTTACAAACAAAGAAAGCTTTGGTTTAACAAAACATACTTTACGTTTAGCAAAAGCAGCTAGTTTTTTTAATGTTATCAGCAAGACTTTTGTGAAGAAAGTCCAAATCTGTACTTCAGAAGGTGATCTGTTAGAGCAATTGGTGCATACGGATAACTTTTCGATTTCCCAGCTGCCAAATGAAGTTGGAGGTCATTTTGAAGGAAGATATGTTTTAGATTAGCTTTGTTTTTATGAAAACTTGGTTATGATTCCTTCGTATATTTATTATCAATAGGTATGGATTGTTTCTTTATGAATTGTAGTAGAATATGGTTATATGAGGTCCTGGACATGTTGTGTTTTCAACCTAAGTTTTAAAGAAATATAAAAATAGCAGTCTATAGTTTTGGACTTAAATATTTCATTGTTTCAAAATTAAACGCATCTTCTTTTCTTTTTCATCTTTATATATTTCCTTGGTTTTACTTTTTTGTACAAAGTTTCACAACTTTTCTTACATTCATTTCTTTCTATTTTCTCATCAAAGACAATCATTTTAATGTCTCTCTCAAACTTTAATTTTAACCTGTTTCTTCTTCCTACTTCATCAATATCACTCTCTCCTCTTTTCAGTATATCATTTGGGTTTTCTTTTCTTGAACTTTTTGTAACTTTCTTATCGTACTTGTTCTTTAGCTCACGCATCTTCTTAAGTCGATCTCGATCCCGAACAAGCGTGAGGTAATGACCAAGCACATCACTATTAGTCTTGGAAATAGATCTTATATGACCTTCCAAGAACTTTTTATTGTACTTTTCTTTAAGTCTTCTTTTTTTCTCTGTTACTCTGTGGAGTAGTTTACGTTTCTGAACAATGCTCAATCCCTCTACCGGCGGGTTTCGAACACCACCTAAGTCTAAATCGAACTGTTGCTGCAAAACGCTGCATAAATCACAGTCGTTTTCATTTCTTTTCTTTGAGTTATCAATATCATTTTTCTCTGGAGGTCTATCTAGTTGGTTCTTCTTTACAGGTTTTTGTTTCAAGGAAGATTGCACCTCAGTTTGAATGAGAAGTTTGCAAACTTCCTCGAACATATGACCATCGAGTACACTATTTTCTTCCTTCAGCATATATATATATATATATATATTGTATATATTAAACTCAACCAGTGGTTTTGTGTTTAATAGATTTTTTCTTATGTCTATCCTGGACATTTGAGGTAATAATAAATCGCTGGCGTGATTTTTTCAAATGACCGGAAAATACAAGTTGCGGAATCGCCACCATTTCAGCCTAGATACACTGCTGAAATATATTATCAATACGGTATTATTAGAATTGAGTGCGTACTCATAGGAAGTAAAAGCGGTTTGCTGTTTGCGACCTATTTTAACCCAGCTATTTATCTGGAAACAAAATAAAAATCATTCATCTTATTATATATATATTTTTATACTGGTGAAAGCTTTCTATTTAAAATAAGTGGTTCGCAAAACACTTGCGGACTATATAGTATACAAACCTTGGTGCTGATCATAACGCGTACCTATGAACTATGATATCTTCGCTTAAGTTCCTTTCTTCCTTATTTATATAGAATATACCTTATATAAAAGTATAGTTTTTTTGTAGTTGCTTTATATATTCATGGATGTTGAAGACTCAGGTAAGCAACTTTTTCTTTGACGCACTGGTTGCTGAGGTGCAATACTGCCGAAAGCGATATTATAAAGAGTACCGCCTTTCGTATCTAACTCACGAAAAAGAAACTCAATTACTTCAGAAAATATTGAATTCTCAGATCCAAGCTTTTTGTACTTTCGTCAGGTAGATATTGCTCTAAAACTTATATTTAATCATTCCTCTATGCTCTTCTTATTAATAAATGGCAAAGTAACATATAGCAAGAATACTGCAGACGCTTACCCGCATTAGTTTATCTAGCTCGGCAATGAAAGTATCTTACATCATTACTCAGTGGTCTCTATCCTGAAGTTGTTCACACACGAAAAAGTTAGAACTAAGAATTTAAATCCTTTTATTCAAAGCTTAACTCTGTTCTTTGGTAAAATTTCAGTTGAAAGGCTAGGGTAAACCGTTCAGTAAAATGTGCCATTCTTACTTTGACCGGTTGATAGTCAGATTTCATAAAGCTCGCAGCATAGTTTTCGAGATCATTAAATGTTTTTAAGTTTAACCATTCATGAGTCAAGACAGGAGATCTCAAAGTTAAAAATATTTTTAGGCGGCTTTCAAAAAATTTCCTTGTACAAAAACCATAAATTACTCTTAGAATACGGGAACTGTGCTTTGCAAATGACAAAAGAACTGGTTCTAGGCTCCAGAATAATAATGTATTTAATTCACTATCTTGTTCACCACTGGAATTTCTTGCACCGCCTACAAAAATGATATCCATGTTCTTTTCTTGCTTGTATAATTCTCAGAAATTGAGTAAAACCCCATATATTTTTTACTATCAGGAAACCAAACAAATATTTAGTTATTACAGTCTGAAAACCGTTGGAACAGATATATCTTAGTATATTTTTAGAGTAGTTGTTGATGTATTACAAGAATACACTTCTCATTAGAAATTGTCAGAACACGCAGTCTAGAAGAATGCAAGTATACTAGTTTTTTCTGGAACAACTCTATGGGTACATTTAATATTCGTGTCAAAGATTTTTATCAACATTTTCTTGAAAGTACAACTTAGAGTATCAATGACCATTGGGAAATTCCAAAAAGTCGGTTTTTGAAATCGAAGAATACTCTTTAACAAAAGTTGTTGTGTTACAACTCATAGGAAGCTTTAACAATAGATTGCTTAAATAATATATAATATATAGGTCACCAATGCTTCAAATCTAGGTTGTATCAGTATGTGGGGCCTTCTACCTTTCTTACATATTTTTGTCACGTGCTACCTTTTTGCTAGCGCTGGTTATGAAATTTTACCAGAAAACTCAGGGGTTATCTGCACTCATGAAACATTATTTTCTTTGTGACATATTTTTTCCTAAATTGAAAAAGATATTGTGTATTGATTTTTTTCCAACTCCCTAATCATACTTGTTCTTTTTGAAATTAATTGTGTTTTAATAACCGGTTGTACTATTGATTAGGCTAACTTTAAATTTAAGTTCTAAGAACTCTAATAGAATCAACTGAAATTTTTCGACTGAAACTCTATATGTACTAAACCAAAACTAAATATATGGCTGGATATTATTATTAATAAAACCAGTTTTTCAGGGGAAGCTCCGGCTTTTCACTGAAATAATTCATCTTAATATCAGTTATTTTTCTCCCTGAGAAAATGTTTTAGAATTCCGTAACAGTCAGCTCGTGACCACTATGGTAGTGGTTAAATATGAAATGATTATTAGAGTTTAATATTCTCATTTATTCCTAAGAGAAGGTATTTATTTAAAACCACGCTTTTTCCATTTGCATGAAGGGTATATAAACTTAGCTAGCCTCAAGGTGCTATCCAATATATGATTTTAATTCACCACACTAGAATTCTTAACTTCCTCTAAATGTACTAAAATCAGAAGGTAAAGAGAAGAACTTCATTAAAAAACTGTCAATTCTCATTTACAGATATTTGACTAAATTGAATAAGGTAGAATGGCAATTGTGGTATCACATATAAGTTCCAAAAAGACATAAGTAGCAACTATGGTCATATCCTTTCTTTTACATAACATTTAAATAAGAAACCCAACGTATTTACAATCACTGTGTCCAAACTTTTCTTGCTTCATGATTCGAAAATGGTGAGTCCAAAAAGAAATATGACTAAAGTCAACAATAGGGTTTTCTTGTGTATTCTCAAATAAAAGTCATCAGGAGAAATTTCAAATATATTAGTTGGTTTATTTGCTACAATGCGTTTGGTTCTGCCATTGAACTAAATTAAAATAGTATTTTTAGAGCCTTGTCGGGTGTGAATCTGAAATGTGCTCTAAATTTTTTGAGCAAGGAATTAGAAGACAATGAATATCTGGAATGCAACTCCTGAGAAGGTGCGATGCGATAATATTGTCCTGGTTGTAACAACCCCTGGGTTGAAGCAGTACCGTACAGTGTAGTTTAACAACAAGCAATACATTTGGTTTTAAGTTAAGTGTTTTAACATTGAGAATGATTTTATCTTTAATTTATCAACATTCTTTCTTATGTTGCTATCGAATATTTTAACACAGGCTAAGCCGAGATATGAGAAAGATGCATGATGAGATGTTAGTTCCGTTTAGTTAAGTGGGGTAAAAGTGTATATTTTTGTTCTAATTTAATTGATTAATGGTTTTAAAATATCTCCTCTGCACATGATGCTCAGGAAACAGTTTTCCAGTTTGGTTAGTTACTTGTTCAATCACGACGTAAGCCCATATCCCATTTGTATTTTTTCTAAGCTTTAGAAAATTTCATCCACTAAACTAAGTTTTTTGGGATGAATTCCATACGTGCTCCAATTTGTAACTAAAAATTAAAAAATAAGGAAGCGGGAATTTCAGGGGGTTGCCAGAGAATGATTACGGAAACACATGTTTTTATTTTTAGTGGATTAGCCATCGAGAGTGTAAATTTACCATCTTATGACAACCAGCATCTCTAACTTGATAATGTTTATATCTCATAGCTTACTTTTGGATAGAAACAGTAGTTTTTGAGGAAGTACATAAAATTTTCTGATATTAATGCAAAAAATCTCGGAATACCTAATATTTTCCAAAATCACTTATTTTCCTCCTCATACAAACAAACTACTTACATTAACTGACTTTTCTGAAAGAGAATATCTCGGAGACTTCCATCAAACCCAAAATGACATTGTCATGATTTACATCACTAATACCAATTCAAATAAATCTGTTCCAAAGTATATGACGAACGGAAAAGATAGAGCTTGGACTTTGCCTTAAATTTTAATGCAAATGGAGACATTTAATGTTTTCACAGGTTTTGATACATATAAGCCTAATATCTGACTCTCAGCCTAGTCACACTGCTATAGTTGAATATTGTGTTATTGGCAAATAATATAGTAGTTACCTCTAATTCTTGCACACTTTGTTCACGAGAGATGAAAAAGAGAAACAGCTGAGAAGAAAGGGTAATAAAATCAAACGTTCCTTGTAGAGTGCTGCGTTCTCCAAGCTTAATTGCAAAGATCCTAAATTATAAGATTATGTTTTATTATTATTCATCACTTAGTTGAAAGTGAGTATAGCTTGAAAAAATATTCAATTCTTTAAGTTCTAACATACTTGGTAAGATTGCTTGAGTAGAATTATTAAGACATTGCGAAAGTGATTACACGGGAGGAGCTAGTTTATGTATCTACTTTTCAATTATGAACATAATAAGGAACAAAACTATTTAACAAAAAAAATATATAAGAAGTCAATATAATTTTATCTTTGGTAAGCCCATTATCCTTTTTAGCGTAATTAATTTACGGAAAAAGCACCATGTCAATACACACTATGGTTTTCTTAATTCTAAATATTTGATGATGGGTATATGAAGGCGGAACTAAGCTTTTAACTAGAGGGATGTATTAGAGTTTCCACTAGCTTGCAATATGGAATGGGGAGAAATATTTTTTCAACTTTGTAAAATTCGTCGTACATAGCGCCATAGAGCTTAGGTTCCCTTTATCACATGTGGCATATAAATAAAGTGCTAATTAACCTTAAATCAGTTTAATAAGTATGCCCTATTAATAGTTTTAAGAAAATAAGATCATATCAAAGAGATATGACAACAAGAAACGATACTATTGAAGAAAATCGCGGGGTTCAAGATTGTTCCATCTCTCACATCCTCCGGGCATACCCTACCTAGCAATTAGCTTGGGTTTAAAACTTATTTATCTGATATAGAAGTGAATTTCTTACTTTCGATATCAGGCTAACTATTACATTTAGTCCTTTACAACATCAAGAGGATATGTTGTTCTTTAATATTCCGCTTGTTAACAATAGACGGATTTCATATTAATAATAGCAATGATATCAAGCTTCAAACATATGAAGAACTACAACAAACCCTCAGACCATAGTAAACACTAGTCTTTTCTGACTTTTTGTCATGTTTTAGTTTGTAGAGATAATTTTTTCTTTATTCTAACACTTCTATATAAGATTTCAACCTAGGGCTATTTGGCCCTTCAAGAAAATTTTCTCGCCACCCGAACCCAAAAAAAAACAAATCCCGGGTATAATTAAAAGTTACAAATGTCTGCAAATGCTTTGCTTTTGCCCCAAAGATACGCAAAATCCTCATCTCCAAAAAAATCATCTAAACTTTCCTTTGTAGGAATAATACTTTTATTGTGGTTTGTAGTTAATATCTTTTCTTTATTTTAGTTAGTTTGCTCTATAGTTCTGCTCATGCAATTGTCTTCACTTCAAACAGAAGACGAAGTGAATCCCAAAAATAGGAAACAAATATTTAAAAATTTTAGAAAGGAAAAAGAGGAATCAACTAAAATCAATAAAAATCACCACTCAAATCCAAATGAGCAGGTTCTTCAAACTATTTTATTCATTGTAGGAGCCCGATCGCTCTAAAGAGACTAAAGAAGAAGAGAAAGATGTTGTAGAAAACACGCATTCAGCCAGTCTTCAGGCTAAGGAAGATCTGAGCGCGAAATTATTTCTTGATGAGATATCAGTTGAGTTTTAATATCAAACTTAGTTTAGTTTGCCAATGGCCTTCTTCCAGAGATGTCAAAAGAAATACAAATGCAATCCACAATCTTAGCTCAACAAACGAAACAGCAAGTACGAAATATGATGTTATTCGCATATAAAAACTATGAGAAAAGAGCGTTTGGAAGAGATGAACTTCAGCCAATGTATATTATCTATTTTTTTCAGTTCTAGCTCTGGTAAAGCTAATGATGTCTGGCATGGCCATGGAGTTACTTTAATAGACAGTATGGATACTCTTTGGATAATGGATTTGAAAGAAGAGTTCTACAGAGCAAAGGATTGGGTAGAACATAATCTTCGGTATGAACAGTATATTTTTATCATTGTTTTGACTCAAGGAACATCCAGATTTCTTTCTTTGAAACTACAATTCGTGATCTGGGAGGGTTACTTTCTGCATATTATTTATCTGGTGAGAAGATTTTCTTAGATCGTGCAGTTGAACTAGGTAACAAACTATTGATTGCTTTTGATGACCATGTTTTTCCATATGGACTAGTTAACTTCGCTAAGAAAAAGACGGTTCCGATTGCCTGGGCAAGAAAAAAAGCTTTACTTGCCGACATTGGAACATTTCAGCTGGAGGTACAATTATTTTCTTTTGTTTTTGTAGTTTAGAGCTTTGAGTAACTTATCAGGCGATCAAACATTTGCGAACAAAGCTGTGAACGCAATAGAGTTCTTAGAAACAAGAGTTTACAACCTTGATGGACTCTTTCCAATGTTCATCGATGCTCGTACTGGTAGCACAGACCGTAAGGAATTTTCTCTTGGGCCAGTTGGAGATTCATTTTATGAATATTTGATCAAAGTTTTCGTCCAAGGTGGACATGACAAGGACAAGTTCTTAAAATGGTATAGAAAATCTGCGAAAGGTATCATTAAACACCTGTTACACACCTCTCAACCAACAGGTCTCCGCTATATAAGGGATTTAGAGATTGTAAGTTACTTGTTTTCCATGATTTTAGAATGTCGGGTACCATGATAAAATCTCTCACTTATTCTGCTTTGCACCGGGTATGTTTGCATTAGCTTCGCATTATAATACTGATGATCCAGAGATGAAAGAGCAAGATCTTCTTGTAGCAAAACAACTTATGTACACCTGTTACCAATTTTATGCAAGAGCTCCATCAGGGTTAAGTCCAGAATATATCCATATAAATCAAGCCATCAAGAAAGAGAATGAACTATATATTAAACCAGGTGATGAGGATTATAATCTACGCCCAGAGGTTGTAGAAAGCTTATATATCTTATACTACGTCACCAAGAACCCAATCTATAGAGTTTGGGGTAAAAACATTCTTGATAGCATAGAAAAACATGCAAAAACTACTTATGGATATGGTTCCGTTCGAGGTGTTTCGCAAGGAAAAACAACGATCTTAGATAAAATGGAAAGTTTTTTTCTTGCTGAGACCTTGAAATATTTATATTTGCTGTTTGACGATAATCCAGTTGTGAACTTGGATGAGTGGGTGTTCAACACTGAAGCACATCCATTGAAACGATTTGATTAGTAAGAGAGCTGCTCACATAGCTAAAGTATCTGTTATTTCGTAGGGGTTATGCCCAATAGAGTCTGTGTCTCATACATCCTATATCAACCTCTATTTTTAGGCAAATAGATTAGTACACGCTTCCAAACTTTCCTTCCATATAGCAAAATAAACTAAACGAAGTGAACTTCGTTATCTTCAATAAGAATATATTTTCCTTTTCCACCTCCGTAGAACCGGCTCATTCCAATATCACTCAATATTACCTTGCCGTCACATCGTACTGTTGGTACTCTGGAGCTTTGAACGGTGTGTCCAACAATAAGTCGATCTGCATCTAACTTATCCAAAACTCTTGAGGCTTCTACGCAACTATCATCTTGGGTAAAATATCGTGTCCAAACAGGGCCTTCATTACCAAATATTAACTCCATCTCACCTCTGCTTATGCTTGCATGATTGCCGTCTCTCAATACGTCAAGTACAAACTGATTAATAGATCTCAGGGAGCCAAAGTGATTTAGCACTTTTTCTCTTAAGCCTGCATGAACGAATACAGTTCTATTCACTTGCATAACAACCGGAAGACTGCGCAGATTATAACCTTTTGCAGACGCTTTGTGCAGGTACCTCTCTCTTGCTTTAAGGTCTCCAAACATCATAGTTTCTTTTGTGGAAGCATATCTGAAGTCACCCTGAAGATTCATTACCTCATGGTTTCCAAGAATACGAAGTACACATCCACCAAATTTATGTGCCTCTTCTGCAAGGGCATCCAGAAATTCAATTATTCTTTTTGTTGACGGGCCTCGGTCAAAGATATCCCCAAGCTGGACCACAGTACTATCCCCACCAAACCATTTCCAGTTTGCAGGAATACTATCAAATCTCAGCTCTGCATCAAAATCAACAAAACCAACTCTTTGCAGCGCTTCGTACAGAGGGAATTCATCCCCATGGATATCAGGAACAACAAAAACACTGCCTGGTGCAATTCTTTTGTATGTGTCGGTATCAAGACAAAAGTTAACGTTGGTTGATGTACAGTCAGTCGACGAAATAGGGCAATAATCTTTCTCAGTTTGTTGAATTGAACAAAATGATATTTTCACAAAGCTAACCGCTAAGACAGCTAAAAAAGTGTTGATCATGACTCTTGAAACCTGGCCATATGGCCCGCCAACCAGGTTCAAAGTTACAGATATCGTTTTACTTTCGTACCACTGGATAAACAAAAGACATACAGGTTATCCTTTATTTTCTACTGAGATACTGCAACAATGTTTTTCAGCTGAGGAGCAAAACTTATTTTCCTACACCTGCCAATAGCTTTCCACTCCACCGGAATGTAAGAACATAAGATCCAAAGACAGAAAAAAATATTTTGCTTTGAATGTTGGGTATTTTCCACTCTAAAACATATCTCTATTAATGACAACATAAAACAGAGTAGATAAATTTAATACGCTACAAATTTTCATAAGGTATAAATGGAAACTGTTTTTGGATTTTTGTGCTGTCACATGAACCGATGAAAGCTTATGAAGAACGTTTTCTTTTCAAACTTATTACCCAACTTCCTTTCGTTTGGCATATGTCAGAAGATGCTAATCATGATGTAATGACCATTCTTCTAGCTCTAGTTTGAATAACATATATGATTATTTCTGATTCATTTATGGACTGGGGTCCGGGATTTCAATACCATTTTAAGACTAGACTCGAGCAATATTCGGCAAGGCCTCAACAAGGGATCGAATTGAATTATAGATAATCTATTAACAAAACTATAGTCCATTCTTTCTAATTGATTAATTCTGAAAATTTATTAGCCAGGTTAGTTTCTTATTAATAATTTAATTGATAATTAAATAAGAATCTGAATCATTTCAAACTAAGGAAAACAATGTTTCTGTTGTTAATAATCAGAATCAGAACAAAAATCACATTATTAATAAGTAATTTTATCAAATAGCATACTTAAGGCGTAATCCTATATCTCTATTCATTTAGTGGCTCTCTAAGCAGAGAACAAGAGAACGGAATCACTAAAATACAGGATAAGAAGAAATCTGACGGTACTAAATCTACTCATAGGTTCAGCAACTCTATTTAGAATGTTTTTCTCATGCTTCCTGATATTAAACCTCTCAGATCTATACTTACCTTACCTTGGTGAGCAGTGATATTAAGACTGGAACCACTGACATTGTTGATTCTTACGCGTAGTTTCTTTCCTACAGTCTATGCATTGCTTTGCCGACTCTTCGAATTCATCTGCCTTAGGTTGACAGAAATTTTTTTTCTCGTATAAGACACTTCATAAAGCAATGAAGAATTTATTCTACCTGTTATATTCCATGTGAATATACTATTTCATTACAAATGATTTCTCTTACTGGAGCCTATTCAAGTACCTCTCACTTAAATAGCATGGCATTTGAATTTACGTGGGTAAGTTGTTTTTATACTAACTTCACAGGTCTACTAACTTCTAAATGTGAGTGATTTTTGCCTCTTATCATATGCACCTCTTAAGTTCTCTAGATCGTTCTCCATACTGTGTTCGGATAACTTGCTACGGGAAAACAGATTGGTCAGAAATAAGGTATGAACGTGGTAAAGTTTATTTCTACACTCAGCTCCTGTTCAGGATCTCGAGGGTGTGCCATTCATGTTCATTTAACAAGCCGTGTAACATGTGAATCAAACGTACAAAGACGTGAAAGTTTTTCAAAAACTTAGAACCTTTTGACAACTAAGAAATTAAAAGTTTTTAGGGAATTTTCATCTAACTTTTTAACATTATAGTTGTGGAGAAAGTTTTTATAATTGCTGCTCCAGAGCTGTTGAATGCGTGACATAAACGCTCTGAATTATTTTGCATTGACTTTATACGGTGGTGACATTTCCGAATAGTATTGATTTAGAGGTTTTGATTCCCCCCCCAAGTAATCCTTGATGACTTTGTTAATATATTATTGAGAAAGAGGTTTAGGCTGAAGGCGATGCTTGTAGTACTACTACCTACCTGGATCAACATGAAATATAATTTAAAAACTTTGCTTCGTGGGAAGTTGAGGGTTTTCTGTTATTATGTTTTATTCCCTTTTGAAACCCTATTTAATTGCAAAGTATTCTCCTAAGAGTTTCTTGTGAATAGTTCTGGGCTGTGTACTGTTTCAACTTTTTTTTTCACTGTCAATCTGTTAATGTACACACAGACTTAGAGTTAGCACAACACAATAGTTCTGTTAAAACTGAAATAGTTTCCAGTTGTGTCTAAACAAAGAATAAAAATCTATGTAAGCATGTTCTAGAAAAAAGTACCAAGACTTTAACTATTGTTAATTATCATCTGACTTGTTTTTCACAAAAAAATCTTATTTTCCCATCTTGGTACAAGTAGCTGAAGTTTCATTTCCCCCAAATAATTATAACAGACTCTGCACACAAGAGGAAAAAATAACAAAAACGAGAAGGCATTATCGTCAGTAGAATCGTTTAAAAGGATGAGCTTCAGTGTTGAAAACCCAGTCATCTAAATCTACAATGGGATCATCGTCGAACAACAAATACAAATATTTTAACGTCTCGGCGAGAAAGAAACTTTCCATTTTATCGATTGCTCCAGGTTTGTCTGTAGAAACTCGTTTTACCGAGCTATATCCATAATGCGTCTTCGAGTGCATTTCAATACTGTTCAAAATTTTTTTGCCCCAAACTCTATATATAGGATTCTTAGTAATATAGTATAAAATAAACAAACTTTCTATAGTTTCTGGTCTCAAAACGTATACATCATCCGCCCCCTCCTTTACAAATATTTCTTGTTCTATTTGTTCCGCTCTGGTTAAAGTAACATACTCTGGACTTAAACCAGATACACTTCTTTCATAGAGTTGATAACAAGTATACATCATCTTCTTAGCTATAAGTAAAGTTTTTTCGTTTTGTTGTTCATCGGTATTATAATAAGAACCTAAGGCAAACATCCCAGGTGCAAAACATGTTAAGTGCGAAATTTTACTTGAGTATTCATTTCTTGTCCGGGAAAATGTATGGGGTATTCTATGCATATCCCTTACATACAATAAACCAGTTGGTTGTGAATTATATAATAGATGTTTTATTATCCCTTCGACCGCGTTATTATACCTATTTTTTGATAACTCGCCATAATGTCCACCTTGAACAAAAACCTTTAGTAAGTATTCGTAAAAAGAGTCACTGCATGCACCCAGAGTATATAAATACATGCGGGATTTTCCAGTTTTCGGGTTGATATGGGTAGGGAAAAGTCCATCCTTACTTTTCGTCTTCTTCTCTAAGAATTTTATTGCTTTCATTGCCGCTTTCTCAAATTGTGCATCTCCAGTTAAATTACTCAACGCTATAAACTATAAAACTAAAGATGACAGAGAAGATATTACTTCAAGTTGGCAACTACCAACCTCAGCAAGGAAAGTGTCTCCCATTGGGGCTCGCAATTTACTTAATTTCCTGTTCGACAGTACAACTTTCCCCATAGGCACATTGAAATTTTTAAAAGCTTTAATTAGTCTTAGACCCAGATCATGAGCTTTTTGTAAGAATACTGAATCTTCACTTAAGTAATATGCAGAAAGAAGTCCTCCCAAATCACGTATTGTCGTCTCAAAGAAGGAGACGACTCCTACCCTGAACATTAACCAATACAAAACTATTACTTTTCGTAATCTAGGTTATCTCGAACCCAGTTTCTTGCTCTGTAAAACTCATCTTTCATCCCTAAAATCCACAACGTATCAAGACTGTCAATTAGAGTTACACCATGGCTACCCCAAGGATTATCTCCTTTTCCAGATCTAATATATTGTAAACAAGCTGATGTACACTGGTTTCAACTCATCGCTTCCAAAGGCTCTGGATTCATAGTTTCCATAGGCAAATTTCATCATTGCTTTAACCTTGATCTTTGTTTGAGAAGCCAGTTTAACCGAGAAGTTCTCAATCTCTTCGTTTGAATCTGGAAGGTTCCCACTTGCAAACTATTTTAAAAACAATATAATAAGAGTACTTCTTCCTCTGGAAGTAAAAGATAATTTTCAAAATTGGAAAACGACTGAATGCTATTTCCTTCAGCCCATTCCATTTGGACATGTCCACTCCGAGCTGCAGTTGCAGACGGATTGTAGACGTAATGCCAAGCTGAGTCGGGTTTGGAGGATACATCCTGCCGTTTTTCGACAACGTCATCTACATCATCGGAAGATTTTTGCTTGGAGATAACATCCTCGTTCTGTTGAGAAGTTAAATCTGATTCCTTAAGTACCTGCATCGAATACATCAACGAGAACAGGACCTAACTAATGCTGAGCGCAAAAAAATACATAAAACAGGACCGTGATAGGCAACAAAAAAATTACAGAATTAATTTTTCTTTTATTCGAGATATTTCTTCGCTTCCGATTTGAAAAGAAATTTGGATGACCCATTGCTTTTCTTTTTCTCTTTGCTTTTACGTTGACCAAATCTATAGTACAATAGAATGGAAGAGATTTTGTATTACTGTGAAACCGGGATATTCCCCAAAATTTTATTATTTGGAAACTCTCTCAAAACCAATCGGTTTGATCTCTTGAGTATTAAAGGATAAAGAATGAGGTAAATCTTTTGTTGTTTGTTCTTTTGTTGTTTCTAAGTTCGAAGTATATCTCATGTTCAAATTTTAAGATATGTCAAAACTTAGATAGATTCCAGCAGTTAAAATGGTCGTAGGATAGTGCGCACAACTATTTCTGCATTACCCAAACTAAGCAACATTCTTCAACCTGTTTTCAAACTTTGTCAAATCCTAGTTTATGTAATATATTCTAGGGCCGTTTGTTTGATACAGAATTTGAATCTTAACCAGAGGAATAAGAGTTTTTATGTCTCCAAAAATTTTCAAACAGTTTTATTTCTTAGGTGTGACGTTTGAAAATAATTTCTCTGTTTATTCTATAAAATACAAAGTCGTCGCTGTGGGTACCAGTTTTTGATATGGTGCACTACTTAGTTTATTAGGTATCGAAGCGTCTCAGTGGATGCCCTTCAGTGTTAAATACCCATTCGTCTAAGTTCACGACTGGATTGTCATCAAACAACAAATATAAATACTTTAAAGTCTCGGCGAAAAAGAAGCTTTCCTGGCTATCAAGTACATTAGTGTTACCGCTAAAAACCCCTCTAACAGAACCATATCCGAAGCTTGTTTTGGAATGTTTCTCCAGGTTCTCAACAATTTTTTTGCCCCATAACCTGTATATTGGATGTTTGGTTACTTGATAAAGAATATACAAACTCTCAACAGTTTCTGGTCTTAGATTATAATCATCATCATTTGGACTTACAGACAACTCTCCCTTCCTATGTTTCGCCTGGTGTAAATGTATGTATTCGGGACTTAACCCGGAGGCGCTTCTTTCATAGAACTGATAACAGGTGTACATCAACTGTTTCGCTACGAGTAAGTCCTGATTTTTCAACTCTGGATTGTCATTGTTGTGATAGGAGCCAAGTGCAAACATACCCGGCGTGAAGCAGAACAGATGTGAAATTTTGTCATTGTATCCTACGCCCTAAGGTTAAATTTGAAATTAGATTACTATTTCCAAATCCCGTAGATATCGGAGACCAGTAGGCTGTGACTTGTACATTAGATGTTTGAGGATGCCGTTAGCAGATTTTCTATACCATGTCTTGAAGTTTTCTTTGCCATGTCCACCTTGAACAAATACCTTCAGCAAATATTCATAAAACGAATCTCCAACTGGACCCACAGAAATTTCTTTTCTGTCTGATTGGCCGGTATAAGCGTCAAGGTACATTGGGAACAAACCATCCTTGTTCTGCACGTGGTTTTGTACAAATTCTATGGCCTCCGTCGCCTTTTTAGAAAACATTGGGTTGCCTGAAATCTCACTCAATGCCCTAAACTACGTTGAACCGAGAAGCAAAAAACCTCTAGTTGAAAGGTTCCAATTTCCGCTAGAAGAGTCTTTCCTCTTGCCCAGTTTAAAGGTTTACTGATTCCAGTTACCAGATTTACCAGTCCTAGGGGCAACTGCCGATTACCGAATGCTTTTGTCAATCTGCTTCCCAGCTCGTTTGCCTTTTCAAGAAAAACTTTTTCGCCACTTAAATAAAAGGCAGAGAGGAGTCCACCAAGATCACGAATTGTTGTTTCAAAAAAAGACACGAAAGTGTTCCTTTACTCATAGAGAAATAAGTATTTACTTATCGTAAGCTAGATTGTGTTGGACCCAGTCTTTAGCCTTGAAGAATTCATTTTTCATTCCCATGATCCATAAGGTACTTAGACTGTCTATTAAGGTAACGGCATGGCCACCCCATCTATCATTACCTTTTCCCGATCTAATATAAATTGAGTTCTTGGTTTACACTGGTTGAAGCTCGTCTTGTCCAAATGCTTTGGCCTCATAGTTCCTGTAAGCATGAAGCATCATATTCTTAATTTTTTCTTTCGTCCCCTTAAAGTATTGATCCCCATACTTTCTAGCTGCATTCGAAATGTTGGGAAGCTCACCTTCGGCAAACTAACTACTTAGAAAATATAAATAAGAACTGATTCTGGAGACAAAATAAAATGCCTTGCAAAGTCCTCATCGTCTTGAACTATAATTTCTCTAGTTTCCTGGCTGTTTAGGAACTCCCTCTTTGATGAACTCACCAGTACTCCATTTGCATTACTGCTATCTAATATAGTTGTTGGCCTTACTACGGGAACTGGATTTGTTGCATCATGCCCAATCACATTGAAGGGCTCGAATGCCTCTGCAAAAGAAAAGGTACTCACATAGTGGCGAGCAAGATTTTCGAAATACCCGTGATAGAACTTAAAGTTGCTGAATCTTACGTCAACAGGAAAAGGACCAACTATTAGTTTGTTCTCCAGTTTGATAGAGCTTTCAGGATTTTTCTCGAGATAAAAAAAATGTTGTTCGACTCCATTTAGAAAGACTTTAGCAATCTAAAAGGAAAGAAAAAGCAAATATACATCTTGTTGAACCTCATCTACTAAAACAGATATAGCTAGGCCCATGGATTCGTCGAAGTTATATATTTTTTCTTTTCCAAAGAACTGCTTTCTCGGGTACTTCTCATTTCTCATCTTAAGCTGTTTCTCACGCACACTTAGTCTAAATCCTTTAAAAGATATAATCTGAGCTTCGCTTGAATCAAGACCATGTGCTAGTTTAATGACTGCCTTAAATGTATATCTAGTTATCTTTGTTTCTTTCAAATCCTAAGCATCAAGAAAACTACGTAATGTACAAGAACTAAGGTAGCCCCTGCCGACAAATCTACATGCCTCTCTTCATCTGAGTTCAATGACGAATAATGATGAGCATTACCTTGTTCCTTGACTATTTCCCATTCATTTGTTAATGAGCTAGAAGAATCATCAAACTTACTCAGAAAGTTATTACTCTGTCCTTCAGCAAACTTTAGGCAGAACACTGTAGAGGATGAGACCTAACATTAATAGAGAGAAAAAAAAATTTACAAAAACAGCACAAACAAGGGCGAATCCGCAGAGCAGTGTTATATTCGTTTTTGCTGTTTTTCTTTGTTTGTACTGTGGAAGGAAGCTACTCTCAGTGTTCATTCAAACCTAGCCCAATTTACTAACCGCTAGCCTCTGAGAGAAAAATATTTAAAACATATATTTTGGGCAATTGAAGAGTAAATTGCCAGAAACTGCATGTATAACAAACAAAGATACGGATTACTTATACTTGTCTTACTCTCTGTATTATAAGAAGGATTGTTTATATTTTTAGGTGTTTATAGTTTTTTTGGAGTATTCATTGCAAACTGACATAGAAAAAGAGGAGGAAACACGTATTTTAAATCTTTATGAACTAACTTCAGACGATTCTCTGCATCAATTTCCACGAGAATCTAGTCAGGAACCAAAAAAAGAGAGGGAAAAATCAAATTTTAATTATATTTCCCAATTTCCTGATAAAATAGCCTTGGTTATTTTTTGTTATAATCGCCCGGAGTATCTAGAGTATACAAGATTTCTGACTTCTCATTTTTAGGAAAACTTTAACCTCTGTACTTAAAGTGATAGATCAAAAATATTCTTCAAATATCCATATTTTTGTTTCCCAAGATCAAAACCAGTATTTTCTTTTCTGGCAAATATATTTTTAGCCCTGGAGTTACAGAAATAATACAATCCTTTGAAACCAAGTTCGAATCAAAAAAATTCAACTTTAGTATTTATTATTTACTATTTACTCTATAGCTCATCTGCAACACTTAGAAACTCTAGATTACAATATCAAAAAACAGCTGAAATCCTGGGAAATTCCATACACAAAATTATCCAAACACTATAAAGATTCTCTAATCAAGATATTCAACCATAATTTCTCTGGTGCAATTATCTTAGAAGATGATATGAAACTTTCAATTGACTTCTTTGAGTATATGGAAGTGATGTGGAAATTTGTCGAGATGCGAGATGTTATGGCCGTGTCAGCTTGGAATGACCACGGGATCAAGAACCGTGTACTAGACCCAAAAAGGGTTTATAGAACTGATTTTTTCCCAGGTCTTGGTTGGATGCTGTAAGTATTTTTTGTTTGCAGAAAAATTTAGATCAAGAGATGTTTGGAAGGAGTTAGAAAAAAAATGGCCAAGTGCTTTTTGGGATGACTGGTTGAGAAGTGACAGTATAAGAAAAGGGAGGGAGTTTATTGCCCCGGAGCTGTGTAGAACATTTAACTTTGGATCAAAAGGAGGAGCTAGTGGAAATCAATTTGTTATATTTTGTTTTGCTTATTAATTTTTAGGGGCGTTATTTGGAAAAGATTAAACTTAATGAAGAGTTTGTGGAGTTTGGGAAGATGGATTTAATGTTTCTTGAAAGCAAGAATTATGAAAGAAAGTTCTTTAAAGAATTTGAAGCAGCAAGGGAGATTAAAAAAATAAAGAGTTTGGAGAGGTTAGGCAGTTCGGGGTACTTGTTTTGGGTTTTATTTATCTGTAGATTTGATTACAAAGTTAAGATGAGTTCAAGGAAAGAGTTGAACAAGTTGTTGGATAAACTTGGATTAATGAAAGATAGTAGAAAACCTTTCAGACAAAGTTATAAAGTATTTCATGTTTTTGTTTCAACATAGGGTGTATTCACTACAAGGGTAAAAGATTCGTTGATTTACGTGGATATTCGAGAGGTCTTGGATTAAGTTTGCGGAGCTTAGTAATTGCGGATGAGGTTGATCTAAACTATACCAGGAGATAGTTTACTGTTTGGCTGTAAAAATCTTATCAGATGTTGCTAGTTAAGTGACTTTCCCTTTTGTTTTTCTTCGAAGGCCTTTGTTTGGTAAAGTTACTCAAGATTATATATTATTAGTGGAGTTAGTAGGGCATGAATTTCTGTTGAATACAGTTTTAGAGCTTCATTGAGTTGGCGTAACTGTTTGATCCAAATCTAAGAGATATTTTTGTAGAAAACTATGCTTATTTTGCCATTATATTTATTTATGAAGACGATTGTTCCTTAAAAGAACTGATAGAGTATCTTTATTTCTTGAACGGGGTTCAATATGGGAAAGTCTTAAGATTTGTGTAAAATTTAATAGTATGATTATTCAGTCATTTTTTCTTACTTTCTCAAACAATGATTTCCTATATCGAACTGGTTACCTATCGAATGAAAACCTTGTCAAAGTTAGTCTTGCGAAGGAAAGTTGAAAACATGCTAATTTTCTCTTGGTTTTTTTCTAAGTTTTTTGAGGTTGGAATATTTTGCAAAACAAATATCATCAATAAGTCAACTATAAAAAATCAGAATGTAAAGATTTGGTTGAAAATATGTATACTCATGCCAAGGCTATAACTTATGCAAGAATAGATGGCATGTAGAACCCGTGTACAGCAACCAATATTCATTCTTTTTTCAGCAGCTTCATCTACAGCGAAGTGAAACTGGGTTTCTAATCTCCAATTAACTCCCCACCGAAAGCAAAAGAAAATTTCTTTAGGCAGTTAAAACAAAATCCGGTAGGGATCAGTACATGAATTTGCGGCACCAAATTACCCAACTTATTGTTTATCTAGTCTTATACTTGATAATCTTGTATTAATAAGTCTCATAATTCCTAGCTAAATGTAGGAATACATACTCGATATCAGCAGATTAGTAATTTCATCTACAAGGCATACTTACAGTGATGAATAAATAAAGCAGAAACTTTTCATATACCACTGTAAGGTGCAACTTAGAGGTAAACTAGAATTAAACATACCTTCCCTTTTATTGTATTTTTGAATGAAAAAATAGATGTAATGTTTGAAGTATTTAATTTCATACTTTGTCATCATGCTGTCCTCGCATCGGCGCTGCTCAGGTTAAGCATAATATCCTGAAAATAATCTGCTTCGTGTATATTGAAAGCTAATATCTCAACTTTTCATATACTGTTCAAGTAGGGAGGTTTTCATAGCAAACAAAATAATTTTTTCTAGTATGAAATTAACTGAGACAACTGGATGACTAAGAGCTGCATGAAATGCATAACAGTGAGCTGTAAAACACTTTGTAATGAGAGATTTCTTCTTGCATAGAGTTCCATCATCTTTAACCACAATATCTGGAACAATTTCTTTGGAACTCTTGCCCATTCTTGATAAATGAGAGCTCATAGGTATTCTTAGGAGCTTCTGTTACTGATAATAGGTTCTGGTTTTCCCCTAAAGTGCTGCCAAAGTATTGCCCTAGTCTTAATATCATTGACTTCATGAACCATATGAAAAGGTAATCTTGGAAAATCTAATTGAATGTGATCCCAGCTATGTTTACCTCAAGAGCGTTCAGGTTTTTCAGGTTTTTTAAACTTTTATATTTAGCTATACTTCTTAAGGGAGATGTAGGTTGGTACCTATATTTAATTCTAGTAATACATTACTCATGGTCGGCCATTTCTAGGTTTACATTTTTCCACCAGGCCATTAACAGAGTATTATTAATTTATTTCAATGAAGGGAATGTGTCCTTGGATATTATTGAACTATTGTGCATCAAGAAGACAAAGTCAAACTAGTAAAGTTGGTTAGTTGTGAAGCCTGTCGCCTCTTAAAAATAGCAAATGTTACCAAGCCACGGAAACATATACCAAGATATTGATGAAAACTTAAATAGAGACCTCATCTGTCTCTGAAAATGTTGGCAATCAAACTTAGCGCAAGCTCAGTATTTGAGAAGCTTGTGTCCAAACAAATAGCGCTCATATCTTGGCTCTACAAGACGTTGAGCATGGTTAATAAAGAGTTTAAAAGACCAGGAACGCTGCTTGAGAACACTTAATATAAAATGTTACCGAAGAAAAAGAGAGACAAGCATGTTATACAAGCTGTGCTGCAGTGGCCCAATCTTGCAATCCTGAGGAGCGAACTAATAGAATGACGTGAGATGACTCCTGAAAGCAGAAGTATGATATATGACTGATCTGCAAATACATTGGACATACCATCGAGTTTCTATATTATCACTGCAGTTATAAATCAGGATGTATGTTCTTCGTCGATCATATTCATAAAAAATCTGGTGTTCGATATTGACGTGATGTCAAATTTCAACTGTGAAGCGAGGTTAGTGAACTAGAAAAACTATGCTAGGTTAGTTAGGTTAAGTTCCAGACGGGTGCAAGACCAAACTTCATGGTTTTAATACGAAAGAAATTCAATCTTGGCATGAACCTAGGGCAGGTTTTCAGTTTTTCAAGGTCTAATTCGAGTAAACCATCCCGCTGAAAGGATCTTTTTGGGAAGCTACAGATTCAGTTAAAGAACGACTAATTGGTAAACGTGTCATATTTTGTTGTTTTATTTATATCATGAGCCTTCTTTCATACCAATAACATTTGTACGACCAGATAAAATTTTAATGGTGAATCTTGGTGGACTCCTTTTAGGAAATCCAAATTCCAATACCAAAGTATAAAGTTCTTTCACTCAGAGTGAGCAGAGCATGTATTTAGAGCATTATATTCTCTGGAGTTGTGTAACTCGTGCACCTCAACAAATTTTACAAAAATATGTTGGTGATTGGTCAACCATAATAACAAGCTTTAACCACAGTCGTGATCCGGTTGTAATGGAAGATCAAAGTGTTATATATGCAATGACCAATGAAACTTGATTCTCATAAAAGAGCAACCAAGAAACTAGAAAATAAAGAAAGATCGATAAACATTCTTTTTTTTCTTAATTTTCTTTTCTGTCGATCTCAAATTGTAAGGTTAAGCTTTGGTAATAAAACAAGACAGCACTTTTTATTATTTAGTCAATGCTACATGTGTGGCTTCGGATTGTCATATTGCATTCTTAGACACCAAAATTAGATCATCCATTAACTGTTGCAATCGTTTCAGAATGAATGAAAATAGCACTGTTATTTTTTGTACACATCGCTCAATCTTTTCATCCACTTCTCTTAGTCTCTGAAAGTACCATATCTTCAATAAGTTAGGTTCTGAATGTTGTTTTTGGCATAAAGAGTATTGCGTCGCTGTTGATAAGTTTACCTATTTATTCTTAGACAAAACGGAAGGTTTCGACCATTGGTCCCAAACATAGAAACTTAAATGAATCATAAATACATCATCACTAACTGTTTGCCGTAGACCATTGCTGCAAGAGAGTGGAGGCATTAATCAAATAGGATGGTACATATCTCTAATAATTAAAATACATGTTAGTTTCCCGGTACTTGAGAACTTGTAACCAGACGAAGTAAGCAATTAACACTATTCTTAGGCTGAAGATAATGTCCCAATGATACAGATATATTCAATTAAACAAAGCGAATGAAGCAATCTTCTTTTGGGTTTACATCATGTATTCATTAAAGATTTTAAATATGCACTCGAATTGAAGTAGTAATGGGACAGAAAACAAATCATTCTAGTATTCTGAAGCCAATAGACAACGATCAGTTAGTATAAAGTCATTTAGCTCAATGAATTTCTGCTTCATATCAGAAAATAAGAAAACGAAAAATAAATGAAGGGCAGAAGGGAAAATTACCAGTATTCCTGAAAAATGCTTGCCAAATGAGCGATTTCGATGAGCCCACCCACCTATATAGAGCTAAAAATCAAACAAGATAGGATGTCATTGCTCTTGTTGAATAAATACAAAAAGTTCAATATCTAACTTTGGACAATCACTAAAACCTAGTTTCCTTGCTGCAAAATGAGTACCAAGAACGTTCGCAATAATAATTTAACTCAAGGATGCTATTCAACAAACATGTATTGTTTTTTCCATAGTAGCCAAAAGAGAGGGTCAGAATGGAGAGCATAATATACCCTCTGGATGTTCAAAAGCAACCTGTGTTGGAACCTCTTATTTTAAAATTAAATAAGGAATTATCAGAAGGTAGGATTGTTGCTAACACCTCTACGGTTCTAATTAGGTGTGGCGTTTGAATTAGCTCATATTAAAAGAAGGTATTATGAATTTTGAATATATTGTCGATTACACAAAATTAAAAGTTCATCCCTTCTGATATGTGTGATCCTGTGGATAGACGAGGGCGCAGGTTAGTCATTTCCGAAAACTCCGTCTAAGTATCAGGTTCTAGGGGACATATCACAGATGTAGTGGCTTAATCTTTGCAAATTGATATGCTAATAAGCTCTAGGGTGTTTAACCAAATTAGTTTCACTATTTAGTAATAAAATATTGGCATAGTACTGTATTTATGCCTTTGTTTGCCTAAAACGTTACCTTCTTACTATTAACCCCATGACCTAATGTACCTACAAGCAGCTAAATCTATTACAAAAGGACTAAAAACATTATATGTTACTAGATTTTATAGTTTTTATAATATAAACCAAACAAATTGATATAAGATCTTATTATTTAGTATACGTCAAGTTTGTGAGTAAGCATTGTTTAATAGCCATTTTCAGTATTAAAAACATTTGTCTTCACTATGGGCAAATATACAGTGTAAGAATCACAAGATTGAACAGAAATCTAAGTTGAGCCTCTCATTTACTCGAGTAACTTTTTTTATATTCTAAGTATAGATTGTCTATTTTCGGGGTTGCTGTCCATCACTGATAATTCTTAGGTGTTGGACATATTGGAAAGATATCGATCCTAACTACTTGATATCATTATATACGCATGAAGAAGGCAATTCTTCTTGCCAAAGTTCTTTTTCAATACTTAGGAAAATAGTGTGTAGCTAGGATGAGGAAAACTGTAAATTTTAGTTTTGAAAAAAAACACAGATGTCATAAGAGAGTAAATAAGGACCAGTTAAGTCTACTTTATCGAAATAAAGCAAAGTTAACTAGACTTTCCGTTTTATGTAGAAGAAGCATTAATGATTCCTAGAAAAAATTACAAGCGATAGTACTATTTAGCCGATCAACCCTGAAATCAACAGCCTCAGCACTCGTTTACACCAAACGTATTGAAGCATCGCTTAAGTAACCCGTATATTTCTTGCTCTCAAAAAGGAGAGGTAAACAGAATATAGTAAAATAAATCCAAATATCGGAGTTTCAATTTTTTGTTTAATGGTTCGAAGATTTCTTTGACTTTGCATATTTGCTTGGTAGGTACCCTAATCTTTTAATTGTGATAAAAGAGACTCTCATAATCTCTCTTCCCCGTTTTCACAGATATGAATGGATACCTTCAGGACTCTTTGAAAGCTACCTAAGGGACTAATGGAGCTACAGTGTGTATATACAACCCGGGTGAATGGCTAAGATAGAAACATGTGTGCAAGATTACTTTGGCTACACCATATCAATGAATGAAAAACAATATTCCTATCCATACGCTAAGAAAATCCATTCAATGAAAAACTAAAATAAATATACAATGATTTTTAATTTTTAATGCTAAAACTATTTAGAGAAGTGTAACTGAACAGAATGTTTTCCCCTGATTTGTTAATCAATCCCTTGACTGCTAATAATATATATTGAAAAAGAGAGCAACCAGAGTTTTATATGGTAAATCGTCATTAATAAATTGGACATGTGTATAATGCAAGTACAGGTTGGTATGGTTATGTGCAATTAAGCGGGAAATTTCACACTAAATCTTCTTAAAGATCAATAAATTCCAAAAACCAAGCCTTGAAGTAACTGAGCTTAAAGTTAAATATAACCCAAGAATAGATTACATCTATTCTTCTGATTACCTGGCATGACTCAAAATTGGAAAGTCTGGGAAGTAGAAGACATAATCATTAAGAAAATCTATATTTTCTCAGCAAGAATAACCATTGTCTTAGATTACTTGTTTTTAGAAGCAGCTAATAACTTCTCCGGTGGTAAAATCATTGAATTATAATTCTTCATGTAGAATTTATAAAAATAAACATTCTATGTTGTAAAATGGGGTATTATTACAGGATAGGTAGAGGTATTTCCTACTAAAATTAATGGTACAGGATCTCATGAAAATTTAATTTATAGCAGTAGATATGACTTTATATCAGATTTTTTTTCTATAGCTGGCTTGGACATTGTCCTGGTTACAATGAGAAAACTAATCAACTCCCTATTGCCCACTGCACTAATATGGCTAATTTTCATGGAGATAAGTTATTAACTCTTATAACTGATAAGCCTTAAGCCTTGAACATCATACTGTAATTGACAAAAATATAATAGAACACAGCTCCAGAATAAGTGATCCGACTAAAGTCTCTCTGCATTTATAGAGCCATATGTTAAACCGAGAAATCTCAGTTAACAGGTTCCCCAGGTTCCAATTCCGAAGTAATAAAAACTATGTGATAACCCAATTAAGTGCATGAAACCAATAGTTATGTCTATCCAACTAAGGCCTGTACATTACTGAGCTTAGATAATTGATACAATTCTTAAGTGTTGAAATTCCCTAAAACTTATCTTATTCCCCTTATTTTCATCAAAACCTTCCGGAAATCAATAAAGAGCAGGAACCAAAGCAAATGCATGCATAATTCAATTGTTCTGGAGTCTCGAGCTGGACTGTAAATGAGAAAACACACAGAAGGTTTTATTTGTGAGTAATTGTCAGACTGGTACGCCAAAACTCCATCAAAATACGGGATGGTACAGCATTTCATAAAATTGAAGCAGACTTGGGAGTATCTTGAATCTCAAGAGAGGATTGACGGTGAGTGTTTTGAATGAAGCTAAGAAATAGAGTGCCGATAAAAAACCTGAAAAGAACCTAGGATTCGAGGTAAATACCTCTATTAATAACCCAGTAAAGGTTACGAAATCCTTGTAATTGAGAGGGATGAAACTGAAACATGTATACCAATTGAATTTTATACTGTGTAGGTACTAAGAGTGTACTGGCAAATGAAAAACCGGCAAGATTAAAAATTAAAATAATTTAAAATCAAATCAAATAGTTTTATGAAATTAAATTTTAACAAAGAAACAGTTGAGTTTATCTTCTATCATTTTCCTACCACGCCGGTATACTCTGTCAAGTTGATATTTATTAATATACTGTCTCAACCTAGCTACTACAATTCTTCAACACAAAAAAATATACAGTTATGGAGTATACTTGGATAAAAACTTTAAAATATATGAAAACCTCGCCGTTGTAACCTGACTACGTTGCAATAAAATATTTAAAACTATATATCAACAATCTAAAAAACAAGAACATCTAATCCAAAAAAGATAATATACATGGAAATTATATGCACTATTGGTGACTCACCCTCACGCAAAAAAATTAAGCAAGTAAAAGAAAATAAAGTAAGGGTTATAATATTCTCCGCGCTATGGTTTCATGGTATTTTAACAATTTTCCATTAACTATGGATTAGTTTTCACATTAATGGTCTATTGTTCACAGGTACCGTGGCAAAATCACGGTCTAAAATTATTCATATTGCTCAACTAAATCATAGATTATTAATATATCTAATTCGTTTTCTTCTTTGATCTCCCAGTTTTCCAGATTATTATCTATAATGTTCTATCTGACGTTTGTTTATTTACTGACTTAATAAGAACATCTGCACTTTTCACTTCGCGTAATATACAATAACTTTTAGTTGCTTTTCCTCGATAAGATTTAGAAGAAAAAATAACCTGTAGCTATATATCTTGTTTAAAATTTATTTTATTTTTCATATACTAACGTTTTTCAGGACATGTTATCTATGTGGATCTCCGCCTTCTTTTGACTTCACGCCCACAAAACTATGTATTGTGGTAATGTATTTAATGTTACTAATCACTCTTTCTACTCCGTCTTCCTGTGCTTATATTGTGGAAAATATAATAGTTTTTCTGTTTCCTTATTCTCCTAATAGCATCGAATTCGTTAATAAATATGATATGCCCGTCGATTAACGAGAAATCAAACGCTACATAATGACATGTCACGTAAGTTTTGATGTCGAACTTCAACTTCTGTCCACCTTTTCTTATTATTATTCTCCTGTAACTGGCGTTAAAAGTATCCCTAGGGATCTTTTTGGTACCTAAAACTGCTTTCCCACTAGGCCGCTTACAAATTCCGATAGTCGGATAGCTATAGATATATGTCATCTGGTCTATGTCTTTGACACATATATAAGGCGCCCGACAATCCGCTACTATAATTTGGGGCCATATTTTCTTCTTTTTGATACAGATATTCTCCGTAGGTATATCATATTTTCACTTCATAAAAGAACTTTCAAGTATATTTATTTGAGGTTCTATCGATTTTTCCTAGATGAGAAATACACCGCTTTGATACCAAAAATTTCTATACCTACCAAGATTGTAATATCATTGGAGTGGTTAATATAGTATTATGTCTTCAACTTTTTAATATCATATTACCAACTCTCTTGTCTTTGAAGCAAGGTCAAATAGCGTCGACATATGCGAACAGGGAACATTATGCCGCTGAATCGGCCTTTAGCCGGGTTAAAGTATTTTCCATGGCAAACCTTTCAGATTCCATTGGCCTTAGCTACATATCTCAGTCAGAATATCATGCTCTGGACGATTGCTTTAAACAATATACCACTTTATATGTAGACCGGAAGTAATTCTCTGTCATTTTTTTCAGTGATAATTTAAAAGTTAGTCTTCTCAATATACTCGTTAATGAAAGCATTAGGGGTATTTGATTTTATTATTTTAAAGTTGTTTGATTTGATTAAGTGTTGAAAACAACGGGTCGTTTCTTTGGTTAGCTGTGGAGATTATAGTTAGGGGTTGACTATGTATCACTACCATCCGGCATGAAACTGGTCTTGCAGATAGTTTGCTTAGATATATTATCCTATTTTATGCTTAACATCTCTAAAAGTATGAATATTTTAACGTCAGGTGGATTTTTTTCTTCTCTCGAGGTTATCTTCCATGAATCGGTGGATAAGAATAGATGATATTCTTCGTAGTAAGTTGTATGGCATTCCCGTCTGTTGGCGAAGCATTTGACATATTGGAAGTGCTTCTGTATGGTTTAATTTTTATCTTCTTAGCAACCTGGGTGTTATCCACCTAAATTTTGAATGTACACAATATTTTGCTAAAGCTTATAATAAGCTTTTGCTGGATGCGTCTCTGGTGTCTTCAGAAGTCGAGGTGATTTTCTCATCTTGTGCCCTGGATGTCTCTCTACCTTTTCTTTACGATATTTCCAATATGTTTTATTCTTACATTAACGACGTCTGAAGTCAAATTCCTAATTTTATATCTTTTTTTATTTTCTCTGTCGTTTTTGTATGGGTCCCCGTATCTGCAAATGTTTCTTAGCTTTCGCTTCGTGTTATATCCTTAAAGTTTCGTAAGAAATATAGCCCTTCTGCTTAAATTGCAAAGAAGAATTAATTCTGCCACGCCTTAGTTTTCTGCAAGACATAGTATTTTTCTAGCTGTCAGATGGGTTTGTAAGGAACATTTTTATCTATGTAATAGAACTCGTGTCCAAAGATAAATTTATTCTTATTGTATTTTCTTTTCCCATGAACTATTTTACTGGGCGAAATACTGGTTCCTAATATTAGAGACAATATTGAGATGTTAGGCACCTATTTTTGCTCTATGAATCCAATACTTCTTCACAAGTCTTAAATGTAACAACAGTACCCTTTTCATTATTAGTGATATTGTAATAACCAGTTCCGCGGCTCTGTTAACTTGCGTAGTACTTGCTGCTCTGAATCGTATTTGAATCTTATTACTGGAGAAAAACTCTTTAAATATTTTGTTGCACTAAATACCCTTGTCCATATATATATATGATCTTTATTCTAAACTCCTAGCTACCAATAACCTCCCTATCAGTTTGATGAATATTCCAGAGAAATCTCTTTTAATTTATAATCCTGTACTACTTTCTATTTAGAGTAGCTGTGAGTAAGTACAATAAATCCTTTCTCGCCATTGGATCCTGTTTCCGGAATGTCCACTTCGTCGCAGTGGACTTGTCGCTATGGAACTTCTGGCGGTGTCATTCTAAGTTTCGATAATAAGTTTTGGTTTCTTTTGCTTTTGAACACTTTTAGAGAAAGGCGGGTATTTTAAATTTGTTTTCGGATGTTATAGTACTGTAAAATGTTTTTGAGAATTTGAACGTTTGGATGACAAAAGAACTTGTGCCATGGGAAATTTCTTCGCCTCTGATGGTTGAAGATCTTCATTTACTTAGAACTTTGGTCTATAAAGGCTGCTGCTGCGTTTGAAAGCTGATACCAAAAACTGGTTTATTCCAAAGATTTATCGTTCTTTGTTCTTAAACATGTACTTAAAAACTTTTCCATTACTTTTCATAACGAGCTGATAATGATATTTATATTATTTCAAAAACTAATGTATTTTAGTGTGAAAGCGGTCAGAATATCTATGTTAATAATAATACCTTCCGTTTCTATTGTCCTAAAACCCAGCCATTCAATTCATTCTCCTTTCTTGTATGTTTCATATATTGGTGTGATGCTTAGCCATATTCTTTCCTAGAATGATACATGAACTACCTGAGGCAATATAGAGTAAATGGAAACGTTCCTTTCCTTTGAATTGTTGTTGGATTATTTAAAGGTTTATTTATTGTGCGTAGATCCTCTTTTTGACTTACCAACATCGTCTCGCTTCGTGCAGTTTGTTTTGTTTGCAAAACTGCTGTGTTCGAGCTTCCTCATCGGAGTGAGATTCTCTACTGTCTTTACTTGCTTCACTATAGACCTATTGAAGCTTATTTTGAAAATGGTTTTTGCAAGAACCATTGGAACTTGTAATATTGGTTCTTTCCTTTTTCATTCAATCTTCTGTTCTATGTACATGCTCTTGCAGGTATCGCAACATCTGTAATTATAGCTGTTTTTATTATTGTGCTTGTGTTGTTTCACATGGGATAACTGTTTTCGGTATCGATTTAATACTTTAGCTTGTCTCTGGTACAATTGTGTCAATTTAAGAAGAAATCATAAAAAGTTGAGAGCAGATTCTGTCAAACTCCTGCTCTTCTCCTCTTCTCTATACCGAGATGTCAAAGAATTCTACTTTTTTATGTTTTGCAACGTTCAGGAGCTTATTAATTTTATCTTCTGGGTCAACTATATAGCAAAGGCTTTCCAGTCTGATTGTAGCTGTTCTGTAAGACTCAAGTTTTTGACACCGAGTATATTTTTTGACTGATCCAGTTGCTTCCTTTGAACATTTTTATTGCTTTCTTTAATGTTAAACAAATTTTGAAGTGTTTGGAGCATTTCATTTGCTATGGTTATACCTTCTCTTTTAAGATAGATTTCAGGAGTGACCCTGGTTATGATAGCATCTACTATTTTGGCATTGACTTTCTTTTGTGCAAGCTTCAGGTCTACCTTTCCACCTACCGTGTTAATTCTCTTATTTCTGTACCTAGAAGAGGTTTTCAAAATTTTGTCTATTAGATAAACATAGGTACATGCGCTCCACAAGTTTTAGTCTGCCCTTCGTTCCAAAAGGCGGATATTATTACTAAGGTTCATTTTTGCTGCTAGAGAATAGGTTGTTAACCTGTTATACTGAATTCTTCAGTATCTATTTGATTTCACGTTTAAAGATTGTTGTTACCAGGTACTGCATTAAAATTACGATCTAAAACTATGCATAGTGTTCTACTAAACACTACTGTGTTACAAAGATCTCAAAAATTCTTTGAAATACTATCCTAGCAGGAATAATACCACATTAACTTTGGTCAGTACAACTTATCTAACACAATATAAAACTTTCATTTCTCGTAACAGGTATTTTGATTCATCTATTCACATTTATAAGTTGATCAAGTTTCTGAAACCTGCGAAAAAACAACAACTACAACTAGAAGCTGTTCAGCCTCAGCTCCGAATAATAATCAACTATCTATACCTGTTGCACACATTTTAGTTTCCAAATTTAGACCCGATCTTCATCTTCACTCCACGAAGGACCCAGTGATCTCTCTCATGACTTGACCACTTTCTTTGAAAAAGATAACGAGCAAAAGTACATAATAAAATTGAAAATATAATCCAAATAGCCCAAAAGAATCCATCTCAACCAGAGATATTGTAATAACCTATTTAGAAGCAAGAAAACTATTAATAAAAGAAAACAAAAAACAACTCCTGTCGGATTGCCAACAGTCAAGGACAAGATGTTCTATATTTTCACTAGCTCGGGCAACTTATTCCTAAACAACTCAAATATCAATATTTTGTCCTTGAATATTTTGTTTAGGCTGTATTATTCTGGTAACAAATATTTTTTTGGTACGATTCTAACCCCCCCTATAAGTTATGAAAATTACAGTATCAACATATTCTTCCTTAGTTATTGTGGTTTTATAAGAGAACTTCATGTGAAATAATTATAATCTACTCTATTGATATATCGTTAGATATTGATAGAGGATTTTATTCAACGCAACCCTTAAATATAGGGTGCAATATAATAATTATAATATTTCCACATATTATCGTCATCACTTTTAGTTTAGTCCTCGCACACCGAACACTTACCAAAACTAACCAAAAGACTAAAATCAAATAAAATGAAACTTACTACAGGATTAATCCTAGCAGCTGTTTTAGGAAACAACCAAGTTTCCGCAAGTGCGCGCGGTCGAGCACATATGGACCGCAAAACTGAGTTTTGGGAGACTCATCACTCCGTATTGAAGCAAGAATCTTCGGTGGTTGGAGATCCTCAGGTCTGTACAGACGGAAGTGTAACTGCTGGTGGAATTACGTACGAATGTGATAAAGTGAACTTTCTATCACTTGTAAGCAGAGAAGACATGACCATCGAGAGGTCTGATTTCAGTGATGGAATTAATGAACTGGCTGATATTTGGGGTGCTGTACTTCCTTCTGGTAGGAAAATCGCTCTAAGTTGCATGACAAATGGAATCTGGTTCATTGATGTTTCAGATCCTGTAAATCCAGCTAGATTAGGATACATTGAATCTCCAAGAAGTGAATCTTACTGGTGTGATGTAAAAGTGTATGAAAACACAGCATATATTGTACAAGATGCATTCAGAGGTTCAGAGACAGATTCCCTTGATGGAGTAATGGTTTTTGATCTACTTCGTCTTGAAGGTCTTGATGCAGTGAATTCTGATATTGTGTTCGAGATGGATTACCACGCAAGAGAACACGGAGCAACTCATAATGTTGTACTAAATCCAGTTACAGGATATCTGTACTCTGTCGGTGTTGAAAATTCACCTTGTGGAGAAGGAATGCACATTTATGACTTAAAAACAAACAGATTGGAACCAGAATTTGCAGGATGTGCTCCTGATAAATATGTACACGATGCAATCTGCGTAATTTATGACGGACCAGATAGTCGATTTCTTGATAAGGAAATATGTTTTGGAAGTAATGAAGATGCTCTTGATGTATTAGATGTTACTGACAAAACTAATATTACACTTATTAGTAGAACAAGTTATGAACCACTTGATTATACTCATCAGAGTTGGTTGACAGCTGATATGGGATATTTATTATTGAATGATGAAGGAGATGAATATTTGAGTTTAGTTGAGCATACAAGAACACATGTTGTTGACTTGAGTGATCTCACAGCTCCTGTATTTCAGACATACTATGAGCATAAAGGAGTTGCAATTGATCATAATTTGTATATTTGGGGTGCTGCTTATAAACAGAATCAAGTTGGAAGTGGAGAAATGGAAGAAGAAATCTATTCTGGATATGCTTATCATACGAATTATGTAGATGGGCTGAGAATATGGGATATTTCAGATATTGGAAGAGAAGATTCAGAGTTTTCAGAAGTTGGTTTTTTTGATACTTCTCCGGATATGTCTGGAAATCAAGATTGGTATGGAACTTGGTCAAGTTTTATGTTTCCAGATGGAACTATTGTTGTAAACAGTATTGAAAATGGAATGTTTGCTCTTCAGTTTGAAGATGTTTTTTTCACACCTGAAAGTGAGTATGAAATTGATGACCCAGAAGAATATGAAGATGGTGAAACAGAAGGAGAAGATGATGATATTGAAGAAGAAGTTCTTTATGGTTTGACTGGTGTTGCTCTACTTTTGGCTATAATATTGCTTCTTCTTATTGCACAACTCAATAAAAAATCAAATCAACAATATTATGAACTAGAATATAAGAAAGAAGGAAAAGTTGATGCAAAGGCAAAGGCTGTAGAGGTTAAAGCAGAGACTCAATCCGTTTAAAAAAGATATAATATCAATTGCTTCGTAGGGGGTGATTAATAAATGAACAAAATAAAGTCAGTATTACACTTTTTTTACTTGAAACTTTATTATTCGTTTCCTCCTCATACTTTCTTTGTCAAGTGGGAATAAACTTTTGGAGTGAAGTTCTTTATCTCTCTATGTTCCATTGGTTAAAAGTCTGCTATGTAGCTACATCTTTTATCTGCTCGGAATGCACTATCGAACATTCAGATATTCCAAAGTGAGGAGAAGCTACTAACAAGAAATTTAGGCTATTAACTGACTTGATTCAAGCTATCTTCGGTTACGTATATGTCTGTCCGAAGTCTACACTCATGTGAGGCTTCAATTTAGAGCCAGCAATTCCTTAAAACTAAGTCTTGAAATATACTCAGATTGTATGATGTTAAGTCTTTTTACTCGTCTTGAACCGCGTTTATGTTGTTGTTAAGCTTGTTGTTTGCTTGCTCCTTTCTTAATTTTTTTGCTGAAGATTTTTTTGTCAGATTGTTTAGCCTTTTTATTTCCAAAATAGAAAGCTTTTGTTATCTCTTTAATTTTGATAATGTTATGATAATTGCTGACCAATTAATATATACAAACTCCTGTAAGTATGTAACGCCGGAAAACTACTAGAAACAGCCGTGCTTCATATGTACCCAATTCCAAACTCTCTTGCTCTGTCCATAGCTTTCTTCTATTTTGTTTTATTTGTTGTAACTTTTGACTTACCCATTCTTATTTAGTTTACTCATTATTTTTTGCTTCTCGTTTTTATTTTTTTTGGTTATTTAAGGTCTGACGCATTACTTTGCAACCTGTGACTTCTTCTATTACTTCTCTATATTCTTTAATATTCCGTTTCTAACTTTGGAGATCATTTCTTTTGATACCGATCTAGTAAATAAGCCGGCAATCTTACTTTTACCATGTGCATAGGTTAACAACCACTTCTTCTTCAACACAAAACATGTAAAAGTATATTTAACTTCAATATGCCTAGATTTACCAGATATTGTTAGGGCATTCATTACCTTCATTGCAGCTTCTTTGTCACAATAGTTGGCTTTTGGTTTTTCTCAATGAAGTCTGTAATGTTATTGACCTATTGCAGGTTACATACACCTCTTATGAACTATATGGTGTCAGTCGCTACGCTGCTTTTTACAATCAAATTTTGGCGATTTGTTTTCCATACCACTAGTGCGTTATCCCATTAAATGATGCGACCATCAATGGCACATAAATATGCTGGAACATTCTTCCAGCTAGCATCAGGACAAAACTTTATCTTGTGTGTGTCTGTTACCCTTTGGAGCCTGATGTCATAGTTTAGTGTGTGCACTATGTACTTGAGTAGCTATTGGATTGTCTCAAGTGTCCAATATGAGGATATGCTGCAAAAGCCGGAAGTCTGTTTACCACCTGTGGAAAATCAGAACGGCATTTTCGAAACAGAGAGATTAAGGTCCCGATGAGGGATTGGTGCAATTTAAAGTCAATATTTTTCTGAGACATCTTGAACCAAGTTCCTGGGTGCTATGGAATCTTTGCCATGTCCGAGTCCTTAATCTCGAAGAATTCTGTTTTAGCTCCTATGTATTTTCTAGTGTGTAGAGTAATGCATTTTTGATTTTTGAATATCTCAATACCAATAAATTTTTCATTCTTTTCTATGTGTTTCTCTCAAGTTCTTCTGTTAATTCTCTCAAGGTGTGGTCGCCAGTCCTCTTACATCGGCATGAAAACAACACATTCCCCACATTGATGATTAGAAATAAACGTTGTCTTTTATGTGGTTTTATTTAGAGAAGTTTCGTTGATATTTCACTGAAGGACTAAGGTTATCAAGTGCTTCTTCAAGAAATTGTATCTGCACACAACGGACTACTTAAGTTCATAAATGACGTTATTGCTAGTTCAGGCAATATCCTTCCTATTTTCCACGTATTTTACGAGTAAGGCTAAACATCCAATAGCTTTCAAAACCCGTGAAGGTAAGTTGTACACCTCTCTCGTTGATTAATATATGTAGGTTTTTCTGCTCCCAATTTTACAAGAAAGAATTTAATAGCCCCACTGCTTTATGACGGACTGTAGTTAGGTTGTAAAGACATAAAAAATTTCTTGGCCACGGTTATTCTCACTTTATACATGGTAGTTCTATTTATTAAGTCACAATTTTTGGGAAACAGTTCAGCTTCTAATGGGATCTCTGCTCCTTGTGGTACTTTCATATTTTATATCAATTTATGATCTTTGGTTGTGGAGAGCTTTTTCTTCTGCTTATTATGTACTTCTCTCCGTTGTCCAGGATTATCATATTTATTTATCTGAAAGTAAATATTTGATTTTTTTTTCATTATATATACCTGAAATAAGATGCACTTTAGATTGCTGGTTAGATAAAAATCCTTAGCCGACTTGATTATGGTCGTTCGTTTCACAAAATAGTATTGAACTGCTCTTGTTTTGTTTATACCTCTTCCAACTCAGTGCGTTGAATTCTTATTGACTTATTCACTTTTGATGCTCTTAACTTCTATTTCTGGATTATGACTATCACCATGTTTATTTTCAGTCTTACAAACATGATTATTGAATAACGTGTTGAATCTTGGGTGTATGTTTCTATTGATGATAGATCTTATGTTTTTCTTATCTAAAATAAGCTGTTCTGCTGAATTTTTAAAAGAGTCCCAAAAGTAACCTTCTCTAAATCTTTCTGATATTTTTTTTGGTTTTTCAGAGAAAAAAAATTCTGGCTAGAATAAATAATATATTCAATTAAATCTCTATTCTCAAGTAATTAGAAATCTAGAGTTTGCGTTATACTTGACGTAAAAACATTGCTCCTTCCACATATAGCATATTTTGCTGAGCACGATCAGTATTTTCAGATAGTTTAGACTGAAAAAAACAATGTTCTCATCAATTATAGAATTTTAGTATTCACAGACTAAGTTTTACCATTCTCTTGCGGTGTATTCGTGCAGCTAAATATGTAGTTACTTCCTTTTCTGATACAGAATCCAATGTTTCTTTGGTTCTTGAATTCAATGCCTTGATTCTTATGAACATTTTAACTTTTTATGTTTAAATTTTATATCCTATTTAATTAATTTTGCCAAATTTAAATGATATCTGATTTATTTGAATAGACGCCCAATTATTTGTATTTTATATAATGAACATGTGATTACGCAGAAACATCTCTCCTATATGACTCAAAGACTTCCTTTGATAGTTACATGCTATTATATCACAGTATGACATTACTGCAAATACCGCCTAACAATTAACCTATCAATCAAAGACACAAATTTACAAATTATTCATTGACTCGTATCTCAACAAATACTGCGAGTTAGAAGACATTATTAACATCAATTTAAAGCTCTAAACTTGAACTTTAAGCTTCTGCACTTTTCTAACTACCTATTTAAATCTCTACTTAGTATACGCCTTTTCTTTTCTCGCACTATATGTTTCATGAATTTAGTATCTAAAATATTGCAATACAACCACTGGAATAGTTTATAAGAAGGAAAAGGTTGTTTGATTGTATATCGACAGTCTTATTATTTGTGGTATTATAGATATGATAATTTGTTATTCTCAAAAGGTTTGCACAGACGTTATAAAATGACTATGAACTATTCTGAACCTTTCCTGAAGAGTATCTTAACAAGCTATGCAATAGCTTAGTATTAGATAACATCGATAATTCTTGTTCAATTAGAAAACTTGTTGTTGTTCTTGGATATCTTTCTGGGATTATTCGATGATTATGCTTATTTTGTCATGCTTGGCAAAACCAAGATGGTTTCCATTCCAATATATACTGAAGCTTAAGTCAATTAACTTCTCCATGCTTAACAAAGATATTCATGTATCAAGCACTGCGACATTGTGTACTACTAAAATTTCATCTCTGTTAACTGTAATAGCAAAACAGCTCAAATGGGGGTTTCATGACCCACTGCTACTTTTATCTCAATTTTATTTGTTTTTCGGAAAGTTCCCTTTTCACAATTAAAAATTAGAGCACGAAGATCAAATCGAACGATTCGCGGCTAAAATGACGCCTCTGTCGCATTTATTCTTATCTGGGCACTTATGAACTAGAGTAACCTATTTCAAAAATTCTGTTCATAATCACAGGAAAGTTTAGAGATTATTATACTACACGTACCAACTCAAAGTTTCTACTGCAACACGACTTGCACATTAAGGCAAGGAAAAAGCTAAGCTGAAAATATAAGCCAAGAGGAAAACTGGGTAGAAGGAAACATAAACCAAACAACAACAACTCATAGCCGGAATTCTCTAATAATAATTAAATAAAAAAACAAGCTGAATTAGCCGGGACAATGTTCAAAACATGGATAAGGGGTAATACGACAAATCGGGGAATTAACCCACGTGTTGATATACAATATTAGTACTTTCACAAAACTAAGGAGTTAAGTAAGTAAATTTTCTGGATTGGACTTGAGCTCTAATACTGGTCTCACAAATCTTATTGTATTTTCTTTTATATTATTATCATTTTGGTTAAAGGACAGTTAACCAGCTACTGCTATCGATTCTGCTTCATTGTTGATAGCTTCATTCTCTTTTTTTTTCTATTACCATACTCCTGACATTGCATAATAAGACTTTTCTGATAAATTCTTTAGTTCTTACATTGTTTTCATATTTTTTCTTTTGAGACACTCCGGAACAAAATGCTTCTGGATGATATAAGTAATAGATTAAGATCTGCATTCCAGCTCTGGTTCAAGTATCCTCTTTGTCCGCAGCGGCTATATTTCTCTCTACGTTTGTTTTGAGGAGTTTTGCTATTATTAAGGTTTTGCTTCCCTTTTCTGAACTTAATTTTTTGCACAATAAATCTCATTTCTCGAAGAACAATTATATAAGAGCTTAAATATTTATGTAACATCGGGTGTTATTCTAACTTGTCTATAAAAGGGATTTTGTTGCTCTGTAACATCATACTTATTTTAGCCTTGACATTCGAGTTTATTCCAAATTATGTGTAACATATGTAGTTGGTTTAAATTTTTTTTGCTTTTCCCATTGTAGTTGCACTAGGTTTGTTTGTGAATTGGGATTATATTCTATTGCTTTCGCGCAATTCACTTATATAACACAATTATTTAAATTTATTCAAAAGACAAAAATGTTATTCTATGTCTCGCACCAAATCAATAATATCTTCGGCTAAATTCCTGTAGAATATCTTGGTAGATATTTCATATATTACTACTTGTGATCTTGCCGCTTTATTACCAAACTGAAGTTCATCTGCTTCAACGTCAGTGCTTACACCCAAATGTACTTTTCTTACATATGAAAACATTAAGAAGATTAAGTCAACTCTTGTTTTGGTGTGAATATTAAAGTTTAGAGCTTTTTCACTGAGATCTCAGCTGTAAACTTAATGTTTTGTTCGAACCAAAAAAGGTTTTTGAAGTGTTTCAATGTTTATTTAGCCTTTTTTAACATACCGAGTGGATATAAACTTTGGAATTTGTTTCTTTGATTTCTATACTTAGATTATTAAATGACTTAAATATACACTGTAACTGTAAATGTGATACTTAACAATACCATAAAACTGTAACAATACTATAAAACTATAACAAATTGGTCTATTTTATATTAACTTCTATCAACTGTTTAATTTTTTGCTAAAGCCGAAGTTTGCAGCAAACCAGGTAACAGTATTGATTCAACACTAGCTCATCTGTTAGAACCTTCAGATTAAACTGACACAAATTACAGATTTAATGACCAATTTCTTAAGTACATAGCTAGGAAGATACTTTTTGTCAAATCCCTATGATATAATCAATTAGACAGGTTTCTTAGATTTCAGGGATATTCAAAAACTTGATGAATACTTCCCCCTAGCATAGTTGAAATCTAGTGCTCTTTTGTACCTCCTTAATTCTGACTATTGATTTATTATCTTTTCTGGAGATTTAAAAAATCAAAGACTTTTCAGTGCGGATATGATGAATCTCTAAGTGATTGACAATAACCAGGAAACATTCAAAGAAATTTGAAAGAGGATTGCGAAGTTCTAAAATTTTCACTTACAAGAGGGGTGTGTGAAATAGCTACTTCTTCCCTCGATTACTCGGACCTCTTGGCGCAAAAATGTCATATCACTTTCAAAATAAAGCTAAATACAGACTAAGCCACAGATTATGGAAATCGAACTGTTTTTGAAAGTCTTAGACTACTTAACAAACATTTTAATGGTATCTATGGTTACGTAAGAATGTGTCATCTTTCCCATTCGACAATACTCAATAAATTTTATAGTATTCTTGACACGGATTGGAGAAATTTCAACGAGCATCTCAGTGAAAACTTAGCAAATTAGAAAATCTTAAATATTTCTGAAAATTTTCAAAATCTATTTGAGGAAATATATTTATATACATGTGTATAGAAAAAATGTTCAAGAAACCATCTTGCTAATTGGTTTACAGTTGCCTAGAAATAATATTAAAGAAAGTGTAAAATCAGGAAATTTCGAAAGAGGCCTAATTTAGTGTAAGAATAAGTAGAGTCAGTCTATTTATCTTTCTGAAATTTACATTTATAATATGGGGTGAATACATTAAAAAACGAACTTAGTAATTCTGGAATCCTTGCGAAACCAAATTAGAACTTTCTGTGGACACAGTGAAACCAAAATTAACCTTTTAGCATCTTTTTAATTAAAAGAGAAAATTAAAGACCTTAAATTCAACTCAAATGTCCTGAATAAACCTGTTTTGGAGTATTTGTTGGCTTAATTTTGCCGAAATATGTCTTCTTTTATTCTATTGGATACATAATTTTGGTTGCGCCGTTGAAGAAAAAACTTGATATCTGGAAGATGATAAGAAGGCATATAACTTTCTGCAAAAATAATTCATAGCTAAGCGAATAATATATTTTCATAGTTTTTAATCTTCCTTAATCTGTGAAAAATTTTAGAAGTATATCAGATCTCATCTATGTATAAGAAAATGGTATAGAATCTAACAAGAAAAATATAGTATGATAAATTCTTGCCTCATCTATAATTTGATCCTTCAAATTTCAAATATAGACTTGACACATATTAATAAACTTTGGTAGAATATGGAAAGATAGATTTGAAATCATAACATTTTTTACTTCTCCTTTACTAGGGATTTAAGTGAAATGGAAGGATGTGTTTCTCTTTGATTTTTTCCTTCAATACTTATCACTCAGAAATCTCTTAAAAAATTTAAATATAGAAATAATATCTTCTTTGGGTTTAAAAACAAAGGGATAGAAATATTATTTTCGTCAATAATAAGCTCCCAATCTTCAGCTACAGCAATATCTTTAAATGCCTTGAACTGTGCTTTAGATAGTCACGCAGATAATAAAACCCTAACCGAAAATTTTATTTTCCGTATATGAAAATTTAAGTCTTTAAGTATATTTAAATTATACTTTTTAACTAAAAACTGGTAGACACATTAGCCGTGATTTTTTTTTTGGAAAATCTTCAATATTAAATCTCTTTTTAATAACCAAGTTTCTTTAGAACATTATCCACTCACATAAGAATCTGGACAATTAATTCAAGGTTACGAGATCATGTAACCTCTTACTTTGCACTTAGCAAAGTAAGAGTTCTTCAAATTTTTTTTACTAACAAATATGGGTTTAGATCTAAACATCTGGATAAATAAAAGTAAGCTGAAAAGAGAGGTATTAGGGACTATCCAAGTGCATATAACACATGGTATGAAGTGGTGCATAACTGAATTATTCTTATTCTTCATAGCAGCTTTGGATCCAAGTTGATTTATTGATAATGTATCAATAATAAATTTCTCCATATTTTTCTTATTGATTAATTCTGATAATGCCTAAATCATTTTGATTGTTTATTGATTATCATTGATCATCAATAATGAATTGGGTTAAATGGCCTAGTACCAAGTGGTCCAAAAAATTTACGTTTCATGTTGTCACCTTATGAAATTCTCCTAAGCACGGGCATATGACTAGATTTTCTTAACGGTAAGACTGCAAACTACCGTAAAAAGCTTTTTCGCCAAATATGTATATATCAAGGTAGAACCATAACAGGAATCTTACAATTATGCCGCGATATACTGCTTCATTAATAGAGACAATATATGACCTTGCTGCATTCTATTACTAGTTCTGCCCGGGCCATATGGTCCTTTTATCTGGATTTACGTGTCGTCCATAAATAAAAATATGTATTGTTAAGCAGTTCGATTCAGGGTCATGTGGCCCAATCTGTTATTGATCAACAAAATAAAATCAGAATCATGTGACAAAACCCGGAATCTCAAATCTTTTGCTGGCAACCAGAACCTAAGCAATCATCAAATGATTATTGATAATTTAATCAAATCCGATGCCTATTAGAGGCAAAAACAACTAGCAAAGCTGAAATTTAAGGCCTTCAAACTAAACAGATTTTTCATCAAGTTTGGAAATTTTTATTCAAGTACTAGCAACTTAACTAGAATATAAAATCTGTTCAATTTAGAAAAATTGTATTATCCAGACACATTTTCGTATGAAACAGAAGGTGCTAAAACTGGTTTTGCCCAGATGCGGCTATAAGCCAAAAAAAATTTTTAAGGAAAAAGATATATAGGATATTCAAAGTGGTGTGAAGTCTCACAAAATTATCCCTTCCAGGTAAAAAAGCAGTCAATGTTCACGAAACGCTCAGATTATTGCTTCAACACAAAATATGTTAAATGCTTGGGGATGTTTCTATTACACTCCAATCGGAACAGAAAATTTTCCATCTTAATATTGAATACACTTTTTATTTCAAAAAGACTTATTGGAATTTTTTTTGGAAATACATTAACTTTTCTGAAAAAAGTGAGACATCGTGATGATCGTTGGGGCAAAGAACAAGTTAACAATATTCCTCCAAAGTGTTTATATGTGAAGTAGATTAACTATAGCTTAAGCTTAGGTTTTAAATATGTTTTCTCGATGACTGTTTCAGTTTAAAGAAGTTATGTTGCTCTATCCTTCTATGAAATATATAGTTTTCTTCTGATGTAGAAGCATTACTGTATAGGGGGCTGTTTTGCAGCAGTTTGTATTACACAGATATGTTCATATAAATGAGATCTTTATCAAAGTGCGGGATTTCAAGAATAAAATAAAGTTTGATGAGTAATATAACGACCTATTTAACTTTAAGTTTAACTTTTTCTTGTTTTCTTGCTTAAATAATATACACAACATGAACCATGCATTAATGCAGCACTGGACACCGTGTATTACACATATTTATAATACTTACTCCCCCTTGTTTAAATGAGACTAGGAAAGAAAAAGTCTATTTTCAGAGAAAAACAAACTAAAACAAAATTTCTCATTTAAATTAATAAGTATACTTCTGGTTCGTACAGTAAAATTCATCTTCTTTCACGAAAGGTAGAAACCAGTGGGACTGTCTAAGGGTTAAACTTTTTACTCGCTAATGACAAGAATCAGGAAAACTCTTTAATTAGCATATAGTATAGAAAAATAAAATTTCAGGGAAAAATTCGAAACTCGAATTAGTTGCATATAATTTGAGGAATTCTATAAGAGTATCCTAAGCACGGGCTTAAAGTAGATGGGGGTAGAATCTTTTAATTTCACCAACGTATTCCATAGAAAACCAATTGAACAGCTATGTCTGATGGGTTTAACCTATATTTTCTTTATTTTGGTTTAAATATTTTGCTTGACATATCAGGACTATCTCTTGAATATAATGGTAATTAAGTTTTTCTAGTCATAAAATATTGAAACTGATTCTATTGAGCTTTATGGCATTAGAAAACATGAGCTATATGATACAACAACGTAGTATAATTGAACAAATGGATATTTAAACCACTATTCTCGTGTATTATTTTTTATATTCAATTATTTATACTTTCCTTACATAATGAATACATCAAAGAGTGTCATATAAACTCAAATTAATATTAGTAATCTAAGATCTTATAGGCTGTAGTTAAGAGTTAAGCAGGAGGTATCGTACTACATTTTCAAATCCACCTGTGCGTGTCTCTCTTAAATTGGGGTTAATTTATCGTTTAAGAGATAATCAAACGATCTCATGCAATAGTGTCTCAAAACAAACTGCGGAGTATAAGTACATGCCACTACTGATTTGATTGTGTCAGTTTATCTGATGTAGTCATCTATCAGATCAGACCCAAAAAAAATGTCCATAATATGAATCCAAATTGACAAATTACTTAGGAAATAACGGAAAGGGGTTGGATTTCTGTGACATATTATACCAAAGATTTCAGTTACTAAAAAGGTGCGAGAATTTAATTTTAATTTAATTCAGATACAGTGTTTGAGTTTTTTCCTAGTTTCCTGCTGTTATTCATCATATTGTGCATTATAATTGACGTTTATGAAGAGACCCAGACACAGTATTTACAATTGGCTGTCCAACTACCTGATAAGATTCAAAGTCACTTAAATTACACTTTATAGGTGTATAGGAGGGCCAACGAATATTTTTTGAATTATGTTCCCGTGGGTTTGGAGTATTATTGCTTTGTTTCCATCATTTTTATGTGCAGTTTAGTATAAATGATGTGTAGTTATAAGATAGGAATATTCCTATGGCTTAGATAGATTATATACCAATAGCACTGGTTCAAGGGAAAGGGGCAGATCTCATAGACCTGCAGGTTCTCTTCCAGCTAGTTATCTGTACCCGAATTATGAGGAAATGTGTGTTCTTACAGGTATGTTCAGGTGGATCCAACATTAAAACCTATCTCGTCATTAATCCAAAGTAAAACTTCTAGTCATTGCTATTGTCTTTCTTCTAATTTTACTAGGGCATTGATATTGCTGCCTTTAGAGTTGTGAAATTTCGCTTTATACATAGTTATTTGTTTGTATTTGGATTTGAAATGGATGAACTGGTATGATGAAAAGCTGGTTGAGTGTTTTATGCATGTTTCTCTCTTTCGGCTTTCAGATTTCACTTTCATATCGTATATTGAGAATTGCCAGCACATTTATAATATTTTTTTATAGTCAGAGTAAAAATATTATTAGTAGTATCTCCTTCATTTGTACCAGGACATCACTGCAAGTTTTCCCAAGGATGAAGTAACTTCAGAGTATCAAATGGTGTTATTTTCTGGATTCTGAGCGATCGGTAGATTTTGATGCATTTAACCCCTCCCATTTGGCACCCATGTTTTCTTTCGCCGAAATATTAATATGTAGTTTAGGGGTTCTAGCTGTTTCGATTCTTGTAATACCCTTTTAAGCCACAGAACTACTATACCAGGTTCAAGGCACTACATGCTATATCCTACGTCCTTGTGTTTTAATGGAAATTTCCGGGAACACGAAGCACATGCGTCTATTGTTACCAGTTGCCGAAATAAAGTGTTTGAAACATCGTTTTCATTTCTTATTCAGAAATCTCCGCAAGATATAAGTTCCGTTGTTTTTTATTAGGTCAAACAGCTGTGGATATTCTTATTCATATAGACTAAATGATTCCACGATATTTATTTTTCTTGTTTTAGGACACAGAAGTCCTAAGCGAATCTAAGGATTCTTTGGAATATGCATTATGGCTCAAGAAAATTCAGGTTTATCTTCTTCCCCACCCTATATAGTAAAGAATTCAGTTTAAAAACAAGTAACATTAAGGGGAATATTGAGTTTCCTCACAACATGTGTTCATTTCCTTCAAAAGATCATTAATACATTTTCCTCTCTTAACCCGAACTACATCATACTTGCGAAGATATGCAATTGTGAGAATCAAGTTAACTGGAAGTTATCTTCTGTTTAAGCTATAAGTAAACAACTGATGGTAACAAGAGTTTATCAGCTTTTCTAAAGTTTATTAAAATCCAGGATAGTTTAATGTTTTAAATTGACAGGTTTTGTTAAGGTTTAACAGAGATTGGGGGTTTTGCCTTATGTCTATATTATATATAAATCCAAACTTATAGCAACACATTCTTCTTTCGGAGGCATTTATCAATCTGTTGTTTTTAGTTTAGTAAAAATAGTATAAGAAATACTTAGTAACGCTATGAGTACAGATGAATAGAACTTGCTGGTTTACCCTCTTGTAAAGGAATTTAATATATCGACTTAAGAGAAAAATAAACCCTTCCTTCAATAATCTTGGGTCCAGTAGAAAATCTTCTGTGAGTTGATGCAAATATTCCCTGAACAACTTATTATTTCTTAGGATTATGGCTGGGGTCTCACCAGATCCAGAGGACACTAACTTTTTTAAGGTTTAGGTGTTTCTTGGGGTGCGATTAGTGCCAGAGGAGATGTGTTTCGACCTTCGATAGTAGCTTTAGGAATAACCAGTTCAAGTTCCATGATGGTTTTACTTGCTTCTTTGGGCGAGTTGTAGATACTGTTAAAATTTAGTCATCCGTTTTTCATAATTTATGAAGATTCCATCTTTTGTGATAATGGTGCAATGAGGCCTATGATTCTAACCTATTATCCTTCTGCCTGTGGAAGAGCTACATGGATATTGTTTCTTGCTATGGTTGTGTCGATGCTTCTTACCTGGAAATCTAGTCATGTTTGTAGTCCTCAAAGGTGTATTTCCTCATCTTTTTCAATATCTTAGTATCATTGCTGGTTAAGCTTGTCCATATTCTTCTATTTATTTCAAAGAGTTTATGCTCGTTTACGAGATGCTTCATAAAGTTGCTCAAATGCTACTAGAATGGTAGAGTTTTGTATTGTCTTTTGGTTGTTACTCTAAATATTTTGAAAACAAGTATAGGATGTTTTTCAATGATATTTATTTCTTGGGATTTAGAAAGTGTTTACTCGAAATACTTTGGTACTATTTACTGAACTTTGATTGGATGGTGTGTAGTTTGCTGAATTTCCTAGTTACGATGGAGCTTATTGTTTTTCTGTGAGAAATCTTATGACTTTGTAAAGTTAGCGCTTCTACTGCCTGTTGATTATATTCGGTTATGTTGTAGATCATCTATCTATGTTTTCTCTTCCTTTGCATCTTTTCGAAAACTGTGTGTCCCTCTTACGCGCTAGAATAAAATTAAATTCTAACCATCCCTGGTTATTTTCCTTCTTTATAGCTACGCATCATGTACAATCGATATTACGGTCGACTCTAATCATAAGAAATTCATCAGTTTTTCGCGATCACTCATCCTGTAACAACCTGATTTCTTTACCCATCCTGGATAAACTTCAATAGAACCAATCAGGTCCCATAATTCATCCGAAAACCACTCGAAAAGCCATAATTTTGTTTGAACTTGATCAGAAAAGTTTTCTAAAGGTCGAGTATAAATTTGAGTCGAAACCTAACTTATGTTATTGATTCTGATCTGTCATCACAGTGATTAGGGAAATTATATGAATGATCACGATTTAGGACGAAAGAACGTACCTCTAAAATCTTGGTGGATGTTACCAGATTTTCACGACATTATTCTTGAAAGTTGTGTTGGGGTAATCCCATTCCATCTCCACATAAGTCCGATCCTAGCGTTACTATAAAACCTTGTACTTATCCTATATCGCTGTTTTCGTACTGACTCGGATGCTGACGCAATCTCGTTCGCCAAACGAAATTTACAAAGACCACAATCGCAAATAGCTATTAAGAATTAGGTTGCACGACTGGTTGACTCCGTTCCTCTCGTGGAAAACTGTAAATCGATGATTGCCAACTCAAAGTTGCTGAGGAATAAAAGGAGAAACTTATTGTTCCTCTTTGTTCCTATCGAAAATCCATGGTTGACATTTTTTGTGCTTCACTTTGACATATTTGAGCCTACCAGTCATCTAACATGATCATAACAGATTTTCTCCGTACAAGAGAGATGGCCACTTGGAGTCTTAAAAAGAAGTATTTAAACCTCTTTCCAATTTACTTGGGTGGGTGTAGAAATATAATAATAATGTAGTAGCTTTCAGAGTTAAGTTAAATTTTGACACCTAGAGTTCTATATTTATGGAGCGCTCTTTCTGCTTCTTAGAACATATTTCTGTTAACCTAAGTTGCTAGAATATTAATCTCTTTCTTTTCTGTCGCTGTGTATTCGGAACTTTTTGCGGAAAAAATCTAGTTCCAAGAAGCACGTTGTTTTGAGGTATTTCGATTCTTTGAGGCAAACTTCCTCCAGAGAAAGGGTGCTTTTGTTGCCGGCTATGACATATTCCTAGAGAGACCAGAACCTGTAGGCGGTGAGGCGCTTTACTTCCACAGGGACAAATGTATTTGCTTCGGAGTTTTAAGCTTAGTTGGTTGGTAGATGTTTTGCGACTGTCTTTGGCTCGATGGTACTCAACGTGTTTTTCTTGTACTAAAAATTCAACTTCCCAGGAAATTTCGAGCATATAAGGATCTAGTTAAGGCGGGACCCCACGCAGAAACACCGATCTGCCCTACTATGGATAACTTTGCTTCATGAGATGCTTTATATAAAAAGAAATACACTTTTAGCCTCTCCTTTAAACTGTTACAACAAGATATATATGTTTTTCCTTTAAAACAATCTTATTATTGTCAATAGCAAGGATTGCCATAGGAGAGACAATTCTGTGGTTTCCATAAAACTTTAGTTCATTGTTTACATAAATTTCTATCTTGTCGTGTGTCAATATCCTTTAACTTTAAATTGTTTTGTCTTCAGGGCTCTTAGCAAGTTATATATGTCCATGGGCAGGATTTATGTAACTTCGCCACTCCCTAAATACCCGGAAAAATAGAAAATTACCACTTCATTGTCCCCTCGAGGAAACCGGTACTGGACTTAACATACCAACTGGAATAAAATTAACAGTAACTCTTTTAACGGAATATCATTATACATGAATCAGACGCTAAATAAAATATATAATATTACTGGGAAAATACTGGTATTGTGATACAATTGTGCAAGTTGAGTTTTACACGGGAAAAGATGCAAACAAAACTAAAAGGCGATAAACATTGTGCTATTACCTACTATATAGAGTAATACCATGCAGTTGGGTATGATTATTTGGTAGAACCAAAAATCTACCAGTAACTAAGTATTGATAGACATTTCCCGTTAGCAACCATCAACCGTATATTTAGATAGAAACAATATATCAAAATTTATATATCTATTCTTCATACAGTCCTCACAAACCAAAACCTTATAAAAAAAACAACAGTACAAAAGAAACAAAAATGAAACTATTATCAATACTTGTCCTAATGATATTTGGAAACAACCAAGTTTCTGCAAGTGCACGTGGTCGAGCGCACATGGCCTGCAAAACACAGTTCTGGGAGATTCACCGCTCAGAATTAAAACAAGAAACATCTATTATTGGAGAACCCAAGGAATGTATTGGGGGAAGTGTAACTGCTGGAGGAATCACATATGACTGTGACAAAGTGAACTTTCTTTCCTTAGTTAGTAGACAAGACATGATCATTGAGAGGGACAACTTTACAGATGAAATTCACGAAATGTCCGATATTTGGGGTGTAGTACTTCCTTCTGGTAGAAAGATTGCTCTAAGCTGCATTTCAAATGGTATTTGGTTCATTGATGTTTCAGATCCTGTAAATCCAGCTAGATTAGGATACATCGAGTCACCTAGAAACGAATCTTACTGGTGTGACGTAAAAGTTTATGAAAATACAGCATACATTGTTCAAGATTGGTTAGAGTATGAAGAAAATTCTTTGAATGGAGTAATGGTTTTTGATCTACTTCGTCTTGAAGGTCTTGATGCAGTGAGTTCTGATATTGTGTTCGAGATGGATTACCATGTAAGAGAACAAGGAGCAGCACACAACGTAGTTCTCAATCCTAAAAGTGGATTTTTATACTCTGTAGGTACAAGTAATTCTCCTTGTGGACCTGGAATGCACATTTACGATTTAAACTCAAACAGATTGGAGCCAGAATTTGTAGGATGTGCTCCTAGAGATTATGTGCATGATTCAATTTGCGTAATTTACGACGGACCAGATAGTAGATTTCTTGGTCGAGAAATTTGTTTTGGAAGTGCTGAATATATGCTTGATATTTTAGATGTTACAAATAAATCGAACATTACGAGTTTGAGTAGTACAAATTATAGACCACTTGATTATACTCATCAGAGTTGGTTGACAGCTGATATGGGACATTTATTATTGAATGATGAGGGAGATGAAGTGAATTTTCTGGTAAATCACACAAGAACACATGTTGTTGACTTGAATGATCTCACAGCTCCTCTATTTCAGACATACTATGAGCATAAAGGTGTTGCCATTGATCATAATTTGTATATTTGGGGTGCTGCTTATAAACAGAATCTAATAGGAAGTGGAGAAATGGAAGAAGAAATTTATTCTGGATATGCTTATCATACGAATTATGTAGATGGGCTGAGAATATGGGATATTTCAGATATTGGAAGAGAAGATTCAGAGTTTTCAGAAGTTGGTTTTTTTGATACTTCTCCGGATATGTCTGGAAATCAAGATTGGTATGGAACTTGGTCAAGTTTTATGTTTCCAGATGGAACTATTGTTGTAAACAGTATTGAAAATGGAATGTTTGCTCTTCAGTTTGAAGATGTTTTTAATCCTCCTTCAAGTAGTGATGAAATTAAAGATGAAGTTATCTATGGGTTGATTGGTAGTACAATACTTCTATCTATAGTTTTGATGCTACTTATTGCACATATGAATAAAACATCTAACCTGAAATATTATGAACTAGAAGATAAAGAAGAAGGAAAAGTTGCCGCGAGTACGCAGTCAGTAAATGAAAAAGTGCACAAACCATCTGTCTAAATAAAAAATAGTATAATTTGATTCTTTGGGAGTGATTGAATTAATTTGTAAAATAAAGTCTTTATATATTTCCTCCATATCTTTTTCTCTTGAATATTTTAGGTAAGAAATTACTTATCGATTCTTTTGTTCTCTCCAAAACAACTATATTCTCGGTATCTACTACTTTAATATCTAAAAACTCATCACAAGGAAAAACTCTGACGCCCAATTCTTTTCCGTCTTCTTTACTTTCTGCAATTGTTTTCGTAAGAAAATTATTTTCCAGTTTTAACGGCTTCGAAATGTTTAAAAACGCACCTAAATTTCCACCACATAAAATAAATTTTTTATTTGATCCTCCAATTGCTCTAATAAAACTCAATTTATGTCCATTACGAATGAAGTTTGGTAAATCATAAGGATCTATAGAAGTTAAAACTTCATCCTTTGAAAAATTATACACACAAAATCCATTGTCAGAAGTCAAGATCACCGCAAGATTTGGGTCATCAAGAAAAAAATCTACTTCTTTAATTCCTTGACTGCTAAAAGCTTCTGCTTTGATTTTTCTCATCTGCATAGTTTTGAAATCTATAATTAAAAGATAACTTGAACCTATGAGAAAAACAACAAATTTATTAGAAATAAATATGTTTGAAACTTGGAACCAACTATTTTCATCATCTTGGTATTCCAAGAGATTCAAACTCATTTCAACCTCACCATTTAAATCTTGAAAGTCTACTTTGGAGGAAGACACTAAAATAAATCCTCGTGTGTATGCTTTTCCGAGAAGAACAGAGTTCATTCTTACTGAAGAAACCTCTTTGAGTAAAGACCTGGAATCCTTCTGCGTTGCATGCTGCTCTAATTTAAAAATTTTATACCTATCCTTTAGAGTTACGAGTAAATTTCCTTTAGAACAATCAAAACAAACATCAAGGATCGGAGACTTGAAGTTAAGTTTAGCCAAGCATTCATATGCTTGTTCTTTCTCTGTCAATGTTTTCCTGAATACTTCCAAAATTTTATTTGTATACTTTGTAATAACAATGTTCGTCTCGGACATCGTTTTACACTTGTTTCGAAACGTGTCAGAAATTGACACATGTCGCTGTGCAAAACAAAATCGATCAATTCTTCCTACAGGAAAGTTATGCGTATCTTGAAAGTAGAAAACTCCTTTTTTTCCAGCAGAAACAATCTTTTCCTTTCCTTTGAAGATAATTCTTGCTAATCCTCTTATCTCGTACTGATTCAGCCTACGGCTTTCAGATTTCATAAATTTTTGACTGCTTGAATCAAAAGTAATTAAACTCACATTAGCATCAGCTCCAGCGGCAAAAAGTTTATTTCCATTCTCAAAAGATTGCAAGCACCAAAGAGGTCCATTTGAAACTCTGATGCTTTGGAGAAGGATCATCTCTTTAAAAACAGAGACGTAACCAGAATTATCCACTGTTATGAGCAATTCAGACTGCATGGAATCTGAAACTTCAACATCTACAACAATCATTTGATGAACAATTCTTTTCTCTTCAAACCTGTAGACCTTTGTTGTACGTTTTTCATCCAAATCATAGTTTAAAATTGACCCATCAGCCGCAGCACAGAACATGTTATTTTGAGACAGAGAAAAACAAAAAGAAGAAATTCTAGATGAAGCTACAGAGAAAAATTCATCATTTGCGGTTCTGATTTGACCATTGTCAACAGAAAAATAGACTTTTTGGTTGTGTGGCTGAAGGGAGAGAATAGGTGAAGTTGAAGAATAAATTATTTTGGACTCCAAAGTTATAAGATTTATTCTAATAAGGGTTCCGTTCAAGTAAGAGACAAGGATAAAAAGTGCGGCAGTTATTTTATTTTCCAAGAGTTTGACTGAGGTGATTCTTGAATCGAGTGGGTGAATTGTTGCCACTGGTTGAAAGGAGTGGAGGGTAGTGTATATTGTTATAAAGTCATTTGAATCTGTGGTGATTAGGTAAGGATCATGTGACAAAAGATTTGTGATTGAATCTGGTGGTGGTGATGCAAACCGCAGTGTATGGAGTGAAAGTTGCTGTGGTTTTGTTATCATTTTCCTGTTCAACAAATAGAGTAATGCCGTATCGAGATTTACAACTTTAAAACGCGACTAAACATAACAAGAGAGAAATTATTCCAAAATTTAAGAATATCTAATTAAGAAGAGCATACTGATATTTTTTATTAAGAAAAAGTAGTTGAGCTAAAACCAAGCAAGTTTTTGTCTCTTAATCCATAGATATTCTGTTTTTCGCAAAGATTTCCATCCAAATTTAGTCAAGCACAACCGTTCACCTCTTTGTTCAAATTGTTTTAATCTATTTCTGGAATATTTTGATTGATAATGAACAATAGAGCTTCCGAAACAACAGACTTTAATTTCTCTTTCATTTCCAGTTTTGTGATGAAAAAACAGGTTGATCAAAAATGGTGTAAGTGAGAGATATTGTTGACGGGAGATTAGGAAACTTATGTCTAGACCATCTAGCAGCGCCATCCAGTTATTGAGAAGAGAAAAAATGTAAAGAAAGCTATGATATGATCTTGATAGAATTTTTATTGGTTGAATACGGAGTCCTTTTAACTTTTTCAGAACAAAATTACTTCGTAACACAACAAAGCAATTAAACAAGAAATCTATCGAAGAATCTGCAGTAAAAGTTAAATACAAAATATTTGAAATGTTGTTGTTTTTCTTGACAAAATACTTTAAGGAAAAGTAAAAATAAATATCTGCTATAAAAATATTTTGAGAAAGCATGATAAAATCCATGAAACTATGCTTGGAAAGCAACTGAAAAGTTTGTTTCAACTGTATTCGCTCAACACTCCAATCCAAATCAAAGCACAAATAATCCAAATTTGAGTTTTTATTGATATATTTAAATAAAAGATACATACTATTAATTTTAGTACCCTGGAAGAAAACTTTTTCCATGATTAGAACCTTGATAAGCGTTGTTGAGTTTTTCCTAGCCGCGACTAAGACGGGAAAAAAGTAGTTTGGCATTTTGCTGAGATTTAGTCGAAAAGTACTTATATTCGAAAATTTTGATAATATTTTTAAAACAACTTTAAATTCTTTTTTTCTCAGAGTTTCTTTCACAGAAAAAACAAGAGATTCTATAGATTTTGGGTCAGGTGGATTACGCATGTCATACGCACTTGAAGCAAACGGACCAGAATACTCTTTGTCGATAATTTTCAGAAAATTTTCACTGACTAAAACGTTTGGGTTGATTTTTGTCATCTATTAAGTTGTTATCTTACAGCATTCAGATAAGGAGTTATTTCTTTGTACTATTTTCTTATCGACAATAACTGTGTGAAATTCGTTTCTGTGGTAATGCCATTTTCAATTTTGGAAAATGGGGGAAAAACAAATTGAGCACATTTAGTATTTGAAACAGAGCAAAAACAAAGTATAAAATGTTTATGGGAAACAATATAATTCCTAGAGTTATCTTATCTTCACAATACTGCTTAATCTATTAATTAAGTGCATTCCGTTTTCATCAAGATTCTATTTTCTTGGGAACTAGATTTGAAGAATAAAACGGTTTACAACTTGATTTAGGGACAGGTTCAAAACCACAAGTCGATAACTGGCTCAAGTTCGAATTATATGTAAATTTTCTGTAAAAATACTTACAAGGATATATAGTTTAAGTTTATTCTTGTCATCAATTCTCGTAAGCAATAAGTTTTTTATTGTTGAAAGTATCCGTGACCATAAAATTTCTTTCTCTTCAACTTGACGCTATCAGGTTTCTTTTCCACCTAGTATTTTATATGTAGCAAATATAATAAATATTATGCTAATATAATCTCTTTGGTTCACTGCATTTTCTGGGTATTTTGTTAGTTAAACTTAGTTTTTATTTCTTTAAACAGCAATTTGGAGGAACATGATATGCAAGGATTGACAATTTACTTAACTCTTTTTTTGCACGTCTAGAGATGTTGATCCTGTTTTATTTATGACATTTGTATAGATAAACTTTGCTTTTACCTATTGTACAATTGATGTCATGCTCCATAAAACAAACTACTTTACGCAAACCACTCTATTCAACTCCTTGACCTCTTGTTTCAAACTGATCACCAGATTTGATAAAAATTGTTGATAATTATTGGATGATTGTTTTGATTCTGATTACCAATAAAAGAATTAATCTTTTGATTTTTTTGCGTATAGATTCAGATCATATTCTGAACATGAATTGATTATCAATAATAAATTGGGCCCCATAATGTTGGGCAAAATGCCTAAGAAAATATATTTTATTTAGGCACCTTATGAAAACCCATGTAGAAAGATCATATGAAATGGTAAAAGTCCAAGAGTTGGAATTATTAGGGCCATGTGACCTATTCTTTCAACGTTTTCGTGCAGTGCAAGAACGAAATATGAGTTTTCTGGTTAATTGGCACATTGTTGTGTGGCCCGATTTCGTATTGATGATCAATTGATTACCAATATTAAATTGAAGTAGTTGTAGAATTATCAAAATCAATCAATAAGCAAAGCATGGGCAAAATTTTGTTACATAAGCTATCAATAAATCAAGTCCGATACATATTTCAAAACCCTTTTACATAGTGCATGTTATTTTCTTATCAACAAACTCAGTAAACGGATCTGGAGAATTCTTTCCTGATTTCACATATACCAATTTAGTTTTCGTATCTCCTATTTCCTGACCTGTTGATTTATTTTTGGCCTTTATAAATTTCTGTTGTTATATCAGTTTCACCTCGGTACATATTCATCGCTCTCTAATTGTCTACATATATTCCCGCTTCATCTTCAATACACAGCGCTTCCAAAATTGCAAATAAATCCTGGAATGCGCTTGCACTTAGAACCGCTCCGATTTCTTCTGCTACAGTAGAGTTCCCCATACAAAATTAGTCGTAGCCTGCTCCAGTACGACAATTCAATCTGATTCAAGGGAATAACGTTTCCATACACAGTTCTTTCTTCATTTCCAGACAAGGGGAAACCATCTGCAACTAAGAACAATAAGTTTTTTTCTTGAATTATCTTCATGCCAAGTCATAATTTTTTATGTTTTCAAGATGCGCAAATGTTTGTTTTATGTGTTCAAGTCCAGTTCCACATAAATTTAACATACCCATTGCTATTACTGAGCTACAAAGATTAAACGCGATTTTCTGTAGATCGCAATACAGTTTGTTAATCTCACCATCTGTTTCAATATGCTAGGACCCTTCAATTTTTCACTTGTATTCGTGGTAACGCCAGCTCTTATAAACATTCTTTCTGTCTTGACTATTTGTTTATCAATGCAGTGACTTCTTTATCCATTTATGGTATAAGTTCTCATAACAGTGATGTAGCTATTTTCTATTTCTTTAACGAGATACATTCAAATACATTTATCCACTATTTTAATATTCTTAGCTTATATTATTGTTTCATAACTTCTTCAAATCCTGTCACACTTTCTTTCTTATGTATTTATAATAAATCTTCTACTCAAATTATTTTGAGTATGCTCTTTGCTTGCCAGTCATAAAGGATTCCTCTTTGTTCTTAACTCATACTATAGTCAACTAACATTAAAATTTCACTCAAAGCTTCATACAAAGCCTTTTTGGCTTTTTCTAAACTATACATGGATTTTGAGAATTCTTGACTTCTCTTTACCTTAGGCATTCTAGGAGGTCTTTGATAGGATCAGGCAAACATTTTCCATCACTTTATTACAAATTAATATCGTAGTAATGTTTACCTATATTACCTTAGTTTGAAAACGTGTCGCAAATAATAGAAATAGTCTAAAGCGGCTGACTTGAGCAACTGGTGCAAAAACTCCTTTGCTTATAACTTTATATTTATTCTTTGTTTTCTTCCTTAACACTTAGTCTCATCCCTAAACTCAAGTTCACTTAAAAATTTGTCTTTCCTTTCAATATTTGCAATAGTTGAATAATTTGTATACATACCGAGTTTCTGATTACAATTTGTATTCCAGTTTCTTCTAATGATTTGGCTTATTTTGGATATACCTGTCTTCGTTATTTCTTATCATATCTCTACTTAATCACCGTGTAATATCAAGAGTGAATGAGGTTACCAAGATCAAATTCTCTAAATTCAAGTTATTTACAGATTGACAACGTTTTTTTAAATCATTGCCTGAAACTAAAATCTTATGCAAAATTTAATGCTTCCTAATTCTATCAACAGATACGATGTTATTGGCTATAAATTCTGAATTGTCCAATTGCCTCGATAGTTTCAATGTAAAATTTATTGGATATCTGTTTAAGTTTGTCTATTAGAAAAGCATAAAACATTGGTCTTTAGTAATGGATTTTTGAATGTATTCAGATTTAAATCTTCTTCAAATTTACTTAAAGATAACTTATAGTACTCTCTCTATATAGTATTAATATTACATGAGACTTGTCTGATAGATTCATTGATATAGTGCTTTCTCTTGAAACTACTCAGCTGTTTTGACTAAAATGCAGTTAATTTCTTACATAGATATCTAGTGGACACGGTCTGATCGGGTTTCATCCTTGGAAATCTTCGAATTTTATTTGTTTTTGAATTCAGTGCTAAATATTGTTTGGATTTATTATCATTTCCATGATAAATTATCGGCGCGATGGCGAAAATCCTAATTTCTTACTTTTGACACCAAATCCTCCTGCTCCAAATTATTTTGTGTTTTATAAAGATGATGATTTCTTGTAGTAGATCTCGCAAGAAGGCTGGTGAAGTTCCTGGAGATCTTGTCGAGAACATAGTAACAATATCTTACAACAAGTTCCTATAAAATTCAGAAAAGTTAGACTGAAGAAAACAAACTACAGTTATTGGTACAAAATTTTAATTTTGTCTTTTAGTACAATCGTTATCAGAAGGAATATTTATGTTGGAATATTCACCTGTTATTCAATTATCATAGCAGAATAGATTTCTATATTTAAATTTTGTTTCATTCTCTGACAATAGACACTTGACTTTCATGAGAATTTTTCTTTTGAATTTCTTGATATCTCTCATAATGTCATTAGAAATTGTATAATTTTCTTAAACAGAAAAAGACACGAGTAACACCTGTAGCTATATACTACAAAACTTACGCAGCGACAACTCTGCAGACAACACGAAAATCTTGTATATTAATGATTCTTCTTTAGATTTTTCGGTTTTCATTTATCATCTATCGATGATTATAACAGTATCAAACAGTTTTTACAGTATTTTGGGAAATTAAGACATAACAATTCGCCAATGAAGAAATCAAATACAGATTGTCTCAGAAGAGCAAACCTAACTGCGGGGATAGTTTGATGGAAATACGACTCATTTGAGTAATAAGACGTAGTGCAAAGTTCTTCTAAGTAAAAACAGTTACCACAGAATACCAGGGAACCTTTTTTGAGTTATTCATTTCGCCTCTACTGAGTTTGAAGCTTCGGATTGACTGGGTGGTCACTGAACATAACCTGAAACTCACCAACTTACAAGCCTAACGTTCTTCTTAGTATCCTTGCCTCCCTTTCGAATAACTGATTGTTCGATAGTTCATCCCAAGCAGATAAAAATGGACTTGGTAGTATCGGTATGAAGTGTCTCAAATGGACAATTGCCTTTTGTTGGTGATAATGTGTTTTGCTTACCTACATTATTTTTATCTTGTTTAACCATTCTTCCAGCTGAACATCAAATATAAAAATTTTAAGTCATCTCGGCAAAGCCAATATTCAAGATGTATTTATTATTTAGATGTCCAAGTCTATAGTGAGAGATCTCCAAATTTTGATGTTCTTATAATATTTCCAGCGGCCTATTATTTAGATTTTTAATAAATAGAGAGATTAGTGTTTCTCACCTCTATAATTTCTACCAACTGTTTCGTAATTCCTGTAGGTTTTCGTTCCACTCCTATTTTCTATCATTGAAAAATTTTCGTCACATTGCTGAAGGTCTGATATTATGGTTTTTATGTGTGAGATACGAAGTATTCGTGGTATAAATATGATTATATTATTGCTCAACAGAGGTTTTCATAATTCTTCGAATATATTGATGGTTTTGGTTCTTAGAGTTCAGACGGTTTGATGTTGTTGATCTTCTCGATGCCATCAAGTAGCTCACGGTTTCTACTTACGTTTTGTATGGCTGCAGATTAGATCAATCAAGAGACACAATCTACCTTAAATCTACATGTACACCTTTTATTTCCAATGTAAATGTCATATAGCTGGATTTATGAGTTCATTAGAGAATAATCAATACCGTTTGAGCAATGACGCAGTTATTCTTCCCTTGTTGTTCCTTCTTAAGATTTGTTGGATGCTTCATTTTCTGAAGTTTCACTATTCGAAACATATTCATTAACTAGAATATCATCAAAATTTTCGCGAATGAGGAAAACTGTAGACTGATTAAATAGGTGAGAATTTGTTCCATATAGAAAATACACATGTTGGTTGTTTTAACATTTATTCAAAAGATGGCTTAGCCCCCCATACTTAAAGGATCTGTTGTTCCGTTCAAATATTTTTTCTCATTTATCTTGGGTTGATAGTGTTGTTTGTTGCTGAAATAAGCTTCTTTAACTTCTATCCTTACATTCTTTCTATTACTAGCTTCTAGGCATCTCAGACTGAAGTTTAACTCAACATTTAAGAAAAAATCAATAACTCCTAGTAGAGTAGTTTTGTGGGACATGTTTTTGTTTAGATGACACATATCATCCGGTGCATCTATTAAAAACCCTTTTTTTATCTCATTAGGTTCCTTAGATCAATACAAGTCGTGTTTTGTAAAATGGTTGCCGAATATGCTGGAATATGATCTAAGGTTGCTATGTTGCGTGGCAATCCATTATTTTGTGAATTCGAAAATTATATAAAGCAGTATGAAGTATGAAATCTAGCACCTGTTCTTGATGCGAGTTCGCCAAGGCAAAGAGTAAGTTGGTAATATGCTTGACAACTCTGTGATGTATCTTTACACTCTGAACCTTAATTTTCTAAGGAGCATAAATAATATTTCTCTCCCAGCGTGTCTCCTACTTCTGTACCTTCTTAACATCCATATTTTAGTTAGCAAGGAAGCCAATCTTACAGAATTCTGGGCTCCTAATCTGTTAGAATTTTTATGTATTCAGGATACGTTTTATTTTAAAATCTGGTCTTTACCTATTGAGCCATCAGTACCTCATTTAACAAACCAAACTGCTTACTTCAGGGAACTACTTTATTTAATAGTTGCTAATTAAGAGTTAAGCAATTTCCCTGAAATTCGTAGAAGATTTGTCATCCTTCGCTAGTGTTCCTATGCCCGGAAAAGGAAACAATACAAGAACACAAGCAGCACTACCACGATGCAAATTTAAACATGTTGCAAACGATGTTGAAACTTCCATAAAGTCTTCTTCCAAAAGGGAAGTCATCCAAGTTGTCGTATATCAAAATTCCCTAATAGCAACCAGAACTCTATTTTCTAGAGTTATTTCTTTTCCAATATATTCAAGAAAATCAACTTTGTATCCTTCTTTTTCTAAATAACTTCTTCGTATTTCATCAATAAACCTCTTACATAACCACCCAACCTGTTCCTTCTCTTTAATACTCATTTCTTCCCTCCACGATCCTCCCCTTAGCAATTCTTCTTTCTTTCCTTTCTCTCCATGGCAAACTGCCCATGAACACATTAATTTCACATACCCAAAATCCTCCTTTGTAATGCCTCCAATTTCTTCATCTTCCCATTCCCATTCACAAAGCTGATGACAGCAAAGCGCTATACAAATAACATCAAACTTACTTCTCATTGCCAATTTTAATCCATAATCTGTTGCAACTCCACATAAGTGTTTACTCATGGCCACACTTGTTCCTTTAAATCTATGAAAGCCTTCACTTTTTGATATATCTAAGTCTTTTATATCTAATCTTATTCGTTCCCAATTCGATTTTTGTGACTCTTCTCTATCAAATCGAGTCTTGAAGGCCGCTCGATCTATAAGAAGGAAGTGAGAATTCTCAGCTAGATGTGGTCTTAAACCTACGGAAAACAATCCTTTGGCTGCACCAAGCTCAACCACATAACTTGGTTTATTTGTATCAATGAACTGAGAAAGAACTTTTACAAGAGATTTTACCTGTTGAGTGTGCTTAAACTTCAAAAATGTCTTTTTTTGTTTTGGGATTTCTAATTGCTTCACGTCTAGAGTTATTGAGGATTTTTTTAAAGGCCTCTGTATTAAAAAAATATTAATCTTGTATAAAATTTGATCAAATTTATGTTTTGAGAGCTTTGAAAGATCTTTTTTAACTTTGTTTCGGGTAAATGAGAAGCTGTTAATATTCTCAGAATAATATGGGTGATCTTTCTGAGATTGGATATGCTTTGCAACATTACATATTTGGAGATGTTTTTTAAGTCTATACGTTTCTATGGAGTGAGTGGGATCTAAAGGACAAGGAACTAGGCGATTAAGGAAGTGAATCGAAGTACCTTTCGTAGCTTCTTCTGACTTGTCAGGTGTGTAGTGATTGTCACAATATTTTTTCTGGTTACATTTTGCAGATATAGGCCAAGCACAATATCCTAAGTATAAATTATGAGTATAGTAGAACGGTTTTTCTTCTTTAGATAGTGTTTGCATTTGTTCTGTTTCTGAGGTCCTTTTGCCATTTACTCGTTCTATAGTTTCAACGTAAGTTTCGAGATGAATGACTTTTGGGGAGTTTCTCAAAAATCTATTTCTAGTAGATCTGACTGAGCTGTTTGCTAAGTGCTTTATCGGTCGACGAGTGACTGATATTCCTAACACAAAATCCCGAAGAAAAGTGACTCACGAAAGAGTTACTTAATCCGAACAAGAAACGTAATCAAACAAGCTTTGAACAGATCTAGGAGAAACTAGATCACCAAGTTCAAACAAGATACAAATATTCCGAGGGTTTTTAAAGTTATTAATAAGATTGTTCTCAAGATATTAGGCGAAACTAATACAACAATCAAATTGTTTACTTTATTGGTTATTATTAATTCTTAATATGGCTGGATTGGCCACTATTTTAACTACCTATTTTTACCCTAGGAAACTATGGGTAATCCAATATTATAATATCAACTACTTATACTAATAACGTTAAACTTCACAAACTAGACAAAACAGGGTTCACACATCCCCCTCCTCCTCTTTCTAAAAGACTATTCACTAGTCTTTTCAGCCATAGATTTTTCAGGTCTGTAACACCCGAAAACTAAATCAGAAATTCTAGGACCCACTTCTAATCCAATTTGAATCCAACCCGATTTCAAATTTGCACATCTCGCAAACAATTCAACCTTAAGATGCCTTTTCAAAAATATTCTTTCAAATAATTCGTATGTTTTTCGAGATTTGACTCCTTCAATCAAACGATCTGCAAAGATCACCTTTTCCTGTCTTAACAAGTTAATTTTCTCTACAATGTCACCAATTAACCTTTCCGATTTTCGAACAAAGATCAGTAAAGCCTCTGCCGAGTGCTGAAAATAATATCCTAACGATGTTCTTATCTTACCACTCGGCGCTAGCTTTATCCATTCAATGACATGAACAAGTTCATATCCCCTATCAAACATTTCATTCAAAGTCAATTCCCAAGTCCGATCAATTACCCAAATAGCAATGAAGGAAGCCTTCAAGGTTTCAAAATTCAAATTCAAAACTTGCGAATCGGGTTTCCGCGCATACGGAACCCTCAATCCTCTAATAGGATTCGCCTGACCTATCGCCCAAGGTGGATCCATTAATAACAAGTCCACCTTGTCTCCAGGCCACTCAGTCAAAATTGCCGACTTATATAAGTCCGCCGTAAACCATAATTTATCCCGAGGCGGGACACAAATCCTTGTCCAGAACGGACACCCTTCAAAACCAACCAAAACTAAGTTGCCACAAAGACGTTTAAGCGTAAAAGTTTGTACATGCTCAAATCCTATGGCAGGACTTTCCCCAGATAACTCGCACTCCACTGGAGCAACAAGTATACCTTCAATTTTTGAAACTAACTCTTTAGGGTAATCTTTGTCCAAGACTTCGTGTAGGTACCTCTTACGGCTTAGCTCTAGTGAGTATAAGAGATACGTACATTTCATCCCAGATCTCGACACCAGATTTTTATAAAGTTTAATGAAACGATCTTCACAAATTTTTACCATCGTCTCAACCTCTTTTCTCTTTCGTTCGAAAGCGTTCCTATACGATTGACTTACTCCCTCAGGACAAGTCTCCATTAGAAATGATTTCGCTGATCCCAGCGAATCAAATCTCCTATCAAATTCCAATTTATCAAGGGAAAACCTCTCCGAGGTTCCTTTTCCCTTGTCTATATCTATGAACTGACCCCTCAAGGGAGCCAAATCCATCCTACCTAACTTTCTTTGCAAATACGAATACATCATCGCCTTCGATTTATAAGGCATATATCGCGTAAATTGCTCAAAATTTCCCATTCCAAATTTCAGAATAAGGTTCCTAATTAACTTATGATCAAAAGTTTTCCAACCCGATACAAAATCTTTTCGTCCAGGGAGTTTCCCCCAAACACTAAGATCTTCCTTATCCCTTAAGTAGTGTAGCAGGCTCGGGCGGAGTCTCCCAACCCAAGCTGCCGACACATCTATAGCAAATTTCCTATCTAACCAAGCTTGCGCCTGTTCCCTAACCAATTTTTTCCTATTGGAAATTCGCTTTTCTCCCAAAAATTTAAGAGTAAGCTCCTTTACATCCCTATACATGGTGAGCAGCGGCTCCCATGTATCATCTACGGGTTCGAAACCCCTCCATCTAACTCTTAAAAGGTACTCACCTTTTGAGTATCTAATCTCTAAAAACTTTTGAACTTCAAGTTCACCCCAATTATTAATAAAAACTTTCCGAAGTGAGTCATCTGGAACGAAACCATCAGGCTCATAGAAGTATAAACGACTTCCATGTACAATCTGGGTTTCCCCATTCAATAATCTAACCCTATATACATTCGACGAGAGTAACTCGATTACATTAACTGGACCAGACCAAATCAACTTAATCTTGTTACTCTCCCTAGGGGTATTCTTTGTACTAATTAAGCACCAGTCTCCAGGCACATATTGTATGCAAGCCTTGTCGACTCTCTTTTGGCGCTTATTCCAATAATCATTCCTTCTCCGCTTCATGAGCGAGACGTAATCAGCTACCTGACTATGCATCTCATCCAGCTCACGTCGGAACTCCATCGACAGACGATATAGGATATCCTTATCAACCCTAATCGCACCCTGCCTATCTCCAATTTTCCGATAGATTACTTTTGGGAAAAGCCTCCGTTTCAATGTATTCCCTAGTAGGATCTGTATTCAAAAACAGCAGATTAGCACTCGGGGCATCGTTCATGCCCGGAAGCTTCCTACTAGGCAAAGGAACCTCATTTACCGCAGTCATTACTGACTCGACAACGTCCGGCCACTGATCCCATTGTAATCTAAGTTCTGAAACCAAACTTCGCAAGAAGCTCAGAACTTTCCTATGAACAATTTCTACTTCCCCATTGGTCCAACTAGCATAACTCACTGCGTAGTTATGGGTAAATCGAACCTCCTTTTGTAACAGTTCAAGTAATTGGTTCGCAAAATGGGAGCCCCTATCAGTTACAAGGGTAAACTCCACCTCTAATCTCCAATAAGTATGAAACTTACTTAGAGCCCTAACTACAGTTCCTGCATCAGCTCTAAGAGCGTAATGAAGAAAACAAAACCGAGAAAATGCATCCGTTATAACCAATATATAACCTTTAGCATTAACATACAAAAAATCAGCTACAAGAACCTCTTTAGGTCTTCTAGCCTCAGTAACCAATATCAAATTTGTTTTCATCAATTTCCGTGTCCTATTACAATGGATGCAGTTAGACCTCAGTCCAAGCATCACTGTTTCCGCTGATACCTTCGTACCATAACCCGAAGGTATTATCCACTTAAATCGCCTCACTTCCGCCACATCCTGGACTCTAGACCCATGTCTATTCGCCAAGTGAATGTGAACGAGTTGGCGCTCAAACAATGATTCGGGAATGATAATCCTTCCCTCCTCCTCAGAAATTTTTATACCATCACCCAAAGCTTCACGCTTTTGAGCATCCAAAAGCTCCTTTTCCGATATCCGCTTCCAATCTCCTTGGTAATATGGATTCAAACACGAGATGCGATCCTTATCCAAGGCTCGCATCCTTTCATAAGTCAATTTTTCCTTTTGTTTCTTTGGAGACAATCTCAGTTCAGAAACAATCACATCAAGTCCTACTCTAGGAACTTCAAGCTTGACTTCTTCCTCAGAAGAAATCCCCGATTTTGCCATCTGGGACGAAACCCATGTACCAATTTCGTCTAGGGATACGGCAGATTCCGTATCCACTAGAGCTAACCGACTGTACTCCTCTTCCAGACTCGGTTTCTCAATCTTTATCTCTAAACCCCCATCCGGCCTGAGGCCATGGTTTATCCCATCACTCTCATACCAAGGATTCGAGAATTCCGTAATTGACGAATCAGAATCAGAATCGGGGTGTCTATCCTTCAACGGAGCCCACCGATCCAGACCCTCATCGACTTCCACTGGATGTCTGAACATCCTCCTATAATATCTGCGTTCTCCAGACGTCAATGACAGTTGAGGTCCCAAAGACGCATCCGATTCCTTTCGGTCACGGCGTATTGCCGCTCTCATTATCCTAATGGAGGCAACTCTCTGCTTCTCTCGCTCTGGCGTAGCCGCCCAACGCGAAAGCATATCAGCAAAGACATTATCCTCCCCCTTAATATGATGTAACTCTACATCTGCTTGTTGCAGGGTCAAAACCCATCGTTGCAACCTATTCAAATGGCCATGGTTGATCTTAGATCCTCCTTTTATAATGGCCCTCAAATTCAAATGATCCGTATACACCTGTATTGGCGTAGGATGAAAAGGTAACAGATACGACAACCTGTTAAAAGTTTTCACAATAGGGTATAGTTCCTTATGTACGATGCCCCATCTAGTTTGGGTATCTTGAAATTTCCCCGAAAAGAACATCATAGGAACTACCCTTTTATCCAAAAGTTTTCGATTTCTTTGAGAAGTATCGGCTTGCATCAGAATCGAACTGAAGAACATGCCAGAAGCATCTGTTATTAACAACAAGTCCTGGGTTCTATCATACAGGCTCAACTTCTGCTTTGCCGCAATACTAATCGTCTTAAGAAATTTCCTAAAGGCAGCTGTGAACTCAGCTTTCCATGAAATCCTTTCATTTTTCTTTTTCAATTCCGATTTTTGACCCCTCATTTCAGGGTAAAATTCCATAATAACACTTCTCAACTCAGCTAACTATGGGATTGCCAAAGATAACCACTGAGACAAGTGCATCATTGATGCCAGTTGATAGACATATTCCGGTCTTGGCACATCCAAGATCCATGAATAGTACTCCTTCTTAAAATTTCATTTGCTCTTTGCCACCTTTCGGTCGCAATATACTATTTCCTTAGCAAAAATGATCGATTTAGCTGGGCTAATCCGAACTCTTGCTTTCCTCAAATTCCTCAACAAAGTTTCCAATAGCTTCAGATATTTCCCGAAGTCGTCCGCATAAAGCAAACTATCATCGATCCATTGAATGACTCCATTCCTTGGACGATTTACTAATCTTTCCCCCACCACCTCATCAACCATCCTCTGATGGAAGAATACTGGGGTACTATGGTATCCCATAGGTGCAAATTGGAGCTGGAAAGTGCCATGCTCCGATACAATGTTAAAATACTTCTTAGCTTCTTCAGTTATTCCTAACTGATCGAAGCCCGAAACAACATCAAAACTGCCATAATACTTGCTACCCGCAAGATTATCAAAACAAGTTTCCAAATGAGGGAGTTGATTAACATCCCTTCTCAAAATCTTGTTGACATCAACAAGATCAACAACCATTCTCAATTTATTTCCCTTTTTTGGCACCGCAAATACCACCGAGCCGAACTCAGCGGACTTAACTTTGGTAACCAATCCTCTTTCTGCCATACTTAGCAGCTTATCCCTAATGAAATTCGATTTTTCCGAAGACATTGGCCTAACCCTGGGGTAGGCAAACTCAAAATTTTCCAAAGGATACACCGGCATTGGTGACATCCCACTAATCCTAGTCTGAGTGTGGTCCGTGGCAAACACATCCCAAAAGCTCAAACACAATTTCCTAAGTAACTTTTTCATTTCCATTGAGGCTTCCGAACGATCTACCATCTCGTTGATGGCTTTCTTGATCAAAGGTTCCTCATCCTCCAAACTCAAACCTTCCCCTACATCAGGAAGAAGGTTATCTCCCAAATCGTCATCAGCGATGTCCTCGACATGACGACGCAATTTTATAATTTCTCCAAAATCAATCCCTTCAAAATTCCCTGAATTTATGCGCTCAACCAAATCGAGACTACCAATAGAGGCATAAATCCTTGTCGGTTGTATAGGTTCAATCCATGAGTCGACGTTAAATGACTTGGGTTCATCCCCTAGTCCGTCATCCAAGACTCTTTCCCATGCGGAATATAAAGCCGCTGTAGAACATCCCCGAGCGTCCTCGTTAGATAGGCGTCTACCCAAGGTGAGGTTTTCACTAAGTGATTGCCTCGCCTTAATGAATCGGACCTCGACATGTCCATCAAGATTCATTAAGGTTTTTGGTACGTTGCCGACCGAGATTTGAGGGTAAACTGAAATGGCGCCATCCTGCAGCGATTTAGCCATCAGCATCAACCGAGCCACCTCCCCGACCGTACCATGGGGTTCAATCAGCACATTCTTGTGCTTTTGTCTACTAACGCGAGACTGGCAAATACCCCTACCAAGAACCATATACCTCCTCACCGACTTAATCAATTTATTAGGTACCCAGTGCAACACTCGGACTACTTCAAGTAGCTTATACCCTTTCGATGTCAAATAATTCATAATCCCTTTAAGTTTAACCGAAATAGTACATACAAATATCACACTAGGCCAATTACAGATCTCTAATCTACTCTCTAACCACAAGACACTATTTACATATCTATAAACAATGAGAGTTGAGATCTTTCCTTGTATTTGGCCCACCAGGTGGTTAGCCTGGCTGCCGATTCCCTACCCGAGTCCCAAGTTTTGAGCGGGATCTAAACCCATCTTTCTCAATTCGGGTCTCCCAATTAGAAAGCTTGGCCAATCTTGCGATTGAACCAATACAACTTTGGCCCTTGGGCAAGCCCTACTTTCTAAACCATGGACTTTAACAACAAGTCCCACATAACCTACGGCTAAAATCTTAACCGGGGCATCATTTGCAACATGAACGTTGCCACTCGCACTCGAATAGCTTTCTAGCAAATCCTTGTGCTTCCACCAACTTCCCACTGTGACTTCAGCTCCGCTATCAAATTTAGCATCGCCAATCACATCTCCAGATTTAGTGCAAATCTCGTAACCTTCACCAAAGTTACGAAATTGGGATACCTCCCCGACATGCACTTCCAAAGTTGGATACTCCTTCGTACCCTCAATCATAAGATCATAGCCCTCAGGCACCATAGATTTCATATCCTCAAGCTCCTTTTGTCTGGGTGGAGCGGCTAAGGCAAGCACATTACTTCCCTTAAACCCCGAGTGCGGGCGCGAATCATTCGCTGATTCCTTGCCCCCCATCATCATTCTGGCTTTCACAATCACAGAATGTTTCAATGATGTTAACCCTCTTGGTGTCTGATAACTAGACTTTCCTCCAGGGTTTTCCATCTGACGACGAAACGCCCGATTAATGAAATCTTGAACTTGGCGGGTTTTCAAAACATTCCCCTCCACAGATTTCAGTTTCCTTTCATCATCTTTCCTCAAAACATTTACGGCAAAAGTAACACAATCGTGCATACCATGCCCATGATGCTTACAATAAGCACAGGTTCTGTGGTGATTCCAAGGAATCTCGGAATACCACTTCTGATGAAAGTCTTTTTCCTTACTCAAAACTCCAATTGATTCACCCGTGAGGTTAATGGGTACTGGACTCGCTGCCATTGGAATTGGCACAAAGTTAGCCACCTTACTCACATTAGGTGTTCCTATCCTATTAACCGAGGGAGTCCTCGGCTTCCTTTCCTTAATTTTAGGTCCCGACTCTGGAACCTGACCATTAGATGCATCGACACCCCTGTCCAACGCAAACTGACGTTGGGCTTCCAAAAGGGTCTGAAGCATCTCCACCGAACGAAGGGGATCCTCGAAGTTTCTAACTTTACTCCGAATCGCCTCCTTCGACAAACTAAAGCTAGAGGGCACTTTTCTCGTTATCTCATTTAATAACTCGATCAGCGCTTCCTCCCCTAGCCTTTCCGCATAACCTTCCCCAATCATAGAACTCACGTTCATCATATAAGTCTGTAATCTCTCCCTGCTATCCCCTGAGGCCGGGTACTTAACTTCCTTCAGAAGTCGCATGGGATCTTGGCGATTCTCAGCCTTTCCTTTTTCATAATAATCCTTTAGGGAATAATACACAACATCCCTATCCTCCTCGGATCTACAAAATTTTTCTAACAATTTTTCATGAACGAAGCGGCGGGGCTGGAATGACGGATCCAACGTCAATAGCTCACCTACAACGTTCAACCATTGACCAAGCTTTTCCATTTGCAAGGTCTCCAAAACATCCACTTTGGGCAACATATGCTTAACTCTAGCAGTGGACACTAGAGGAGCAGCCCTCAATTGAGATACTTCATTAACAACATCTCTCAAAGATTTAATTTCAGCTCTAAGGGTATCGATATACACCTTAGAGTCGACCATCTTCTTATCAGTATCTACGCGAAGGGCATCAACATGTCCCCTCGCATCACCAATCATCTGATGGATTTCCCTATTGCGAAATCTTCTTTTTTCGATTTCTCCATATATCTCTTCTCTAGTTGAATTAACCTGAGAAGCTAAACTCGGCAAGTAGGTCGACACTGCTTGCGAGTTTACATAGTTAATGATGACGTATCTTTTCAACTCCTCAGCATTAGGATCCGAAGGTTGGATAGCATCAAACATTCCAATGTCCACGTTGGTCGCAAGACCAGCCGCTTCCATATCCAATTCTTCCCCACCAACCTTTTCAGGCCATGCTTGGTGTCCGGGAAGACCCATAGTTTGATTCTCAGCATTCTTGCTCCTTAGTGCCGCTAGGGTTGTATTATTTTGAATACGAGCCCTTTCATATTGCACTCTCAACTTAGCAAAAACTTTCCTCTTCTCCTGAGGATTCAGAGAATCAAACTCTAACAAATCCCTTTCCATAACCTTTTTCTCAACAAGAGATCCAGCCGCATTCCCGCTGGTAGGATCGTTTAATTTCCTAGTGACTTCCTTATAAAGTTCGTCATTAGACTCAGCATTCCTCACGGAAGTTGCTGACCCTTCAATCGAGGTTACTCCAGCTCCAGCCCCATAATCTAGGGATTCATCTGAAGTACCTCTTCTCCTAATTGATTGCCCTTTCTTCAGCCTATACTTGCGATATGCCAAATCTCTTTGTTCATCATCGCTCAAGGCATCCAAATCAGGCTCATAACCCAAATTACCAATAGTTTTTTCTTGATTGGCGATCGTTCGGTCTATAACATCGACCTCTTCGATCTCATCCCCACTCGAACCACTAGTCGTTTCCGCATCTAAGGCTTGCGTCTCCCTAGAATTAGAGCTCTTAGGAACTCCTTTGGCTTTAAAATACGCCGCAGAAGATTTCCTCTTTGAGATATCCAATTCAATCAATTTCGATGAAGGGGGTCCTTCATCGACCAAACCAATAGCCTTCGCCTTCACAGACTTAGACTTCTTAACGACCGGCTTCACAGCCTTAGCAATCGCTTTCCTTTTTGAACTTGTCACTGGGGTTTTTAACTTAACCTTCAGTGACAATCCCTTTTTCCTAGTTAGGGATTCACCCCCTACAGAGGGATCATCCTTTCCAAATGACGACATCTGCGTAGGCTGATCGGAAGACGGTAAAAACTCGTTCTCCTCCCCAGCCGTATCTACAGATGAAGTCCTATTTTTGGGGTTTCCCCCTCCCATACTCAATGAAGGGTCTTCATCACTCAATGGGGCAAGTTGTTTGCCCGATCGAGTGACTCGAGCAGAGCCCTTTTTCAAAGTTACCATAGATTCAATCGTGTTTCGGTTTTCAATTGTTTAAACAATTTATCGGTCGACGAGTGACTGATATTCCTAACACAAATTGCCCAAGAAAAGTGACTCGCGAAAGAGTTACTTAATCTAAGCACCAAAGACAAATTAAACTAGTCCGAATAGATCTAGGAGAAACTAGATCACCAAATTTAGACAATATAAAGTTATTCCGAAGGTTTTTAAAGTTATTAATAAGATTGTTCTCAAGATATTAGGCGAAACTAATACAACAATCAAATTGTTTACTTTATTGGTTATTATTAATTCTTAAATTGGCTGGATTGGCCACTATTTTAAACTACCTATTTTTTACCCTAAGATAATACGGGCACTCTACTACTACTATAAAATATTTATACTAAACGTGTTAAAGATCACACGTTAACTAAAATAGGGTTCACACAATCTTTTTCCATATCTTGAACAAGGATACGTTCAATTATGTGTAAGAATTGATAAGCAAAGCTTTAACGTAAGGAAATGAGAATCTTAAGTTCATTTATTTTGAGTAACGAAATTAAGATGTAAATTTGTGTTTAAATCAAAGAAAACACTCAAACTTATTCGCTCCCGCCGCAAAATAAAAAATCGTAGTTTTAGTTGAAAAAATCTTAACTTCATCCCTTTCTTCCGTTTGAGGAACTCTGTCATCAACGCTTCCTTCTTTTAAAAATTCAGAGCCAACTGACCAAACCCCAGTTTCAAAATATTCATATGTTCATTTCCAAAACCTGATCATTCGTGTCTTCTTCTTAACATATGAATCCATTTTCAAAACATTCGTTTTTTTCTTCTTATTCACTGGTTTATTAAACTGTGATTTTTATTTTGGGAGACTTATTTTTGGACAGTTGTTTTGGCCAATCATAAGCAAGTGATAATTTACTCCAAAGTAAAAAAGCATATTTGTTTAACCTTATCATCGTGCAATGTTTCAATATTTCCATATACCCTGGTAGAATATGTTCACACGAGAAAATATAAACTATTATCCTACTGAACTTTAGACTAATTTAAAATCCAGGAATGAAAGAAAGAACCATCCTTGGCAGAAAATATTCGAAGGCGTAATTCTGGACTAAACGTTCGTTGATACAGGTAACTATTATATCTAATTCAGGTATCTATATTTGCTAACTATTCCTTATTTTCCCAATGAACAAAACGCCGAAAAGTACTTCTTCTACACAAATTTTTCCTTTTGCATGTCTAGGAATGACCTTTCTTTAGAGGATACTGCCAGAACAGGATTTTTGTCCATTAGCACTGATAATTCAAAATGTCTCTTGTGAATCAAACAAAGTGATTGAGTTTACTCAATGCTATAGCCCTTGTACGTGTAGAAGACGAGCAAGAAAATATTTATTCAATTTTATAAAATCATTGATGCTGCAGGTATTGTTTCAAGAGAATCCTTACCAGTATTATTAAATAATTAGTAAAAATATTGTTTTATTTCACAGTTTCAATCTTTTTGATTTGGTGTTTCTTAATCTAGAGCCCAAAGATAGAAAACTCAAAATGTTCACGACTCTCTACATATATCCACCCTTTAGAGTATAATAAATAACCAACCAAAACTCAACAGTTCTACGAATATGCGAATAATGAACTCAAGCATATATATCTACAGCTGCTTTGCACATAAGCCAATAATGACTGCTTCTCCTCGTCCTAGTGCTTTAGTCATTTTATAAATAATTATTCTTCAAAACACATATCTCATAATAAATTATATAAGTTAGATTATCTCAGACAACTACCAAGCTTACCCTATGTAAGAGTGTTAAGAACACAGGCTGAATAAAAGGCATATCATTCTCGCCTCTTAAAGACGGAAAAAGAGACATAACTTTAAACTATTCCCCTACCTGGACTGGGCATCAAGACTGAACTAATGTACTTTTCCCCTGAAAATGAATTTACCTCTGGTTCCTGGTTACCATCATCTCTGTGTCCATGATCTCCCTGGCCATAGTTTTCTAATACAGGTGGGGCTGGTACGGGTGAAGAAGGTACTCTTACTCTTGGGCTCATTTGAGATGATTCTCTGCGTGTCATGAAAACGCGCTTATTACTAGTATATTTTCTAATACTGACTCTTTCTGTGTCTTTCACTTTTGCTGGACCTCCAAGTCCAATTATTTTACAGTACGAAGTAAAGATTTTTACGCATATATAGCCTACAAAAAAAGAAAACGCTTTGCACATTTCAGGATCGTTTTGAAGTAGACCAAAAGGTAAATACTCCAAGAACCCAAAGAGTATAAAATAAGAACAGCATATCATAATAAGAACATAAAGCATGAGCCATTTAGAAAGATGTAGAGACAAGTTAATAAGTTTCGCGTGAACACCTGACCCATTATTAGTTCCTAGTTTACTTAATCTTAGAGCAAAACTTTTTCCTCTCATAAAGTCTTTGATTGTTATCCAAAAGAAATGAAATTTATCCATACAACTTTCTTTGCCCATGAAACTCGATCTACTTTTTGAACTTGCGATTACCTTTCTTAGAGTAACAATGAAATGTAACATACTAAAAAACAGAACAATGCCGCAAATTATATCTACAGAAATACCAAATTGCAATAACCTTTTAAATTGATCAATTTTTCCTCTGTGAAACTTTTCATTTGCTCTTAGTAATCCAATAATAAGTGACGCAGTTAAAGCAGATGAAATAAACTGCCATGGTGAAAGAAAGAATTCTTTCCTCCAATACAGTGCTGTTTGAGAATCTCTTAAGAAACACCCTTTTCTTAATGCATTCCAATAAATAGCGTTCAACAGAGACCCATGGATATTTCCTATGAGTTGTACAATTCCTAAAACATCTTTTGTTTTTGCTGAAATAATGTCACCTCGCAATAAATTCTTAGATTGTCGTAATTCAAGTCCAAAAAACAATACAACAGCAGTAAATAATAAAAATAGTGCTTCATAAGCAATAAGAACAACTCTTGGTCGACTTGAGTAAGTTAGGGTTACTTTTTTTGCTGATTTATAAGCTAAGAATACCCCAAACAGCGCAGCAAAGGAAAAGCAAATATAAACAGTTTGATAAACATCATAGCACCTATTAAAAAGGTTTGTATCTCCACAACCTTGTATGACTATTGGTGTTCCACTTAAAAAATCAAACGCAGGACTCAAACCTTCGATTCCAAATGTAGCAAAAAACTCAGTACCAACTTGAAGAAACGGAATATCTCCTTTCTGGAAACTCTGTCCTGCATTGTGAATACTTTCATAGGATCCAGGTGGTACTCCAACAGAATCTATAACTGCAACAGCTCCAAGTTCAATTGCATTTTCGTAAACTATTTCTTCATAACAACCAAACTTAAGAAGTATAAAAGTAATGAGAACCTGTCCAGTAAGGTTTGTTTCGATTGTATCTAAATCACACATGTTTTCTTCCGGGCCAAGTTTGACCATCGGGGCTGCAATTGCGCACTCTTCGTCAAAATCTCCAATGAAGTTGGAGTATCTCGGGGTTAAAAAGGTAAAATTACCAGTTATAAAAGGAACCTGAGCACTTGAATAGACATCCTGAATAAGAAAACACGAAACCAAAATAAAAAGGTAAGTTGACATTTTATTTTAGAATAGCAGCTTTGTCACTGTTTCACCAGAGCTATTGGGAATACGTTGTGCACTTCGCGCATAATACAAGTAAACTTCACGTGGGCAAAGGTGTTTTAACTTTGAAGTAGCGACTGAACTTCCACAATAACTTGTGATACTATCTTCGAAATGCTACTTTTGTTAATTCTTGTATCGTTGCTTCAAATAGAAAATGGAACATCTTTCCGATCTTTTATTGGTTGGATATAACGGTTATATTTCCATATCTGGAAATAATTCTAGTATTATAGAAAAACTATTAAAAGTCAAGAAAGAAACTGGAAGAATTAAAACAATTTGCAGAGTAAGGTTATCCATAGACTTAGTATTAAAAGTTAAGACTATAAGGGTTCTTCGAAGTTTAGATAATAACTATATACAGGTGAGAACCCATAGAATAGGGCTTACCAGCCAAGGTCTCGGTCAGGAGCAGAAGCAAATAATAAGTGCGTGGGTTATATGTCAAATGTTTAAGACCCTTACCCGCTCTGTGCCCAGGATTTTTTTTTAAATCTAACAACCACTTGCTTTCGCTTGTGTGTGGACTTCGTTGCTCCTTTGGGAAATCTGGCTACGATACAATGCCAAGTGCCACATAACCCAGGTAGACGGATCTAAAGTATTCTTCTTTATCGCAAACTTAGATCTTAAATTGAATCGATAATGGCTAGATCTTACTAAACATTTCAACGGCCTATTGTTAACTTGAAACTCACTCCAATAGTCCTGTAGCCTAGTACACATAGGGTGTACACAAGGCAGTGTGAAGCCCATGGTACTAGCCCTAGAAAATCAATGATGTATAAAAGTTTCGTAAGAATTAAATTCATAAGGAACCTTCTTCCCGTGGCTCTTAAAGTTAATTAAAAATATATTTATAGAGATCAGAAATTCTTTGCGTCGTATCTCCAATTGGCATAATAAATTTCTAGCTCTAAGCTACAACTCTTTCCTTTCTCCTATTTCTCAGTTTTATTAATCTAAAAAATGACTAAGTTTAGATTATTTACAACCCTGTGGTTCTGGCATCCATTCAAAATACTTTTGCTAGTTTGTGAATATTTTGCAGTGTATTATCTATTTACAATCCTATTAATGGTCTCGAAGCCAGCTGTAAGATAGTACACGTTTTTGGTAGAGTTGAGTAAAATGATCCTAAGCTTATAGTTAATAAGATCTTGCTAACTTTCCTTTACTAAGAGCATGGACTTATATTATCATTTGGTTTATAGCGTGTACAATATTGCTTCAATCGTTTGATAATTTTCTTCAAGGTGCCTATTAGTATTCCTTTATTCAGTTGCTCATGAAGACACTATCGCTATTCCATTGAGAGTCAGATGAATTCAAGCAAAAACTTGTAAGCGAGTTTTGCACTAATTTCTATGAAATCGATCTAGTTCAAATCATATCATGCTTAATGTTTTGTATTTCCAAACTTGAATTTAATTTCTTCACTGCGAGTACTAATTGAATCATGCTCTTACGAATTTAATATAAAAGATGGAAGTTATTGTCTTGGTTTCATCTATCTTGCAATAATAGATTTTGTAAACTTTTCTTCGATATATATAAAGGAACCTAAAAGAAGGTATCCACCTTGAACTTTAAAATGATCAATTTAAAGTCACTTCTTCAAAAGAAACCAAAGAAGATAGTCTACTAAATGTTTGAAAATCTGGGGAAGAGTATATAAGGACTTGCTAGAATATTGAGCGTTGAATATGAATTGATTCAGCTTCTTAATAAACCTGATTTCTCTTCCCAACCTTCGTAATTTCTTATGGTGATTCTACCACAACCTTTTCACATATTTTCGATATAGCGTTTGAGCTTGTAAGAATTGTGCCCTCTCCTGAGATCTTCTCATCAATGCTTGATTCTGTTATTAGATATTAACAAGTTATTACCAATTTTCATTAAGAATGGGTACTCCATACGAATTTAGCCCAACCATGACATCAGGGTGCTAGAGTGCAGCTAAGATCAGACAGTATACTCTCCAACACTTGGAATATGAAACCGTAGCTGTACCGATGTGGCAACACAAGGTATGCAATTAATGAGCCAATAGAAATATTGAGTCTGGAGCATTATGAAACTCTATGTGCAGGAGGCGTTAATAGGCTATAATGCTAAATTTCTGCTTTACGTTAAGAATCTTGCTTGAAATCCACCACATGTTTTTTCTTGCTCCCAAGATGGGGAAGGCCTCCATCGAAGCAGGCCTCGAACATCGTAATGTAAAATTAAGGTGATAACTTCGTAATTAATTTTTATGGAGAGATTCTCTGTATGTAGCATACATACTTCAGGGTGATGATACTGAGAAAAAATACTCCGTAAAATTAGAATAGCCAGGAGTTTTCGTTGATGTTAATAGTTATTGAAGGGGTAAAATTGCCTTTCCATAAGTTATATATATCAGTTAACTATTTTACAGCCTATGCAGCTTTGGTGAGTGATGGAATTTAGCGAATTACTCACAAAGCAAGCTGTTCATAGTTACAAATGCTTTCCGTCGCGATAAATCCAGGCAAACCACACGTAAGCAACCGAAACAAGAGGTCATAGAAAAGTAGCAAGCAGTAAAGTGCAATTCCAATTACAATTGGTCTGAATATAGCTTTAGAACATTTTTTTCTCTCTCGTACGATGACTTTAATCTCAGTAATTTGAATTTGCTAAAAACACCGTTAACAGCTATAATTCACATTTTTATCTTTTTTGTAATGATGTGTTCACAACATTCATTATCAAGAATATAGGTTCTCAATTTACTTGACTATTCTTTAACCTTTTCATATTAAAAAGCCAGTTGAGTTATTTCAAATGAGAAAATAAAATGGCACCTTCTCAAATACCTCATTTGCCTTGACATAGTTTCTAATGGAAGGTTTATCTCAGTTAGGGGAAAAGACACTCTTCTGAACTAAGCTTGTATCACCACATAGTTGTGGCAACTTGTCCCTACACTTTCACATCCACGAATTCTTAAACGTAATGACAGTAAATTTTGAGTTTCTTTCATACAACCTAATTCTAAGCTCTCTTTTCCAAACCCAAATTGAAAGTTGTATTCTGTTTTTGTGCACAACGCCTTGAAGTACACACGCACTAACGAATATTTCTTCTCCCTCTGCCTGCAGTTATTCTTAAGTCGCAATTACAATAAGAACAGTTTTGGCTTTATCCCTTCCCCCATTTGAAAAACTCATTGTGGGCATCACTTAGGCGAATGATTTAAGTACTTCATTACATATTCTGCTCCCATCAACAAGCAAGAAGAATGACACCTGCATACGTGTTCAAAAAGGTTAGAATACAGACCGATGCTTTACTTTATGCTTGTAAAACTCCTCGCAGATCTGCCTACAATTTTTCTTTGTACTAGATACCGTACCTTAAACATAATTCAATGTGCTTTTTTTTTAACTATGACTATAGAAATTTTCTGCTCCAGAATATGAAACAGTATTTATAAACAATAGCGCTAAAAATGTTTCGAATATTAACTTAAGCGAATCATTCATTGGAAGTACCAGCATTATATTTCGTAAATAGATTTTTGTTCTTGTTGACCATCTTGAATGATCTACCTCCCATCGGCATAACAGGTGAATTCACCATACTTATCCGAGAAACTCTTCTATCTCTTGCTTTATTCCATGAAACTGAAGACCCCTTTCTTTCAAATCCCCTGCCCGGACTTGGTTTCAGCACTGTATCGATGTAACTTAAATCAGAAGGCCTATTTCCAAAAGGTTGATCAGTACTAGCGCCTCTACTTACCTCATCTCTTTCTATATATTGTCCAATTACTGGAGATCCTGGTCGGGGGGATATAGGTGGTCTTATATTTGGGTTCTTCTTAAAGATCTGGCTAGTGGAGAACGTGATTTGATTGCTAGAGAACTCTTTTGGAGCACTTTCCTCCTCCTTCTGTGCTTTTCTCAAAGGACCAGCGAGTCCAATGATTTTGCAATATGAAGTAAATATTTTTGTGCAAATATAAGCAACCAAAAATGAGAACCCCCTGCACATATTTGGATCATCTTGAAGCAAGCCTATTGACAAATTCTGAAAAAATCCAAATAAGAGAAAACAAGAACACACTACCATAATAATCACGTAGAGAATTAGCCATCTTGAAAGATGTAATGATAAGTTAATAAGTCTTTCATTAACTACAGATATATTGTTTGTTCCCTGTGCTGTAATATTTGATGATATATAATTTCCTCTCATAATGTTTTTGAGAGTTTTCCATAGAAATTTTAACTTATCACTACATCCTTCTTCCATTGAAAAGGAAAAACTACTATTAGAGTTTGGTAAAACTTTTCTTAATGCTAGAATAAACTGCAACATAGTCAAAAACATAACAGATCCACAAACTATATCAACAGATATAGCAAATTGTAACAACCTTTTAAATATTTCAATCTCTCCTCGATAAAAATTATCAACGGCATGAACAAGTCCAATAGTAACAGATAAGATTAAAAGAGCCGCAAAAAGTTGCCAGGGAGACAAAAAAAAATGTTTTCTCCAATATTTAGCTGACTTGGAATCTTGTGAAAAACACCCTTTTCGTAATGCGTTCCAATATATTGCATTTAACAAAGACACATGGATGTTTCCTATTAGCTGGACAATCCCCAAAATATCTTTGGATTGTGCTGAAATAGTATGACCATCTAATAAGTTTTTAGCTGGTCTGAGCTCTAATCCAAAGAATAATATAATTGCAGTAATAAATAAAAACAGTGATTCATACCCAATAAGCACTATTCTTGGAAGACTTGAGGCAGTCCAAGTTACCCTTTTTGCTGCTTGGTATCCAATAAAAATACCAAACAAGGCAACAAGGGTGAATACGGAATACACTATTTGATATGTGTCGAAGCAATGGATAAACAAGTTTGTATCCGCACATCCTTGTATAACAATAGGCGTTCCATTCAAAAAATCAAAGGCAGGGCTGATTCCTTCAAGTCCAAACGTTCCAAAAAAATCCGTACCAACCTGAAGAAAAGGAATATCTCCTTTCTGGAAACTTTGTCCTTCATTGTGCACACTGTGAAAAGTTCCAGGTGGGGAGCCAACAGCATCTACGACGGCAATAGCACCAAGTTTGATCGCATTCTCATAAGCTACTTCTTCGAAACAATCAAAGTTGAAAATTATAAAAGTTATCAGAACTTGTCCTGTTATATTTGTTTGGATTGTATCTAGATTACATAAGTTTTCTCCTGGGGCAAGTTTGACCATTGGAGCTATGATGGAGCAGTTTTCATCAAAGTCTCCAATGAAGTTTGAATATCTGGTCGTTATAAAAGTAAAGTTTCCAGTGATAAAAGGAACTTGAGCACTTGAAACAGCAAGATCAAAAAGTAATAGTAAGTTCAGAAAAATGCGTTGAAGTGACATGTTTGGTTTTCACAGATAATTTGTTACTGGTTCTAACCAGGTTTTTTTTTCTTGATACGTTTTGCACTTGGTGTAACAACAAAAGCTCGAGCGGAAGCAAGGTTTCGGAGTGCTTATAAAAGTTTCACAAGAGTTTCTGTCAATAACTAGAAAATACTACATTTTGTTGTCACTGTACTCCAGCTCCTAAACTAGAATAAAACATCCTCTCTGGTTTATTTAGGTACTTAGGAAAGTTACTGATATTATAGTCGCACCCGGAACTCAAGGAATTAATGTCATTATCAATATGCCATAAATATACCGGGAATGTTCTTTTGGAATTTAGCTTGTATTACTTAATTACTTTTGCTACTGTTAAGAGTACCATTAAGGTATATTCAGTAACGAGGTTTTCGCAAAATATTAGACCTCTTATGTTCCGCCTTAGAGTGCCGGGATATTACCAGGAAGTCGGGGACATGTTTTGTGGGTGGATTTATATGGAAGAACAATTTGGTAATTTCTGAACCTGAACTTAAGCTTTGGAAAGAATGACAAAATATATACAGATTGCAGAAACCAGTTGCAACTAGAGTTAGAGATAGATAGAACAACAATTATATTGTAATGAGACCTATTTGTATCTAGGGATCATTTGACAGTTATAATTTAGTTCCACAATATGACCCGTGATGTTTATCACCAAATGGTTCAACACAATAGATTCTTGATTGTTACTTGCTGCGCCACACATGTTTGCACTACAGAGTTCAGCTCCTGTAATAACCTTCTTATGATGGTTTAAATATTGAACTACACTAGTTCTTATTCCTAATAATTGCTTTCTCCATCTACCAATAGGTGCCACTTTATTTGTCTTTTTTGCGAATGAGTGCCGGTCACTATTATCCAGTCAAACAACTTATTTTATCCTGTAGATGTTAATTCTATATATTTTAATATTTGTAACTGTTGTAAGACCTTGTATCTTCAGCACACAAGAAATATATATGAATATATATATATCAGTTAATGGAAATTAGGTTTCGGACAAGATGCTGATGTATTACATTCTTTTGTATGGGTAAGACAGTCATTTATCGAGTGAACTTAATGCCCAGTTAGTGGTGGGGTTTGCTTTTTGATAGTTTATCAATAAAATATTTCCCCATATTGTTCTTCTTGATCAATTCTGTTAATTCACAAATCATTTTGACTGAATATTGATATTCAAGTAATTATGAATAATAATTTGGGCCACGTCGCCTTGAGGAAAGCGGTCAATAAATAGGTATTTCATTATTGCCACTGTATGAAAATCTGCGAAATACAGGGTATATGGCCGAACTGGATTCAATTACCGGTTATTCCCGGGCTATGTGGCCTTTCTATACGGATTTTCATACCATGGCTAAACAAAATATTTTTCCTGAGTCGGTTGGTCGAAGGCCATATGGCCCAATCAACTATTGGTAAGGAATTGATAATCTAACCTAAATCCGAATTATTTGATAAGAATAAAAATCCCAATTCTTTACTTGATAATCAGAATAAAAAAAATTATCAACTAACTTTTGATAATTTTTATCAAATCCTACCTCTAAGCGCAGTGCAGGTACATTTTCCAAGGCGGGAAATAGTAGTTCTCAATAAACGTGAAAAGGGAGGTTACTGCTTGCGCTCGGGAAAACAAACTTAACTAGAAACAACAATGCCCAGCTGTCAGAGCTGTACCAAAGAAAAGGGAAACCATATCAGAGATTTTGAAGAAAGAACTATTTGTATAAAACCTGTTGGATGAAGAAATGATGAACTATGTATCGGTTTATTTATCCCCATGGAGTGCATGAACTGGAATCCAGAACGAACTAGCGCTTGGAGCTAGTCTTGTTTATTTTAACTCTTGACACCGAAGTTCTGCCCTAAATTCATGAGCAGAGGTAAGTTGTCCAGGACTTTTACAATTTATTGAGAATTCTACGGGGCCGAGTGGCCGCACTAAGGGTTGACTGAGCCAGGCTTAACTGTTCCATTGAAATAAGCTGCTATGAGTATATGTGCTAAGATAAGAAATTAGACTCAATGAGCACACAAACATCAATATTTTTCTTAGAAAAATTAAAATCAACAAGTTCAAAAGTCCTCACCCAAAAAAAGTCCTAAAGTTATGGATAGAGCAATCTTAACCTTTAAGTGCATCAGAAGATCTTAGCAATAGTACCAGTCAGTGAGTAATGTTTCTTACACTAGACTTTTTTTCTTGCCAAATTAGTGTGAGAGGCCTTAGCTATTCTGCATTTATATAGTCAGCTTAGGAGTTCGAAGCTTTATAGTCTCCCTGCAGAGTTTTAAAAACCCCAAATTGCTGTTGCTACAATTGGTTTAATCTTTTCAGTATATTCTAAAGTGGTAGAACGAAAGTCTTCATTGTAGAAGAGTGTTAAAAACTACATCCATGGACTTGTAACTCTCTTGTTTCGAATCATTTCCAATAGAGACAACAGTATGCTTCCTCAAAATTATATAACTCATTCCCTTGACGATCTTCTAAATCAAGTTTCCTTGAAATATTTTGAAGTACAGGTGTTGATTATTCTTACTAGTCACAAATATTAGGAATTATCTTGTCATTCCCACTGAACACGAGTCTGGGCATCTTCTGGCCAGTGTGGTTACGTTTCCAATGAAGTCGACGTAATAGATGCTTTTCTAGTATTAAAGCGTTAATTTTTCGCAACTAGTGGCAAAACATAATTTTAAGGAAGTGTTTTTTCAGTTTCCTCTTCCAGATCATGCAGTCTATCCTTGATCAACTTGAATGGGTTCAAACAATTTATATCTTGTCAACATCCGTTTCACATAACCTGAAGATTCTAAACTTAAATTCATATTCAGCACAGAGTCCACTGATTATATATCTAAGCGCTACACAGTTTCAAATAAACATCTCTCTTCTTTTCGTGAACACTTAACGTGCTGAAACATAACACTTTCTAATCAAAAATTTCATGAACTCATTAACATTTAGATGAATGTGTCCATTTTGCCATGAAGCTAGGGTTGCAGGATACAGAGATTTTTTACAATATTGAAGTTTTTAGACATTCACAGTAATAAAACTATTCATGTCTAGGTGAGCTGCATGAACCGCGTAGGAGAGATGCAAAAAAGATGAGTTACTCGTAAGCTCTTATCTGCGTTCGTAGATGTCTCTGCAGAAAATTTGGGTGACGAAAGGAATTTGATGATTCTGAATCCTTAGTAGAAGGACCTTTTGAAGATGATAATTATAGTTTTGATACTATATTGAGAAATATTGAGCCGTATACTATATTCCTACTTCTGGGTACAGAGCTCATTAGCACTTTCCTGGTGTTCTCTAACCACATATTACATTACCACAAATAATGGCACGAGAAAACGAGGATGAATTGCAATATACCGATTTGGTAAAGAAATCACCGAAAACGCCAAATGAAACCAACATTTCCACTGGTAAAATTATTTCCAAGTTATCTAACTCTATTCATTTCTCAAAAAATGCCAAGAATTTTTGGCTTCAAAAAAATTTGGACCAGTTTTGCCAAATTCTCACCTTGAAATTACGGGAAAAAATAAATGATGTACGCTTGGCTTACGAAGTCCTGTCCATTCTAAACAGGAACCCTTCCACTACTGTAGATGTTAAAATTTTCAGAAAAAATCCAAGAAATTATTCTACAGCCTCAAACCCTGTTTCATTAAATGTATTTCAACTCCTTCCTGATATTTCATTTACCCCGTCAAGAAAGACGTTTTATTATTTGTTAATATTTAGTGCCTCTGGAACAATACTGTTGAAGAAACTTGCATCAAGTCAAATGGTATTGAAATCTGTCTTGGTTACTTTTGGGCTTAATTTAGCTCAAAGAAAGAGAAATGAGTGTCAAGTAACATATCTTCTTTCTGAATATAAGAATTTTCTTTCCTGTTTTAGTTTAAAAAACAAATATGAAGAAATAACACTTGAGACAGAAACAAAAATAAGAAATCTTTCATATCTTATAGGAACAAGGTATTTGTATCAGATTATCCTACTTTCCCAGGACTCTCAAGATATTCTATCCAAAGCTGTAGTTGAAAAAATATATAAAGGTTTATCCTTTTCTCAAATTAGTTTTATATCTGATTCCTCAAATAAATTAACTCTAAGGTTTCAAAGAATGTATAAAAGTCTTAAAGGTTTTTTGGAGGAAGAAATTAAAACACCTGATGAAAAGAAAGAATATATATCTTTAAGTTTAGAAATGAGGTGCATTAGAGCATTGGTTGAGGAATATTCTTCTTTAGATAACAATATCTTAGAAAAAGACTCCATGTTAACAACTTCTTCTCGTGAAAATAGTTCTTGGACTGTAGTTGGTTTGCTAACAAAAAGTGGTGTTCAAGTCAATAGTCAAAATTTTGTTCATAAATTTTCGGCTCCAGAGAAATATGGATTCTGTTTTGGAACTTTTGAAGAAGTTAAACGCAGAAAGATGAAGTTATTCAGTAATTTATAAAAATGAGGCATACTTCGTGAATTCATTCAATAGTTCACATATGTGTGCTGTTTCTTTCTCTTAAATTAAATAACAAACTCTAAGTAACAGAAGGGTGCTGAACTAAGCATTTAATTATAATATTTTCGCAAAAACTGGGAAAAATTAAAGGTACAGGAAGAATTTATAAAATAGATTTAACTACCTAGATCTATATATATAGAGTATGACTTACTTACAAGTAACAATAAATATGTTGTAAATAATTTGGCACAGTATAAAACGACAACCTTATACCTTTCAAACTACAATAAGTTTTACTTACCCATAGTTGTGATCAATTGGAATCACATCTGGTCTCTGGATTGCACTTTCAATACCACCATTTCTTCTTGTTCTTCCTGCAATTTTCTGAAAAATAGGTCCACTTCGACATTCATCGCGTTGTAAACATGGATTAAGCCTATATTCTCCATTCTGCAACTGATAATTTTTGCAAGCAGGTTCTCCATTAATAGTATTCTTACACTTTCCACCTTCTTCTGGAGGTTTACAAGGATTATCTTTTCCTTTTGGTTCAATATTATCTTCTCCATAATTTGAAAGACACTTAAATAAACAACCACCACTTGATTTAAGCTTCCTTGTATTTTTTCCTTTCCAAAACCAAATTCGTGCACAATCTTTGGAAAAACCAATCTTTCTTAAACACTTTAGAGAGTTCCTGTCTATAAGTTTCACTGCACACTTACTTACTGGAGATGCTAGATCAGTCTTGTTCAGGTAAACGTATAGGTCATCTAAATTAGAGCACACTCAACATGAAGATCTATGAGTCAGACACACTGCAGTATCTGGATTATACCTTGCCTCTTCATGTTCAGCTTGATTTAGGGATACAAGATTATACTGCGTTCTATCCTCTAACCCATCGTCAAGAACATTGTATTGTACATAACAGTCCCTAGAAGTATCGATCTCAGTGTCATACCAAAGCTTTGGATATGGATTCTTCTTTGGTTTAAAACCCAACTTTTCTTTTATTTCTTCTCTATTTAGCAATTTTTTTCCCCGCAAATCCTCGTTGGAGTTGCGTTGTGTTGACTATACGGATTGATAACCAGCTGTAAAGCTCAATATAGAAATCAAAACTAAAAAAACTTTTTTCATCTAATAGTTTGTTCAAGTTTGTATTTATTATTGTTGCTCCATAGAGTTCGGTCAACTGTACTAAGAAAATATTTCCCGAATAAGAGTTATTATCGGGTAGCATCCCGATACCGGCGTATGATTGCCCAAAATACATTCTGGCATTATACATAATATATAAAGAGTTCTAATTCAATAACACTAATTATCCTTCAGAGTTTTATACATGCTTCTAAACTATAATTTGTTTGAGTTGTATATTACTTCTTTATTGTTTATCGATAGCATAAGAGAAGAACAGAATGGAATCTAAATAAGATATCAACTCAATCCTGTGCGATTCAATATTGATACGAACTTTAACCTGTATACAGGCTATGTGAGAGTATATGTTTCTTTGGTAATATTGTTGCAGTAAAATAATTAAAAACCCCTAGAATTCTTAAGTTTTGCGTAACAAAAATTGGAAGTAAGGATACCATTGTGGCAAGAGACTCCTGTCGGAGAACAAGTCTGAACTTCTCAGTCAACGAGACAAAGATTACTGCTTAGTACAAATTTCAACAAGGGATGTTGCCCGCCTTTAAACATGTAAGGGTACAATAGTTGAAAGCATTTTTCTTCTCATGTAATCATTCATGCATTGCAAGAAGTTGGAAACAAAGCGGTGACATGATTCTACAAGCCAAATTAATCTACCTTGAGTCGGAACGCTAGTAATGTATCGAACCTTATTGACTCAGATAAGAAGATAATAGCCATCTAAACGATATTTCATGATTAGAACATAGAAAATTTAGTTCTAGAATTTTTGAAGTTAGTTGAAATTAAGGTGTTAAAGCGAAGTTAGAGAATAGACACTATTATTTTATCAATATTTATGCACCACTATTTGGAAGATTCCTTAAAGGTTTGGAATATCTTTTTCTTAAATTTTGAAAAACTATTTACCTCAAAAGAAAAAATAACTTTCTCTGTACTGTTCGTAACTTCAACCTAATAATCAAGACGGATAATGTAACAGCAAATGAAAAGCTTGGATTAAGCATGAGAAAGTTTTGAATATAGTCAGAAGAGTTCCTATATAATTTTAATTTAAGTATCCTAATCTTCAACATGGAAACAGGAGTACACAAGGCTAATAAAAATGTTAGTTACTGTACAAAGATTCCCGATTTCTTGAAAGACGTTCTGAAGAAGATTTCATCACAACGTACCAAGAACTCATTCTCAAAATGTTCTCACTCTAAGTGTAGAAAAAAATTGGTTTGATAATACACAAGTGAACTAACTATAATCACCAACTCTTGGAGATTATGGTTCTAAAAAAATTCAATAATTTTCCATCCTCTAAATACACAAAAAGAATGTTTACCAACTACCACAAATCCCCCAAAATACGGACCAACTACAATAAAAACATATTTAGTCAAACATAACCGTTACTTTAAACAAGACGAGCCAAGTATCCATTGAATCACACTAACACAGATATAAAAATACTAACATACAAAAGTAACCTAATTCGTGAAGAGGTTGAAAATAACATCCCTCTAACAAATCATACTACGTTAAGAAAAAGCTCATTAAGAGCTGAAAAATGCGTAAGATAGGTTACCAATGCTGGGTACATGTAATTTTGGAACCTAATAAAATTCTCAAGAAACCAATAAATCACAGCAACATAAATTAAGATATTCACTGCTTCAATTCTACGGTTTGTCGAATCACTCTAGGTCTTGTTAGAAATGGTATCAACTAAGACTAGGAACTAACAAATACTATAATTGGAATACATATAAAGATCTAACCCAAAATTTAATAGCATGACAATCTTAAAGAAAACGTTAAAAACTGAGTAAGAACTTTTTAATAGTTTGTATCTATAACTCAACAGCTTCATGAAACACACATAAAACATGAAAAAATATAAGTTCCTAAAACAGAGGAAAATTCTACTCAAAGTCAACCATCAGTTGAAGAAGAAATACACGTCACTATAAAGGAATTTGCTGAAGAATCGCTTTTTGTAAGTTAAAACTTTGACTCTGAAGAAAAACTTGAACCTTTCGCAGCGGTCATGATGCTACTCTAATAGAAAGTAGCTAAGAACTATCTACAAAACATAGGGTTTATTCGCCTATATACATATCCTATAAACTAAGAACGAAAACAGCAAATAATATAATAGAAATTTTTGTAGAATGAACTATCTAATCTTATAGGTCTTGCTTTAGAAATATCTCTGGAACATTAAATAAACCGAATCTTCCATTTAATAACCACAGTATACACCATCTCAAGAACTCTATACTTCTTTTCTTATCCTTAAAAGTTACGATATATTTGAGCTCAAAACACTATTCTTTTGTAAAAATGTGTTTTGAAGAAGGGAAAATTTCATTCAACTCTATATAAATTCTCATACATCCTTATGAACATGATAGCATTTAAATAAAGTTAGGAAACAAGAAATGTAACTATTGCTAGTTATTATCGAGCTCGATGTAAATTTTACTTACCAAACTAGGCTGTGTCAGCTTTCGAGTAGTTATGAAAACATCAAAACGATATGTACAAGACTTTATTGGTATGCCTGGAACGGGCTTCCATGGTGATGGATTGAGACTACCTCAATTAAACATCCTGAAGTAACATGGTGATAATCTATAATCATTAACCAAAATCTTAGATATGTTCCTTCATCCTAAGTCGGAATCATTCAAACGATTGCCCAGATCACTGTGATGGCAGATCAATATAAATTACACAAGTTAGGTTTCGTTTTAACTCATACTTGACCTGTGAAAATAATATCGGTCGCTTTGGAGCAAATTTTTGCCTTTTTTGTCGATTCTTGGTTGAGTTTCACAATTTGATTGGTTCAATTAGGAATTCTACAGTATTAGTAGCCGGCAAATGGCAATCAAATCCTTGCAATTATAATCGACTGTAACACCGATTTTACAGAATGTGCAGCTATAAAAAACCATCAATATAGATGCCTTGCAAGTCTAGTGACTTAGTCTAATCTTATTTGTATGAATTTTATATTGATGTTCAAGGATAACATTCATGAAGTTACAGGAATAGTTGGTATCCTCTAGCTTCAACTTAAGTAACAGCCTGGCCTTTGCCGATGATGTTTGTATTCTGGACCAAGAGATATATATATATACTTGTGTTCATTATGTAACAGCTGAATAGGATTTCAGGAGTATCTGATGTAGCAATACGCATAGAGAAGACAAAGGTGGTTGTCTTTATTAAAGTGAGTTAACAAGTACTAAACTATCTCATCAGAGTACAACAACTGATAAATGACTTCATCTGCGATATCTATTCCAGAGAATTTAAAAGGAGACGCCCTAAATGACATTGTTGGCTAGTGGCTAGACCCAGGAAAGTTTTAATAACAAGTATACAAGTACTATCGGTGGAAAAATTGGAATACAAAAATATGTTTTGCGACAAATGTACTAACCTGCTTACTAACACATTTTTTCAAACAAACTAGGGGCAATGATATTGAAATACCTAGGGTTGGAACTTTATGTTATTGTATTTACTTAATTGATCCCTTTTACTAGTAATTTTGGTTTTCAATGCATTTTAAGAGCGAATACATCAAGTATGAGGAAGAAAATAATATTCATAAATTGAAAGAGAATTATACCTAAAGTTCTTGTAGTTTTCAAGATAATTCTTGACATCTAGTTCCACATCCTAATGGTTAATATTTAACTATGCACATGCACCATCTATTCAGAAACACGGAAATCTTTCTCATAGTTCTCAGGCCAATCAACCCCATAATTTCATTCAAACAAACGAGTACTGCCATCGTAATCAATCTAGATATTTCCGAGAGAAAAAAACCGGGAAAATGAATCCTAAATTTGTAAGTACTTGGAGAAAACGCAGAGGAATTGTCTCTTTCAATTCCCTAGTAACTGAATGAATATTCCATGTACCATTCCAAAGTTGTTTGAGACTACAACGACAACTCAAACAAGTCCATCCTTATCTAAGAGCCATCCTGCAGCCGAAAATAACAGCTTCTCTATCGCTTCATTAACTTATGCATGAAAAATACTGCTAGAGGTCAGTCTTTCCAGCATATCAACAGCCTTCTATTGCATTTCAAAAAAATTTTTGGTGTAGAAACATGATTTCATACTTCATTATAGAAGTAAACATCAAAATGTATAAGCTAAAAGTCATTATAATCTTCATATCTTGCGTCAGTTACAGAATTACCTCATTCTTGCACAACAAATAAAGTGCCATCTGGACAAATGTATTAATATATACTCAATTTGTATCATTTTTCAATCTAGACTTGAAATAAATCAGTATCATTGGAAATTAATTCATTGACGGAATCTTTTCAGAGCAGATTCTACTCAGTTAATTCTTGAAAATATCAATTCTAGCAAATAAAACTGGAAACGGTGACTGTATCTCCACAAGGTAGGAAGTTTTTGCCCCTAGAAAGTCAGTTTTTAGAGTTACCGTGACGAAGACGAGCGGTTAAGATCAGTAGCTCCGTATTACCACCTTAAAGCTTGGCTTCAACAGAATCGTTGGAAATACTTTAAGCACTAACTTGGCAAAAAAAAGAGCATCGATGAAAGAAACATAAAGCCAAACAAAGTGGAAAACCCAAAGGCTATCCTACAATACAAACGGCTATAATTTTTGGTTAGATAGTGACACAAACAAACCATACAAATGCCAAGGCGAAAATGGCCTGAAAGAATTTTTTTGACGTGCATTTTGAAATAATGGCAAAGAATAGTGCAAATTCTGATGGATGCCCATGTATGCTAATACCTGTCATCCATGAAGACAAGGGGTTGGATTTGATAAAAATTAACAATAATTATTAAATAAACATTTAGATTCGGATTATCAATAAAAGAATTTGGATTTTGATTCTTGTTCAATGGTACTGATTTTATTCTGTTTATCAGTTGATTATCAAAATAAAGATGGGCTATGCGACTCTATTTCAAGCCTAGAAGAATTTCATATTTATTTTCTTCGCTGTATGAAAAGCTGTAAAACCGAGCTACGTAACATAGGAAGAATCCAGTAATAGGATGCAGCTAAGCCATTTGGCTAGTTTGCTGAAGCTTTGCGTATGGTACAAGAAAAGAAGAAACTTTTTGTTGCAAATTTCGCAGAGAACCTTATGACACAGACTTGTTTTGATAATCAATTGATTATAACTAAACAATCAAAATGGTGTTGGAATTGTAAGAATCAATCAATAAGAAAAATATAGAGAAACTTCTTATTGATAAATTATCAATAAAACAAATCCGAGCCGTACTTGTAAGTAGTTCTATCACCAAGACTAGTTCATTGACAAAGCAAAAACTAGGATACAATTTCTTGTGATATCTAGAATTACTCTACATACAACGAATTACTCCATTGTTAACATACAAATACATGAATAAGCTAAGATATTGTATGGGATTGGACATGGAATGATAAACTGATTAGTATAACTGATTAGTATAACGACAAAAAGCAGAAGTAAGTTCATATTGTCCAGATATCAATAAGAATTTGAGTTTTTTTTTAAGTCAAACTTTAGGATATATCCAGCTCTTGGATAAGGTGCATCGTTAGAGCGTTTCTGATGACTATCGACTAATATTATATATAGCTTTAGATGTTTAGTCGAAATAAGAAACTGTGAATTGCGAAAGATGAGATAATGACATACAACAAAGAAAATATTTTGACCAAATCTATACTCAAGTTCAAATAAGAAAGTCAGTAATATAATAACATTGATCATGTAAGAAGAAAGGTTCTACATAGAGTTTTGTTTTATAGACCCCTCATTTCTAAATTCACTTTGAAGAGAAAAGTAATAAACTAAGTAAAAAGTTTCAAGTCCTTTCCCATTTTCTCTATCCAAGACATATTGAGCACTATTTAGAATAAGCGAGTTGCAAAGTTATCATTTCATGAAACGATAGAATCTTAAGCAACTATTCAACGTGTAGTATTTCCCTATTCTAAACTAAGTCTTGTCAATGTGTAGTTGATAAACTTATGCTATATACTGCGTGATTCGCGAATAAAGTTTCTAGGAAGACAAAGATTAAATTACTCCTTTGGAAAGGTTTAAAGACGAAGTATTTTATTCAGAGAAGAGGTTTTGCTCTTCTTATTCGGTTTAGAAAGAACTGGCTTCGAAATAGAGTTAAAATATACAGATTACATACTGATAGCAGATGCTTAAGACAGTAGGTTTCTACTAACATTTTAAATACTTTAGAACTGTGCGTTCAAATATATCTTTCTTTTGGCAATAACCTGTTCCTCGTTAGCTTTTTTGATACACTATTAAACTGATTTGCAAGAATTTTCTGTGAAAGTTCCTCAGATACTGTTAAACCCAATTAAGTATTAGTTTAGATCTGAGTTCAACTCTTGAAATTACAGACCGCCAATATTTTGCTTATTTAATACCTTTCGTAGAATTTATTCTAGCGTACAATCTCTGCATTTAATAGAATGCTCTTGCTCAAGAGAAACGCTTACTCTTCTTGTTTCAATATTTTTCTCTTTGAAATATACTGAGAAGGCTACAATTAAGAGTCTAAAACTCACGTATTAAGACTAATTAAGCTTCAGTTGTTAGAGGAATAGAAGATTTTATATAGTATGAACTTAGGAACTCGTAGTTTACTTTAATCACTGATAGGGGTGTTAATTTGAATAGAGGAGTTGTTCCTATAGTTCTTTTAAAATTCCGTTGTGGAGGTATAATTAATGAAAGGAAACTAAAGCTTACTAATAAAGCTAAGCTCTTGAAGAAACTTTGACAAATAAGCTCTCTAAATAGAAAGATATATCAAGAAGTATATACACTGATTTGAAGACAAAGAAGGTAGTTAATTATTACTTACCCATAGTTGTGGTCAATTGGAATCACATCTGGTCTGTTGATTGCACTTTCAATGCCACTATTTCTCCTTGTTCTTCCTGCAATTTTCTGAAAAATAGGTCCACTTCGACATTCATCACATTGTAAACATGGATTAAGCCTATACTCTCCATTCTGCCACTGATAATCCTTACAAGCAGGTTCTCCATTAATAGTATTTCCACATTCACCTCCTTCATCCAAAGGTTCACATGGATTATCTGTTCCTTCTGGTTGATTATTTTCAGTTCCAAGGTGTATTATACAAGTACCAAAACATCCACCACTCAATGAAACTTGTTGTGTATTCTTTGCATTCCAAAACCAGATTCTCTTGCAATCTTCTGAAAATCCAATATCTTCCAAACAATCCAAGATCAAACTATCAAAGAGTCTAAGAGAACAATCTCTCACTGGATCTGCCAGATCAGGAGTTGACAAGTATACGTAAAGATCATCCAAATTGGAACAAACTCCACACGCAGATCTATGTGTAAGATACAGTTTGATTTCTGGGTTTTCTTGTTCAACTTCATATTCGCTTTCAGAAAGTGATCTTAAACTATACTGAGATCTATCCTCTGATCCATCTTGAAGAATACTATATTCTACATAGCAGTTTTTCGTAGTTTCAATTTGAGTATCATACCAAATATCAGGGTAAGGATTTGTTTCTGGAGAACTGAAATCAACTGCGTCTCTTAGTTCTTCTGCGTTCAATAAAGTCTTCCCGAGGAAATCTTCGTTTAGCTTTCTTTGCTTCCATTTTGTAGAGTCAAAGGAAAGAACTGCAGGTAGAATACTGCTAAGTAAAAAGGTTATTTTATTTTTCATATTTAGTTTAGATTTTGGTTGATTTTAAATTGGTTTAAGAGTTCTTTTATATGCCACGCACTTACACGGCAACTGTATTCTCCGTGCTATTTATTTTCGTTTTATTTACCCTTTCGGGGTTAAAAAAGTAAACAGTAAAAATAGACTACATGATATAACGTTAGTTACATGGAATTATCAAACTGGCCTGTGATTTTTTTAGTACAAGGAAAAAATAAAAAAGCAGTCTTCTACGTCAAGAAAACTCACAAATTCACTCTTGTCGCAGAAGAAGGAAGAACAGAAGATAGAGATACTTCTACACCTAGTAAAAGATACGTTCTATTGTATGAAAACTAGCCAGGGTAGTTTTTTTAGAACCTAGGCAATAGAGAAACTGGGCAACAAGTCTAGCTAGTTTCTTTTGAAGTCATATGCAGATCTCCAATGAGGCAAGAGATTCTATGCCTTTCCATAGAAGCAAGCCTCGAACAGGTGTCATTATTTTTCATTTTGTTTCTTAACAACTCCTCTTCTTCATACCAATTCTGTTACTGATTTCAACTACTTTTTCTGATGCCGAGGAGATATACAATTCAATAAAGTTTGCTAATAATCAGTTCATATGAGCTGCCCCCCCTTATTTAAGCCATGGAATCTGATATTTTGACTCAAACTCAGTCCTGTACAAAGATTCATTCGGATTTTTGAGAAAATCTATAGAGGAGTCTCGAGGCTTGTCGACAAAGGTTTTTTCCCAGCCTGGAGCCCTACATGTGTAACACTTGTGTATTTAGTAGAACCAGGTGAGCTGCAGATAAAGGAACAAAAAGTTCAAGGTGCAGTCGTTATGCATACTAATACATCGGAAAATGAGAATAGTGGAGGTACAATGAATACGGGAAAAGAATATGTTGAAGAACAGGTGGAAAGAACAAAAAAGGACAGTAACAGTGAATAATAGATAACCACCTGGCTTGATAGTACATTTCATATCAGCTGACGAAAGCGTTGTCAGACTGCAGATAAGAGCCTAAAAATGTGTTTTTCAGTTTAAGTTTTTAAGAATAACATAATACAAACATAAGAAGATGAAAAAGAAAAAGAAAAATTAAGAAGAGAAAAGTTAATTCATCAAGCCCGTTCTCTGAAATCTTCTATGTATTTGGGAAAAGAAAATTTCTGCTACTCACATGTGTTAGAAATTGTCTCACCTGGCGGTGAGTAAGATTTGTTAAAGTACAAATATCTAGACGAGAACTTTCCTAAAAACTACGGTGTTCTAGTCCAAAGAGTCATCGGTATAGAAAACTACAAGATTTAAGAGAACTTACGCAAACTATACTTTCCATAACCATGTACTTAGGTAAGAAATTTAGCTTTAACGATTATTATCAGATCCATTCAAAATTAGCGATCATTTCTGGTTTTCACCCTTCTACCCTGCAGCTTTTTAAGATTATCAGGGCACTCATTCTTTCTATCGCTTTTTCAGAGTTGAAAATGAAAGGAATTAAAAGGAAGTGAAGCTTCAACTTTGTTGCAAATTGCAATACCCGGGTATTTTTGTATGGCTTAAAATTGCAGTAGAAATTTAACCAAGGGCAGGAAATGAAATACCTAGAGCTTTCCACTGGTACCTTTTTCCAAGTTTCTGTGAAAAAGTAAAAAATTGTTTGATAATTCCTTGTACCAACTACCAAAATCCATATTGAAACAGTGATTTCCAACTTGAACTTAAGGTGTGTAATGCACCCATAATCGAGCGTTCATGAGGGTGAACTGCTACTTTATAGAGTATTCGGCACAAATGGCTTCTTACATTCGTTTCAGAGCCTCGTCCATTGTTAGGGTTTATTTTCAGTAACTTGATTCTTTAAGATACAAAATACTTCACCATCTTAACCAGATTGATGGTTTAAGTACTGTTGAAAACCGTAAATATCTTTAAAATGGGGACGTATGTCTTGAATACAAAGCAACCTGATACCCCGTTTGTTTTCTATGTGCCATTACTAGTTGTTGCAGGTAGAGCATAGAAAGTATTACTATCATATAATGACGCCCAATTGTAAGATTTCGGTTGGGTTAACTTCAAACTGGGTTCAATGAAATTGAAACTTTCTCGAGAACTCGAGTTGTGCCTTTATTGCACTTTAGACATCTCTTTTGGAAATATAGATATTTGTCATAAAGCCGATGAAGCACTGTATGTATCTCGAAGATTACCGTAACTTTTGAAAAGTCAAACCCCACTCTGAGCTCTTAGTTCTAACCCTCGACCTACATAAATTGTCTTAATACTATAAGTAGTACCACAACGAAGTGCCTAAGATATTCTCTTAGGCTAACACTGCTAAATCTATATTTCTTGGACTTAGGCCTCTAGTTGCGACTAATACTGAGATGTTCCCCAAGTACTTCACAAGTTTTGCACACATTCTCTAACATAGTAACCTCAAGAATAAGACTATATGCAATATGAGCAAATAGTTTTTTGTGATTAAATTCTGCAAGATAATCAAACTATGTTTTTGGCCCATCGCTTGATGGCTTGTAACTTTACCTTAAGCACTATTATTACGTGGGGCTACAAATGATAGACGATGGAGTACGATTAAGTGAAACTCATAGAGCTATAAAAAATTGTTGTAAGATAGAGGAACCTGGACAAATGGAATGTCATCTGCCATAGAATTTATAATATGAAAATCATATTCACTCACTGAGACTCCTATTTCCTGTAAATGTTTTGGCCTCTGTTATTGCAAAATATGAGTTGAATCCGTGTAAGGCTACTAAGTTCTTACAAACTTCACCTCTTCTTGATTTCAAATAAAGTTAGTTGTTCCGATAGTAACATACATATGTTAAAATAAAATTCTGTGAACGAGTACGAAGCAGGGAAATAAGTCAAATCCATGATCATCTAGGAGGAGCTCTATCCCACTGTTGAAAAATGTATGTTAACGTTATATCCAGTTGAAGACACCTCTAAGGGTAGAATGTTAACTAATTTTAATTCATGTTGATAGAAATTCTTTTAGTAATAGAATACCCAAATTACTATTTTTTACTCAATTTAAAGTTTCATCAAGTCAATTGCATGATTGAACTATGAGCTGGGTAAAAAGAACCTTTTTGAAAAATAGTTTGGTTTTGGCTAGCTAATGCAAGGATCAAGATTTAGAACCGCTCCCAAATATAAAGGAAGAAATACACTCTGAGTTTTGAGACAGCTGAATCATTAAGGGTTTATTGTCAATACAATATCTTACATATTTCAATACTTAGGGTTCTTCAAAAAACTTCCACGGGGTGCTGACTAGCTTCAGTGAACATTTATTAGCTTTGATCTTCTTCAAAAAATTTTGTTTGAATTAGTATTGGGCGTAGGGAGATGAAAATACAGCCTGTTTCAGTAACTTTATATAAAAATATTAGAGGGAAAATCTATCTTAGTTTTTTCAAGAGTAAACAAAGGACCCTCTCGCTTGTTTTCTCTGTCATCGAAGAGCAAGTACCAGCTTCAAAATAAAAGGAAAAGTTAAAGAACTAAATAGCACTACCACAGTAAAAGTAAAATCCAGAACTGTGCTATGGCTTATTAAAATCCAATTATACATTGAATACTATGGATATTAATAGAAAATATTTAGAGCACTGCTACATATCATGGTCATCATAAAGAGAAGTCTCGTATTGTGCCTGATACATTAAGCTAGAAAGTAACTTGAATATTTTTGGTGGAAAAACATATTAAGTTTTATTTCAAGTTAATAGTAGTGTACTGGGAGCCTGTTTTATCTTCTTTGAATACAAAACTCAATGTTTCTTCCCTAGGATAATTTTCTTAATAACCGGTTCCGAAAACTTATATTCTAGCCAACAGCAATGTTTCAAGTGTCAATATATTTGGTTTCACTAAGGAGAAAGGAGAATGAAAAACAACAAACAAAAGTTCACTGAACAAAAGTTTTTCATTATTCCAAATCCGATATTAAGCTTTCAAGGCTTTACATTATTAACACTAGATTTGGGATACAAATAATAGTTATCTGCCCCTCTCCTGCACTTATATGTGATAGAACGATAATTTCCGTATTTTTTTGGTATATAATTTTCAAATAAAAATTTAGATTACGTATTTAAAAGTTGAACTGATAGTTGTGTCGTAAGAACAACTATCTTACCGGCTTCTGATAAATGTAATGTTCTAGTTGCCTTTACTTTTGAGTTAATATCATTTGCGTATTATTTGTTTACTCTTTTGTTGAGTAATTTCAAATATGTCAGCTATGTTTAATTAATTTGCAGCAATAAAAGAAAATACATAATTGTTTATGAAGTATCATTGCTTCAATCCATGCAATAGATTGTAAATATAGAACCTCTCTGTTCCCTAAGGCTAAAAATTGTTACTGAGAGGAATTCCCACCCACCCGATGGGAGATGAATGCGCTTAGTTTTATTGGAAATTATTAACTAGATCTCCTTTAATAATAATAGACCCTTTTCATGTTAATTTCAACATTTTACAAAAAAAGGTTCGGTTGGAGATCAGTAAACTATTTTGGATCCTAGTGCTGCTCGTTTTTTCAACTCCACAGTCCGTTGACTACATCTAACCCAGAGCCCGATTGATTTTAATAGATTCCAATATACCTAATTTGGCATCAATAGTACATAATTAAACTTACGCCATTATTTTAGAACAAAGAATACACCTTGTGCAGTAAATAAGAGCCTGATACTAGTCACTGCAGCTTTGTATGAACAAACCCCGTATGGCCCAAAATATTCGCTTAATACAGTGAATGGTGATATATTTTCGTGATTCCACTTTAAGAGGAATATTTAGCTTTCAATTAATACTTAAATTTATATAGATAATCATATTCTTAAACAATATCCCATAAATGTTGACACTAACATTGACTTATTTGAACACAATATAGGCGCCAAAAGCTTTACTATATTTTTTGCAACCCAAAGTAAGTTTTTGTTGGAAATAAATCTCATTGACCATATGATCTAACTACTTAAACTTTTAATAGATTTTGGTTCATTCAACGTAGTAGTCAATTTTTGCCTTCATTGTCCTGTGGACTTTGAATGTCGACAGTGGCACTAAAGTCATATAACCTGCTTCGAGAATACTGGCAAGTAATAATTGTTTAAGTGGAAAGCAAAAGTTTCTTCCCACAATGATACAAGGTGAACGAAGTCGCTGTTATATTAATTAACAACGTAATTTTTCGGTAGTGATTTCTGTTGGCTTCTGTGTGATAGTACCAGAAAAAAACAGAGACATGATATTGCTTTACCGTATAAGCCTGTATTAGAAAATATCAAATATCAAATATCAAAGATGAATATCCACGAAGCCAAAATACTATCGATAGAAAACTCTGCATCCGGAAACATCAGCCAAAAATTAAGAGTAATAATTGAGACACACCAAGTTGAAGACTTTATCTCATCTTTAAATTCTCGGAGAACTGAGCTTTCAAAACAACTTGAGCCTGAAACGTCAGCTTCCACGGACGAAAAATTGCAAGTAAATTTCGTTAAGTTTTTCACGAACTTTCAAACAATTGAGAAACATGAGAATAAGTTAAGTATAATAAAAGCCCGTTATTTAAGCCTTCTTGAAAATAATTCGGCTTTAATAACAAAATTTAGAAATAGTGTTAAAGAATTACAACAAGCAGAAGAACAAGAAAAAGAGATCAGAGAAAAAGAAACGAAGTTGAATAAGTTTCAGGAAGCTTTATATATCCTGAAAAGTATTAAAAGCCTGGAAAAGAGTTCTCATCCTGAGCTAGTCAAGGCTTTCTTAATAAATAAGTGCAGGCAGAAGTTGGAAGAAATTCAAGACGTGAAAGTAGATGAAATGTTGAATAATTTAGGAGTTAGACTTTGGTGACAGTAAAATAACTCCATCTCCTCTAACAAATAACATGTCTCTCTTTTTAACTTCTTTTTCTTTGTTTGGAGTTGTAATTTCTTCCGTCACTTTGCTCAAAACAAGGTTCAGGTGCTGATCAAATGCCTAAGGTAGTGAAAAGCCATATAAAAATTACGTGAAGAAATCCAACTAATTTTCGTCCCGCTCGGCACTTCACGATTACTTCTTCCCCCAATGAGAGCTCAACTAGGTCTAATGGTTTATCTAAAGATCCCATTACTTTCAGTAATTCAACATTATATAGAAATCAGGGCTGTTGGTAATGTCAAACTGTGCTAAACAGCAAATTCCCCAAAATACCAACCTGTTAAACAATAAAAACCAACAAAAAGATAGATGGTAGAATTGTTATTTCTTTCATTAATTCTTAGACTTCTGCACAAAAAGATAAGAAAACAAACCCAATGAGGGAGTTACGAGTAGAAAAGCTTGTTTTGAACATATCTGTTGGTGAGAGTGGAGATAAGCTTACAAGGGCAAGTAAAGTGCTGGAACAACTTTCAGAGCAGAAGGTATGTCAAAGTAAGGCAAAATATACTCTTCGTGGATTTGGTATCAGAAGAAACGAAAAAATTGCTTGTCATGTAACTGTATAATCATTTTTTAGCAATAAAACTTTAGGTAAGAGGAGAAAAGGCTCTTGAAATTATTGAAAGAGGATTAAAGGTCAAGGAATACGAGTTAGAGCACAAAAATTTTTCAAACAGTGGAAACTTTGGATTTGGTATTGACGAGCATATTGATCTTGGTTTGAAATATGATCCTAACACTGGAATTTACGGAATGGACTTTTACGTTGTTATGGGAAGGAAAGGTTTCAGAGTTTCTAAGAGAAAGAAATGCAGAAGAAGAATTGGTGCTCCACATAAGGTTACTAAAGAAGAAACTAAGGCATGGTTCAAACAGAAATTTGATGGCGTTCTTCTTTAATTCTTAAGAGATTAAGAACTACCCCTCATACAGGAAGCTGCGAAGAGCTGAATTTAGTTCTTAAACCAGGCGTCGCAGGATTAATAAACATGTCACCTGTTTTTGTCAAGAACTGTCTCAGCTCTAGCATGTCTATAATGTTTTTCCAGCTCTTTTAAAATAAAAATGAGCTTTGTGTTAAAAAATGTGAAGTTTCACGACTTAAACCTACTGGTAAGTTTGAGAACATGACATAAACCAAAAAGGATTCTTTCGGAGTAAGGAAAAACTTGTGAGAAAAAAGATATGGACTAACTTTCTTTTTGTTGAGGGAGTATTTACACTTTCACCTTGCCTCTACATCTTGAATAAATAGAATGTCGTCGACCAAGATTCGAAAAGTAAACATTTCTGTTAGTAGAAAACAGACAAAGACAATTTCTTTCAATGCAGCTTCTACCCAGAAGCATTCATAAATTAAAATGCTTCATTTAATACTTTTTCAAGATGTGTTTTGAAGAACTCGGTGTCAGAACCCTTTTCAGACTTTACCACCAGTTTGGAGGAAATATTCGAAACCAGTAACTCACCTAAGTAAATGTGCTCCGACTTTGCGTAAATAAAAAATTTGACACCCTCATTAACTGATCCTGATGCAAGAATTTTGACAGAAATAGTTTGTAATGCCTTTTCCACTGTCGTAACTATTTCAGAAATAGTTCTCGCTCCAGTGGAGATCATCAGAATATAATCTTTCGATGGAGATAAACTTCTCCAAACTCCTCGGAATTTCATTTTATCCATGGAAAACGATGTCTCAAAGCCCATAGTTTTGTGGCCATTTTCTTCAGGTTTAATAAGGTCATGAAAAAAATTATCCTTGTGTGGAACGGTGCTGTTCTTTGGAGTTTCTGACTTTCCAAAATCAAGCAACATATCATTTTCTTCTTCATGTGGCTCCATCACTTTGGCTTCAAGCCTTTTTTCCCCTTCTCCTAGCGTCTCGTCACCATTATACGTACCAAATCGACTCATGTTCTTCTCAAAAATAACACTTAAGGAGTTGAAACCAAGCTCAGTATTCTTGCAGTTGCCTTCTCTTTCACTTGGAAGTTGCATCATTGCTTTAGCATAGGCTATTGGATCTGCCTTCAAACATTGCACAACAAGCTTTGCCTTTTCTAGTGTTAGGAATTCAACTTTACTTGCAGTCAAAAGTTTGTAACTCTGATCAAAAACCTTCTTGCAGTTTTCCCCTTGCCTTAAATAGGTTCTCGTGCATGCATAAAAGAGCTCCAACCTATATTGATCACTCATGTTTTCCTGGAGGCTATTAAGCAGTCTCAGCAAGACTTCCCCAGTTGACTTCATACCAGAGCAATAATATCCCAATAGCCTAACTATCAGCTTTAAATTTTCTTCAGATACTTTTCGCACTGCTTCTCTCACATTGTTGCTTAGCTCCACTGACTCTTCATCATCAAGAATTTTTAAATCATTCAAGACTTTGTATGAGACTTTCCTCAAACGCTTAGCATTCTGTTTAGCTAACTTTGGAGTATCAAGCAGAATTTGACAATAACTCTTTAAGGCGCATGACCTACAAAATATCGAAGTCAATCCTTTCATCTTTGTCAACCTTAGGACTTGGTTCAGAATACCTTCAGCACTTCCGGGTACTTTAGAAACAATTCTAGGAAAGCTGCCCAGAGCCTTACTAGCCAGGATTAAGTTACGATTTTCCGCATAGAAAGATATTTCAGCAACAATTATATCTACATTTACAACGTTACAAAGTTCAGCTAGAATTTCCAGCTTTGATATTTGGTTCCACATAGGTTCAGAAAAAAGAAGATAGAAATGCCGGTACTCATCGTCAAAAACTCCTGGAAATTTTTTAGAAAGCAGCAAAATATGTTTAAGCAAAGAATATTGCAACTCTGGAGAACTACTTCCAAGCATCCGAAGCATTGGTTGAAGCAAGCGAGCCAATACCTTATATTTCAGGTTCTTCATGCCTGGAATTTCATTACTATTAACAACTTTTAAAAAGCATTCAACCGTAGAGAGACACAAAGCAGAATTGTTTGATTTCAAGAACGGGTCCAAGATATTGAACAGTTTCAAAACAGATGATTCATCTTTGACTACATACTTCTCAGAAACCAAACGCAAAACAAATGTTGCTTGCCACTCTTCAAACCCTGCAATTCTCTTTAAGAGCTCATCCAAATCCCTTTCATCAACAACCAAACCACCTGACCCAGAAAGTATTTCATTAAGAACCATACATGCAGAAATAGCAACATCTCCCTCAAAATCTCCCATCATTTGATACAGCTTGTTCACTAAATCGGTTTTTACATTTTCATCAATTTCAAACCCCTGATCAATTTTAACGGCTTCATCAGAGAGCGCATAGAACTTACAAATTGCTAATACTGCACATTTTCGCACATACGAAGATTTATCCGTTAATCCTTTTTCAATCTGAGGAGTTAAATATTGAACCGTTGAAATTAATCCCAGAGAAGAAAGTGATCGAAGAGCTAATCCACGAATCATAGGATCGACATCAGAACAGTCCTTGGTCATTGTGTTAATACAAAGAGTTGCAACTTCTTCATTTGATCTAGCATATTTAGACATGAATAAATAACAAAGTTTCTTTACAACAATGTCGTTAGTGCTTGCTGCCATGACAATGTCTGGAAAAAGTCTTGAGACGTCATATCCCAGTGTCATGTAGGCTATAACCTTTTTTATGACTTCTTGCTTTTTGTGTGGATTATTTTGAACTTTTGGGTTGCGAAGAAGTGATTGTAATTCTGTTACTTCGGTTTTTCTACCTTCTGCGAAGTATACACTGTTTCTGCTCATCTTTTATTATGGATTTTTCTTGTATCTTAAGTAAGTTTCACTTGGTAGTAGTTTTGGGGAAATTTGCAGAAAGCTCTTTTTTTCTTCATGTATAGATAAACTATTGAGTAGAAAATGTCTTGACTAGGAGTGCACAATGAGGAAGCTCCTCTTTAAGGAAAAAAGAATCCATAAAATTCAGATATTAATGTCAAAGTTCCCATTATAGATTTCATTGAATATTCTCAATGAGTTCCTCAGTCCTCACTCAATGTGGAATCGAAACTCGCTCACACTCAGTGAGTTTCTAGTAAAATTACGCAAAAGTCAGAGCGAGTTCTAATTTACAACTTGATTTTCAACTCTGTCAATAATCACTTATACTTGTTGCGCTTTTCATGTTATTATTACGGTAAAAGTAGGTTGCAGATTCTACCTTTTTCAGGTCATTTTTGCATGTTGCGAGCTACTGCAGCTATCACCTTCTCTGTCTTCTTCAACGAGCTTCTGGCACATCAATGGGTTAGCCAAAAGACCGTACAATAGAATTTTTCCCTATGTCAAGTTTTTGCATCTTGCTCAAAAACAATTTCTGAATTAACTCAACTTACCTAGTCTTAAATTTAACAAATTAAAATTTAGTAACCTCAATGCCTATACTCCTACTGCACTTTTATAGACAAAACAGAAAATGTATTAAGCTCTATAGTTATTATACCAATAGAGTTGATAGTGCATAGCTACAATTCAACATTAGATAGGTTTATTGCCCCATATTTCTGTAAGAGGGATACCAAAACAAAAACGTTTATATTGAAATCTGAAACTGCCACGATAGTTTTCTAGTTATGTCATCTTTCCTTTGATGGGGTTTGTAATCGGAAACAATTTCGCAAATTTATTCTACAAATATTTTAGCCAGTTTAAAATTTTGTCTTTTCTTCACTCAACTCTTGGTTTTATGCTTTAGAGATAGTTACTTGTGTTACCAAGTAATGCAGAAAATAATTTCAACTTACCCAATGAGAGATTGATTCTAACCTGTTTACATTTCTATTTTCAAACTTTTTAATTGACATGAGTTACATATGATTTGTAAGTCTTTAAGATTTGCCTGTAGTTGTATTGTCTAAGGTAGTAACAAAATAAATGACAGTTAATGATAAACATTAGTCTTGAGTCAGAGGCAAAGATATTAAATATTTCCTAATTAGTAGTGCAACTGATAACATTAGGATTAATAATCTGCAACAAACATACAAGAATTTCATGCTAAATTAATCTGCTTTTAACTCATAGTTCAAACCATAGCATGAGGGTAATAAACTTTTCTGATATTAGTTTTTGGATTATAATTCCTTGGAGCAATAATTATATATGAAATCGTGTCATTCTATAATAGTCAAAATCAATCATTGTATAAATCTGTTTCAATTTTACAAGAACATACAGATGTCACAAAACTACACTCCGAGTTGAACTATAAAAAATGGAGCTGTTGATACTTATTTTGAGCTGATGTCTCGAATCATACCGTAATGATGGTGAGATGATTCTCTTTAGCTAAGCTACTAACTTTAGTGTAGCGCATTGTTTCTCATTATATATATGGCAAGTGAATAAATAATTATTTTCATGATATATGCCATGGCTGCTAATATAAAACTCGTCTTGGAAGAGATAATAGTAACGATTTAATAAGTTAGTTTTAACTTAAAATATATCCTGTAACTATTACCACATAAATAGCAATATCTCGTACTAGTATATTTAAGCAATAAACTTGATGATATAATTCTACTAATGAGAATAAAATAGAATAGCTGAAATCTTTCTCTTGTGTTAAAGAATACTCGGTAATACTTAGTCAATCAAATTGCGCACCCCAATCACATTCTAAGTAATGTATCCGTGATCTGGTACATAGGCAGCAATAAACGAATAACAAACTCTTTCAACTACTGTCTCTTATTTTAACGTCTTTAATACGTCTTATCAAATATTAAACATCTTACCCATTCCTATGCTTTTCGTATAACTGTATAGAAAAAGGAATGCAAAGATAACTGATAGAGACAGGATATGAGTAGAGACATTCATGGCTAATGACTGTAGTAACTACAAGCTCAGAGTTTATGATATTGAGGAGAGCCATATTTAAAAAAAGTAATGAATAAACATTTTCTAACTTTGGATTAGACTGCTTCGAACCAAAGCTATAGTCTAATAAGTAATTTCTTGTTTAGAATATATATAATGATTGAATTAAGCTATTTTATTAGGGACTCTAAGGTTCAGTAGCGTATATATTTTTTACAATTTGCTCTCGTTTGTCTGATTATGCATTACTGAAAGAATATTACTACTTATACCATAATTCGATTACCATGTTCTTCTTTTTAACTAAAGCTAATTGGTGGGTAAATATAAAGTTCTTTGCATTTTAACTACGGGTTTTGGGCCTTATAATCCTCACAAATAAAAAATATTCACTATACCTATTGAATTTATAAATCTATAGTTATTTGTTTGGTTTTTAAGCAGAGATTATATTTAACAACCATTGAAACTTAATATTACTGCAAAGGAAGAAACATAGATAATTCTTAAACAAGTATGTCTTTAGGGGCCTAAGATCAATATTACCCATCAGCATCTACATTAATATAAATTTAACTACCCCACCTAGGCTCAAGTATGAATACATACGAAAAATTGTGAATTAAATATGAATTAAGGGTTCTCACGTTGAGCGAAATCCCATATTATCCCTTAATTTTTATCGGTTTCATTTAAAACCTTTATCATAATCAGGATATCAATTAATTTTAGGTACATATTATTGTCGTAGTATCGACTAGCAAAGTAACCGAGAAAAAAATTACAGCAATTTTATTGCATGAAGTTAATAGTTATCTAAATAGATAACACTTAGAGCTACACTGTTGTTTGTTTTACATCTCTTCAAACGAGTTAGTTGTTGAAACTTATGTATTCTTTGTAGCTTGAGGAAAGGTTGCTAAGTATATTGTTGGAATGAGTGTTCGTGTAGCAAGAATGTTGCTTCAAGAAAACGCAATACTAAAGGTATATATACATTAACAATCATAATTTATGGTGCCTCACTAGATTTTTACTGTATCCACAATCAATATTTATTTTCTGGTTAACAGAATTAGATCCAGAGATTCGGCCTTTCAATCCGGGAGAAAGTGCGATACTAGAGGGCTCAGAAAGTTATCTGAGGGCCTACTGAGAAGTGTCTGTGTGGATTAGATTACAGAATGCTCGGTAATTAACAAGACTATAGATTTATACCAGTTTTTAGTATTTCTTATAGAAGCTCTGTATAAGAATTTAAGATTGAAACAATACAAATGAAAATATGAGATAAACTTGGAACAAAATGGCAAATTTCGCTTATATTACTACAATTTTCTTATTTTTTTTTAAACATTTTTGCTAGTATTATTCTAATAGTAATCATTAATAAGCTTTTTCGTAATGTAGAAGCCAAAACACGGATTGGGTTATACATATTAATGGACTTCATAAAATATCATAGGAATGCCAACTTCCGCTCCAATAGTACCTCCCCCTCAAGAGTGGGGATTGGATTTGATATATTGACACTATATAAATAAGCGTCTTTCCCATATTTTCTCACTTGATAGTCATTAATATTGAGAAAATTCTTTTGATTCATTATTGGAATAAAATTGACTATAAACAAAGAATTGCAATGGTTTGAAAATTATCGAAATTAATCAACAAGAGGAATGGGGGAATTTTTTTCTAGATAAATTATCAATGAGTCAAATCCAATCCACCACAATAGATAAAAAAATATTCTAAAAGAAAAATTGATATAGTCCAGATTCTTGACGTATGTACATATTTACTATTTGGAACAGTTTTAATCGGTAGCGTGAATTATTCATCAAGGAGGTAAATATTCTATAGAGTAGAGAATTTTTTCTTATAGTGCTTAACATTTTAATTTTTTTGATTTGAAAAGTTTTATTTAGAAAACCGGTTACAGTTTTTGGGGAGAAGATATTGGATTTGTTTTTTTTTTGAATATTTAGACGGCTTCAACACCATGATGGTATTATTATATTGGGTAGTATTGAAGAGTAATTATAGAAGATTGCAAGAATACTGAGGTTCCAGTTTAATATAGTTCAAAGTTGACGACATTTTCCCTGTACATTTTCTTCCACTTATTCAATGGTATTAGCGGAAACCAATTATCTATCAGGTTAAAATGAGCACGGTCCATATAACCACTTACTTTTCTAAGGATAACCATTTCTAAGACATTGTACATATTCCTTTCGAGGATTCTTAGGGAATCCCAAAATATTATTTTACACTATCTAACCTATCTTATTATGAAGCAACAGTGTCTTGCTATGATATTTATTCCCCTGCAGCTTCAATCAACATTGTGAAATAAATGTTTCAATATTTTTTGAAAGTCTTAACCCGAACCTATCATTTGAATAGATAGTTCATATTCTTAATACAACCAGAGACTGGATATTCATGGCTATCACATATGCTCGATATGTTAATGGAATGTGTTAAAAAGTCTTAATATTTCTAACTTAAAGTTATAAAGAAACAAATTTCAAACTACAAAAACATTATCTATGTTTTGTCTTCAAAATAGACACAGGGGTTACTATATGAGACTGATGTGTGAACTTAATGGTTTTATTATCTGTTCCCTCCATTATTACTGATGAGAGGGCTACTGTTCTATTATCATATTTTCTTATCATCAAACGAAACAATTATGGTGGTAAGGCTTTTCATAGACTCGGTTTCTTAAGAATATTGTCTTCGGCACTTAACTGGTTGTATTTTAATGACTTTGTTAATTGTTGCCGACTGTTCAATTTCATATCTTGAATATTCACGTTACCACATTGGACCATATATTCTATTCATACCTTTTTATTCTTGTCTTTTTATTTATTTGCACCACGAGTCTAGTTTCAGTCATACTTCACTGTTAGATATAGGATTTTTCATAGATTTCCTTACATTAATTTTCGCATTTGACCTGTTTTCTGGACTCCATTAAAAAATCCAGAACGTTTGTCAGCAGGTTCTATAGCTACTTATCTAGTTAAGTTTTTGTATATCTCCATATAGTGTCACATTGTTCATTTTATCTTTTTTATTGGTAAAATGTTGATTCATCGGATCTTCTCTATTGGTATTTTTTTTTTGCCTAGGCATATTAATTCAAAAATCCCTTTTAATTATATATCATAATAGTTAGGAACTCTTGCGAAATAGTAATATGTCATAAATTGATAAAATATTTAAATCTCTCAAATTTTATCTTTCAAAAAGGAATCTATTCCCAATCAATACATATTGCTCCTCTCAGAATTGAAATTGTATACTTCATCGTGGAATTTGTTACTACCCTGGAACCATAATATGGTTGCTTACTTATTTTCCTTTAACAGTATTACATTTTCTGTTTCCTTGTAATGGATTATTTGTTAGCCACTTGTGGTTTCAGGGCTGTCAATTCTGAGAGCTCGTTGGTTGATTTAATTTCCAGCGGAGCCGGTTACAAGAAGAACAGCACTATGTAGATATAAATTTAGAAAAGTTGATCAACACTATAGAATTGGGGCATCAAGGCAATATCTTTGCAACACTTTTCAACATCACTTGTATACCTTTGAATATATTTGAATTACCTTTTAAGTATTTTACACAAAATACTGGGTTTTGCTCTTTGTTTTCTCCATTGAAATTGATAATTCAAAGAAAAAAATTCCTCCAGGCTACATTGCGAGAAAATATTTACTGAAGATGTCTTTTTATTGTAGAGCAAAACTAAATTCTGAAAATTAGCCTTGTGTTTGATGTTAAGAACGAAGAGTTCATTGGCAAAGTGTTTCGCGATGGATACCCTCATTCTCATGGACCTGATAAAAACTGCTTAAGGTAACTTCGCATTTCAGTTTACAGATGATGTGAAAAATATGTTTATGCGATTCGGAGCAATAATTCTACTCTCATAATTGTAAAGAAGGATTTTCTCAAAGAGAACCTCCCCATAAGAATAAAAATATCCCCATTTCTTCACATTATATTGTAAAGGGAAGAAAGAACTTTCTTATTCAGGAGGAGAAATTAAAAAGGCGAATGAGTTTGATTCAGAATTGAAAGCTTGGGTGGAATGCATTCAGTTTTTCTTTACTGGAATGAGAATTGATTGTTTTGAAAATTCACACTAATTTAAGGAAACATTGGTCATTTAACTACGGTATTTTCTTTTGATGAAATTCTTCCTGACAAGTATAAAGTGTATTAAGAGATATACTATTCCTGCCGGTGTTTTCTCCTTAGCCAGTTATTTCTGTCTAGTTACAATTTTATTTACCGCTGAAGATTCGAAATTCATATTGTAACGTCTAAAGAGCTTTTGTCCCCATAAAAACATGTGGTCATAGTGTGTACTGGTACAGCAGTCAGACACTATGCAGTCAAGTGTACGACTATTGTCTGTTGAGTGAAAATGGATTCATTTGAAATTGTCACTTTATTTCCGGTTGGTATAATAATTGAGCTGGCTTGATTATGAAATAGGGTTATATATTTATGCAGTTTGGGAATTCGTGATTTATGGGAACTGATGTTCTTTGTACACGTCATTAAGAGTGACCCAAGAACAGTGAAATATAGCCGTAATTGGTGGTAATAAAAGTTAAGTTTGGAATAAAGAAAGACTTCGTTTACTACTTACTCTTTTTGAAGCTATATTTGGATACTTTACTATTAAGAACAAACTTTACTGCTTATGACTTCTTTATGTTCGCACGTTCTGGTTGCGCACGTCGTCTTTATTTTGTTTATCTAGACAGAAAACCTCAATATGCCGTACTTGCTGTTTACACTGTACATAATTACAATACAATATTACATTACCGCACGGTTGGTGCAACTTTACATAATACATCTTTACTAATACATAAGCACCAGAAACAACAGAACGTAAAACCTCGATATCTCAACAACTACTGGGAGTTAGAGAACCTTACTTATATAATTTAAAGCTCTTTTCAAGATCTTTCAGTTTTTTTTAACTTAATATACTTATCCTCATACACATATAGACGATACGGACAATTACTTGTCCAACGACAGGATTGTTCACAAAGTTTCAAAAGGATTCAACCAGAATCATGTTAGTTACTATAAACACCCATAACAGTTAGCATATTCTTTTTACATTACTTTAGGAAGTTAAGCAAAAAAAATCACTAGGATTAAGACAAATTTATGTCGAAGATCTTTAGTTAAGATAAAACTTTATTTCAAAACTTAGAATATATGAAGCCAAGAAATATATTATATCAAAGAAAGTACCGTATTCTATATCAACAACTTAGAGTAATAGCTCAAAGTAATGCATAACTTATACTCAACATTTCTTTACTCTAGATTCTCCCTTAACTTAACAAGCAGAAAGATATCACAGCGCCATTAATGAAAAGGTCAGCTTAGACACCATTTTGTTTAGCTAAGTCTTCGAATACAAGAAAAACTTAATTAATCATCATCAGTAATAGCAAGGAAAAAACCCTTGAGAGTTGACAAAATATTTCCTCTCTAAATGAGAATGTGTGCTACTTTTGCAGAAATTGTTAACAGTGCAGCTCCGACACAGGATTCCGTCCAAAACAAATTTAGTATCACCCATGAGTCATGGAAAACCAAAGATCTATAGCAAGCATCTAAGGAAATACTTGGTGTACTTGAACGAGGAAAACGCCTACTTACAAATGTGGTTTCTTTTCTTTTAGATACATTTCTTGCAAAGTTTTTATCAACGTATTCACAGTGGCAGAGAAAATACTCTTCATGGATGCAATCAATCTTCCTGCAAGATAATTATAAGTAATTTATCATTTAAACAGAGCAGTTCACGAGAAACTTGAATTTATTTCTCTGCAAGTAACAAAATAAATAAAATATGCAATTCTCCTGTTGTCTGAATCTAGCTTTCACATGCTCTAAATCTTGTGGATAAACGAACCTGATGAAGGTGACTAGCGATATTGCACATTTTCTGTTGGTTGTGAAGAAGATGGCGCGTTGATCTTGGATATTGCTCTAAGCTTAACGAGCAGCAATTCAAACAATGGTACAAGGTATTTGTATCTTGTTAGATATGCCAGCCCAACAGTAACGGTAATGAACTAGAACCTGCCAACAATGAGTAAAAGACATTGAAAATAGCAGGTTTTAACCTTTTCAGGATACTTTGCTTGTAGATTAGCCTTGACTACTGATTCTTTGAATAACTACTTTTTCGGAATTTTCTTGCTCACAAAACTTCGACTACTTACTTTAACTTCTTCATTGTAACCCTTCTTTTTTTTATCTACTTTTTTTAATTAGACCTGCTTATATATATATATATATATATCCTTTCAACTGACTCTGACCATTGATATCCCTTATCCATTCATATTTCCAAGCTCATACTCCTAAACTGGGCCCTGCATTCTTCCCTTATTCTTTCCCGTTCTCCCTGCGTCCATCTTTTTTCCAAAGCCACTCATTCTAACTTTCGGGTTCACCCAAGCCGGGCTACCCCTGGGCTTCATGGTTCTTCGTCGGGCGTTTTCTTTTTCAAAGTTCTATTCGTCCTTCCACTTTCTGACCACCAGTTTCTGGTACAGCGAGTTATCGGGATACGGTTCGAGATAAGGTTCTATTTCCACCCAGTGTCTATCATAGACAGTAGACTAGAAATCTTTACCCATATCGGACCCTGGGTCAAAACAGGAAACAATAAAGAGATATAGCACGTAAGGTGCAACTGCTGCAGAAGGATGTTCTCATAGAATAGAGCGCACTCGTTATTCTTTTCCCTGCAGTAAACAACAAACGTTGGATTTCAGTCACATCGATTTCCAAGAATCACATGATGTGCTTACGCTATTGTTTTCTTCGAAAAGCTTAACATTAACACTTCGATCGTATCCTTTTGCAAAGCCTGGTCCTAAGTCCCATCTTGTGCTCAAGGTTGTCATGCTTATGTTCAGCATGCAATGTCATGTGGACATGCACTTGCTTTTGACTTTTATTTTCTGCTTTCTGTAGCGGAACAATACATAGGTACACGACTTCCCTCTTGCTTTCACTATGCTCTATTAAATCATCACTAAGCTTCTCTTCTCTTAAGCTTCTTTACATCTTTCCAGTGAACTCATGATGTAGTTTTCGGTAAAACTTTTTTTTTGAATTCTTCTTTTCTTCTGCTTGCTCTAGTGTAACAATATATATATCAGCTATTTTGTCTTTTCCTCCGACATATTTCAAAGATATACTACTTTCTTTTCCTTCTCTTCTGGTTGAGCTCCTTTATTTCTCTTTTTTTTCTTTGAAGGTAATTCACTGCTTTTTAGTTATTATTATTCTCTGGTTGACAGGTTAGGGAATTAAAATATAACGTTATATTGGCCTTGATTTCATATTTTCATGAACTTGACCTGTATCCAGGAGTCATGTTTGCTTTGAAAAGATTATCCTTTCTAGTGGTGAAGTTTTTCCCAAATTCTTTATACTATTCATGTCAGTTTCTGTAATATCTGAAGAGATAATTTTTAGATGGCCTAGTTTTGAAATAGTGATTAAATTTAATTTAAGTCCAATCAGAGATATCCGTTATTTCGAATCTATTTAACGAAAGCTCTTACCGTTAAATTTGAGTTCTTATTTATCTAGGAAAGAACAAGTAGCGAAGAGGGTGCATTTCCGCCGTACAAACATAACTATTATCGCTGAACTCTTCGGAATTAAGGCCATGGGGGTAGCAATTACCGGTAGATTACATGTGGGGTTTAGTTAGCGCACCGGTACACTCTCAAAATAACTCTTTGGTGCTTTATCATACCAGTTTTTTGAAAGAGTTTAACTTTGGCCAACCCTGCTGTACTTCGAAACAATCTTATTCAAAAATTAAAAGGAGTACAAGAAATGAATTTCATGATAAAGTTAAATGCTGCGTTGTTTTTCTTTTGTCATCTGGTTTCTGCTTCCAACGATATACTTCAACTTTGTCTCAACTTGTTTGATATTCCCTCTACCTTTCCAGGAGAAGAGTTATACAACTCTACTTATCAGTTCCAGTTAATCAACGAACTAGCCGCAGCAGCAATTACTTTTCCAGAGAACGAAAAAGATATTCGTAACAGTTTGCTCTGTGCTAGAGCAGCGAATATCAAAGTTTCTGTTCTAGGAGGCCAGCACTCGTTTGTTGGATACGGTTTTGGTGATCCTGGAAATCTAGTTATCTCCGTCGGAAATTTGAACAAAGTAAGTTATGATGGTGAAATAGTAACATTTGGAGCTGGAGCAAGAGTGGCAACTGTAGCACAGGTTGTAAATCAAACGAATGGAGCACTGGTTGCACATGTTCGTGGAGCTAGTGTAGGTATGGTAGGTTCTTATATTGGAGGTGGTTTTGGAATAACTTCTAGGTTTCTAGGAGAACCAGCAGATACATTAGTCAATGTAACTTATATGTTGCCTTGTGGAAGGATTAAAACTGGTGGTATAGGAAGTGATCTACTGTTTGCAGCTCAAGGTGCAGGTGCTTCATATGGAGTAATTTTGTCAATGTCGGCCAAAACTTGGAAACCAATCTACGAAACTGCAATATATGTAGATATTAGATCAGAAGACCGTTCACTTACTCCAGAAGTGCTAGCAGAATGTTTTCGTATAGTGCAAGACTGGGGAGGTAATATTATCCCAAGACACTTTGCGTTTAGATTTTATGTTCAGGACCAACTAAGAGTTGGTATGCAGTCATTTGCGGATCCCAATGAGTTTAATTCAACTCTTCAGACACTTTTAGATACTCTTCCAGTTCAAATGTACATTAATGATTATAGGGAACTGACTCCTTGGGAAATGGAAGTTGCTACTGCTGGATCATCTATGAATGAGGACAATGGAGGAACTGTGGGAACTAGAGCATTTTATGTTCAATCCCTCACTTTAAACCAAGAGTTGCAACCAGAACTCTTTCAAATACTTGTGGAAAATATTCTTTCCTTTGATGTAGATGGATTTAGAGTTACAGGTTTTATGGATTTCTCTGGAGGAAATAGTACCTTCAGTGACATTAGAGATACGGATACTGCTTTGCAACATGGGAATCAAGTTTGGTTACTTCGTATTGATGGTAGAATTAACTCAAATCCAGGTCTTGGAGATGAGTTTGATTGGCCAGAAGATATGGATACCATATTTAAGAGTTACTTAATTCCATTTGAAAATGCTTTAGTTGATAATGGATATGAACTTCGTGGGTTTGGTAATTATAGAGATAGAGCTCTTTCTATGGAAGAATGGTCAAGTAGATTATATGGCGACAATTTTGACAGATTAGTGAGTATCAAAAGAAAATATGATCCAACTGGTATGTTTAGTTCAAACGCACAGTCAATCCCGGTTATTTGGACTTAGTTTAGCATAGGTTAAGAAAAGCTTTTTCAATACTTATTAATATTAATGTTTGGTTTTCTGACCTCCTGTGTATTCTAAACTGTTCTCAAAACATTCTTCTCTCTTTTAAATCTGCTGCACGTGGGTGACCAAGACGAAGCAAAAAAAAATTCTTTCCATATTTTGTATGCTTTTAAGGCTTTTAGTATATATTTATAAACTGCTTGTTGAGGAAAGTATACTTACATAGAATGAGACCTTCACGGAAACCGAGTTACGAATCTGGAACCCGGCTTTTTTACGCTGGTGTAATTTAGGCCACTGTTCCGTAAGGGATTCTAGGGGGTTTCGGCAACGCGTACCAGTAACGAAATTTAGTGGAATTTCATGAAATTTACCAGTAACTTAACAGCACAACCCCAAATCCCAACACTATGAACTCCAGGCATAGACAAAATATAGAGGTGGCGGGGAAAAAGTGAAGTGCACTAGAAGAGACCAACTAAATATTAAAAGTTAAAAAACAGGAAAATGTGCAGCTGTTTTACCCTAATGTATCTGGGATCTTTTCATGCTCCCCGCGCCTTTAAAAATGGTCCCCATGACTCGGCCCTCCCTCCCCACCCGGCCCTCGATGATGAGGAGGGATTTACAAAGTTCTAAATGTCTTGAACATAGATGCGCCTAAATATGTATAAAACTTAATAAAAATTTGATTCAGTAACGTGCTTAGAAGCTTAAACGACATAATTTTAAATAGTGAAGTTGAGAAGGTTTATATTCGTGCTAAAATTAAAATTTGCGTGTTCCTGATGTAGCAGAAAGTATTATAATATTGTACGTAGCTTGATACTAAATTTTCCCTCTTTTTTTCCTCTTGATTCTGAAAAGTCTTTCCTTTTGCATCTGGATTCTGAACTTTTTTTCCTTCCGTATCTTGATACAATACTTTCTTTCTTCTTATCATTTTGTTTTTAATTATTGGTTTTTGCTTATTAATTTTGAAGAAATAAATTATTGGGACTAATGGTAGAGTAGCTTAAATTACGCGAGCGTAGATAAATACTATTCCCACGAATCCCGTATCTTATTTTCTTGTGGAACAGACTTCATTTTGATAATGTCATAGTACTTAGTTTGTGCTATGAATAGTATCTTGCAGATAGAGGTGGGGTTAGAGAGTGAGTCTTCATTGAGTACTCACTTGGGCTTTTAAGGAATTATCTTAGTGACTAGGAAAATGTGAAATCAGGTTGAATTAGAACTTCTTATAGGATTATGAGTTCGCAGACTGAGTCTTCTGGATCCTCAAACCTCCGAAAGCTTACTTTGAGTATGTTGGAGTTTGATAATACTCAATAAGGAAGTATGCACCGGGTAGATGCCTCGATAAGGGTACCTTTATATTTATTCGTTATATATTAAGTCGATTTTGGGTTAGTATCTGCTTTTAGTGATATTGATACTTTCCTAGCCACCATGAGCGAGTATTGATATCATCATGACTAATATTTGAGATCTTGGTCACAAGGCACATTCAATGATAATTTAATACGGTTCGAAATAAAATATTAATTTATTGCCTTTTTATCCAACGTCATATGGCCCAGCATTATAATGAAAATCTATTGATTGTCAAAATAGTATAAAAATCAGTTGATAGGAAACAAAATCCTAATTCTCCTATTCGCAATCAACATTAGAACCATGCTCAAATAACTAATATCAAGTTTCATAATCTTGGAATCATTTTACAGAGTCAAAACTACTATTCATTTCTTTAAGGAAGAAAAATTAGCTACTTGGTATATTTTTCTGCACTAAGACGCTTTCATCTTTGAGATTGAATAGGTAAGCAATTGTTCTGCTTTGAATTGCAGCAATATCCTGATAAAACAACATTTAGGCAAATGTGTTTACAACCGCATAGACTGATTACACATCTGCTGAATGTAAGATGCAGATGTAAGAACAGGTTTGCTTTTAATTACCCGGTCCCACCCAGAAAGGAGCTGGTATTCACAACTTCTTAGTTTACTCGAAATTCAAGAAGAACAAAGCATCTGATATCCATACGATTTGGTTGAAATAGATTTTAATTGCTTGCGTTTGGAGGTATCCTAGGATTACAAATCGCTACCGCGCAGTAGGGTCAGGGAATCAAGGATGACATAATTCCGCAAAATACACCAGTAAGCTCCAGATCTCTGGTCTAGACAGATAAAATGAAGAAGGAAAGCCAGGGTAACTCTAACTGCTTAGGGTGCAATATAATTAAAAAGGAGTTTTGCTTTAAGAAACTACCAATAATTGAGGTTGGAAAGTAGAATATCAGAAATATGAGTTTAAAAGCGGAAGATGGGGATTATAAGGACATAGTACACAAGAAATAAATGCAATTGTTCAGAATTGGGAAAGGAAAAATACTTCAGACTGAAACACAAAAACGGAAGAACTAGGTTCATAGGAATAAAACTATTTAGCCAGAGTTTCAAGTTGACGAGGAAAACCGCAAACGAACCAAAATGGAGGTGTTAATACTGATAGTTCCTGTTACATAATGCCTAGACCATATTCTGCATGATAACGTAATATTGACAACCCGAACAACCTATATAAAATTTTACAGTGCGGTACTTAGCAAAACCTAGAACCAGTGCAAGTGGGGTGTCAACTAAAAAAATTTTTCCCGAAGACTTAGCGGGCGATAGAAAGCAAAGAACAAATTTGTTCTGCCCTAATATAGCATCTATAAACAATTAAACTTATTAATTGAAGCACTAAGTATTGATGGAAACATATATTCTCTCCAAAATTAAATGCAAAATATTCCCAAAGCTGTGAAAATTTCATAATCTCAAAAGCTAAAACATTTCCGATAGAAGAATTTCATATATCCAAGCTTATAAAAACTTAAGAATACCACGAGGGAAACAAGAATTTGAACTTACTCTCCTGCATGTGACAAGGAGTTAACAGGCCTTGCTGTAACCAAGAAACAACGAGGATTTGTGAATTATGGTATTGTTCTAGAGAGATGCGCAGCTTCTCCAGATTAGGACTTAAATATAGGTATAGCCTGGAGATTGACTACTGGCGTTGACGTGTTTATAATCAGTTGGTTCTTTTGAGATCTAAACCTGGAGGAAGCGTGATGTTATAATTTTTATCTGTTAATTAAGCAATGTATATATTTTAGTTGAAAAGGTTGATCACTTCCATATATTCTTGCTAGCTTTGTACTATCTATCTCAAGAGAATTGTTATTGAGATATATATACTAGGTTGAAATATCCTTTTCGAGCATGCTGCGAAGGCAAAAATCTCGTGACTGAGCAATAGATGACGTCATCTTGACATAGTTAACTAATTGTTATCTTTCAACTTTCGTATCAGTAATAACATTTGCAAATTTGGTCCATAAGGTCATTAGGGCAAAAGAGAAGCATTCCCGGTTAAAGGCCCTAGCACGAACTTAACAAACTATACAAGTTCGTCGTTTGTCCCTTAAGAACTCTGGTTAATTATTCTCATTAGATACATATTTACACAAACATTGCAAATCGTTCGGAAAAAATTATGATTTGCAAACAACTATGTTTTTGAGAATAAAGTATAAGTCGGAGATATCAAACAGCAAGTTAATTTACGCAATAAAGCATCCAAACAAAAGCTTACTATTTTTTTCTTGAAACATGTACGATGTTTCCTTTATATACTTTCTCAAGCCCAAGCTTTCCTAAAATACAAACTGGATATTTTTCCTTTTGCCTATCGATACTGTTCTATTCAGTGGCCACATGGCCCATTTAATTGTGATACGGAACGCTCATAAATTTGGAACTGTTATCGGATCAAACAGGAAATAAAAAAATACAAAAGAGGAGGATGACTGAGTGGACTTATCAAGGGTAAATTGACATTAAAGCATTTATTTTCTTAGAGAAACTGGATGTAAATTCTGGGGTGACTTGGGGTATGATATATGTAACGACGGTATATGTTTATTCGGGAATGTTTACTCTGCTTAGGCCGAAGACAGTCACCAATCAACATAAACACAAGAAAGGTAGTTGAAAAAGATCGAAGTATATATTTATATAGTTTCTCATATTTAGAACAATGTGATCTCAAAGTGTCAAAGTAATTTTAAAGCGTATGTATAATATTATAGAGGCTACGATAAATGTCACTGTAGAATTTTGAACACAGGATTTACAGTCAAGTGCTTACCAAAAGGTGGTAAAGCAACAAACTGTAAGGTAACTTTGAATGATACAGACTACTACTTAATTCAATTTCATTTTCATTCTCCAGCAGAGCATAGAATAGATAATAAACTACCTATGCTTGAGTTGCACTTGGTTCACCAATCTGACGAAGGAGATCTGACTGTACTTGGATTTATTTTTGAGATTGGAGATAGAAGTACTTTTTTGGAACAATTCTGGGAAGGGTTACCTAAAAGAAGAGGAAAGAAGAAAAAGATTCCAAATGATATTACGTTTGATGAGCTCAGAGGGATGCATAGTGATGACGCAGGATTGTGGAGATATGATGGAAGTTTGACTACTCCACCATGTTCTGAAGGTGTTAATTGGGTTGTGTATCAGCAGAGATTGACTTGTTCGAGAAAACAGCTAGAGAATTATAAAAAGAGGTTTCCAATGAAGACCAATAGACCAGTGCAGAACAAGTTCAAGAGAAGGGTTACCAGTTACCAGTCTTAAACAGGGGGAAGGCGTGACACAGGCGTATATTTTGTATATGCGCATTTTGCAACTTTTGATGTCCATTAAGTTAGAGTTTTTTTTGCGTAAGATTGGAATTTATCGATTTTTTCTCCTGACTGCACAAAGCCCGTTTAATCCGTTTGATAAGACTTGTCCTGCAGGTCTTAAGAAGTTATCCAGTTTATCATTTTAAGTAGTAGCGTTAGTTGAAGGTAGTTCTAGAATGTAGTCCAATCCGTGATAATATCTGTGCAGCAAAATTAAAGTGATATCCTCATTGCTAGAGTTGAGCTGTTCTTCTTCCACCTGAATAATCTTGTTTAATAGGACTGTTTTTGCATAAGAAATAATATTCTTTCCTTGAATAATATATAGAGAATAGTTTGTCTGGAAGCTTACTCCTTCAACATTGGTTATGTTCACAAGACATATCCTTATTCTAATTACCTTCTTATTCTCACCAACATATAACCATGGCTGAACGATAGCTTTCTCGGCTAATATTTCACTAGCTCTGTGACAGATATTATCAAAACGCTTGTTGCCAATTGTTTTTCTGGCATTGAGATAACCAGAAGTATTACTCAAATTGCTTCCGTCTGTGCACGTTCTCTTGAACGTGGCAGAATCTAGAATGTGAGTTCTATCAACTATAGAGTTAATCCTTTTGGGAGAATCATAAGGAAGCAAATGTGTCAACTTAGATATACCAAAACGACGGAGGGTTGCTGTTATGTTCTTCCCAACTCCCTTTATTTGGTTTAGATGTGAATCTGGCCAACATTTTAGTTTCATGCTTCTTTCCAAAACAGCTATCTTTGCTCCGATGGATAGATGGTGAATTTCATGTAAGAACGTTGAAAGTGCTTCTAAAATGGAAAGTGATCTTTTGCTAACAAGCTTAATTTCTTCATTAAGCTTTTTGTCTTTCACTGGAATACCTCCTAAAATGCATTGAAGTAATTGAAGAATTTTCTCGGATGTAGTTTGGACTCTCTCAGATCGTGGTTTTATATACTTTCCAAGACTAATTAGTAATAGAAAAAATAAATTTTACCTCCAAGAAACTTTATTTAATCGTGATTTCTGGTTTCTTTTCAAAATAAATTCATTGAATTCAGGTAAATTTGAAATTGCAGCTAAAATATCTTCAAAAGAGAGTTCTCCTCCTTCATTTTCTGATTCAGCAAGTTCTGTAAACCTTTCAATTGTTCCTGACATCAGTCGTTTTGATGACTACAATAATATTGAGGAAAAAAAACACCATTAGAGCTCCAGTTGCAGTGATAGAAAAGCTGTTCTTTTTACTGTTTACTGTAATGCAACAGTATTTCTCTAGCCACATTATCGTCTCCTGGATGTGTTCATTTGCCAGTTTTAAAATAGAATTTTCTAATACAGAAGCTTCTTTATTCAGCTTTAACATTAAGTTATCTTCATCAAGAGGTTCCCCCTCATTCTGCTTTCTAGTCCGCTCTCTTGTAACTTCAAACTGTTGTGCATACCAAAAAGTACTCTTCATCCAGTTCGTAGCTTCTAATTTATTTGAAACTAGACCACATGCAATTTCCATGTTTAATCTTTCTTTCAGTGTTGTAACTAAAGTACTCTTGATTGGCCTAGAACCACCCAGAATATCCTTGTACTTTTTCTCTTCTCCAATCATTGTTAATAACACAGCTTCCGATTCTATATTGTATATTCACAATAAAGGAATACGTCTAGAAGAGAATCCTAATCTTCCAGCTCTTCCTATCATCTGAAGTAGTGAAGTATTATCAATATCCTGTATACCAAGCTCTAAACCTCTATAAACCCTAGTGGATTTTATAATCACTAAATCTGCGGGAAGGTTCATCCCAAGAGCAAGAGTAGTAGTCGAGCAAACAACAAAAATTAGATGTGACTTGTAAAGATCCTCAATCAAAATACGATCTTTATAACTAAGCGAAGCATTATGAAAGGCAACACCGTGCTGAATAACCTTTCTTAAAGTTTGATCTTGAACTAGACTGGATTGTTCAATCAAATGTTTAGAAGGATGGAACAGCTTTTGTTTTGCAAGTTTTTCAGCCAGTTCCATGCTTGATTTTCTACTGCTGCAAAATACCAATGTCTGAAAGTTGATCAGGTTATTTCCAAATGTTTCTTCATTAGATGCGTTTCTTTGACCATAATCGTAGATGATGTCAGGTATCTTGTAATCCAGAAAACTTTCGAACATATATTCATTGCTTCCTCGCATCGGAAAACCTTTAACTCGCACATTCAAGGGCAGTGGTCGAAACTCATCACCAAATTCTAGTATGCAGTCTTCTGAACTAACATTGAGCCATCTAGCAATCGTACGTATATTAGGAGCTGTAGCTGAAACTGCTCCAATCCTCATGTTCTTTGGATTAAAATATTTTAACTTAGAAACCAAACATTCCAAGATTGGACCTCGCTTTTCCTCAGACAGAAGATGAACTTCATCGATGATCAGGAGGCCAATACTTCTTAAGATCTGTTGTAAGTTACTACTTGAGACTGCGGTTCTGGTTAATGAATCAAGTTTTTCTGGGGTGCATACTAATATGGATACTTGCTCCATCATTCCCAAGAAGTTTTTCGTATATGTATCTCCAGTGCAAACGAAGGCAAGTTGTTGTGCAGATTTCTTTGACTTCTGATTCAAATGAGTTGCTAATGGTTGAAGTTTGTCATTGAACCATTTTGCTTGCTGCACACATAAGGCTTTTGTGGGGCATATATAGATTATTTTAGTTTTTGGGAAGTAATAGAGTAGCCTTATAACAGCGAATCCCGTTACCCAAGTCTTTCCAGAACCTAAAGGAAATACAAAAAAGAAAATTAAACCTGTTGGTGCTGTTAATACAAAATTTTCATCTCCACCTAAGACGGCTTCAGCACATTCTTTTTGAACCTCTGTTAGTTGGTCTGGCAAGAACTCTATCAATTCTTCTGCGAATCTAAAAGATATAAACTTTTCTTCCATTGTTTTTAACGGCTTTATACTTTGATAGTCTTTTTAGTCAGGATAGAGCTAAATTTATATCCGTTAAATGAATTATATGCTCTTTTTGTTCTTTGAATAGTGTTTTATATTTATAGGTTCCATGCAAAGGAAGAATTTCCCTTCTTCATTATATAATAACTAATATAGTGGAAGCATAAAAGAATACGGCATTGTGAGGTTGGTTAGTCAGGGCAGAAGATAGAAGACACGCGAAACTCTAAATCAAACGTGTTGAAAGCTGTACAATATCAATGAAGAAAAGTACTCTCCCTATTATTCACAGCGAAGAAAATGATTCTCCACTGTATTCTAGCAATATTGTTGGTATGACAGTAATTGTTACTTCTCTTATAGAGAAATATATATAAAAATAATACAAACTCTAATAAAAAACAAATTCGAATCTTCTGGTTTTGCTAGTAAAAGAAGAGAACCAGGTTATTTAGGAGAGGCTAAAGACTCAGTAATACCCTCATAAACTCGTGAACTAAGAAAACAAGAGACATCTTTTATAAACAAAACAAATAATGCTGCCTTTGGTTAGGAAAAAATAAATCAAACAGAAAACTCTCATAGAGCTGTGCTTGACGATGAATCAAAAGAAGCAGTAGTATTCTTACTGCAAGATACCATGTGAGAAGATAAAGGGGAAGCAAAAACCATAATTAAACCAAGAAAAAGTTATTGAAGTCCTTTTCTACTTTAGGTTAGCTTAGAGCCTAAACTATCTACACTTTCTTTAAATCTACGGCAACTTAAATATCTCCTTTTGCACACATCTGTTGGTCGGGAAGTGGTAATGTATCATCTAGTAGTTTACTTAGTCTGGTAGCGCTAAGTATATTAATTGATTTAAATTTGAACTTACTTTCCTCTAAATTTAATTTATTCCACGATTTAATACTTTCTGGACTTTTTTTTTCTCTACTGCGTGGGCTGCTATATATATTCTGAATCTTTCTAGATGATGTCTTGTTCGAACTGGTGGAGCTTAGATGGAGTTTTCTTGCACCTGAACCCTCCAATCTTCGGCTAGGTAAAGTATACTGGTATCTGAATATTTGCTTGAATTTTCGTTTACGTTGTCTCATTTGTTCATCCTGCTGTACTGCAGTTGGAAACAAACAGCGTAGATACTCCTTCTCCTCCTTGGTGAAACTAGCTTCTGGTTTAGTCATCTGAAGGAGCGAAGATATTGAAATAGGAATATAATTTAAATTTTCTGTTATTTGATGATATTTTTGTATTTTTTCACTTTCCATATTTAGTTTGCGGTTTTACTTTTGGGTATTTGGTTCCAGTGTTTCTTTTAGACATTAGAATCTGAAGATTCTAACGAATACTGGAACAATGGCCAAGTGAGCCAAACTGCACCAATGACATAATCGAATCTGACTATGGGCATATCTAATGCCATATGGATTGTTCCTACTTTAGCAGTTCAAATTTAAATGGATCAATATATATTACAAAGTTTTATTTAAACTAATACAGTTTGCTTAAACTACAGAAAGTGTTCGAACTGTATCACGTTATAGTACAAAGTAATTAACTTTGTAGTTAGTAGTTATTCGTCGCAGTTTATTTGGTAACCAACAAGTTGCAGACTTCAAGAGTCTAGTACCGAAATCATATACTGCATTATAGCAATGGTAAGTATATGTTTCTAAGCCCTTAGACTTCGCTTACCTGCTCTGCTCTATCTCTCTCTTTGAACTTGAGTAAGTTGGAAATCCGTTCTAGGAAGACTAGGATGATTAACTCATACCAGATACTTTCTTCTCATAATAATAGTTAAATTTGTTTGCTCCTGTGCTGCATAGCTCTCAGGAACAGATGAATTAAAATTGTGGGTGAGCTTTTTTTCCTATGTTTAATGAATGCGCGTGGAAAAAACCTGTGAATAAGCAATGTCTCGATGATGACTAGTGACATACAGAAACATCGTGATAGGTCATATAGAGAAATGTAAACTTGAAAGAAGGGGCAATAAAACCAAATATCACACTTTATTAACTATTCAGCTTCCGGGAAATAGAAAAAAATCATTGCACATAGATGCCTGTATGAGTCATTTCTTCTTGAAAACGAGGAGGAAGGAAGCGCTTTTACTTGCTTTCCCATTGCCTTATTTCAGCATGGTAGGCATTTTGATCTCTTACTACATTAAAATAATAAGAAACTATAGAGAACCATCAACTCAAGCGCAATAGTTGCTTTCGGCACTCAAATAAAAAACCACGGTAGACTTCTATTACAATCTTGCAATATGCAACAGATGATTTGATAATTCTCATATGGCTAGAGCTTATAGGGGATTGTGTGTTCCAATCATAAAAAACGGAAAACATGATTATTTACAGATCCATGAATGAACTGGTAATCTCATTATTTAATCATGAATAGCTTCTACAAATGACTAACTAGTAGTAAGTTGGATCTAATACTTTCTTTCAACTCTCAACATATTTGTTTCAATTGGAAGAACTTGTTATAGATTTGAAACTCGGTGAAATTCTACATATAATAGATCAAACCACAGATCTTACTTAAACAAACTAAAAGAAAAAGCCATTTTCTAACCTTGGTTCAACAATTTACCAGCTAATGCGCTCACAACGTGTCAAATTTATTACATAAGACTAGAGGTCGACTTAAATGAAACGAACTTCACACCAGGAAAATATTACCATTTATCTTATAGGTGAGTTCTCGCAAAACAACTTGTCTACTTTTATTCTCAAATTTAAGCTTAATCTAACCTATGCTTCTTTTGATAATTCTTAGAATTTGGAAGGTTGCATGGATATTAGGAGTACTATTCCAATTATAAGATACAACAAGATTCAGTTTGAACAAAAGAAGGTGCCAGAAACACATTTACATCAAAATTTTTGTGCTATAGATCGAGGTTGCCATTTAGAGAAGTATTGATTAGATAGGCAAAGGAACCTCATCAGACTTGTATAAGAGACCCGTAAGATAACTTTTTGGGGAGTATAACATATTCTCATGTTCTAGGCACTGTGAAGAGAACTGCATTTCTGACTACACGGTTACTAATCTTTGTTGCTTGCATCAAAAGGCATTATCATTAATTTGGTTCCCTCTTTTATCATGGAATTGCTAGATATGATCTTCAAAACGCCATTCTCGCCCAGATCTTCTTTTTTCCTTTTCTTGTTTGAAAACATCTTTACATGTATTTAGCATGAATTAAAACCGCATGGATTCAATCATAGGTGCAGATAAATTGCACTATAATTGATAGAGAATAAACAGTAGCCGAGAGGAAGATACCAATACAGATCAATTACATGTGAAGAATCTGACAGTTAGTTAAATTAGAGAGTTTGTTTTGCTGTTCTGATGCTGATAATATATTTTTCTTCTCAAAGAGTAGGAGAATATACCTCAAATTTTAGTGTAAAGAACAGCTATTTTGCTTAGCTAAATCAAGTAGGAACATTTATATATTTGTAAGTTGCCGGAAAGAATTAAATTATTCAATGATTCACATTTAAATCAAAATGTACCACTTGAGTACGAAGATGGTTTGTTGCTCACTACTTAACTTAGATTTCTAATTCAGAAAGCTTTGTGCCTTCCAAACAGTTTTTAATAAATTTTGTTTTATGATAACTTTGCCTTTGGAACTTCTGAAAAGCCTAAACTCTGACTTGTTTCCTTATAATTAAGCCATAGTTTAACGGTAATAATAATAGAAGGACAACCACAAAACTTTCGTATAAGAGTTTTGATTTTGTTTTTCAATAATACTAAAAATTTTTGTGTGATTTCTAGATTACTGCGTACATACATTTTCTATTTACTTTTTGATGGGTGTAAGTATCGGGCTGTTTATCGCCACCACCTTTGAATTAAATGACACCAATATCACATCTACTTCGAAATAGAAACATCTACTGGGTTGAGTATAGTTTCCAATTTCAACATCGGGTTAACTTTCTTATTCAGCTTGTACATAGATCTTCAGATCTAGGTAACATTGTGCTGAACATAATTTCTTAATCAAATTTCTTAAGTAACCAAAGAAGAACCTCTTACTATTTTGTTTTATTATCATTCAAGTAGAGAAACTTCAAGTTTTCTGAACCCTGGTTACTTTGCCTAAGTTCTTGACTGTAATTAGAAATGATTTGGTACTCTAGTCTTATGTACGAGAATTTTTCCTTAAGAAAAGCTGGGGATCAGATGTTGGTATTGATTAGACTATGCATTTACTATTTGTTTTGATATTTAGTGGAAATTAATGCAAATATATCACCTGGTAAGCTCTTAATCCAACTCAGCTTTTGTTTCAAATTGGCACGTTAGGCAAAAGAATGTAACTGGAAACCAATACAGAAGGAAAGATAGGTCTACTTTCACCCTGAATAATTCTGGATAAGAACATATTGAACAATTCTTCAAGGGGGATTTGATCTACTTGTGGTTTATGAATGATTTTTTAGAATTAATTATATGAACACAAATTGTACAAGAATACATTCAACATGCATATAGAAAATCAGATGGTGCAAATCATGGACAATTACCACGAGCGGAAATCAGTTTAGTCTCCAATATTTTTTTTGCAGAATCGTCTACAATTTCAACGAATTTAATTTTGAGGTATGGAATTCTTCGAGTTCTGCAGACCATGTACATACTTCATGAACAAGGTTCTATGTCTAAGTATCTGTTGATGACAGTTTAAACTTAATTGTTCAAACAGCCAGTATTAGTCTTTTCTTCCTATAAGCATGGTTATCACAGTATTTTTCTGTAAGATTTCTCAGCCAACATACAGTTTTACCAAAAATGAGAGTAATTAGCATAGATTTTTAGCAGCGACATGCTAACACGCTGTTGCTTCTGTTATGGAACTCATTATTATTAAGCATATCCCTATTGGGTTGAGTAGTACTCTAGTTAGCTAAGACCATCCTTCCTAGGTTTAGATAAATTGAGAGTTAAAAAGTCAACATCTGTAAAAAGACCACATTACTACAAAAAGTTTGAACGCATGAAGAAAAAAGCAGGTACAAATGAAGGTCCATTCTTCGTGACTTAGGCTTGTCTACACAAGAGCCAACATTGTTTGAATAAAATAGGTATATACCAGGCATGAACCTAGCATGTCATCAGAATTCAGCTTTTCTCAGACAAGAAAGCTTGGAGTTATGTGAATAACTTTTAATAATGAATTAATAGCCTGACTAGCGTACGAAACCTCATATGCCTAAGTCAATGGGTCACCATTAACCCTGATATTCATCTAGCCTTGGCTCTAGGTTTCTTTACAAAATATATTATTTAGTTTCCCATGTTTATACACTGAAATTAGCAGCGAACTATACCGTCTGCCATTTTCGAGACCATACTTTTCTATTATAAGACCTTTTATCCCAGTTTGACCAATAGTATTTCTACGCGAAAGGGGAGTCAAGAATGCGGCCATATGGCCCACGTTAAAAGAAAATGTTTTCACAGCTAATAAGACAACATGCAAGAGCAAGATCAATCCAAGTTCGCTCGATCTACGCATCTGCTGCTAAAATAAATTCGACAGGGTATACAGGAAAAAAGCATAGGAGTAACGCTGAGGAATTGATTGCCAAATTTCCTGTAGTTGAGGTTGATGCAAATGTAGCCGTGTGTGACGGAGGTGGAGGAAATTTAGGACATCCAGTCGAATATATCCAACTTAACACAGTGAAGATAGGAAAGGCATCAGTTTGTAAGTATTGTGGGATTAGATATGTTATGAAACAACATCACTAAATTTAACATCTCACTTTTTTCGAAGAAACTTTATGGAATATGGTACTTATGTTATAGTTTTAGAGTTCTTCTATGGCACAATCTTTTACTAGTCTATTCTGAAAAGTCAGAAGAGTCATCTTCTTCACTTTCGTCTGATAGTACATCTTCATCTGAGGAAAATACATATCTGTTAAACTTTGGTTTTGTTGCAGCTGCTCTCTTTCCTCTGGTGCGTTTCTTGGGTTGGTTGGGTTCTGAATCTGAAGATACTATACCTCCTTTCTTTCTTGTTGGCTGCTCCTTTTGTTTTTCATCGTCTGCCTCGGAATCCGATGAAATTACTTGCTTCTTCATATTCTTTCTTGGGGCTGCCTTCTTCCTTGATGTTGCAGCTGAGGAACTTGAATCTGTTGAGTCATTTTTCTTTAGTGCTGCTTTTTTGGAAGTTTTCTTTTGAGCCACTGTTTTTTTTCGTTTGATTTCATCATCTGAAGTGGACAGATCAATAGGGCTCTTTCTAAGTATCTTCTTCGTTGCTGTTTTGTGAATTGGTTGGTTCTTCTTAATCTCTACATCAGTACATGTCTTCTTGGGCTTCTGCTTTTTCGAAGTTGAACTTCTCACAGACATTTCAGAGCTATCATCAGAGAAACTTAAACCCTTATCGAATTTAGTGTCCAATGGCGTTAGCGGGCTAGGTGGTGTTCTCTTTTTCTTTTTTTGTTTAACAGGGGTTAATTCAACTTTCTCTGATTCGCGATCACTAGGATCAGCATAGTCACTAGCATCACTAACCAGGTCAACTTCATCGTCTTCTTCGCTGCTTGTATCAAAAGTTTCGTCATCACTTGATTCAATTGACCTTTTCTTAGGTTTCTTGACCAATTTCTTTTTTGTTTCAGTTTTAACTTTCTTAGGAGGAGTCTCGCTCTTTACTGTTGACGTAGCCACTTGTTTTACTGTTCTTTTCCTACTCTTTTTGCCAGCAATAGGTGTGGATGAGAGGTTTTCTTCACCTAAGTGAGAAACTATTTTAGCAGTGTGCTCCTCACTCTGATTTCTGTTGACAGCAACCAATGATTTTCTTTCTACTGTTTTCTGTACAAACATCATACTATTCGAGTTGTCTAGGAACTTAACGTATTCTGTCATAAATTCGTCCAGTTCTTTCATCCATAGGGATAGAGACGTCACTTGCTTCATCTCTTCAAGTCTCTTTGCAACTTCTTCCTTTTGTTTCTTAAGTTCTTTTAGCTTTTCATAAGTGAGACTAAGGATTGGGATCTTTAACAGATAAAAATAACTTTCAGATCCGGCGTTCCCATCTTTGTGCTTAGAGAACTTCTTTTGTTCCAGCTCTTCTTCAATATCTTTCTTCTTGCGTTTCAAGATTTGAATTTTCTGATCCGCAACCATGAGTACAAACCTTGCTTTATTGGAAATAACATCAAGCTCAACTTCTAGAGCCGCAATCAAAAAGTTTCGTCTTTCATCATATTTTTTCAGTCTTTCATGAAAAAATTCTTCGCAAATCTCAATGGGAGAGTTGTAATTTTTTAATTTGCCTTGAACATCGAAAAGGACAAGATTTGTAGTTCCCAATGACTTTTCTAGTTTAAAAATCTTTCTGGCTTTGTCCTCGTCCAATTCATCATATTCATCAACAATTTCTTCAACCAATTCACTTTCCATATCAATAGTGAAATCAATTGTATTTGTTCCTCCATCATTCTTGATATTTTTTATTAAATCTTTCTTATCCGCACCTTTAAAAGGATTTCCCTTTACCTCTTCTGCCTCCAAGAACCCTTTGTAATCTTCAGTCCACTTATTAATAGGAAGCTCTGTAATTTTTAATGAGACAATGTTTTTGTAGGGGTTGCGATGAAGTTCGCAGATCCCTCGTGAAACATATTTATTCTCTTGAAGCTGCTTAATTTCCCCTCTATAGCCTCTGTACCATGGAAAAAGCGCAGGTGGAATCCCAGGGTCTTTACCTAACTCAACGTTAATTCTATACTTCAACCAGCACACCAAGTCTTTTGGGTTGTATTTCGGAATATCTGTAGACCAGCCAGTTCCTATACCTGTAGCTCCGTTAACTAGAACCATCGGAATTATAGGGGCATAGTAAGTTGGTTCAACTACTTTTCCGTCATCTTCATTAAACCTCAGAACATTCTCATCATCTTTAATGAAAAGGAACTTTGTGATATCTGTTAAATACGTATTAATGTACCTGGCTGCGGATGCATCCTTTCCACCCTTCAAGCGGGATCCAAATTGTCCCTGAGGAACAAGGAGATTAATATTATTACTTCCCACAAAGTCCTGTGCAAGGCCAATAATTGTGGATTGCAAACTTTGCTCCCCGTGATGATAAGCCGCATTATCTGCCACATACCCTGAAAGAGAAGCCACTTTCATTTCCTTCCGTTTTCCATATAAATCTTTCTTAAAACAGCCAAAAAGAACCTTTCTCTGACTTGGCTTTAGACCATCCATTACATGAGGAATTGAACGAGCGTTATCCGCCATTGAAAACAAAATAAGCTCTTTGTCCACAAAAGTTTTGTACTCAATAGCCTGTGTGTTAAAATTCATCGTGGTACCAGGGATAAAGTCAGCCAACCACTGTTTTCTTTTTTCAACTTGTCTCTTCGAAAATGCCTTTTCCAAAGCAACCGTAGTTTCTTGCCCTTGGCCCCAGTTCATGTTTATCTTATTACGACTAAGGTTGTTAAAATATTCTTTGGCTTCTTTAGAAGTTGATGTTCCTAGCCCTTTGTAGTACTTGATATGGTACTGACTAGTAGAATTACTTGACTTCCATTCTTCATACTCCGGCACTGTGTAGAAAACTAGATCATCTTTCTTCTTCTTCTTACCTTCTCCATTATAAAGAGCTTTGATAATAGGAGTGATAAAAACTTGTATGAAATCTTTTTTAATCATCAATTTCGGCCAGTACTTATGAATGAAGTTAAACAACAGTCCCTTAATGTGAGACCCATCGTGATCTTGATCTGTCATGATCATAATGTGTCCATATCTCAAAGGTTGTGATCTTTTTCCCGCTGAACTAGATCTAAAAATATCTGCATCAATATCCTGGCCTGGATGCAAACCCACGATTTTACAAATGTTCTGAATCTCTTTATTCTTCAAAATTTGCGCATGAGTTGCATCTCGGACATTTAAGAGCTTTCCACGAAGAGGAAAAACACCATAATAATCTCTACCTATATCAGCCAACCCTGCAACAGCAAGTGTCTTAGCTGAATCTCCTTCTGTAAGTATTAGTGTACATTTCTTCCATTCTTTCGTTCCTGCTTTGTTTGCCTCATCCAACTTTGCTAGCCCGATCTTTTTGGTTCCTTTTGTATTGCGCTTCATCTTCCTCATGTATTTAAACTCCGCTTTAGATTTAATACTATCGAACAATTCGCTCTTTGTAACTTTCTTAATTAGCGCGTCGCTAACTACAGGAAGGTTCGCCTTCTTCCCAAACTTTGAGCTTGCTGTAGCTAGGTATGTCTTGCATTGGGAATCAAACGATGGATTTACAATCAAGCAATTCACGAACAAAAACATACTGTTCTTAATATCCTGATTCTTGAACTTGGTTCCTTTAAATTGCTTTGAATCGTTCAGCTTTTTCATTAGCGGCTTACAGAATAGATCTGCCACATAATCAACATGCTTCCCTCCCTTAAAAGTACAGATACTATTGACGAAACTGACTTGTTGAAATGAATCTGCACTTGGCGCTATACAAACTTCCCAAAAATCATTTATTTTTTCGTAAAGTATCTTCGAGGTAGAACTTTTTTTCTTAGTTTTCTTCGGTTTATCTTCCTCAGAGTTCAACTCTATGCTCTCTTCATTGTCATTTTGCTCCTGCTCCAAGAATAGCGTAACGTATTCTTTGAAGTCGCTTACTGGCAACACTTTCCCATTCAAATGCACCTTCAAACTCTTTGCAGTGACACCAGCAATATCATAAACACGTTTGATCAACAACTCCAATGTATCCTTTTCCATCTCTCCATTCTCGCTCTTAAACCGTTTATAGTCAGGTTTAAAGCTGATCTTAGTAAAATCTTTTCCCTTTGCCTTAGTAAGTGTAGGCTTATTTTTGACGGACATATTTTTCTCCCATCTTTGAACATACTTTTTCCCAGCTTTTGAATCCACAGTTTCAACTTGAAACCAAACACTGAAAATATTTGCAAGCTTTGCTCCATACCCATTTTTTCCACCGACTACTCTCTCCTTAGTATCTTCAAAATTTTCTCCGGTAAGAAGTTGACCAAAAATCAACTCTGGTATATAAACATCATGCTCTTCATGCATCTCAATAGGAATACCAGCCCCATCATTTTCCACAGATATTACTCCGCTATCCCTATCAATCTCAACTTTGATTCGTTTCATCGATTTATCCCTTTGCTTATTATCAGCTGCATTCACCAAAATTTCATCAACAATTTTATACAACCCAGGTGCATATGTAATATTTTTGTATACCATCTTATTCTCAATTGTATCAAACACCCATAGTTTTTCCTCTGTTGGATCCGGAGACCCAATATACACATCTGGTCTAAGTAGGATATGTTCCAACTGATTTTTTTTCTGATACTTTGAAGAAAGTGCTGCTTTTTCCATTGAGTTCCTTCCCTTGACTCTTGGTCTTTCATCCTCGCTCATTTCAGTGTCTGACTCAACATAACTAACCCTTTTCTTCTTCCTCTTTGTGTTTTTTTTTGTGGTTTTTGTCTTGGATGGTTTATTTGCAATAGATGCAATATTTTCAACTTCCAAGTCGGAGAAATCAGAATCATCCTCGCTTGACATGATTAATTCTTAAATACTCCTCTACGTCCTTCAAATTTTTATTTCTCTAACGGTTTCAAAGTTCTCACTCCACTAATTTTGGGCAATTAAAGAATTCAATTTGTAATGATCATGAAAAAGCCTACTTGACTCAACAATGAAGAAAAGCTATGGTCAACGTTAGTGTTCAGTTGGAGAAGAGCAGAAACAATCATTTTTTAAATACTAATGGATTTTTTAAAACGAACTTTTGTGTGACTAAATTATGACACACAAAATAACTGACACAGTTAAATTACTAGAAGCAACTATTTCATTAATAACTGGAACAAACATATTAGAAGGCAATGTTGCTTCGGCCTGCGTATTCACACACATGGACTCATTCTTACAGAACTATTTATTCCATATTTCTGTCTAAACTCTTCTTCTTCTTCACATTTTGGTGTTACTGGAGCTCCACCCGTGAGAAGAGACACTAAATTAGGGAACCCTGAAAAGTCAACCTCTTCAAAACTCTCAACAGCAGTTTGCAGTAGTGATATGCTTTTCAAGTTAGTTTTCATTATACTCTGAGTAATATGCTTTAACTTAAAGCACTCGTCAAAGTAAATATTAAGTAGGCTTCCACTCATTCCAGTAAAAAGTTCTGCTCCAAGGGAATTGAGATTAGGATTATGACTAATATCTAATACTGTTTCTAAATTGTTGAAAAGAAACCTGTGCGAACTAAAGAAATTGTTTGGGAGAGAAGTAAGAATATTATGCCTAAATACAAGAGTTCCATAATCGTCATGAAAGGTGATTACTTCTTCTCCACTTGCTAGCAAACTAGAAAACTTGTTTACCTTTTCATCATCAAATATTTTTGTAAACTCTAGAACTTCCTTTTGGTATTTCGCAACAAAACTAATAAAATTTTGGGTAGGCTCAAAGTTTATTAAATTATTTAAGAATAATAGGGTTGCTGGAAAGTTTTCCGGGAAAATTTTAATTTCAGATGAAAAAAAGCTTACCGATGTGGGCGTAATCTGTTGATCTTTAAGAATCTGTATTCTGGACTCGTGGAACTCAGCAGAGGAAAACTGATTATTTGTAGAAAATACATTTTGATCAAACACATCAATAGAAGAATTTAGAAATTGAACAGAAGCAATAAGATCCAAAGATTCAATTTCTGCCCAGGCGCTATTTGAAAAGCAAGAAATACTCAAATCATAGAGGAATAGATTAGTTCCTTGTACATAGTGTTTTCTCTTAACCTGTGCGTTTGATAACTCTATGTTTTCTGGCGTACACCCAAGAATAACTGTTTCACTTGTTTTCTCTTTTCCATCTTCATTTTCAATATAAATAAATGCCAAAACTCCACCAACTAAGAAGACAATAAAACCAATTATCAAGATGAACAAGTGCATTTTTTTGTTTCGTTTCTTCTTCCCCTGCATAAACTTATTGATCTCTGCAACTGGATTGGTAGCACTCATTGGCAAAGGTGGTACATCTAGTTCTTCCATTCTTTTCTCATAGTACCCGTCAAGTGGGGAGAATACAGAGTTTGATTCCTGAGACTCGCCGTCTGAGAACATGCCTCGTGGAAGATTTCGACCTGGAGCAAAAGAACTGAGGGAGCAAGTTTTATCTTTTGCATCTAGAAATGCGAGTACCTGAAAACTACTGTCTTTCATGCTTTTTTCTTATTTTTCTACTTGTGTATTTTGTATTTTCTTTTTTGGTGGTTAAGTATTAATTTTGGTATATTTAGCGGGTTGAAAGTGTTCCAGAATCTCGGATATACCATATACGGCTATTTTACGCAATCTTGTGGTAATTTAATATTGGAGCTTAAATAAACATTCATATTCAGAAATCGGCGGTTCTAGTGCTGGATTTTCTAGATAGTTAAATAGTGTACATTTCTTGCGTATTAAATATTCGGCTAAGTCTATTTTGTGGGAGACGAAAAAAATTCTAAATAACTGACCCGACTCTCCTTCTCTAACCTCTCTGCACACAATTGAGCGGTTAGAATAGTTAGCTACTTCGTAAGCGTAAAAGATGGCTTTATCGTGTTTTACATAGCGCAGCCGATATTCGTAGGTTACGCGGCGTAACCGTCAGTGAGTAGTACTCTTTAGAGGCAAAGTTTTTTTTATTCTTGGAAGAAGGGTTCTTGTTATATTTATAACTTTAGAATATGTTCACCACTTAAGGGACTCAAAAAAAAATTAGCATATGGAGACTGGGATCATCTCCGCGTGTACAGCATATCGTGTTCATACTCAGTTTAGTACTTATATGCACAGGTTTTTCCAGTATGACAGAGATTAGCAGAGTAGGTGGGAGTGGTATCGTGGAGAGATACCTCAGTGAGATTACTCTAGGAAGCGACTGAAGTGGCTGCAAGTCTTGACAGCCCTCAGGTCTTCCCTTTACAATAACTATATAGTGAAAGAAAAACACATAGGCTTGATTCAGTTTCCAATCTACATATATGATACAGATAATTGTCTCTGAATAGCTATTCTCCATAAGTTTACTGCTGCGTTTTACTGTTACAAAGTTCTTGTACAACTCTAGTTGGCACAGGTTTCCCCTATAGTTCTTATATAGTCCAGTAATAGTTTTTACTTGCAAGTTGCTAAAATTTTACATGGTGCAGCAAAGGCTAGGACCCATCATAGTGAAGCTCATTACAAATTACGTCTTCGGAGATAACCCTATATGTTCTACAAATAAGGCATCTAGATATTGAAGATTGTGTTTCCTTCGCCTCTAGATTTCCAGTATTGAGTGAAGAAGCAGCAGAAAGACGAATCTAATTGTCAACAAGAATTTGCTACTGCTTTGTAGAATTCAATTATTCATACACGTTTCAGTAAAAAGCTCGATAGCATCTGTGGATGAAAGTACCTTAAAGCATCTTAATATGTTATATACTCAACTTATAACAACCTGATTGCTAAGATCTTCCGTTCTCCTAAGCGTATTAAACTTTTCCAAATCAGTATGAAGGCCAGGAGCAGTATCTTCGCTATGATGTAGTCTCTTTAAGGTTTATTTCTCTTAACGACTTTTCAGTTTTCTTTGTACAAGCGATGCACTACAGTATGAGCTATTTCCAAAAGCAATAGCATTGGCTTGAAACTACAAGCACATTCTGAAAGCTATGCGAAGAAACGAGCCAATGAGAGTGGAAACATACTTCGATACTGCAGTTTCTTTATATTATAACATTTCTTGCTCAAAACCTGTAAAAGAATAAACCTTCATCCTGGTTCTGACCCCTTCAACAGAAACTAAAACTAAGAGATGTTGGATGGCAGCTTAAATGATTGTAAGTAAGATATATCCACGATCAAAAATATTTTTCGCATTCAAGTTGTGAACACATAACCGGCAAGAAAAAATTAAGCTATATAATAAGTCAACACCGATGAATAGACGTACACATCAACTAACTGATTAGATACAATGCAGGAACTCCTTTTACTACTTGCGGCATACACGAGTATCCTTTGACCGGTCAAATAAATTTCAAAAAGCAAAAAGCTTAATCTCTTCCAACATATGTAACACATCAGCTAGGATACATACATCAGAGTATCTTTTTCTACTATTATCTCTTTAAGTTTGTTATCCTGGAAGTTTGTACAGCAGGCAAAGAACTAAGAGTCCTGATTAAGGTTTGAAGGAACATTGCTTATGAAGTACGCAGTAAATGGGTAAATGACGGATTAGGTATTCTTTTTTGCAAATGAAAACATTTTCTGTTGCATTAAATATTATAATACAGTAACTGTGTTCTATTCACGTCTTTAAAAACTGATGTTCGTTGCTTCGTAGCTGAGAATATCAACTATCGTTGAATTTTCACGCATAGGGGAATCCACATTACACTTCATAGATTTGCAATATGCTTGACGCACTTTCCCAATGATATTTAATGTTCCCAGAGCTTCTGTAGCAGCTCTGCTTTAGCCCTGAAAAAGGTCAACGGCCTTGATTAGTCCACTTATCTGCTTAAATGAGTTTAAGAGAGCACTGCCTGTTGTATCAGATATATTTGTGTAATTCTACGACATAGAGAAACCATGGAAACACTAAGGGTGGTTCAAAGCAAAATAGTTTTAATCGACCACGACAAGTTCTAGGCCTCATAATCCGGATTTGACCCACTGGTTCTAAGGTACTCCTTCTGTTTGTCTTGAAAATGAGTTCCTATTGTAAAATATAGAAACTTTTGTAATTATCAGACATTGCGCTGGAGACTCCTTTGCAATGATTTATTGTTATTATATGCCCAACAAATTTTCCAATGATGAACTTTTTTGTTTTTATTTGCAGCACATGTCAATATCTATTCTTGGAGTAAAAAAATGTCGTCATTGGGACTTTTGTATTACTGGCGTTTCTATATTTGTCCTTAAGGTAACATTTTGTTCTAGTCTGAAGACTGCTATGATTGCACATGAACAGTATCATGATGTTCAAGCATGGTAGCTCAATGTTGCTTGTAACTGTAGAAGAAGGGGCAGACAGAGAATTCAAAACAAAATGCCCATAAAGTAAACCGGTGCATCTTCTTTTTGGACACGAATAAACATGGCTTATGTTTCATAGAGTTATGTTTTTTCTCAGTTTCTTGCCCCCAGTCCAGTCCCAATGTTATTTCATTGAAATAAGAAGAAATTTGAAGTCTATTTAAATATTTCGCATTGGTTCATGGTTCACTTTACTGAACAAAAGCATTGGCATTGGGTATAAATACCACACAAGAAGTATCGTTCACAAATAGGTAGAAACAGAGAGAACATCCTTAACTAGGTTCTAACCATATATTCTCTCAACAAATCCTGCGAGAGTACTACACTGAAAAAGATTTCCTACGAAATGCTTGGTAATTATCTTCACCAAAGAACGGAAACCAGGAGCTAGCTTGACCATGTCTTAACCGCCTTACTGCAGAATACTTATTGATCCCAGAAACTCGTCCCTAAGCTTGAGTTTTATTTCAATTACCTTGAATGCCTTACATATTGCTAGTATTAGACTACATTCGTTCTCTGCTTTCGAACTACTCTTTGTACAGAAATCTTAGGTAAAGACATCTATCACTCAATTTCATCACGTGTAACTGTTAGATTTGTTGGTAGCACTTGATACACTTATAGCCACTTTACGATTCTCAAGTTGAGAGGATAAACTATTACAAAGCTAGATCTAGTATTTTCACTTCAGTTTAAACTCAGAAAGTCCAAAGATGCAAGATTGTTTCTCTAAGTGCATCTCCATGATTTAGCCCATACTCCTGAATTTCCAAACAAAAAATAAAAGCAAACACGAGAATTAGCAGCACGTAAAGTTATCTAAAGAAATGTAAAGTTCAGTAAATTTATGCAACTTTTCCCAGCTTCGTCTTGCCCTCAATAGCCCCAAGTGCAATGTTCAAGCAGAATAGGGCTATAGCAACATATATGATAACGAATAACAGTGTGTACATTCCACTCTCAGATACTCCCAATGCCTCTCCTCCATGTAATAATCCACCGACGCTTCTCAGACCATTTTCATCATCACCATATTTTCTAGCCTCGAATCGTCCTTCTTCCTCTACAACAACATCAACATCCTTGAGCAGATCGAGAGGTAGAAGGGGTTGCTCTTTTACTTCCTTACATGGTGTGAAATCATCGTGAGCGCACTGTTCTGGATCATGCGCTTCTTCTTTAAAAACGTAACCTGCATCCAAAGTTCCATAACAACTTGGGTAATACTTGTTATTATGAATTGCTCTTCTCAAAGAACTTCTTACCCCTAGATGCTTGAGTAAATTATACTTGAAACCAACATTAACTTTATCTTTCTTGTAATTTCTTGTCTCGTCCGTTCCTCCGGAAAGCCATTCTGACGCTAGGTGATCAGGTGGTCGTCGCTTCTGTCCTTCTTTGAGGTGCTTGCTTAAATTTTCCGCATCTTCTTTCTGTAGAACAACACCACTCAATCCAAAACTTATTCTAATACCATTCCATCCTGTCACATCATCACTTCTTGACGCGTTATTATTTATTTTATTTATCAAGTAGTCTATAGCATTGAGAGAATATAAACAAAGATCAAAATCATCTTCCATGAGCAAAATATGCTTATAATTATAGTGTGCATTTATATATGCTATACCATCTGCAATATCTCTTGATTGTTTTTGAGTTTTCGGACCTGGATTTCGGTCGTTTTCTTTAAAACCTTTCTTGACGGCTTTTGCAGCAATAGTTTCTCTGTTTCTAACAAAATCAAAATTAGGAGAAAATTCACTAAAACTATTTCGTTGAAGTGAATGCGAAGACAATGTAGAGTTCGGTAAACATTTTGTAAATCTTTCTTTATTTCTTTCATACACAGGATGTTCTCCTGCTTCAGGAACAGAATTAAAAACAACAAACTTGATTTTCTTTTGGAAGTACTTTGGGAGTGTTCGTAAATTTTGCTCAAGTACAGATATTGTTCGTGACAAATAATCTACTGTTTTTGTTTTTTTTCCTCCTGTGGGTTTTCCATCTAGATCAACCGCTGCTCTAGATGTTGTGGTTCGCGTAACAGTAGGAACCAAGACGACTAAGTAGTATTCTTGATCGTTATATATGGGTTCAACTAGTTCTAAACTTTGGTCGCATCTTAATTTATTTTTACAGCTCAAAAAGTTTGCCTGTAGTATTGTTTTCTGACTGTCTAAATCTCTTAATAAATCGATCTCTTTATTGAAGTCGTCCGAGCAAGCAATGAACTCGTTGCAGGCAGATAGATCAGAATTCCCAGAATCTGATGAATATGCATATCTTTGGATCTTTAGGTAGCATAGAATGATGATTTCGAGCAGAACTAAGATCTCTAATTTTCGGGATGCGAGTTGGTTCTTCAAGTCTAGCATTAATTCTTGATATGGTAATGCCACATTACCTTTGTTTGATGTCGATTAGATGACAACCTTCACAAAACGGGTCAACCTTAGACATAAAAAAATATGGGGACATATCTGTGATAAATGTTACAATGAATTGAATAAAAGCAAATATTTTATGTATTAAATATGATAACCCATTTTTTTATAGATATATTGTATGATGAATGAATTTTGTGTTGCTTTTTATTCTTGGGAAACAAGTCTTGTCCGTATGCTTAATCAAATATATATATATATATATATATAATTAGAAACTTAAAATGGAAAGTACTATTTAAGAAGAAACAAAATGTGTTAAATGAGATTAAATCTTCTTAAACAATAATAAATGACGTTGTGGAAGAATATACTCATCATTCATTGCTCCGCTGTTAAATCGAAGCATAAAATAGACTAGTTACTACATAAAATATTCAACACTTACTACTCTGACTGTGTAAATGGAAAACCGAACGTTTTCTATATCATTAGATATATTAAGCTTAAGATACCATATAGATTTAACAAAACCTGCCAAGACAGCTATCTCATAGAAAGCACCAAGTAAAATACATTCTAAAAGAGTTCTGTCTTTACTCTTAGCAACCGCGAAACCTGAATTATCCCACAAAGCAATAATTTTCTCTTTTTAGCTTTTAACCCTATGTGTCAGAAGTTTGAATAACAGAGCCTCTACAACAGTAAGGCTTTTTTTATGTAGTTGGCGTGTGTTGGCATTGTTTCGAAGAAAAGTATTCCATATGACTCCTACTTAGAGTGGCGCTCAAACATGCCAATCACTTAGAGAATATTTTTAGCAACTATTTTATTGTTAATAGATTATCTTCAATGTCCCTACTATGATAAATTGCTATGCGCGTTTTCTCTGAGTACTAAAACATATTCCCTACCTATAAAGAAAACCGGTGAGTGTACAGATGTTCTACATATTAGAACAAATAAAAGAATATAATACTCTCGATACTTATTTCTTTTAATATATTTAACTTAAATAGCTTACACGTGTCATTTATCTTTGACTCTATATCCTTTTATTCTTTCATTAACTATCAACAGCTATAGGAAAATAGGTGTATTGAAAAATAAACATGACTTTGAAAGATGTTACGTTTATGACGAATGGATAATGAATTGCATCAGCCAAGACTTGTAATCTCCAAGTTATTTTGATCACCAATTTTTAAGTTAGTAATGGAGATGATAAAACTTACCAGGAATCAAAATTTTCAAACGATGATTTTATCTATCAATGAAAAGTATAAAACTTCTAAAAGTATCACATGGCTTTGAATGTATTTTCATGACCAAACAACCATCAACATATAATTAAAATCAATGAGAACTAATTAAAATCAATCATCAAGAAAAACAGAGCCAAAGTATTATTGTGAAATTAGGAATAAGTAAGATCTTGTCGCTATTCTTAACTTAGGGTTTCGACTTGATAAAAAACAAAATAAAATGTGCTTACTGGGGTAATGTTCCAATATCGCCTGAAATATAGTATCTTTTAGCGGTTCAAATAACTTGATTTCAGATGAAAACTTGTTTGAAAGACAAAGGGCAGTACGCGTATAGAATTTTCCGTAGTGGAGTTTTAATGCGTTACATGGTGTCAAAATAAAGAAACTTGCTGCCCCATACGTATATGTTATTTCTTCAGAATACAGAAAAGAGTTTAGAAAGTTTAAGTTGTATTGCACAAAAGAAAGCATATGAATAGAAGGTGTTGTGTTCGAGGAGAAAACATTTGAAGAAAGTTTTCTTTGTTTCGTTGCAATAATATTTATGAGCTAAACAGTTTTAAAAAATGATTAAAGCTAATTTTTCGGATATCCTACATATAGTTTGTTTTATCCGATGTTAGACCCAATTCAAAAGGTTGACACCAAGTTCTCCTTGTAATTAATTGGTATGAGCACAACTTGCTTTCACAATTAAACTTAGGTAACGAAAGCGTCAATGTGGTTTCAAGTATAAAAAAATTTAAACTCTCATAAAACTGCATAGATGATTTAGTATGTAATAACTTTTTGTTTGACATTTGTCAACACAAGTTGAACATTTCTACTCGTTATGAACAGAATCATGTTGTTAAGTAAGTTTGGGTGACGAAGTTATCCTGGGAAGTGCAAGGTATTACCCTATTTGCAGAGTAAGCGACTTATACTTTTTTTAAATGTAAACTTTGGTGTTTTAAACTAAGAATCTTGAACAATACCTCGTTCAAAAATTGCTTGGTGATAGCTTTTAGTAATTCTTAAAAGTTGAGTCAGCACCTAATACTTTTGAAGACTTATCAGCAATACTTTACCTAAATTAAAAAAAGGGTGAAAAAAACCACGCTTTATCTTTATTATTTAAGCTTTAAGTCTTTCATGAAGTCGGTCCTACTTCGGTTACTCTAATAGTTTTTAATATGAAAAAATCAATTTGCACATCATGCCACGTCATCATAGTCATTAGAATATATATATATATATATATAGATGGATTACGGAGTTCAACTCTCGCAAGGCTTTATTGTGGACATGATGGTTGAGTACTTGGAAACATATGATTTGATACAAATTCGAAGTATATTATTAACATTATTCATTTATAGAAGTTTCTAAAACATTGAGAAAAGAGTTTTCACCATTTTTGTGGCGAATGTATACTAGGCCAGGAACTCTACTCAAAACATTAACAAAGCCAGAACTCACCTTCCGTGTACAGGCAACGAAAGAAAAGAAAAAATTAAATATGGTAGTTTAAGTTTTTGTTCTTCATATGTCAGGTTGAAATCAGTTCATGTGAAGTAACTGAAGTGGATCTCAATAGCCCAAAGATCTTGAAAGACTATTATATAATAGTAGCTCTTCCTTTACACGTAAGACTATACCTGTTTAAATCTCTGTCAAAAAGCTATCTGGTACGAAATAATAAAGATATAAAAAAAGCTGTTTTCCAAGGCTTTTTGACTGGAACGCACCTAGCCCTTAATTTTATCGATGTCTGCTCTTCTTGTGAGTGCTGTTATGCCAAGAACCTTTTCCTTTTCATTACCCAGGACCACAAGATGCAAATCACTTGTTTTTTTTGTTTATTTCAACATGTTATTTTGGTTTCTCAAAACATATATTCTTATAATGTTTTGACTAAAGTATTGTCTTATCTTCAAGAAAATCAATATTTACTTATAGAAGACGCAATAGAAATGCTACAAGGACGGAGAATGATCTCAATGTAATTTTTTTTATCAATAACAACTCTAACACTAAATGGCTAAATAACTGAATTGTATAAATAACATTGTGAAGGGACAAAAAACTAAAGCATCAGGAACTAAATGCTTGGAGACAAGAATGCATCAGAGGTAACGTTCAAAGGATTTGTTCCCATGTATTGTGCAAACGTTTCAGTTCGCATGAATCTAGAATAACTATCACTGGACATAAGTGCATAGACCTGGTTTATGGCTTCATCAAATAAGTCGCTATATACCTCGTTCTTGGATATAGAATCCTGGATGCGCTGCTTTACGTCATAACCTAGATTAACCTGACCTTTCGCGACTGCTTCATCTGAAATATACCTCTTGTAAAGATTCTTTGCAGATGGGACTGGATTACTTATATGACTAAATTCTTTTTTCCATGCTCGTGCAGTTTCATAGAAGTTCAAGTTTTCAACTGAGAACTCGTATATCAAATGTGATCTAAATAGTTTTGCACCACTTGGGGAAGAAAGAAGTTCTGTCAAAGGGACACTATATTCAATTTTGAGAACCTTTGGGGAGTACACTTTGTAAATAGGAAGAGTTACTGAAATTAGAACCGAAGCCATTATTCCAATACCAGCTATAATCCCATAATCAAAGTGTATTGATTTATCTTCATCGTAAATATCAAAAGGATCAACTATAGCAAAGAATATCCCAGTTAAAGTTATACTTAATCCAACTTGGAAAAACATATTTATTTCATTTAAGATGCCAAAAGGATCTGGATATTTATTCGCTAGTTTTCTCTGTACAAGGAGAAACGCAATAAACAGTGCAGTTGGAAAGGCATTGAAAAAAACTCCTACGAAGGAATTTATTGTCGAGTCACTAATTGTACATTCTTGTGCTACCCCTAAACTTGGGCAGTTCATAATTGCAGGAGCAAGAGCATATGTAATAGATATCAATAACAAAAATGTAAGGAGGCTGGTTTTAAATGTTGCACTGGTATATTTTTTGAAGCTTAGAATCTTTTGATAATCTTTATCCTGAGTTGGAGAGGCTACAGTGGTTGATGAAATAGCTGTACAACGCTTTACCCGTTCTCTCTGAATCTGTCGCGTTACTTTTTCCTGGTACTCAGAAAGTAATTTGTTGAATTTCATGTATAAAAGCCAATGAAAAACACGAGCGAACTGAGAAAGTAATAAGAGGGGCACTGTTAGGTTGTAAGTAAACGAAAAAAAGACACAATCGTGCACCAGGGCGTGACGTTTGAACCCTGAATCAACGTAGGAGGGCGAGGTACCACGACGGTAAGCTGAAGCAAGGAGGTTAGAATATCCAGCCAAAGCTATCAGAATAACTTCTGGAAAGAAGGAGCGCTTTGCCAAGTACGGATGAGCTCTTTTGATGAACCAAAGGAGGAGGGAGAGTGTAATTATGGAAACGAAAAAGATGAAATATATCATAGAGAAAGCAGCTAACTCATCACTGATTCGAAAGGTTTCTTCTCTTATGCACTTGTTTGTTGTGTTCAAACTTTCTAAAAAATTCATATGTATTATTGTGTTTTCTATTTCAGTTAACTACTGGTATAGTCAAGTGCAGAAGTTCCCAGGACGGTGCCAAAATTGTGTATCTCTTGGACTGCAGTAATGCACCATGAAAATATGTACGACAACATTTTGTTTGTGTTTTTCATTCGTATGCAAATAACCTGGTAAAAGGGTAAACAGTAAACGAATATTCATTCAGATATTATAGTTGGTTCTCACCATTATCAGTCATATTTGATCGGTCAATAAGACCTGTTATGTTTTCTAAACAATACAGTACACAATAAGTATCCCTTTCTTTTGAGGGATACTGAAGCCACTTAAAAGCAGAAGATAAGCTTCTCGTCAGCCGATGTGTCTTCCCAACTTAGTTATGTTTCTCCTTTAAATAACAAAGTTATTATTTTATTTGCTCATAAGAAGAGGAGACATGATTCTTCATAAAAATCTTTGACTCAACTTTCAGCAGCTATCAATGAGAGCTGAAGAATAAATGGCAACATAATAACTCAAAAGATAAGCAATATTCCTGAGGTTTAAACTAATGGAGTTCACAAGGAAATTAACGAAAATGCAATGGGTTCATTGCACAGTTAGACTCGATAATTTATAGTGGCTGTGGACATGGAGGCAAGTGTAAACTAGGGCTTCAGTCTAACCAGTTATACTGTCTCAAATACCATGGTCCTAATTAACTTAAAGTGATAGTAAAAGCAGTGTGTTTGAGAACTTTCTAATTAATCAAAAGAAGTATGAGTAAGAATGCCATTGGAGTGGCAAATAGCACTGACCATAGGAAACATCAAACTGTTTTACATTTTTCCATGCAGGCATTTGACGAGTTATATCTTAAGAACTTACTGAAAGAATTAATATATTTTTATCTGATTAATTAGGAGAATATTTGGAAATCTATCTAACCGAAGCTATTTTCTGATGGCATAGAATTATAATTAGTGTTCTCGTAGTAGATTATTAAACATAAACAAGTACTCTAATTAATACGGAAAATATTTCATGGTTCCTATGATAGTGTTGCACTGTAATTTATCTTTTGAACGATTAACACTAGGTAGATGTCATAGTAGATGCAAGATACTTAATTCGCTCAGCTCTCTATTATTTCAACTCCCTAAGAAGTAAAGCGTACATAGCTAACTCACAGTCTATTTCCAAAAAGTAAATGTAGAAAGATGGTTTGGTATTATAAAAGAAAATGAGCTATCTGCTTAATACTTAGCAGTTTTCTCGCTAGTTTCTGCTTCTTGCAACTTGGCCAGCTCTATTTTTCCCCAATAATGTTAGCCTTAAATTCTAAATATATTATAGGATTTCTGGTAGAAACAGTGCTGCAAGAAGCAACAACTAAAGCTGAAATAGTTTTGTCCCTACAATAGTTCCACATTATAATACTACTACTTACATATGATTATCTAAAAGCAATTCTTGAATGAAAATAATAGTATTTCTATTTAGATAAATTATCTGTAGAACGAATTCATTTTATGGCTTTTATAGAACCGATGTCCTAAGTATCCATTAACCATGTAGGCTAATTTCGGAGAGGATCTACTTTGGGATCCATGCGATAAGAAAATAATTAATATATGCACACCAGACAGCAACCAGAAGAAATTCGAATAAATTCAACTTTAATTCTATAAATTGAGACTTGTACGTCTTTATTCTGGTTAAAGCTCTCGACTATTAAATTTTTTTGTCATAATGCCATAGCACCAATATTATCCACACCCTACCTAACTAGAGTCAGGTCTAATGAAAATGATTTGCACGAACATACAAGGTCTCTAAAGAATTGATCCCCTACGCTGATACTTAATTTTTTTTAACCGCATCTAAACGTTGTTACATCTGTTTATATACAATAATCAGATGCATAATATTTAATGATTTATAGAGTAAACTACCTTCCAATTGTAGAAGTAATTATCTGCCTAATGGCGTTTTTTAAGTTGTATCACATCCTAGAGTCAACGAATCTTCCATTGTGATATTTGAAAGTGCAGGGAATTTATTTGATTCTTATAAAACAAGCTGCGATTATAAATAGAGCACAATTAATTAAATAATAAATGTAAAAGGCCAAATAGCAAGAAAAAATATCTTTAATTAGAACTTGATGTGAAACTCATCTACTAAGTAATAAATTCATTAAATGATCTCTAATAGCACAAACTAGCCATATATATCGTCAATCTGAGTACTACACCTGTTTGAGGTTCGAAGGGAATCTTAAAAGGAATCTATGAATTAATATAACAAATAAAGTTTCAACCTCTTATATGTTTTCTATGGCATCAATAAAGTCGAACACCAGTAGAAGTTTATCGAAGAAATATTTCTTATGATTGTCTTAAGCTTGATAATCAATGATAAAGAGGTTAAATTTCGAGACAATCTCATATTTGCTTGGACTTACGGGTCAACAGGAAATAGGGCCAGAAATCTGTAATTTGTCATAACTGCTTGAACTCCTCCTGGTCTAATTAAATTCGTAGTGTAGTACATCAAAGAGATTGGAACATATGTGAAGTACAACTCAGATATGGATATGAATATAGTAGCAACGTATGCTGAAAGCTACAGGTGTGATTATATTCCTAAAAAACCATTTAGCTAGGTAGTTTTTTGATGGAGTTTCAAGTGGCACGATCCTGAAACTTCTTAGAATGTAGATAACAAAAAACCTTCAAAATATACAATATTCTCTTGGGTATTTTTCCATAAAGCAAGAAACAAACCATGCTTAATTCGGAGCCAACGGAAAGTTCAATGGTGCCAATCCACAACAAAAGAAAGTCCCTAAGGAAAGGAACGAACTTTAACGAGTCAAAACGGACAAGGAAATCAGTTTTGATGAGTTCATGTTACCATGAAATTTCCAACAGCTACCAAAAGTTTACTTAAAGTTATACAGGTTAGTCAAACCTACAATAGACACTTTGTACACAAGGTTTTAGCTGTATGTTCCATCAAACAAATGGTTCATCCCTCCTTCTTACTAAACCTATCAAACAACATCAGCCAAAAACCAGTCTTTACCAATCATATAGATAGTACATCTACGAAGGCTCTCCTCCCCCTCTTGTGTCTTTTAAAGCAAGAAGTAGATTCTCTTTCGCCTCACGGAAATATGGCAGAATTATACTGATTTTTGTCATCTTGCTTCTGCTTGATTTGTCTCATCAAACTACATTTATATTTTCTTGTCACATGATAAACGAAGAGACACTCTTACAGCTTTAGTTGAAATTAATTTTATATATAGTCAAGAATTCGAAAAAGTTATACACAAACGCCTAGTTAATTTCTAATATAGTAACTGTATAATATGTGGGAAAAGAATAACGTTTTAAGTAGCAAAGACAAGAACACACTAATACGACCTTTCAGGAAAACCATGTAAGGAAGCTAATCTATTTTCCAGTGACCAGGAATTCAAGAACGGCAAAAACATCCTATAAAAAGTTTTATATATTTTTTTGCTTGCGCCGATTTAATTTTCATATAGTAATCGGACGTAGCTCGGCTTTACACCCCCGAAACGCTTCGTCACATTTCAGAATATCGGAACCATTTAGATCAAAGTATAATTTCAAAGAGGTAACTAGACTTTGATTTTGAGTGTATTACGCTATGGAATAGATACAGATATTGGTTCGTGATATTATTTATTTATTCAACTTCAACCCTTAGAATGACTTAACGGTGTGGGAGGACTAACAGCAGAGCGCTACATAGGATTGTGCTCCTTAAGGTCGTATCAGATGCATCATGTGGAAATATGGCATCGGAAATAGCTAATTGAGATAAATTTATAGGACATAAGTCAAGAAGAATATAATAATTGGCCAGTTTTGATAAAACAAAAACAATGGTAAGTTCAAAATTAATCATGCTGTGTGGCAAACATTTTTTTTGGGACATATGACCTTCAAAGAACCTATTCTCTTTAATTCGAATATGTATTGACATGATTAGATTATATTTGGAAAACTATTAGAATTACAAAGCCAATAGATGGTACTATTAGCTGCCGCTAGAAGCGTAGAAGTACTGTAGTTCAAATAAGTGTAGGAAATAAAATTATATAACTTCATACGGGAGATGTTAAGAAGAAAATATAAAAAATATACACGGTGAAAAGTTAGTTAATATGTTAAATTATTACTCTAAATAAATTTCCAATCGTTTGCATCAGTTTTGTTATTTCCTTCGTAATTTTATAGACCTGGCTCGAGGCAAAGAGAGACAGCTATATCTCTGAAGAACAAGGGGACATTACTGTGATTTCAAATGAATATTCCACCTGAACACCCAAACGATGAAATATCCAAAACTCTCGCAAGAGGCAACGTTGTAACATTCTTCGACATTTCTATAGCTGGCCAACCCCAAGGTAGATTATATTTTGAGCTCTACCGACCAATCGTACCTAAAACTGTTGAAAACTTTCGGCAGTTCTGCACAGGTGAGCACAAGCTAAACCGCAAACCTGCTGGATACTTGAACTCTACATTCCACAGGGTAGTAAAAGGTTTCGTCATACAAGGAGGTGATTTCCTAAACGTAATTTCTTTTTAATTTTATCTTCAGAACGATGGAACCGGAAATATTAGCATTTATGGAAGCTCTTTTAGAGACGAGAATTTCAAACTCAAACATGACGAAGCGGGAATCCTTTCAATGGCAAACGCTGGAAAAGATACTAACGGATGTCAATTTTTTATAACTACTGCGAAGGCATATCAACTGGATGACAAACATGTTGTCTTTGGTAAAGTTCTTAAATCTGGAAAAGGGATGTCTCTTGTCAAGAAAATAGAACGTTTGAATACTATTCCTGGTACTGATAAACCGCAACTTGATGTTGTAGTAACTCAATGTGGCGAAATATAGTATCAACTGGAAATTCCCAAGAAAAGACTTTAAGTTAAATATACACATAAGGTAATATTTACTATTCAGGGCTCAAACCAACCCATGCTTTTCCTTGAGCTGTTCGAAAGCAAGATAATATTCTTTAAAAGAAACAGCACCTTCTCTCTTCTTAGAAATTCTTTCTTTCATAGTCTTATAGTGTCTCTTCAGCGCCTTTGCTGTTCTAAATCCTCTAGAATCTACAGAACACTTTACAATCTTCTTCTTTCCAGATGGAGTTTGTGGCGGCCCTCCTTCCGGCTCGTTCTCCACTCCAGGCCCCATCAACCCACCAGATGGCCCTCCAACAGGGGTAGCCTGGCCAAACGGGTGCATGTCAACCGGTCCATTCAAACTAGTATCAACTTCTGTACCAGGACCAAAACCTTCACTCTGCCCGGCAAAAGTCTCCTTCGGTGCTTCTCTTAAATATCCAGATTTCTCCTCGGCGAAGCCAAAGCCAATGCAAGCTCTTTCATAGTTCTGTTTCACTTCATCCCACATATCAGTTCCCTTCTGTGCAGTCAGAGCGCCACGATCGAAAAGGATATCGAACACGCATCCTACAAGAACTACCTCTTCGTGCTTCGTCCACTGATGCCAGGAACGAGCTCGTTCCTCCGCAGATGCTTTTAATATACTAGGCAACCTCTGCAGCTTCCCTAAACCAGCAAAATCCCCATCATCAGCACCGCTCTGCTCTTTGTTCCCTCTACCGACAAAAGTTCCTGAGCTCTGGACAACTTCGCTGATTGATCGCAAAACATCTTGTGAGGAATCTGCCGAAAGTCTTGGCACCTTGTGCAACTTGGGAAATGGATCTTCTAAACCAGGTGTCGTTCTTTTCCGGGGAAAGTCAAACGAGTCAGTTGGTTCAACCAGCTGATTGGTGAGTGCTGGGGGCTTTAAAGTTGATCTTGAAGGCTCAGTATGTGAATTCATCACCATTTTCCTCATATGTTCAATCTGGGGATCAGGTTTCAATTTCTCTGGAGGAAGCTGACTCTGTTCCTGCTCTTGTCCAGTTTGGTCCATTTTATATAGTTGCTGATTATCTTTGGAATCCGGAGCAGTCTGGGGCTCATTTAACGCGGAGCTAGATGCCAAGGTCGGTTGGATGTCATTTTGATCGGGTTTGGGCGTTTCTGCCAGGTGCGTGTCTGTATCAACGGTGCTTTGGTCGTGAGTTGAGTTTAGATCATTTGGATTCTCGTTTAAGTCAAGTTCAGTGCCCATTTGTGACAGTTGAATGGCTTATTCTGTCAAGATGTTTTCTTCTTTACTTCTCTTTTGCTTTGAATTTTGGGTAATCGGGGTAATTGCCCAAAATTCTGTAATGAAAAAGATTTTAGCTTATGGAAGTGAAGAGGAAGAGAGTGTTGGAAGGCCTTCGTTGAAGCCTTTTCAATTGAGTAGTACCAATGACTCGGCTAATAATTCTCTGATGTTGAGATATAGCGTAGGTAATAAACAGAGTGCGCTCGTAAAGACTGGTCATTTCCAAGATAATGTCTCCCTTAACGTTGGGCCGCAGAATCCATACAAAAAGAAGCAAGGTGATGTACAGGGAATGATTACCAGAGTTGATTTTGATCAACATGCATTTGTTGAGCAGTTCAATGAAATGACACGTGAAGAAATACTACCGGAGAAGGAAACTAATGGAGGTGATGGGATACCTCCACCTCCATCAATGTCTAGTAAGACAAAGCCTGCAATAACAAAGTTCCCATCTCAAAAGAAATTGAAACTATCCACATCTGACAATTACCTTTTTAACTTGAACTCATCTGAAACTTCCCCGTGGGTAGATGTACCTAACAATACATTAGATGAGCAGAAACACCCTGTTTCTAATACCAACATCTTGAATGAGAAGGAAGCAGAAACGAAAATAGATTTGAAAAATCATAATGCGGAAATTTCCAAAAAGACTGAACGCCTTGCAAAGAAAGTTGACGAGGAGTTGGAGGAAAGGGCCTCCGGGGGCATAGTGTTCAATGTGATAGAGGACAAGAACGCATATACAGATTTTCACGGAGAAACTGAGCTTGACTATTTAGGTCGTCCTTGGTGGTTTAGTAGGGATCATTTGTCAGATGAAAACTGGGAGAGTAAAATTTTAGTACCTAGAAAAAGATTAGCAACCCTGAGAGGGCACAAGAAAGGGGTTAATTGCATACGATGGATGAACAACACAATTGCACTCAGCTCGAGCCTTGATGGCACTTTGAAAGCATGGAACTTGCAAGAGAAGAGCTGTCTCAGAAGCTATTTTTCAATCCCTGCTAATTTAGTTAAATCGAAAGTAGCAACAAATCCGGTTAAGTTCTTTGACATGGATCTTCTAAGAACTGGAGGTACGTTGTGCTCAACGAGTATGGATGGAGAGGTGCAATTATTTGATATTGAAAGTGGTGGGGTTCTTCAGGAGTTTAAGTTTCAGAATTTGGAAGTACATGGACAATCAAGTAGAAAAGTTATAGCAAACCAGTGCAAATTTCTTTCTCCCAACGAGATTCTAATGCCTACGTCTAATCATCTTGTGGTTCATGTCGATCTTCGAGCCAGCGATGTTGTCCAAGAGTACATGAAGCACCAGAGTCAAGTTCTTACTGTTTGTGCTCTGCCATCCCAATCGAGATTTGTTTCTGGATCGGAAGATGGGAAGATAGTTGTATGGGATGTTAGAAACACTGTTTATACTCATGAGCTTTCAGGACCAGGCGCAAAACCTGTTGTCAACCTCTTGGCATCAAGAAAAAAAAGTAGCTTTTTTTATGCCCAAAGTGCTAGCGGAAAAATTGGAAAGTTTGAAGTTCAGGCATCAGGAAGCACGAAGAAGAAAAAGATTTTCAGTGGGCATCAAGTAGGTGGGTATAATTGTGAATTTGATCTTTCACGCGATGAAAAGTATTTGGCGACAGGTGACTCAGCAGGAAAACTTGTGTTCTACAATGAAGACGAAGGAAAAGCTATCAAGCAAATAAAGGCACACAGAAATCCCTGTGTTGCTGTCTGTTGGAATCAGAGTGTAGATGACTCGTTCAATGGAAAAATATTAACAGGTGGTTGGGATCATAACATAAACATATGGGGAAGATGAACAGGGTGAAAGCTTAAGAAAACCATCCTGACTTGGTTTTAATTTTCTCGTCTAGTGCTTGAATTTTGGTTTCGCAGTTTCTAATGGCTTTCTCGGTAACTGAGTTATCATACATGTACTTCTGATTAAGCTGCTCCTGTATAAGCAAATCTTGATAAATCTGAGTCAAATTTATTCTCATTTCTTCAAGTTCCTGCTTTGTAGCTTCTGGGTTATCAAGCAAATGGGAAACATCAGGTACTGAGACCTCAAAAGAAGACACTTCTTCGCCAGTAGAGTTAAACTCAAAATTGACAATTGGGTCATCCTTGATTTTTTCTAAATGCAGTTCCCGAAGCTCATCTAGTGAAGTATTTGGATTTATTTCATATTGAACAACCTTTCCACTCTTTAGAAGGCACTTCGCGAATATCTTTTCACCAACAAGTTCTTCTAGAGAAACAGGGGTAACAAGTTCAGGCTCAGCATCTTCTGTATATGAAACAGGGAGATTAAGTATAGAAGAGAGAGAGCTTACAAGCTTTGGTGATTTATTAAAAGTAGAGAGGAGAAACTCTTCGTTTGTTTTTAGTTGGTAGCAGAACCCAGTGAAACCTGTGGCGGCAACTGCTGAGGTGAATAGAGCAACTTTTGTTTTGGTAGAGTATCCTTTTTCAGTTACTGTTTGTACTTCAGTTGAGTTGAAACGACTTGGTTTCCAGTGTATTGAATAAGACTTGGTGAAAGCTAGTCTCAGTGTTTGTATGCTTTTTATCCTCTTTATGTTTTGCATTTTTCTTAATTGGGTGAATTGCCCAAAATGTGAATATCCATATTTTATAGCATGCACAATTGTATTTTGGGCAAGGCAGAGATGCCATAGGCAAACAATTTGAAGGGCGTCTTTGAATTTAGACTCTGCCCTAATGGGTACTCAAAGTTTGCTAGTTTCGAAAGATTGAGAAACCCCCGTTAACTTTTTGAGGATAGGTGAGTTTACTAAAAGCAACTCGAACACCATAGAACAATTACGCTTTTCCCCCTTTTCGACTAACCATTTTAAAGACTCAGCAGATTGGAGGAAAAGGATTGAAGGATTGAAGGAAAGAAGGGGAAGTCAAAAGTCGGTTAGGCGATGGGATTGATTGTTTAGAATGGCCACAGAACTATCTATCAGTGTAAATACTTTGGTAGTCCAATGATTCATGTCTAGGCTATGCTATGCTCCGTAGCCAGCGACAGGATCCTTGTTACCAAGAACACTTTCAAAGTAATAAACACTAAATGCCAAGAGGAAAGAATTTCTGTTTTGCAATCAACTTCAGGATTGAAGCAATCCTTCAAGTGAAAAGAAACGTACAAGAAGACAAACGGAAAGGCCCAAGTTAAAATAAAAATAATAATCTCATTTACACACGCCAATTTCTAGGCTAGAAAAAGCTACAACAGTTTGTGAAAGAAAGCAAAAAAAAGTCATACACCATGTACAAATACTGTGATTCATAGGAAATGTCAAAACTAGGGGCAGGACTAGCTGCTAAAATATTTGAGAATATGAGTTATAAATATATGGTACTTGGTTATGGTAGTTGGTTATAAAAGTGTTCTACAGTACCAAGAAGACCTTAATACTTAATATTGAACATAGGAAACAACAAATATTTTTAACACTAGCTGTACAAAGTTCATAAAGGAAACTTCTTGCCATTATACAAAATACAGAGCATGATTTTTCATTTAGCATATAAAGTCATTAAACGAATATAGAGCATACGTCTACTCCCACTACATAAATATAAGCCATATAGGGTAAATGAGTCGGGTATCTAAGAAGTTGCCATGAACATTAAAAGAAGCATAACACAACCTGGAAACAAAGAATAAACGGATTGTGTTCTCAACAAAATTAGGAGGCAAGTAGACTGCAGTTTTTTTTTGTCTTCATATTTTAGATCATGCTTCTTACGCTGCTAATTATCCAAAAAATCTGGTTTTGATCTACTTCGGAAACTGGTGTTCTGGGGTCACTGAAATCGGTTTCAGCAATAAACCCCATCTTAGCTATTACAATCTATTGGCTTTTGAAGTTTTGGCCGAATCATGGGTTCCAGGACACCTTCTTCAGACCTATTTTTTTCAAATTCAGATATTTTACTTTTCATATCTTCCAAATTTTGATGTTTTGGGAAGTATGTTCTTAGGTTTGGGGAAATAAGCGCCTGTTATGTTGACACCAACTACGCAAATACACGAGATCGAAATAGATCAGAATGGCCCCAGATAAGAGAAAACTCTTAGTTAAAATGTAATGGAGAAGTCCATCCAGATCAATAATTCATAAAATAGTACGCAAAAAATAGAGAATAAAATTATCGGAGTTAAGTAAGATTCCTGACTTGCCATGGGTACAATAATGGTAAAACTTTGTGGAACCACAAGAGTGTTTAAATGAGCAAGTAAGCGACTCATGGCTGCACAATAAGCACCAAAATAAACTTAAAGAATTAAATTTAATTTTTTCGGGACATGCGAAAATATTTTATACAGTTACTGTTAACGGTAAAATGATGCGAAATATCTGTAACAAAGCATTCCTATGTGAATTGGAAATAAAATATCTTTCCTGTGGCAACAAAGTATTAAAGAACCATACCAATGAAAAAAGTGGGCGATATATGTAGAATAATTTATGCGGAAGCTAAGAGGCATCGATCTATTATGCAAAAAAAAACTCAAAGTTACAGAAATAAGGACATCTTAGATTGTTTATACCCCTTCGTGGAACATTAGTTACTATTGATGTTGAATGGTTAGTTGCAGGGAAATTAAGGCTTAGATCTCTTACTAGAGCTCGAATTGTCTTGACATAGATGAAAAAATTCTTTTTCTCCTTTAAAGCAAAAAATGAACAAATTTACCAGCATCAACCTAATTACTCCCCATACGCATAAATTTTAATTTTTCATCACTCCAAACTGAAGTTGAGTAAACTCTTTTATTATTGAATTCAAATGAACTACTATCTACTCTTAGAACCAACTTTGCCCTTATGTGTAATGAGAAACCAGCGAACAACTTAATGCCTTTGGACTTAGATATTTTTCTCTTAGTAATAAATGATTCAGATTTTTAAGGCATTTAGAAGAGTAAGTTCTTTAATTTGCTGTCAATATTTTACTCTAGAGCTTAGACCTTCTCTTATAGCTATCGTTGTTCTCTATTTTCTTCGAACCAACAGAAGTGTCTAAACTTTGGGGATATGTTGCTCGCTAAGATATTTCACTCGCCCAACTAATTCAGATACTGGGCCACAATATCAAAAGGCTCTGAACTCTTCTAATACAAAACCTCGACAAATGTGCTGGTGTTATTCATATATAGGCGGCAGATTTAATTCTTTGAAGATATATAGAGAGAAGCTTCAATCAGAAAATAGGAGTTTATAATCTTGCCGAAGATTTTAAGTAGGTACAGTCTCGCCACACCTCAATCTAGTTTTAGCCACATTTTTACAATATTGTAACTACCATATGACCACGTTTGTGACATTTGTAGATTAATATTTATATTAGGTGCATAGATAGCTTATTGATAGAGCTCTATGTAGCCTTCTAGAGTAGTACCCAGTATTGTTCAATCAGCACTGGCCGCTCATACTCATGATCAGGATACCCTCTCTGCAACTTTCCAGCTATGCCTCGTTAGTTAATGGTCACAAAATCGTGTGGCTGTCTAGAGTCTGATACTTTACCCAAAATATTCTTGAAATACCAATTTTGGCTATTCGAGAATAACCAGAAATATTTTTTTAAACTAAAAGGAAGAGTAGTTACGCAGGTCCAAGTTTCAATCCAGAAACTTTATACAATGTAGAAAGAATGTTATGCCAATGAAAGTTGATTATTAAATACAAGAGAAACAGGATGATGCCTGCCACTGTAACTAGCATTGTTTTGTATACAACAATTGTGATGAGCTGACGAGTTCCAGCATTCACCTTGCCATAGAAGTGCCGATTACAAGTTTTGACGTTGGGAAAGACGAAAAAGAGGAAGAAGTGGAGAATCTAGAAGAATGCCAGGACTCACTTAAAGGAATTTGCTCCTATGAAAAAGGTGTTGCTGAGAGCGATTCAGAAGCTGAAGCTTAAGCTGAACCTATAAGGCACTAGATTGACCTTTTACTTCTTTACATGTAGGAAATCATTGCAATATAAGACTGTATCCATACCAAAAGTTTCTTTCTATCCTGATTAACTCTTAACAATAAGGTGCAGTTTAGATAAAAACAATATATTTTCGAGAATAACCAACTTATTTGGATGATTTGCTGTACAACACGAGGATACATGGTGCTCCGCGACTTTCTACAACCCAACAGTAACTCTAATGATTTCAAGGCCTCCAAAATTATCCATCTACTGTGGTGGTTGAGCGATGTCCACAATAACATACCTGAGCGCCACTGGTAGTTCTTCTATATGTAGGAATTCTTGGGATTAATTAAGACTTAAGTCAATAATACGGCGAATGAAAAACAAGGCACGAGAAAACAAAGAACATATCTAAAAGGGTCAAAAAGATACCCAAAATAAGAAAAAAAAGGAAATATCATGAAAACAAACTTTATCCGAAGGAGAGCTAAATCCGATGATATTAAATTTTTTAACTCTATATAACTTTCGATTCGGCAAGGAGTTCATAAATTATAATGCCAGGAGGTACGACAATACTTATTATAGAGCTATATCTCAGAGCAAAAGGCATGACTAAATGAGGTAGCACTGTAAGGAGTATATAAAATACTAGAGCTATTATTTTTATCACTCACATTATCATAATAGAAGTAACAAGAGCGCCACTTAATTCGAACTGGCTTAATTACAGGCATCTTTAGTCAGTATGCTAATTTTAAGTCAGCTGGTAAATTGGGAATGAACTTAAGATAAAATGGCAAGTATTATTTGTGTCTGGCCTATTATGTCTAATCAATGAACTCACAAGTTTTTTAACTATCTTGTGCGAACCTCTCATTTTGCATATGAGGTTTTTCTAAGTTGCTCTCATTCATAAAACTTGAACACGGTATTCCAGCAAAGCATTCTTCAATATCCTTGTTCCTTTCAAGTACTTCATACGGACGAGGCAAAGTATCAGTACAATGAAACACCCAACAACTGATATTTTCGAATGGAACTTGACAACTAATTGTTAACTAAACCTGGGAGGGACAAGCATAGATCTGTAATTAAAAAACTTATAGCTATTGAGGAAGTCATACAAAGGAGAATTTCGTTTTTTCATTAATCTGTATTTTCCTCTTGACATGTCAAGTGCTCGTTATCTAAATTTGGTGGAGGTTTTGCTGAAGAGCACCAAAGAAATTCTTGGCTGGTGATCCCAGTATTTTACGGACCCATATTCCAAAATTAATTGGAATAGCCCTGGCGTTTGGATCATATCCATTAAATTGCCATATGACTACTTCACTGCATCTAAAAAGTTTCACAATACTCTGTAAAATTTATTTTCTTTTTTTAGGCCATGTACCAATTAAGTTATACTAAGCTATGAGTGGATTACGCAGTGTTTAGATATATACTTAGCAAACCCTTTCGTTAATATCTTAACTCCTAAGTTTGTCTTGGATATTACAAAGTGCATGAGCACAGTAACTAGAGGTAGTAGAGATACCAACTAGTTATAGCCCAGAATCAATACACTTCTCATACATGCCATATAGAGATTAGAAAGCTACATTAACAGATCTTACATTGGTGGGGGATGTGAAGAAAATTACAAAAATAAGTCATGGTTACATAGAATTAGTCAATATAACACATTACCGCCAAATTTGTAAGAGGTTACCATCGTGCTTAGTTGCTTATGTCTATTAAGGAATCTAATTAGTAAATGTAGAAACAAAATTAATTTTCTGCAGTTATCGGAGCAACCAGGGAAAGGATTAAGTAAATTCACTAACACTACGTTCAAAGCCGAATCTAAGCTACTGAGTTTGAGATCCATATTGGTAGAAAAGGGAGCTTCTTCGGTCCAAGTAATTAACAATATAATAAGAATTCATGAGATAATTATGGCCTAAATGATGTAAACTCTAATATAACAATTATTAAAAGAAGTAACTAAGTTACTTAGTTAAATGACACTATGACATACATTAAGGTAGTATAACCTCATAGCGGAGTACAAACAAGATGGTAGAGCAAGTCCAATAGCCTGGGCCAATCGACTCAGTAAAGAATCTTAAAAAAACTTTGCATTTTAGTGTTCCTAAAATAAATATCAGCAAGATTATACACAAGCCTGCATTATAGAATAATGTAAACTGATCCTAAAGACCATAAGGGATGCAACAATATACAAAGAAACATTAATTAAGGATTACAGCTTTCACCCAAGCACAAAATGTGTGCTGCCACAAATCATATTTTATAATACGTTCTTACAAATTCGCCAAGTAGAATAACAATTTTTCTTCTCGATGTTTAATTTCAGGTCTTGGTGAACCAAAATCTTATTAAGAACTCATGAAAGCAGCTGTTTCTTGTATACGGTTGTCTATATAACTCTTAAGTATCACTCTGAAGAAGAAAAAAGAAATAAATAACTGTTTGCTTTTAGTAGCATTGTTCATAGCGTATTTGCTTTTACAGAATCCGCTGGTGTACACATGATAAACAAAGTTAAAAGTTCAGAGTTCTCATGCACAATTCCCTGATTAATTTTTCAGGTTACGTATTTCCTAACTGGAATACCTAGTGCTTCTACATTTACCTTTCTTTATTTAACCATCAATGAGATCGACTTAATTTTCTACAAAATAGACTTCTATAAGTGGCAGAGATTATAAGTCTTAACAAACTTAAGCCACCTCTAAAGCAGTAGTAAAAACTGAGTGCTCAATGGACGGTTGGAAATTTTAGGACACAGATATGTCTCGCAGTAACAAGTCGAACACTATATTCATGACTCTGCATAGGGATTAGTTGATTATTTTTCATTAATTCTTTCTTCGTGTTCTATTAATCACCTATGTAGGTAATAACGAAAGATTAGTTCGGAAGATAGGTGCGTACTTGAAAGAACAGTAAAACGATCATGGTGCATTTACATATGTTCCCTTAGTTGATGAAGTAGTCATGTAGACAACCACTCAGGTTCATGCAGTCAAACAGTCATCCTTTCTAGCCTGTGATGTTTAAATTTTATGAACTAATCATGTTTCTTCAACGGAATGTAGAAGATGTAAGTTTTTTTATACATTTCTTTTATTGGTTAGGGGTCCCTTAACTAAATAATATACATTCAACCCACTACAAATACGTATATTCTATTTATTTCAATATGTTTAGGTAAGAGACAAATAGGAAAACATCCTTAAGTAGGTCCTAACTATTTTTTTCTTTTATTAAACAAATGGATCAACCCCAGCCGGAATATAGACACATAATAGTAAGAACTTATTAAGAGGAAAATCTGCTGTTGATAAGTCAATTTGGCTCCAGGATAACATGGGTTTAATACACTTACTATAATTCTTCCAGCTAATCTACTTCGCATCGTTCCTCTGCTTATATAATTATATCTAGCAGCACAAGGAGTTCCTTAAGAATATTTTGTGTTGGCTATTGTACAAGTTTCAAACCCTGGACAAAATAAACTGGCCCTAAGAAAAAGCATTGTCAAAGAAAAAAATAGTTTGATACTTGGAAACCTATGCATTAATTGGTATTCTTAAGGCGCAAGAAGTACATCGAGTTACTTCATTTGACAGTAAGACCTGATTAATCTACAGAGAACATGCCAATGACCCTTAGGTTCTGAACCTCTTGAAGTTTCGCAGGTCTCCCATGTAGTTCTCAGCAATTCCAACATCTGCTAAGCGAACAGGAAATCATGTAGAAACACGAGCCATACGGAAGGACATATTACTCAACAAACTTGACGTCTCCAACAGTGCAATGCAGAGAATATACATAAGCTTCACACTTCAAGTATCCTTCCGGTGGTCCACATGAATAATCATGGGTGCAACATTACTCTGTACAAGACTGCACAAAACTACGGGTTGTATATCAAGAATTTCTTAACAATATCCTTAGGGTAAAAAACCAACAACACTCCAGGTGGCTTCATTTACACGTAGCCATCTATACTCTTAACGATATCCAATTTCTGGAAACCATGATTTCCATATTTATTGCAGGGTTTTCTGTTCTTTCTTCAACCTTATAGTAAAACTGTTTTCATGCAGCTCCTTGGCGTGTTGAAACTCTTGCTCAAATGCTGCAAGAGTTTCCTTAGAAAAGCTATATACTTTTTCAAGTGTGAGGTTTCTCCCAAAAAGAAAAATGGTACCTTCTAGTTTATCTTCAAGCTGCTTAAAATGGTCTTCAATTATTCTCAACGAAACTGAAAGTTCAACCATAGCAAGGTGCATGTCAACAAAGCTCTTCCTGAATAGACAAATGTTTGCTCTTTGAGGATTCTGATTCGTTGAAACCAAACCACCAATCTCAGTAGCAAACTTTATATCCTTGGAAACGACGAGACTTTCCTTCAGAACAAGTTGGTATTCTGGTTTCCACCATTCGCCTAGCAAACTCATGTCCTCAACTTTCAGAGATCCACTTCCTTTTTCATATCCTCGCCTAAAGAAGTTATTTTTGGCTTGATTTGAAAAATCATAGCTTTTTTCAATAAAACCATCTCTTAACATCTCATCAGTTTTTTGTTTTGCTTCAAGTATCTCTATTTCCATGTCTTTTTCCAGTTCTTCACTTCTTAAACTTTTTCCATAACTGCTTAAGAATATTGTTTCAACAGAAAAAATTTTGTGCTGCTCATTATTCAGCTCAAATACATAATCTTTCTCCTTTTTATTGATAGATAAATCTTTTGGTCCAATGATAGAATGAATCAATCTTCTTCTTATCCGTTGAATTGATTTCGTTAACATTTCTGGTATAACGGTTAAGAACGATGACAAAGAAAAATGAAGAAGAAATTAAAGTTGGTAAAAGTACCTGCAGTTCATTTAAGAGAGGATAACAAAGAAATTAGTGCTAATGAAATATTTAAGACGCAAAAATTCGTGCAACTTAAGCTTATTGAACAACCTTCGGCAGAAGAGGCGCTGTTTTCTAGGGTAGACTTGAGCCCTATTCATGAAAAGGAGGAGAAAGATAGTATAGACTACGTTTCTTTCGATAAAACAAAACTCTTTTCCGACGAGTTCTTAAATTTTATCGAGTTAAAACCTCCCGAAACATTAGTCTTTGACAAGAGTATGGAGTTTTTCCCAGTGGTTCAACCAAAGAGTCAAGCCAATGTTTTTTTATTGGAAGCTCCACTAGAAGAACTGAAGGAATATATGCGTTTTCCGACTCCAGTTACAACACCTTGCGTTACCAAAAGAAGTGCTCAAAAGAAGAATCTGATTGAAGTAATATTAAGAGCAAACGGACTAAGACTCTTCTCAGAAGACCTGTTATTTCTTCCCGTTAATTGCAATCACTCGGAGAATCCGCAAACGGAGCATGAGCTGATATTTCTCAGTTCTGAAGAAATCAGCTTAACAAGTGATATATATGATAATAAATGTGAAGATTTGTTTAGATATGCGAATTGTTTGTGTTCTGATCATAGGCTTGAAACTTTGTGTGGAACCTATGTTTCAAGAATATTGAAAGATGCGTTTTTTGAATGCTTTATGGAGTGTTCTCCCTGTGACGTATGGAAAGAGTTGAAAGCTAGTTCCGGAAACCTGGTTAAAGTTTTAAATAACCTAAGAGAAGACTCACAGAAGCAGATACTGAAGATAACTTGTTTTGTATGGGGCTTAATTGCTTCGGAAAATTGCTCAATGCCTACCAGGAAATGTAAGAGTTTAATTCTAGCATATCTGTCGGGTATACAGCTCACCGAGGATCATTTATTAGCTCAGTTTATTAGCACCATAAGAAGTCTATGTCACTTGAGATTCAGAGTTGTTCTAAATCAGAGCCATGTAAGGGTTTTCGAGATTCTTTCTGGAGAAATGTTTGAAGATGTAGATATTATTGAAACTGAGTTGTCCAAGCACATTTCTCTTGAAATTAGTGCTGAAGAAGCAGTTCTTGTTCCTGAGGATATGTTTTCAGTAAAAGAATTTCTAGAATCAGTGGCTGCAGGGTTTCTTAACAAGTACAAGAAACTACATCTTGTATTCCTCGAAGATTTTGATGAAGAAAAGGTCGCAGAAGTTCAAATTAGTTTGTCCTTCTTTAACCAAAGTATAGATAATGCAAGAGTTGAGTTTCACCTGTCGAAGTACTTTGAAACTCTCTTGAGACAGCTAATTCTCAAGGGTGATAAGAAAGAACATAATACAGCTCATCGAGTTTCTCTTCATTTATCCGACTGCCACTGTCGTGAAGTGTGGATTGAATCATTCAAAAATAACAAGGAATGCCCTTTGAAATCGCATTTCTTGTATCAGTTTCCTAGTCTGAGTTTTACTAGAGCAATACAATTGCTGGAATCAAGTACGTCATTAGCTAAAATCTTATTACCAGGCAATGAAATTTTATCAAAAGGAGACCAAGAGTTTGCTTCTCTAACCGCGGATTATGTAAAGCAGCTGAGGAAGAGGAGATTAGTTCTGTCTTCGGCGCCTCCAAGAACCCGAAGATTTAGAAGCAGAGGACGTCTACGCCAAACCACACTAGCTTGGACCTAGGAAAAAGCTCGAAGGAATACAATACTATACCTATTAAGCTGCTAGCTACAATAATTAGTTCCACACCACTGGGATAGACTGGGCGTTTGAGGTAAACATACCAGTTGGATCATATTTGCGCTTAATACTCAGCAATCTTTGAAAATTGTTACCGTACAATCTGCTGGACCACTCCTCATAGCTGAGAGCTCGATCTCTATAATTGCCGAATCCACGAAGTTCATAACCGTTCTCAACTAATGCCGCTTCAAATGCAATTACATGGCTTTTGAAAATGGAATCCATGTCCTCTGGCCAATCAAACTCATCTCCTAAAACTGGATCCGGCCACATTCTTCCATCAAAGCGAAGAAGCCAAACTTGGTTTCCATGATGCAAAGCAGTATCAGTGTCTTTAATGTCACTAAATGTACTGTTGCCTCCAGAGAAATCCATGAAACCGTTCATGTAAAAACCATCAACAGAAAAAGAAAGAATATCTTCGATCAGAAGTTCATATAACTCAGGTGCCAATTCTCTATTCAACGTCAAGGATTGGTAGTAGAATGCTCTGGTGCCAACAGTTCCACCATTCTCTAGGTTCATGGAGCTCCCAGCAGTAGCCACTTCCAACTCCCATGGGGTCAGTTCTCTGTAGTCGATAGTCACATTTATAGGAATTAAGTCCATAAGAGCTGCAAGAGTCGAGTTGAACTCTGCTGGGTCTGCGAAGGACTGCATTTCAACTCTGAACTCACTTCTGATGTAGAATCTAAAAGCAAAATGCTTTGGTACGACATTAATCCCCCATTCCTGGACAATGCCGAATAAGTTTGCTAATACTGAAGGCGAAAGTGAAGTTTCTACTGAAGCAACCGTCACAAAAATTGCAATATCGTATATTGGTTGCCACGTCTTGGCTGACATTGACAAGATAACTCCATATGAGGCCCCCGCACCTTGAGATGCAAAGAGTAAATCACTTCCTATACCTCCTGTTTCGATCCTTCCGCAAGGCAACATATAAGTAACATTAACGATAGTATCCGTAGGCTCACCCATGAACCTTGAAGTGATTCCAAACCCACCTCCAATATATGAACCCACCATACCAACGCTACCGCCTCGAACATGCGCAATTAGTCCTCCATTCGTTTGGTTTACAAGTTGTGCTACAGTTGCAACTCTTGCCCCAGCTCCAAAAGTTACTACTTCGCCATCGTAAGATACTTGGTTTAACTTACCCACGGAGATGACTAAGTTCCCTGGATCACCAAATCCGTATCCAACAAAAGAATGCTGGCCTGCAAGAACAGAAACTTTCACCTTGGCTGCTGTCGCACAACGAAGACTGTTGCGAATATCTTGCTCATCATCTGGAAAGGTGATTCCTGCTGCTGCCCTTTCACTGAGTAGCTGGAATTGATATACTGATTTGTACAACTCTTCCCCTGGAAACGTTGAAGTCACATTGAAATTGCTAAGGCATGTCTGCAGAAGGTCTTGCGAATCCTGAGCAGTAGTAAATTTAATTGCCAAGCATAAACCAAATACACCTTGCTTGATAAACTTCATTTCTATTGATGCTTTTCTTATGGTGCAACCATATCTTTATTTCTAGGAACTAGTGGTAAATAAAGAGTTACAGTAACTCCGTGCTTCGCAGTAGTTAGTTCCAATCCAGTGTCTAGTATGTTCTATATAAAACAGACTTGCAAGTTGAGTTCACTAGTTCAACACCATATATTTAGTGTTACAGTGGAACACAGTTGTACTGCGTATTGTTTATTATAGTAATACTTGATTATGACCACTGACCAGGAGTTATGGAATATGTGTATTCGAAATACAGTGTCTTATAACACGATATAAGCAGCTAGAATCTAGCTAGACAATTGTATTTTGGTGCGTGGCTTAGAATATGTATAATTGAAGTACTCTTTGTTCCCGGTGTCAATATATCCCTGTTTTATTACTATTTCTTGGATCTCGTTTGAAGATATTCTCGAACTTGTTCATTTAACGCCGAGTAGATACTAGAACTATTTCTTAAAGGATATCTTGTCGTTCTTGGTTTCCTGCTCATAATATATCAACTCACATAGGTTATTGAGTAATAAATTATTTGTTTTTTTTTCAAGAATGTATTTCCTTTGAGAGAAAGGGTAAGGTAGTTTTAAAGTATTGAAGAGGATATGATCTTTCGAGATCTCAAGAATACTTGATTTTCTTCCAGAGATTATTGAAATATAGTTTAGCTCGGTTCTCGATTACTATCCGTTATTAAATAGATGTACAGGAATTCGGGAGATTGGCGCTATCGCAAACAAAGAAATATCTTTTTGTTGCGAGAGAAACTAGCTTCATTATGGATGAAAACCTATAGGAAGTCAAGGGATAAAAGAGAAAAACAGGAAGATACAAAGCTATTGGGGGAGGGGTTTGCAGTACATAGAATAAATGTAATGACATAACCTGCCCAGGGAATACCACGTAGGATAACACTGCAAGACTCTCTGCTATGGATTAAACAAAGTATAGGAACTATATAAGGCCTAACCAAGTTCTCATTTAAAAGTTTGAAGAATTAAATCGATAAGTTACAGCGCCAACATTGAGATTGGCCAGGAACATTGTGGAAAAATTTCAACTATGTGTCACTGAGCTCAAGAAATAAGTACAGTTGAGAATAAGTTCCTCGACCGATGGGGCCAGTATATATGTCCATGCTTGGTAAACTGAGCTAGCAAGCGTTTCGAGTTAATTTGCATAAATTACACAAGTCAAGTACAACATTTTTTGCTTTTATCAAGTAAGCAAATTTCAAATTGCCACTATTATTTCATTGACGGAAGGTTGTAGCAAGTGAACGGAATCTGCAAGTGCGGTTCCTTGTAGTAGCAGAGACTCAACTTGTCAAACTAAACTATTTCCAGATACAGTTAGATCTGCTCTAATGGTAGGGTTGAAATGTAATACAATAGTTAAGGTTTGTGTTCCTAAGTTTTTTACTTCATCCTATCGTTCTAAGTAGAGTTGTAGCCTGAGAAAAATTTCTCATTGAGGAATTGAAGATACTCAAATTCAACCTTACGCGGCACCAATTTTGGGAGTTTAAAGCTACGTGAAGCTCAGCCATGAAACTCAAAATCTTGAAAATGTCCCTCATCGAGGATCCTCAGCTTCACAATAAATTTCTTAAAAACAATCATTAAATATCTATGTGAGTTCCTTATTCATTGTCTCAATATATTTCTTACTCAATGTGAAACGGAGACTCTCTCAGTCACACGATAAAATCTTCAAAAATAGGAATGAGTTCCTAATGAGGACTCTCACGTTACGCACTTAGTTCTAAGTAAACAGGCAGGGAACATATTTAGTCTTGATGAGTTATGAAGTATAGCACTACTCTTAACTGGTGCCATGAACATAACAAAAAGGTTTTGAAACTACTTCGTCTTTAAAACCCTTCCCCAACTGAATTACTTCTGTATCACACGCTTCTGCCTAAAGTACGAAGCAAGTTGAGTTTTTTGCTATTTTGAAATTACCAGATTTTCACTGCCCTCTTACCGTTGGGTGTTCATATTTCTGAATTACAGTCAGCATGTGTTTGCAGTCAACAACCAAACTGAAAGTGAACATCCGGATTGTTCAAGAATTTTAAGTAGTTTCCAGAATTTTGCTTTTTTACAAGTTTTCAAGAAGGGAAATTGTTGTCGAGAGAATTATGGTACTTTCAAATTGGAACTGACTTTGTTCTTATTATGGTCTTAGGTAATGAAAACTGGTGTAGCATATGCACAGGGTGTTTCAGTGTAAAAGGAGTCAAGATATTACAACTTGTCTTTTCCGAAGTTTTAAATAAAATAATCTTATTGCGAAATGCTGCGAGCCATTAGGGGTTATAAATGCCTTCAACACATCAGTTGAGGATTTACATGAAATTAACGATGTGTCCTGTGGTCCACATATGTTTGGAACAAGTGCTTCAGTCATAATGTATTTGGGAGTTTACAAGTCACGTTCGACTTGATGGTTTTTAATTAGAGGTTTTCTAACACTCTGGTTCGATATCTTGGTAATGGGAGTTAGACAACGAGCCATCAAAGCTAAGTCATAGCGATGTAATACATATCATAATTAACCAGAACATTTTTGACGTCTTGCGCAATCGTGGAGCAGGAGTGACTCTAGAGACCGAAAAATTATGATGGAATAGTGTAGGAAATGAAGATCTTAAGGCTAGTATAAACAGTAATCATCAATAATCAACGTTGCATTCGATCTATGAAAACAAAATAATAGGATAAACATGGTAAAGGAAAAATCGGATTCAAGCATAAGCACATTATTATGCTTACCTATGTAACACTTCTATAATGAAATTAAACTCTGTTCTCAAATAGTTCACAACTGATGTTTGTTTTCTGAAGAATGCGGAAATCGTACACAGGAGCCTTCACATAAACTAAGCCTAGATAAAAGGGTTAAGTGCAAAATAATTATATGATTGTAATGATTCTTCGTTCAAACCTACTAATTTTCAATTCTGATTAGTAACTTGTTCCAACTTACACTATTAAGAAACCTGTTTTTTCTTAATCACCTATAAATTTGAATAGAAAATCAAACTACTTATTTCGGATTCATCTTTTAAATTTAGAGAACGCCTTATAAACAAAAGGGCCTTTTTAGGTCACATCTAAGTTTTTTTCATTTTCTCTAGCTTGTAATCAGTCATCAATCTTCCTTGGGCGGTACTAAATTTGTTCATTCGATTATACTAATTTTGAAGTCATATTTTCTTGGAAATTCCATTTCAACCAGTTTGATAACTGAAATTAATTGCTTCGGACATACAATAACCCATTCCTTCATAGTTTATTCTTCTTGCTTGTTGTTTAGGTCCCCGGGGTAATTTAATGCTGGATTCTTAAACCTGGGAATATTTACATATAAAATATAACTCAATATGGAAGAGTGACCGCAAAATAAAACTCCCTCAGGATTTTTGGTTTCGCATGCTTAAGTGAATAACATGCAACGTTATGTTTTCAAAGCCCTGAGCTAAGTAAACAGGCTTTCTTCAGTAAGAATAGAGAAAAGGAAAGCTCTCAGTTTAGAACACAAGCACAATCAAATGTATCCTTTGATGTTCAAAGTTTTAACGTTAGTAGCTACACAGTGCTATAATACTGTAATTGCTCAAGTAATGAATTAACACTGAACAACGAACAAGTTTTTCTCAAATTTAAAACTCATATAGCTCATTGACCAATTGATCGATTCACAGCAACCTTCATCCCATTGAAAGTTTTCTAATACAGGATGCACAGTTCAAGCAACATCAATATGTGTGATAGTGTTTATTTATTGAAGCAAAAGTACAACTAGCACTGTGTTCTGTGAACAAAATCGTCATCTAGAGACATTTCTAATTTAAGGAACAAATTGTAGTAAGATAACAATTGAAGAAGTTTGTCATCTGAATTAAAAATTTATTACTTGCTTACTTTCAAATTCCTCTTCATATGATTTATCTATCAATCATTACCAGACTGCAAAAAGATTTTAGATAATACACTATATATAGTACTAACATTTCAACCCTGCAAGGATGCTGCAGTAGAAAATGCTATAGCTTACAACAATACATTTTAGATACTAAGAAGATAATTTATCTACTAGTCTAGATTATTATTTAACAAAATGACTTTTCATGTCGATGTACCGGAACATCTTAACATCTTTGATATAAGAAGAGCTTTGACTTTTTTCAAGGAAATTATTCATTAAACAGATGAAAGACTTCCTAATGAGTTGACCAGAGATAATAACTGTCGTTATTTATTTCCAGCCAATAGCCCAAAGGATAATAATTCAGTAGATTTTTCTTTGAACACATAGAAAAAATGAACTAATTAAAACATTCTTAAGAGCAATTCCGTATAGTCTATCTCTTACGGAAATCCACACCTGAACTAATTCTCTTGCCTTACAAGGATAATCTGTTAGGTTAGTTGAATATTTTAAAACAGATGGTAGTAACTATATGTCATTCTCAGTGAAGAACAATGTTCTTAATCGTGAAACTAGAATTAGAAAGTTGCCTCTTATTTTACTCGGGAATAGTTATTGTTGGTACCACATGTTATTGATCACACGAACAAAAAAAATGCATTACTTTGGATTAGTTTTACCAGTAAAACCAACTAGGCATACTAACGAAGAGAATTAATTTTCAATCAGAATGAAAAACAACAGTTTTCTAAGATTCTGCTTTCTTTCACCACTGAACTTTTCTTTTAAGGAATATTATTTTCTAGGTGATAATATATAATAATTCAGTAAGTCAGTGCTAGTAGCAAGAGAAAGATCAATATTTTGAGAAGGATTTTAAACTATCTAGCAAACAGAAAGCTGAGTTTGAGTAATTTCTTCAAAAGAATGTATTGAAATCTTTTCTGGTTATTCCTTAGTTGGGCATTCAATCACAACATTGTTAACCACTGTAACTAGAAACCATTCAAGGCTTTATTTCACCTGAGTAATAGAATTAGTAGTAGTAGCAAATTGGCTCTCGTCGAGAATACTTCCAGATAAGTACCTGAACTAGTAATTAGCAGGTTCTTAACAAGAGTTAGTTGTTCATTAATGTATTTCTGTTCTTAGTAACCAGAATAATAATTTTTCTTATCTGGATCCCATTAGCGTGTATAAATCATTTAATCACTTATTCAGAAAGAAAAATCAAAAGCAGTTATATAGAAATCGAATAAAAATAAATCAATAGAATCGAGTTATATAGTATAACAAATACCATCAGCTAGAGGTCCTTCATAATGAACAGCTGAATTACTTACGATCTTGCAGTTACTTTAACCATGCCAAACTGATTAATGGACCCATTGCCCACCTTTGACTGATATTCCATGAAAATGTGATAACTATATTCCTAAAACTATAGAGAAACCAGTATTGTAAGTAACGTATTTCCTACTTAGCTTGTGATGACAGTATTTGTACACGCAAAACAGTTTTTGAACCAGAACAAATATTGAAGCAAATACTTAAATTTAGCAACTTAAACCAATTCCTCCTTTTATCAGTTCCAAACTAATGGAATTGACTGTGCGTTTGAACTAAACATACCAGTTGGATCATATTTTCTTTTGATACTCACTAATCTGTCAAAATTGTCGCCATATAATCTACTTGACCATTCTTCCATAGAAAGAGCTCTATCTCTATAATTACCAAACCCACGAAGTTCATATCCATTATCAACTAAAGCATTTTCAAATGGAATTAAGTAACTCTTAAATATGGTATCCATATCTTCTGGCCAATCAAACTCATCTCCAAGACCTGGATTTGAGTTAATTCTACCATCAATACGAAGTAACCAAACTTGATTCCCATGTTGCAAAGCAGTATCCGTATCTCTAATGTCACTGAAGGTACTATTTCCTCCAGAGAAATCCATAAAACCTGTAACTCTAAATCCATCTACATCAAAGGAAAGAATATTTTCCACAAGTATTTGAAAGAGTTCTGGTTGCAACTCTTGGTTTAAAGTGAGGGATTGAACATAAAATGCTCTAGTTCCCACAGTTCCTCCATTGTCCTCATTCATAGATGATCCAGCAGTAGCAACTTCCATTTCCCAAGGAGTCAGTTCCCTATAATCATTAATGTACATTTGAACTGGAAGAGTATCTAAAAGTGTTTGAAGAGTTGAATTAAACTCATTGGGATCCGCAAATGACTGCATACCAACTCTTAGTTGGTCCTGAACATAAAATCTAAACGCAAAGTGTCTTGGGATAATATTAACTCCCCAGTCTTGCACTATACGAAAACATTCTGCTAGCACTTCTGGAGTAAGTGAACGGTCTTCTGATCTAATATCTACATATATTGCAGTTTCGTAGATTGGTTTCCAAGTTTTGGCCGACATTGACAAAATTACTCCATATGAAGCACCTGCACCTTGAGCTGCAAACAGTAGATCACTTCCTATACCACCAGTTTTAATCCTTCCACATGGCAACATATAAGTTACATTGACTAATGTATCTGCTGGTTCTCCTAGAAACCTAGAAGTTATTCCAAAACCACCTCCAATATAAGAACCTACCATTCCTACACTAGCTCCACGAACATGTGCAACCAGTGCTCCATTCGTTTGATTTACAACCTGTGCTACAGTTGCCACTCTTGCTCCAGCTCCAAATGTTACTATTTCACCATCATAACTTACTTTGTTCAAATTTCCGACGGAGATAACTAGATTTCCAGGATCACCAAAACCGTATCCAACAAACGAGTGCTGGCCTCCTAGAACAGAAACTTTGATATTCGCTGCTCTAGCACAGAGCAAACTGTTACGAATATCTTTTTCGTTCTCTGGAAAAGTAATTGCTGCTGCGGCTAGTTCGTTGATTAACTGGAACTGATAAGTAGAGTTGTATAACTCTTCTCCTGGAAAGGTAGAGGGAATATCAAACAAGTTGAGACAAAGTTCCAATGCTTCTTGCTTCTGTGTAGCAGCAGCTAATTGAAAAAAAACAACCACGACTGCAACCGTACTTATCATAAACTTCATAGTGAAAACTTTCTTTGCTTTGGTCGTGTTTACCACACCTTGAGTGGTTCACGGAAACACGGGTGACTCAAGTTTTCCCCAAGATATACATGGAGGTTTGAAAAGTTGGACCCGAGGTTTTTGGTATTGTCCTAAGTTGAATTAAACCAGCACTTGTTGTCCTTGTTGTGTACTTGAATCTTTGTCTAACGGTCATTTTTACTATTTATATTCTTCCCGGGTCGCAAAGAATTCGGGAATTGTTTGTTTGTCGTTCATTAGGCGTATTTATCGAGAAAATAAAAGCTTCTCGAGAAGGATTTTACCTAAATATTTGTATTGTGAGATAACGAGAGAGCTCTTCTTGAGAAGCTCTCGTTAAGATTTTCTTGTTAAACACGCCTATAATTCGTGCTAGTTTGGAATGATATAATCCCGAAATAGGTAAATTTTGCAGCATTAGTTTCTCTTTCGTGGAATACTAGCCAAAGCTGGATATAGATATCAATCTAATCTATACATGAAAAATTCATCTAGAGAGAGAAATAAAGTTATAACCCATCTTGTTAAAGCCCAAATATGTTTTAAATATCATTAGTTTATAGTTAATGTATGTCTAAGGTAATGGATTTATTAAGATCTCATGTATTTTTTTTTAGAAATGCAGAACAAATTATCTTTTATAAAGGAAGTTTCTCGTCAAGTGCTTCTGCTGCGGGTTAAAACAATCAGATTCATTACATTTTTGGACTTTGATTTAATTGCCAATAGACACTAGAAAAGGAAAGTAAACGACAGAGGTAAATAATGGGAGGTGGTTTTCTATGCCAACATATCCTTTGCCACTTTCTGATTGCTTGAAATCACCCAACTAGCCAAATGGTTCATATTCTTATTTTAATAAAGTAACAGAAATCACAAAATTAGATATACCCATATCCCAACTGAAGGAACTAGTCAGCTTAACTGAAAAACAAGAGTTCCAGGCATGAAAACAAGTCAAATCAGACAACAGCTATGTTCGTAACCTTCTCAAGGCTTGAAGCAAACAAATTCAGCTAGAGAAGACAGGGTTCCCACCTAGCTGCAGCAGTTGATGGCTTAGAAAATTCCAATATTAACACCAAAAAACTTAGGAGGTATAACATTCGGGTATCTCTAGGGAGGTGTCTCATCCTGATGGTAACAGTAAGTTTGATCCTAAAATTTCTGAGTACAAATTGGTTGTTAACTGTGGAGTTCATGGTGGACATGAAGCAGAAGGAGAGAAAAATCTTAAAAGGTTCTTAAGAAGCTTTAGCGAAGATGGGGCAGAATTTCTCTTAACTCTTTCACCAGTTGATTCCTCACTAGCTGCAACAACATTTATATTCAAAGAAAGATTTCTTGGAGTTCCTTTTGAGAGGGGGTTAATAAGATATGTGTTGAGAAGTAGAAAAATCAAAGGAAAACCTTTAGAGGATATAAACCAAAGTGAAATAATTAAGTATGGAAGAAACTGTCTAAGAAGATGGGGTCTAGTTGGATTTTACTTTGATAAGAGTATATCTGGAAAAGTCACAGCTGGGAGTCTTATTTTTCAAGAATCTTTAAAAACTAAACTAAGAAATATATAAGCTCAGGCCCTTCAAATTGATACAAGTCATGGACTCCTATGCTAAAAATTTTTAAATTATATTCATTGCTTGACTGAATTGCCTCTATAAAACAGTATAGTTCCAATACATTATTATGGGATCTGAGAACTGGTTTGAATTTAGGCCTGCTTTAGAACAACTATGAGTCGATGGAGCATCAATGATGTCGACAGATACCAGTGAAGCTTTACCACTTACAGTTGAGAAAGTAAATGTTTTGTAAGTGAGATGTACCTAGTATTCTTGAGGTCCTACCCTGTATAGCAATTGAAATAACTGCATACTCTTCTTACTAATTCTAGGAGGATTTGTGTTTCACCATCTTCTAACACATGTAGCCTCCTTTACGATTCAATGTTGAATAAGACAAAATGGTGTATATGCATCGAGAGGAACACCCAAAATTCATACCTACAAGGAATAAAAAAGGTATAAATGTTATTTTGCACCTACAGAAGTAGAATATTAATAATATCCCTTAGTTCCAGTCAGACCCTTGAGTTATTATACGTTAGGATTAAAGGAGATAATGATCTAAGAAGAAAATAAGAACATGGAGCAAGAAACAGTGCCCTTCATATCACTAATAAATTCTACAGAGAAACGAATTTCTCTCGTTGAATGAAATGTAAGTTCAAATTGGCCAGAGTGAGAAAGTTTTCATAGAGATAAGACATATAATGAATCAAGAGGTTCACACCACACTTGGATGCTACATTGTTCGAGATCTTCGATATTCAACATAAATCTTAAGAGAAAAGCAGAAAGAACAGCTATAGAGCGTCGGATAAATATTTATCCGACAAACGGAGATAGTATCTTAAAACAAACCTATGGCTTAGCTGTAACCGGCATCCTCTCTGCAGATATTACGGAGGTATGTTCATAGAGCTTAATAAGAAGGACATGACGCGAGACGCATTACTTCCAAGATGTGATTATAAGTGTCGTCCATCGAATGAAGCTGAAAAGAAAAGTATGGGAGTATAAGTGATGCCAATGTTAATGTTTTTATTTCAGATGAATACATAATCTTTCAAAGTAGTAAGGGTTAGAAAAACCCAACTGCAAAATATTCTCAAATAACATCAATATTCTATCAACTAGCAGTTGTAACAAAGGGGGATGATAAAGATTCGGCAAAGTGCTTTAGAGCTCTTGTGAATATGAAAAATTTAATGAAGGAAAATGCAGATTGCAGGTTTTCTATTTCTTCAGAAAACACATAACAATAAGCCAAATCAACCCGCACTCTCCATAAAAGTGTACCGTTAAAAAAAGAAAGGGAAATCACTACTTAATAATATCTCAACTAACCTTCAGACATATTTTCTCATTTACTTTATTATTTTTTCCATGTAGGTAAGAGACATGGTTAGGTTTCTGCGTAACGCAACCTCCCGTTATCACTCCGAAACATAACAGGGAATTGCTTAGGTGTTTTCAAAACTTAACCCTTTCTTAGCATTGTCAAAAAGAATCGGGAGAAAAATAATCAGAGATCTCCACCCTGAGAACTGAATAGGCGGAATCCTGGTTATGGGTGGAATTTGATTTATTGATCATTTTTCATTAAGGAATTTACAAATACTTTTCTTGTTGATTGATTCTGATGATGCCCAAATAATTTTGATTGATCATGGATACTCATTTAATTATCAATAATAAGCTGGTTCATAAGTCCTCTTTCTAAGCGACAAGAAAAGCTATATTTAATTTGGTAACAGTTCGAAACTTAAAAAATACGGGTTATATGCTCTTAGTTCATCCTATAAACGGAGGGTTACCAGGTTATATATTCTTTTTATATGGATTTTTTAAGGCACCTAAAAATGTATATTCATGTGCTGCGTGGTCCAAGACCACATTACACAAATATTTATTGCTAATTGATTGATAAACAAAACCAAATCAAAATAGAACATTTATTGATAAATTAATTAAGCTCTACCTCTAGTTCTAGAGCAAATGCAAGTCTTCTTCGATACACCAAAAAATGAAACAAGGTTGCTATTTTATATCAGCATCCCTTCAGTTGATAATTTTGTACTAGAAATGAAAAAAAACTTAGTTAGTGCAATGTAACATCCAAGCTTGGTAAACAGGGGAAAGTTGATTACAGGCACATTACTATTATCAGACCATGATGTTTTATTTTTCCATTGGAGTCCCAACGCTGGATAGAGTATGATGCTCAGAAAAAAAAACAATAGGTTTGGATATCCCGCTAGCCACTAAATACTTCCGGATTTATGCACCGGTCTTGTGGTATATCTCTAAAATCGTATGCAACTTGCTAAGGAGTTACCATTGTAAAACGCTTTGCTACTTCCATATCATCTAGCAAGTAATCCAACCATTACAGAAATTTGAAGGATAAAAAAGATAAGAGTTTCATTTTATGTATGAGTAAGTCAAACTTATTTTTCCTATTTGTAGTTTTCTTCGCAGTATCATTAAATTTAATAAAATCAACAACCTTTATAGTTTTTGACCTGTTTGAAACTATCAACGTACACATTGCAATTTCGGAAATATATATTGCTTTAGCAACCATTGTTTTAATATTTTTTTTAATTCATCTCAATAAAAAGTTCTCCTTCTCAACCAGGTGAGCATTGATATCTAACTGTAACAGTTTTCTCTTATTTCACCCGTAGTTTGTGGGTCTTAAGTTCAGCAGTGTAGAAATCAATCAGTAATAAAAAAAAATCCTATAACGCTGCTCTAGGGTTAATATTTTTATATATGTGCAGAAGAGGTAACGAAACAATTCAATTAAACTTATTTATCTTTGTCCTGAGGTATTGATATATTATTCTCATATCTTCTTTGACATTAACATCAAGATTAGTACCTTCATAAATTTTCAAGAATTGTCCACTTTCATATTTCTCATGTATTCATTTTTTGCTATTTTCTCTGTATTATTATTTCATTGGAATAAGAGTAAAGACTTACTAAATATGATAGAGTACGATTTAAGCTGTCTTTTTTTAATTTAATACTCTCCAATAAATTCTCAATAATATCCAGGTTAATCACATATAGTGCTTTAAGCATGTTATCTATATTAAATCTTCACTTGTTCAAGCTCCAAACTATTTTCTTCGAACTAAAAATCAGGATCTAGACATTTTCTTAGTGTTTCAAATAGCTCTGGTCATCTCTAATTTCTGCAATCACACCTCATTTTGCGAGTATTTGTCTCAAGAAAGCTAGATGGTATAAACTACTGGCTCACAATTGGTCAAATTCAACGATCAAATAATCTCAGTTTAACACACTTATTATCACGGAATCTAAATTTTGAGATATATAATACCCCCCCCCCCCGAAAAATAAATTTATCTTATCCAAAATACACAGTTCAAGCACCGAGTGCTCGTTAGTGCAAATTTTCTTAATATACTATTCTCTTCAATAAAATCTCATTTGAAAATATGCAATAAAGCAGTAGCTTATTTTAAATCTAGCTACCAAATGTCTAGTTATGTCGTATGTTTTTTCCCATGTTTTCCTCTAACAAAAATAATATGCATTATCTTGTATTAATTCAACGTAGTCAAAGTCATAATTTGTAGTTTCTATTTTTGGGATTACAACTTCTGTGTCATTGGAAAATTTTAACATTATCCTTTTCTATAGTAAATACTCTTTCCAAATTGTTTTCCCGTAAATTAATTATATCTATGTAAGTGAATTTGATAAAATATTTTTTTAAGGATAGAATGAAAATTTTAGAATTTTATTTTCCATTTTCAATATGCCTATTTTGACTTACAGGTTTCGAAGTATCACCACTCAGCTAACCCTAGCCTTGATTCTGGAAAGTATAGCCAAAAGTCTCTTACTACTCTTATATTTAAAGTTCTCTGTATTGTCTTATTTCTGCTTCTGTATGTACCTTTAACTTTAGTATGTATCATGTTTAAGAAAGTAGTTTGCACTTACTACAAATAATGATGATGATGAATGTAGAAACTAAGAATATAAAATAAACCCATGGTGCTTTTAGATATATTGTTATCTTCTTTATTCTTAGTTCCTGAATTTTTTGCCTAGGTTGATAAAACAATACATTACTCTCTGATATTATACTGCGGCAAAATAAAGTGTAAAGTTTTGATAATCATTACTAGTATTTTATTTCAATTTATGCAACAAACTTAATCATTCTTTATCACCCACAAATAGTTGAAGGGCCCATTGGATATATCATCAGCTATATCTTTTGGATGAACCCGACTCTTTGAAGTACAATTTTCGATACATCTATAACTCCTTTAAATTGCATTACAATTGTATTCCCCAAGAATTTACCATTCAAACTAATATTCTTAATAAACTTCTGAATATCATCCAGTCCATTTATTTCTCTTCTTATATATTCCTCAATCCTTAGATATTGAAATATCTTTTTATTATTGCAAACTTCGCCCATGAGTCATAAATATTGCAAAAAATTATTTATATTTTGATGAACTGGTGCCAAAATTCTCTACTAAAAAGATAGTCTTTCATATTCAAATAAAAATACAATATCATCCAAAGATTTAGACCTTTTAAGCACACTCTATTCAATAAATTGAAGTCATTTAACGAAACCAATAACATATAAATAACCTCTATCATTTACAAAAGCATTTATATGATAATTGTAGAGAAAAATTCACATCACCATTGTTATATAATTCATTGCAGGGGTTCAAACTAGTAAATGATTTAAGTTATAAAACGGGGCAATTCTCGACAAAATGTTATATACCACACTTTTTTCCAGAAAATTATTAATACAACTTTAGGTATCCTTCATGCAGATATGTACTTGACTTAAGATGTTACCAAGCTATAGGATATGTATAAATTTCATATTTTTAAGTTTTTTTTTAATTCTTAATAAAAAGTTACTTGATTGTGTGATATGGTGTTAATCAACAGAAAAAAAATATGAGGAAAATTTTGGAAAAGAGATCATGATCCATAATATATCTTGATTTTAAAGCGTAAAAGCATTCTTACTTGAATCGGAGTTATGCAATATTTAATTTTTTACAGAAAATTCATTGTTGACTTTTACGATAATGAAAAAGAATTATGTTCGAGCAGAAAAAGTACAAAGAAATCAAACGTATTAATAAGGGATATTTGATTTACGGAAATAAGTTTAAGCACTCGATACAGAAATAAGGAATGGATGGAGCCATGTTATACGGAGAGCCTTAGATATTTTCTTATCATAATAACATATTTCAATAAAAAATTGTTTGAAACTATGTCTAGAAAAATAGTAGCACATATAATTAGATACCTTGTTATATAGCATAGAGTTTAAACTTTGCTTAAACTTACAATTTATAGCTCAAGACAAGAAATGACGAGCTTGAATACAACTTGGTACATTTTGGATTGTATCGGTTCTATATAAGTCACTTCAAAAGTGTAATTTTCTTTTGTGGGTGACGATTAATGTATTTGAAAAGATGTTGATTTTAATTATCTTAAATAATAGTGTCAAAATTTAAATTTATGTTAAAATTACAATTACCGATGGAGCAGCCATCATTCACATAAGGGAAAAAATTGTATAATACAAAGACAACTTCAAGTATTAGAATTAATTTAGATATTATGGTTTGGGGTTTTCTTATTAGTTCCGTAATTTTTATAGTTACTAAAGTATGGATAAGCAACCAACTATAGTCGCCATCATTGAGCTTATCTGTTGCCTGTCATTTATTTGCCGTCCAAAGTGTGGTATTCGATACCAATTTGGTGAGCGGTGTCTTGCTAAACCATCTACACTCTTATACGGGGTATAACACCATTAGTTCGTCTCAAATATTTTTACCGAATATTCAAAAAAAATTCTTAATCTGAAATCTAATGAAAAAAATAAATAAATATTAGCTTTATGGTAAATCTAGTTTTGTAAAATGGTTGGATCTTATTGCAAAATAAATGAAACCTAAAAATACCCAAGTTTTGAAATTCTGGAAGAACTAGTATTGAAGTTAGCAAAAATGAATATTCTTAAGGTTATAAGCTATGAGTAATCAAAAAAGCACAAGAAAACAGATTTTTTCCACCGGAAAACTTTTCTCGGCAGGATAATGTGAATGATAATTTTCTATTAGCCGTAAATCAAAAACAGTGCTTCTATGTTAATATACCGAAGAAAATATATGGATAATTTTTTGCTTAAATATGTTTCTTATGAATGAAATTACCCGGGTTTGTCCAATCATTTTTGTGTGATAAATAGTTAAAAATATTCCAAACACACCTTAACTTAAAATCTATTGCTGTGAAGTAATCCCACATTTATTATATAAACTTTGGTAGGGATAGGAATGACAGCCATGCACCAAGAATTTTACAAAAATATTTGATTAATTTTGACTGCAGCAAGTGAAATTATTATTAAACAAATAGCAAGATATACATTTCATAAAATAGTCTACCAAGAATCTATTATTTTATATTATTCATAAAAGTAATAAGTATGTTGTAAAAAAGTAGAGTATCTTGAAGTACCTTTGCAAGAATAGTTTATTTATTCTAGGTAGATAATTTTAATCATAAAATTTATAGAATTAATAAAAAAAGAGAGACTTTTTTCATATAAGAAAGAATTAAACTATATCCTTTCCAAAGAACAAGTGGATAGATTATGCTTTCCTAGTAATAAAAATTTGAATCTAGCGAATGAAACTAATATGTACTTATCACCCTATCTGAATTAAAAAGACTGGGTCATATTAAATATTTCTATCAGCATTCCTGTAAATTTTTTAGAATATGTATTTTCCTTAATTAAGATCTCGGCATGAACTCTTTTCTTTTTATCTAGGTTCTTAATTGGTAATATTAAAGAAGATACATATATATATATATATATATTTATTTATCAGATAATTGTTTTAGATTAAGGTTTCGGGGTCTTTGAAAAGGCTCATCTTTAGTTTTGGTATAATAAGGCATCTTAGCTAGCATCAGAACCATCTAATAACTTTTCATACACTAATATTCTCGTTTTATTGGTCTGAAGATGCAAGTACTTGTACTGTTATAAATTATAGAAATGCTTCGGGATGAACAAAAAACATTTTTTCTTAGACTAAAAATTGCAAAATAGCTTCTTTTTTTCTTATTTTAGCATGGGGTCTTAAATCATTCTACACATTAACAATGTTATCTTTAACCTGGATTTTGAGCATTAAGGATGTTTGTCTAATGACTTACACGTTTGATATCAAGTTAGTATCAACTCTTTCCTTTAGAGCGGCTAACAAACTATACAAAAAAGACTTCAATATTTTATTTTGGATAAATTTTTATTACCAAGTTTCATTTGATAAATTTTAAAATACAAAATCTACATCGTGACTTCTATTTATCCTTTGCTATAATATGTAGAAACGTATCATTATTAAAATACTTTGTCATTAGATGTACCTTCTGAAATTATCTTCGGATCTCAGCAAAGTTCATAGAAAAATTTTGTACGACTGAATAAGTTTAAAGAGCCTCCTTGAAATCTTAATTAAAAAATGAGAACTTACAAATTAGCTCATTAGAAAGGGGTTAAATGGGGAAAATTTCCTAATTCAGATTGAACTATGGATATCCTATTAATGGGATAATGATATTATAAATACATTGCCCTATGATTAAAGCTCTTTCATTATTATACAATCATATCAATCTCTTTATCATTTATCCATAATTTCGATAAATAAAACAATTAAGTGGTATAAGAAGGGGAAACAGTTCTTAATAACTTGAACAAGAAATCTGTGGCTAGAATGTTTTGAGTTCGGAGTCAGATACTCCTCGCAATGTCATTTGTCATATCGATTACCAAAATATTATATTATGATACTTCGTCTGAATAATCGATGAGGAGAATAATAATTTCCCATAGACAACACACAGAGAGAGAGAGATGCGCGCGCGGGGGGGGGGTGACAACAAAGTGAAGTGCACTAGAAGATACGATATAAATATTAAAAGTTAAGAAAACCCTGAAATGCGAAGTATTCTCATCCTAGCGCAGCGGGGAACCTTTCGGGCTCCCAACTAGGCCCTCGATGAATATGAGGATGAGTTTTTTTTTCATAGCTTGAATACAGAAAAATTATAATATGCATAGAAAATAATAAATACATATTTGAACTAACTTAGTTACGAGCTTAGGACAATTGATTTTGAATACTGAAATTGACAAGATTTTTATAAGATTAAAATTTGAACTTAAATGGCTTAAGGATAATAGAAAACATTCTAGCTCTATGTTAATAATTGTTATTTCGTTTCTTATTTTTCCATAAATAAAATTTCAAGGCTTGCATTTTTGCTGTTTGTGGGTTCCCTTTTGTTTTTTTCGATTTCTAATTCACATTTGCTTTCTTATTTCCTATTTTCCTCTTTTTCCTGTTTCCTATTTCCCTCATGTTTTTCATAATTCGCATTTCCTTTTTGGCTTTCTTTCGTGCTTTCCAGTTATATTTTTCATGTTTCCTGTTTCATGTTTCCCTTTTTTTTTCCTATTTCAATTTTGTTGTCTTGTTTTTTCAAAAAAAATGTGAGCAATTAAAAATTTGACCAATGAGATTTAGGAGTATTTGACTCCTGAATCAAAAAATCTTCTTCCAGAAATGTGCAACCCTTAGAACTGGGTACAACTAGATGCAATCTTATAGTAGCAGAATTAGGCTACTTTCACTAATATTAACTCATTTTAATTTGGATTCGCTTCACTCTTCCAGTAGCTGAATTTCATAAACGTAAGTTATCAATTATTAGTGCTCAACGACTTGGTTCATATGATTTTGTCCCTAGGACAGTGGTTAGTATATCTCCCATGGATAAATGTTAATTCTTTTCAAGTTACTCGGTTGTTATGAGCTTTATCAAAATCCTGTAACTAGAGTTCAGCTTATTCAGTATTCAAGATCTTGAAAACGATACCTTATTCAATATCTGTTAATTATAACTTGGTTGCGAGTCAAATTTTCATCAGAAAGCATTTACTACCTGTATGTGTATATATTTATAGATTTAGATACCTTGTGCCAAAATAATTTTGTTTGATATTGATTTTTTTCAAGTTTTCTCGTATGTTGCAGTTGTAATTTTATCCCTATTTACAGACTTCTTGCCATGATATATATGACGTTCTGCAACATTTACAGGCGATTTGTTTCTTAAATAATTCTATTGACTATTACCTTTTAGCCTATAACCCAACCGGCAACAAGATGCACAATCTTCAAAGTCTTCGGATATATATAAATGTCAGGATCAGAAAATATGCTTCTTCTTAATGTAATGGTGCTTTCACTGGATGGAAATTTTGTGACCTTGATGTCATGGATGTAATATTCAGATATGCTTTTATTGTTGATGTTTATTTAGTTGTGAACATACCATAAAATATTTTAGTTGACATTGTACAAAGATGCGTCACAGGTTCATATGCTGTGAACCACCTCAGAAGTAAGTACAAAGCCTTTTCGTTTAACAACCGAAACTTGGTTCCATTTAATTATGTGCGCAAAGTTTAGATGTTTCGATAACATTACTGAGTAGTAAACCATGTGATCAACACAGGAATGTCCTTCATAAGTAAACTTTACTTGGGTTCCATTTTGCTACTACTACCAAAAAATATATATCGGGGACGGCAATTGCGCGTCTAAGTTTAATCGGTAATAGAAATCCGCGTTTGATAAAGAAATTTGCTTGTGCTAAATTGAGCCAAATATAGAAAGAATCATATTGACAGCTGAGTAATTTGGAGATGTTTCTTGAGAAAATTTTCAAGATTTAAATTATGAATGAACAATGATTCTAAAGAAACGAAATTTCCAATCCATGGAAAACTTAGCTTAAGAGGAGGTACCGAATAATAATTCTTTAAGGGAGCATCCATGATTTGTGATACTGTGATAATCATGTAAGTCTCATGGAAATAGAATTCAAAATTTTATGTTATTGATTCTAAAGCATCCTGCATTTAGCTCCTTCTCAACTAGTATGTAATTTTTAATAGATGAAGTTCCAAAACCTTGAACATTGTGCAAAAATTGTTAACACAGAACATGTTAAAGACAAGTATATGGACAACGAAGACTCACCGTCCTTTGCATTCAAGTTATATACTAGATGTTAAATCTCTTGTAATCAAGGAATATGATTGCATTCAATATATTATAAGTGTCATCGTCGAACCTGTATTTTATTGCTATCTATTTGCTAGGATATCTGCAACAGCTTTTATTTTATTTATAACCGAATAAGTTTAATATTCCTTAACCCAAAATCTAAAGTTCCTCGAAAGAAATGGTTAATTGTAAGGTTCTGTAATCCCCGCAAAACATAAATATTAACATTGGGGAGCGGATTATCTATGCAGGGTTCTTAGCTAAAAATTGTTATTCACTTGAAAATACCTAATGAGTCATTTACGTATTAAACAACGATAATCGTGAAAATTAAAAGAAAGTAGGTAATGACCTAATTAGTATTCCTTTACTGTTTTCTAACTTTTATTTCTCCCTAAATAAATGAGGATAATATGGGCACTTGTCTCATAAGAATAGAAGACATGTTGCATCAATGATGGCAACACTGAGCTGAAAAAACTAGAACAACTGAAAAAAAATGAGACTGTTTGTAGGCTATGTAGATCTTTTCCTGTTTTCATTTTTACGAATACGGACTTTGCAATCCATTATTATTCGAATGATTGCGTTGATTTGAGTACTCCGATCAATGGAATCACGCGTACTAATTCTCGGCAACTACGCTACCTGCATCTAGACTGAGTCAATAGCAAGAGTCAAAACTCATCGAGATAAGTTGAGCTCTAGATGGTAAATAGCAACTGGGTCAAGTCTCTGCGACATATATGTTGGAAGAATATGTATATACTATGCCATACCCCAACGAGCAGAACTCTTCCTGACATTGGTTAATTTATAGGCATAGCTGGTGATATTCATGGTCCCTACACTAAATGGCTCAACAGATTTAAGTAGCTGCACCCAATAATGTACAAAAGTATCGGACATTTTCAATGGTACTTACCATGTAAGTTTAGGAAATTTAGTTCTCAACATGGAAGGAAGCTCATGATTTCATTTTTTTTGGGGGGGGCATTTCGGAGTTTGCTAACCCTTCGGTCTTAGCAGGAGGATATAATTGACCCAAAGCCATTTCTTGCGTCGTGTGTCCCGATTTTCAAGTAAAAATTAAATCTATTGCTGAGCTAGCTTCATAGGCCGAATTAATTTCTACTCACTCTAGCTCAGCATCTTCAAGCACAAATGAAATGCAGTGCTTTTGTAAACAAATCCCCTCTCACAGTCCTAAAGAAAGCATTTTTTAATACTACTCATTTTCTGACTAGAGGCACTTTAGATGCGAAGCAGACTACTCTAACACGAAGCTCACCTTGTTAAGCAGTGAGCTTCGATAACTTAAGAGCAACTGCATCAACCTAGAAAGGTGAGTTAAAAAAAATGATCAGTATATTAAGAAAATGAAACTTACCCATCTAATAAATAGATGAGAGTCTCTTGAATAATCGAAACGAGCAGTAGTAGTAGCTCTTAGTTAACCTTCTTATCTTCTAGTTTAACATTTTCTGAAATGAACTTGGAAAGTTCTGTAACCTTCCACCCGACCATACTAAATATTTCTTTGCCATCAACGTCCAAACCTTTGAACGTTGGATATCCCTTAACTCCTAATTTAGTTGCAACATCTTTTCCAACATCTCCATCACACTTTGCAAACACCAGATTTGACTTCGAAGAAATTCGTCCTTTATCATCTGGAGCCTCCATGTAAGCCCTAGCAATATTATCATAGAGGGGAGCCGCTCTTCTACAAGGATTACACCAAGTTGCGTATACATCGACAATTACGTACTGCTTTACACCTGATGCCTTTTCCTTCTTTTTCAATTTCGCAAGAGCATCATCCAACTGCTTCATAGAGGTAATGGAAAGTATTGGAGATCCTGGAATTTCAGGAAAGGGTTGAGAAAGTTGATAAATTTGGAAGAAAAAGACGCAAAGAAGAAATATATAATGTCCATAGTTTGAAAAGAACTCCAAAGCGATTACTCCATATTCCTGAAGATTATCCATCTCGACTGTGATTTAAACCAATGAAATCCTATGAATAACTATATCCCACCAATAAAGCTAGATTCTTTGCACCAATAAGATCTTTGGATTTAGTATTATATCCAATGGATTTGCAGGAATCTTGAAGCATGAAACAAAAGAAACTTGTTGTTAAGCAGTCAACAGTTAAAGAAGGTGGAAAGGGTTTGTTTGCAGATGAACTGATAGAAAAAGAAACTATTTTTATTGAATATACTGGTAAGATACTTAATTTTGGACAAGCAAAAGAACTTGCAGATAGATCTTACTTAAAGGGAATATCTCTTTCAAAACACATAGATGGGAATGTTCCTGAAGCATCAATAGCTAAATATATTAATGATAACATGAATTTAAAAAAAATAAATTGTAGATTTCTAAAAAGGTTTGGCAGAGTTTTTGTTCAGACGCTGCGAAATGTTGAAAAAGGTGAAGAACTTTTTCTATCTTATGGAAGAAGTTTTTGGCTATTTCAATCCAATCTGAAGTTTTTGAATCTTTCTGTTGCAGCTGGTAAGTTACATACAACGATGACTTTAAAGCCTCTTGATCTTGTTTCTGTGATATTTTCTGACTTGCAAAAACCTGTATTGCATCCCATCGGGGGAAAAGCTGTTCTTGTTGACGATGAAACTGCAGCAAACTGTGTCGTAAAAATTAATCCTTTTGTAAGAAATACATTTATGATATCTGTGATAAAGAACATAAAGGCAGAGGAGCCTATTCTTATTTCAAAGAAAAGTTTGGAAGAGGGAAAGTTTGCTGAAAGTCTTCAATCTCTTTTAACAAAGAACAACATAGTTCTCAGTGCAATAGAACCTGGATTTTTTGCTTTCAAAGCAAGTGAAACATAGCTTTTCTTAATACTCCCTTCGGAAGAGTATTTTCGCCTGCTTTACCTTCTTGTATACTTGTTAACATTTTCCTTTGTTCTTAATAGCTGAAACTCCACTTTTCTAAGCCTTTTCCTTCTTTAAACGAATAAAGCCCAAAAAGCAATAAAAGAAAGTGAAAGTTAGTGCTTAAAATCCACCACCACGTCCAAACCCTCTTCCTCCCTGGTACTCGTTATTAAATCCACGACCACCTGGTCTTCCTCCAGACGGCATAGGTCTCTCCTGAACTTTGTGGGTGTTTGGCACGATTTCTTCAGGTAAGTGCAAGTAATCTCTTAGGTATTCTATACCTTCTTCTGTTAGGTAGTAATAACTCCACTGCCACGAAAATGTCTCTCGAACGAATCCACGAGACTTTAGGCTTTGCATAAGCTTTAATACATGAAGGTTTCTTACTTCAGTGATAGTTTCATGTTCTGGTTTTGAGAAATTCTTTTCTGCAACTAACACACCTTCCTTGAACAGTTCAGAGTATACTTTTAGTCTATCCTTCTTTGGCAACAACATTTTACTTTTTGCTCAAACCAACAAATTTCTTTCCTATATATGGCCTTTTCGTACATATATAAATAATTTGCCCAAAATATTACTAATGCTAATCCAATTTGACTTTTGCATTTGACGAATCTATTTATTTAACTTCTGCTTATTTTCTTAACTTGCACAAAAAATATTGTTAAAAATTCCCCCGAAGTTGCATCCGAAACGACCGGACACCGGAAAATGATCGTTGGAAGAAAAGATTAAATCCGAATAAGAAAAGTTTATAGTAAAAGAATAAAATATGAGTTTGGAAAGAAGAGTTGAGGGTGCGTTATATGGACTTTTGATTGGAGATTGTTTCTCTATCCCAATGCACTGGTACTACGATCAGAAAAAATTAGAAGAAGCGTTTCCGAAGTTGGATGAGATGGGAATCATTGCACCGCCGGCAAAGCATTTCCAAGGTGGGGTAAGCGGTTTTGACTACAGTGGAAAGACGGATATTTTGTTTGCAAACAAGAAATATTATGGGAAAGATAGCGTTGAGCCAAATGTCCACTATCATAAGACTCTAAAAAAAGGGCAGAATACTCATAACATTTGCATCTCTAGACTCTTGATGAGGATGATGAAGCAAAAGTATGATCAAGCAGTGGCGAATGGGTGGAAGAGTGGTGATTTTATAGAAACTTACAACCCTTTGGAGTACATTGAGGCATTCGTCGAATATACAAAGACTGATCCAGAGAAATATAAAGATGACATTGCACAGTTAAGCGTATCGAATGATTTGTATCTTGACAGGTATGTTTTTTATTTTCCTTATTCATTAGATATGTTCGAAGATTTTTTGAGCAGTTGGACAAATACCCTCCCCATTTATGTGCCTATGATCAAAGAGATCAATGGTCAATAAGTGCTGTAGATGGCTTAACCATGTACTTTCCAATGATTCTAGCATACGTTCATGAACCTGAGGTCTACTTAGTTGCTAGAGCCATTGAAATGCAGAACTTGACACATAAATCGTTGAGTACTTCAGCTGGATTTTGTCTCTTTGTTCCATTGGTTCAAAAGATTGTTCAACATGGGTAATTTTAATCTACGTTCTGAAATATATAGAGAGAGTCAAGACGATGATGAGTTGGAATGGTTTCAAAAGCTCTTAACTGAGGCAATGAAAACAAGCAGACCACCAGAGATAAGAGGAATAGACATGTTTAAAACTTATGCCCAAGGTCCTGATAACATTCCAAAAGATGAAAAATGGCAGCAACATATGGAACTGAAAAAGGAGATAACACTGCTCGAACATATAGATGGTCTTTTGGAAAGGGTTAAGAAAGAAAATTTAGCAGATGGAGATGTTATTGGGGTTGATATAGCAACGGCCTGTTATACTGAACTAAGCACCATGATTGTATGCTATGTTTTGCGAAAGTATGCCCACGAAGGATTTAGTAAGTGCTTGCGTGTAAATGCTAAATTTGGTGGTCATACAACTGGAAGAGGTCATTTACTTGGAGTTATCTTGGGAGCGATCTATGGAGTTGGAGGGGAAAAAGGGGTACCAGAAGGATGGATTAATGATCTTGCCGCTCCTGCTCAAGTTAAGACTGAAATTGATGGTGTAGTTGAAATAGCCAAGAATAGACTCTAATTTCAAAATAATTATTTATTGAAATTAATCACCCCAAACCTAGAAATTCAACCGCTTCCCGCTCTTCCCTTTTTCGTTGCTCATCTTTTTGGTATCGTTTTTGTAGATCTAATCCCTTTGGCCATCCAGGAGCCCAAACAATTCGACCATTTAGAACACAATCTGTTGTTGGACAAATTTTCCCCTCAAGTTTTGAGTCCCAAGGAGGAGATCGAATATATTCATCAAGCTCTTTTCTAAAGTACCAACACCCGCATATTGAAAGAACAAGATCACTTTCCTTACTGTCAAAAATATACTTCTTCCAAACCGGAGATTTTGCACTTTGAAAATTGTTAAAAATAGAAATTGCTTTCCCTAAAAGAACAGTCAAGACGCGTAAGTTTTCAGTAGCTTCAACTTTGGCAGGTTGCTTTGAAGACTTAGCTTTTTGAACCTCTTTTTTTGAAACGAACTTTAGTTGGTTCTGATAATATCTCCTTTCTTTTTTATTTTCTGCTTCGTTCACCTTCTCTTCTATGTCTCTTGTTACTTTCAAAATCTTTGTATCGTGTTTAAGACCTTCCACATATTTTTTCGTGAAGATAATTTCTTCATCATGTGGAATTTCAATATTTGCATGTTTTCCCAAGTTGTCTGTCATTTTTCTCGCTTCATCTTCCAATACATTCTTATAATGCCTCAACACATTTTCAGCTAAACTTCCACTTAACTTAACTTTGATTTTTCCTTTTGGGTATTCAATACTAATAATAAATTCAACTAAGAAAGTAATTTTATTAGCTGATATATTTAGTTCTATTTTTCCGTTTATGTCTGTGCTTTTAACGGACAGATTAATTTCTGGTTCCGTCTTAATCAATTTTGTCTTCCATTGGTTTAGCTCACTTTTACATAGAAAAAGTTTATTATATAAAATTTGATTGTAAAAGAATAGAATAATAGCTAACAGTGGCGAAAAATATGTTTCGTTGGAAGCTTTTAGCCTCAGTTCGCCAGAAGAGAAAACTTCAACCTTTTGGGAAGCAGCAAGAGTTCTTCTTTCAATGCTTGAAGGTTTGGAACTTAAAGATTTTACATAAGAATAAGCAATATCGGATATTTTTTTTCTAAATTTCTCTGGCAAATATTGACTTTTAACTTCTATGTGAATGCAAGAAGCGGTGTCTCTTGTGCTTTGTTTCCTATCAAGATATGAAATGTACAGATTAAACGACCGGAATTTATTTTTATGAGAGAATGCTACGAAATCATACTGCTTTAAAGAACTTGAGTTCAAGGAAAGTAAATTTAACTTGAGAGTTGGCTGATGTGACAGTGCTTTACAAATATCTGAAATATATTCTTCGCACAGTTTGCTCTGACTTGACATAAGGGTGAATGTGGTATTGCACCATTGAGGTTTTCAATTTAAAATGTATTCCAACTTCAACTTACACTAAGTTTCTCCTCAAGCAGATAAATCAAAGGTTATGAACTCTATTGCTTCATATCCAAGCAAAAATTACATATATAATTTAATATTTAAATTATTATAGTAGATACATAGTATTTTCTAATACTTTCTTAGACAATGCCATGAAACATCTTTGGTTGTGTTGCATTCAGTCCAAGTAGAAAACATTGTTTATAAAAAGTTTGAGTTGTAATCATTCCCTTTAAGACTACTCAGATATTATTTATTTTTTTAATCTGGGATTAAGAACATTCTCTTTTGCATAGTTAAGACTAGATGCCCAATTTTCAAATTATATTGATTCTGATGTCTCGCTTAATACATAGTTTCTAATGGAAACTCATATCAGGTTACTTAGTTGATGCAGAGGTGCCTAATCTTGAAGTTTCAAATAAATAATAGGGCCAATTTCCAAGCTAATAATACTCTGTGCTATTTTGTGGGACTCTGGTACAGATATAATTAGAATATGTTTTCACCATGCTGGTTTCTTTTGGACAACTCGACAGGATTGGAACAATTTACTTACAAAATCTCAGTTTCAAAAAAATTAAACAATAAAAATAAATAATAAATGAAACGATTAAAGCAAATACTACAAAGCGGGTTGACAATTCATATATCCGGAACACGACTTTTTCAAGTGAGAACAGAATGATTATGAACCTAAAGATTATATATTCGTCTAAACGTAATCGTTAATGAGTTTCAGAAATTTTGAATTTTGAATTATTAATCTTAACATTGAGAAAACAGAAATAAATATTCCATAACTATTATATTGTATAGAACGCAAAATGCTTAGGGTAGAAACAAAGCAGGTGATCCTGAAGACCAAATTTTTTAAACAGAAGTTAATTCTTATAAAAATCATATTATATTAAAAGCACAGCAGAGACATTTAATACAAAATAAAGATATATAAATAAACAGCAAATATATTTTAACTACAAAGAAGTTCATTCTATGGCAAAGCAACTTATGTATATATTGACCTTGACTTTTTAATATTACAGAGAATCCTAACTTTACATATATATATAAAGTAAAAAATTATTAAACTTGAGATATTTCTACTAGCTAAAAATATTTCAATATGTAGAAAGTTAAAAATTGACTTTTTGTGAAAAAATTAACTAAACCACAAAAAATTCTTTATACGAACTCGAGGAGTTACGCGTATAGATCACAGTATCTATGTCTTACATACACACTGTTAAGTCCTTCTTCCGAAGAATTTTCTACCATCAGATAAAGTTGAGACATGATTCAAAAGGTCCTGTATAATATTTTAAAAGTTCCATGTACTGGAATTCTGCATTACAATAATAAATGGTGAAAAATAAATTCAATCCCAACCTAAAGAACAGAAAGCTGAAAATTTAAAATCAAAATCCAAGAACTCGATTCATATGCCTGGGATAGACAAATGAGCTTTAGAATGAGACTGGAACTTTAATAGTTTAGAAAGAGTATCAATATCGGATTATATTTCATTTAGGGAATCCAAAAGGAGCTAATGCGAAATAAGTAGAGAGGAGACGTTACTTATTGATTTTCATTTTATTGTGGGGCTCACAATAATATATATATGTTCCCGTAAATAACTGTCAAAATATTCTTGAAGTTAACCCAAACCAAATTTTATATTACTAAGCATTCCATTCACAAATATATATCAACTTGTATAAATATATGCCCAATTTACTTGTGGTAAATACTCAATAGTTACCCAGGGCAAAATCACTATATTGCTGAGATAAGGGAATTTACCAGAAGACCATATCAGATAAAAAGAGAAGATACATGAAATAATAAGCCTGTCAATCTCCGGGGTCATATAATTGAATGGTCACGATTCTTAATTTTTTGTTAAAAAGTTTTTCAGTTGCACTATTTTAAACTTCGCTTTTCGGTCCATATTCAACGTAAATCCGCCTGTACTTGACTTTTATGTTAAAATTTAAAGCTAATATCAGTCATGCATGAAAAAAACATATTCATACACTAGTATAAAATAAGGAGTTCATATCTGTAAAGAAAACAGAATTTCTATAATCACTAAGCTTAGAATAAAGTTCTTATATTGGTGATAGTAGACACACCACAGTATTTCAAGCTAAACCACTCTCTTTCAACGCTTTCACTTTCCGCATATCTCTTCTAATTATTCAAAGTCATGTTAAAATAAATTACACTAAAGATAAAGCAACTTCTGAATTTTTAAAATTGGACTTGATCTGTTTGAAGTTTGTTTTCATTCTTGTTTGCATGATAATGTTGAAATTCTCATTTGTTCATAAGATGTATTGCCAATTCCAGCTCCGTCTTGCTAATTATTCCATGGTCCCTATACCAGGCCTCTAAGCAAGTGTGGTTCATAAAGTATCATCGGAAAATATATTTTTTATCTCTAGTAAATCAAGATAATAATGTAATACAAATTTTTTGATTATGAAATACGGCACATCTCAGGAATTCGATTTGTTATGAAACCACTCAAATCTTTTCCAGCTACCAATTTGAAACATTTCATGATATTTTAGCTGCATCGAACACGGTTTTCACTCTAATTCGGCGAAAACTTTCTACTATACATGCTTTTATTCAAACAAGCAACATATACAGCTTGGTTCTAGATGAGCTTACAAGTGTGGTACGTAGCAAGTTGATAGTATCAAGAATGTTATTCTGGAATGGGAAATTCTAGCTTCTAATGATGGTAAAAAGGATGGGGGTAAGTGAGACTAGTACCCTGGAAAATTTGATCGACGCAGAATCTTGAGAAATGACTTAGTACGAGTACGTTTAGCTGCACCAAAGTCATTACTACAACAACAAGAAATGAGATATAGACGCAATGAACAAGTAATATCACTCTAGAAGCCACAGATTAGCTATAAAGCAGTATGGCGGTTTCTTTCTATGCTCTGGTATAAACAGGGTGATTGGGCCCAGACTCACCCTGATTTGGATTAAGAAAAACCTAGTGCGGTCAGCAGGTTAAGATAATTATTTCAGCCTGTTTAAACTCAATGCTGTATGGGAAAAACTTCGAAACTCAAAATCATCTGTTAGATAGAAAATCTTGCCTTAGATTCCAGAATGGTTCGCTATCTTTTTGCCAAGGTTGACTGAAAATAAGCAAAGTGCTAATATTGCCTTCTTACGTAGTCAAAGATTCGATTAAAGGGTGATTAGTATAGAAAAAATAGTTTCATACTTCGAAATAGTTGTCAAATCAATACTATTTTTGAGTAAGAATTACAATTCGCAAGCTAAGTTCTAAGGAGTCGGTTCAACCGGAATAACACTCTACCACAGCGACACTATAATTCCGCTAGTTCATGGTAGAATAAATTATATTTATAGTACTATTGAGTTGATGTACATACAATTTGGAAATCTTGGCATTTCCTTAATAAATGGCCCGGACTCGAGTTAGCCCATAGTTTCAGTTCTTAAAGGTAACGTGTCGTTTTCATCCGAACAAACAATAGCATAAATAGTGCTCAGTAACTGTGAGGGTGCAAATCAACAGTACGTCACAACATTTGAAAAATATTACCAACAAACAGTGATAGCTTTATTCGTAAGCTTCGATATTCATATATTTCTTAGAAAATAAAAATTTTCCTTGATTTAAATAGAGTTGGTCAACTTTCTAAATATTGTTAAAAATCATGACAAAATTAGTGAAATAGAAACTAAGAATAAAATGAAAAGTACAGAAAATGAATTGTTGGAAATAATCTATTTTTTTTAATCTTATGTTACGTGCCCCTCTCTTGTAACTACCAAGGAACACATCTTCATGATTTTACCTCTTTTTCTACCGAAGAAACACACAAATCCTTCACTTTGTTAACGTTTAGTAAATTACACAAATGATTTCGTTATGTCTAAGAAACTCGTTTTGGTTATTGGTTAAGATAGATTCTACTTTACTTATTCGATTATCTTTAAATCAAGCACTTTCCTCTCTATAACGATAAAGCGGATGCACATATTCACCTAAAATAAGTTCATCTAGAAGCGGAATGCAAGGATTAAAGTTGTTGCAGATGTAGATGTTTCTATTCTTCTTAAATATCTCTTTCATTTCTCTCGTTTTATCTTTCTAGTACACCAAGGGCAGAAATGTTTTTATCTACGCTAGGTTATGGCAAACCGCTTTATTGGTAATATCGATAACATAATTGCTCGAAAATATAATCTAAAAACGAACAAAGAAAAAATAAGAAAATTGGCAATAGAAACCAAATACAGCAAGGAGATGTAATAGGTTATGTCAAAAAAGTTAAAGAAAGGTTTATTGGGATTTCTGAAACATTCTGGAAGATTGCAAATGTTTTAAGTTCCATTCTTAACTGTTTCAGCGTATTTTCAATATAGAGATATATTTCATATGCGTAAAGAGGAGAAAATCTAAAACTTCTTAGAACAAATCAGACAGTACTGTGAATTAAATATGACCAATAGTTGCAAGATTCCTTTTAGAATCACATCTCGTATGTCTCAACTGTGTGAACGGCCGAGAAAAAACTTTAGAATATCTATTAAATAAAAATTTTAACATGGATCTGTGCATTGAATAAATGCGTTTTCTAGATACATGATCTATTCAAACGTTAGAGGTATTTCATCCAGTATATAAGTCATAAGAACACAGGGATTTTTATGTATTTAATAATCTCTATTTCATGAAACTTGGTATTTAGTCAAAGCTTGTTGAAAGTGTCATTGCCTTGCCCCCAGCCCCTTATTTATGACTTATGTTCACTCTTTAATGTATCTATATTCAAGACATGCAATAGACAAAAATCCAGCCTCCTCTTTATCCAAGGATGTGTGGGGAGGGAGTGCTGAATCCTGGGGGCACTATCAAACACGTACGATAACATAGATGTCGAGGTTCGACTTTGAATAAAAATAGAAATTAATTTATTTCCATAGAACAAGCTGAGGATGAGATTTTACATTAAGTTCTTAACTTCCATTATTTTCTTGGCACATGGTTTTTCTCTTTACTTTGCTTACAACCCCTTCTATATTTTGTGTAAGGGTAGGAACTAGGGTTCAGCCGCTCTTTGGACGCAAATTCTATTATTGGTCATTCCAATAACAGTGGCCTATCGTAGGTTAGCATATAGTTAGTTATTTAAGGATTAAAATGGGCCTTTTGGCCTAGCCTTCTACGAGCCAGGTACTTACTATGCTCTTAACCAACTGAGAGTCATTTGCTGTTATCTATATTCTTCTTGTGGCTAGCAATACCTTGTTCTCTTTCTCTGGTTCTTATTGGTCTGTCTTCCATGGTACCTGATTTCATTCGTGCAAGGTTGTATTACTCTAGATTGCGCTATTCTTAATTTCCCAAAATTCCAATCTTAAATCAAACCAAATTGAAAAAGATTGAAATTATCTCACACAAAGTCGGTGGGGCTCCAAGAAGACGACAGGGAACATGAAAGATGCTTTTGAGGGAAGTAATGAGGTGTATGGAGGGTTGTTGGACAAGTTTTCAGGTGCCTATTGCTGATTTTGAGCGGAAGGTGGCCACGTAGAATTTCTGGGTCATTCTGCCTCATCGGGTTCCAGCTGAGGTCAATCCAGGGTCGTTGGAGGTATATTTTTTGGTAGCTGTGATTATTAGAGGTTCAATGGGGGTGTATTATGTTGGTTCCAGGTCCAGGATATGGATTTTGGTTGTTTAGATGTTTGGATTGGGATGGAGTTAGGGAGGTCGGGAGGTTCATCTTGACTACATTAAGGGGAGAGAGGGAGCTATGTTCCACAACTGGTTGATGTTGTAATATCTTTTAGGTGCAGTTGTTGTTTTCAGTCGTGTTATTTGTGCATTGAGTGTTCCAGAAAGTTCAGGGTCCCTGTTATGTGGATGATCCATAGAGTCCAAGGAGTTCTTGCACATAAGTTAAGGAGTTGATGTTAGCCGGTGCAGTTCCACGGTATCTTGCTGCTTGTTGCAGATAGTTTTATTTGTTCGGTGCTCTTGATCCTGTGCCCGGTACGTTGTATGTTCTCCTTAGGCGTATTGGTTGGGGTGGTCCGTGGCTTGGTGGATCCTGGATGGGCGGCACAGGATCGATATCTTCTTCTTCTTCTTCTAGTCCAAGTTTTTGACATGCTTCAGTGGGAGATATATATTTTGGATCTTTCGGTTCTAGATGGTTGTTTATTTCAGCTTCTCGAAGAATATGGACTTGCCTGTCAGCTGTTGCATCATTTGCATCTACATATTTTATTCTCTGTTCAAGTAGAATCTTCTGGATGTCCAAGTCACCTTCGCAAAGCCTGTATTCTTGGATTGGCGCGTTGTTCAAGATGGAGTTTGTTTTCCTTGTCAAAAAGTTTAGCTTCTTTTTTATATCATTGTTTAGGGGCCAGTTGCCGAGGTTGTATATTCCAGGAGCTAGAACCATGCTGCGTGCTAGTTGTCTCTTTACTTTTCTGGTCAGAGTGTTACAGGAGAGTATGTCCCTGTAATTAGTAAGTCTTGCTTCGCACTTGTCCAAGTTAGACAGCACATGTTCTTGCGCTATTCCAGTGGAGTTAAAGACTGCGCCTAAATTCTTCATTTCCTCTGCTGGCTGGACTTCTTCTCTAAGTACTGATATTGCTTCAGCAACTGGTTGCAGCATCTTCTGGACTATATATTTGGTGTCCTTGACAGTGTTAGCTTATAAGAAACCAATTCCACTAAGGAAGATAATGGCTTTTTTCGACAAACCTTGTTCCGTCCTGAGTATAAGTAAGAACCTAACGGCACTTTGTTGAATTGCCCAAAAACAAATTATAACGTTATGTTGAAAAATTATCGGAAATACAGAGTGTACTTGTTAATTCTGCTTAGAACCACTTTTTCGGAAATAACCGGAAGCTACCGTAAGTGTTTATGAGAACGAGCCATATACGTAAAATAAGAAAAAGCCAGAGATGCAGTTTGTATCATCTCCCCCAAAAAATAGAACCATAAGAAAGAAACAAACAAAATATGAGTATTGAATACACTTCATCGAATAATCAACCAACTGCAAATACTTATCAATATACTGAAACTCCACAATTCAACCAGTACTCGAATCCAAGCACAAATCAAGAACCTGTTGTGGTAGAAGGAACACCCCTTCCTACTTCTCAACCCGTCTTTGCTCAGTCATTTCCTGTTCAAGGCGCATCAAGTTATGCAAGTTCTCCAGATCCAGCTGTTGCGTCCAATGAGCATACGAAGAAATCAACTGCGGATAAAGTTGGTGACGGATTAGCAGTTGCAGGTATGGCTGTTGGAGGATCTATTATTGCAAGTGAGGTTATGGGATGTATTTTTATATGCTGCTTCTTCACTATGTTTTTTGTCTTTACCTTTGTAATATTCAAGGTTGTTATTGACTCTACATCTGATCATGACGATTTTGGTAGTGACTTTGAGGATGACTTTGATAATATGCAGAGGATGCTAAGAGGTCTTCTTATGAAGTGAGAATAAAACTATAATTATTGGTTTACCATATAGCTTTTTATGTAAACATACTGTTTTTAAATTTTCAATGTACTAAACTAAGTATTCATCTACAATACTTTCAGCGGTTTCTTCCTTACTCTTATCTGTATCAGCAAACTTACACAGAATATGTTTTCATCCTAAAATCCACAGAAAGATTTAGGTTTATAAAGAAGAAATTGCAATTGGTCTGTATTTGAGTTGTTTTAGATTGGTAATCTGGGTAAATCCGCTTTAAGAAAACAATTGATGAAACAAAAGTTCGTCTATTCTTCTTACAGCTCTACCTCTTCCTTCGACATCTTGAACAGAGAAACTACTAAGACAATAGTATTCTATAATAAAAATGTTTTTTTTGGGTGAAGTTTCGCTATGTGTACTTTCTGTGTGCTAAGATAATTTGATTTATAGAAACTCTTCTAGTTGATGCTCAAACAAAATGAAGAGAGCAAAAGCAGCCATGTGCAACAAATATCTGATTATAACGTTATTAACATTTACTAAATAAAAAAAAATAACATGCTTATTATTTCACTGGAGTCGTAGTTAAAAGATAAATTTGCAGTACTACAGAATATCTAAGAGTATCTATACTTACCCTTTTATTCAGTCAGTTTATGTAATGATTTTTTATTGGTTCATTTGACAAATCATGTTGTTGTTTTCAAGTCTTTCATGATTTTAGATACAAGAGAGGAAAAAAAAACTTGCGACAATTTCTTCCAAGGTCTCACAGGAAAATACAATTAGAAGAAGAGTCAAAGAAATTGCTATGGCCTATTTTCTTTTCAAAAATTAATTTTATTAAAATCTGCATGGCAGGGAAATGAGGGAAATAAAGCTGTACACAATTTGAGCATGAAAAAGCATTCTGAATATTAAGTTGTTCACAGAGATAAATCTTCATCTTCATAAGATAAAATACGCAATATTTTTTATATCTGGGAAAATGCTCTAAGTTTTATACAAATACTTCCACCTTGTTTGAACCAAATGGGAGCGAATTGTAATTTCAGGTTTTGAACTCTTTCCTTGATAGAGAAGGGATTGAAGACTTGTTCGAAGTAAGCCATTAGCTCTCAATGCTCCTTCTATCTCAGAAATATTTTTATAAGGTTTTCTTGCTAAAGTGCTAAAGAGCTTCTTTTGTTTTTTTCTCTCTCTACAACTCAGGAATCCAAGATAAATTTTTCTCAGTATTAACTAAAGAGAACTTTCTAATCTTATTTTCTCTTTTTCATCCCTTAAAGCGTTTGTTATCCAAGAAATAAATGGCTTATCTATTCAAATACATCGTTGACAAGTTTCTATGAAAAGAAGAAACTAAAGAAATACATAGATATATTTTATCTCAATATTTCTCACAACAAGAATGTCTTAGAATTTCACTTTTAAGAAACACTGGTTCACCATAAGTTTAAGTGAGAAGAATTTGTAGTGAAGACTTCTCAGCACTAAGATTTGATCGCGTTAGATTTAGAGGAGAGAATACTTTTACTGTACCTGTAACTTGGAGCTTTGATATTATACTTCATCGAACCTATCAAGTGTTTTTTATTACTATGTTAAGGCGGATCCACGTATTTTATGTGCAAAGATGAACAAAGTTGAAGTTATTTTAAAAAGCTTATTTAGTAAAGAGGAAACTGTAGAACAAAATGAGTGTATAGTTAAGCACTGTTTTACTGGAAATGAGTTTCATCAGATATGACTTATACAGGAGGAAGAATATAAAGTTCAAACAACAAGTATATCTGAAGAAGATGATATTGTTTATACATTAGCCGTTCCAATTAAAGATATTGATAGGTGTTTAGAATGAACACTGCAAATATGCTATAGTATCTATGAGCACTGAGTTCTTGTCTTTTCTTCATTAGGACCTTCTTAATTGAAGAACTTCGAACGCTTTCGTATGTTTGCCGGTTGAACTTCATAAATTTTTCTTTAGTCCATGTTTAATTTCAAACAATTGAACTGAACAAGGTACAATCAAACAACTTGCTTCCGCATGCAAAGACGCTCACATCAAGTTCAACTTCTTGGTATTCATGTATATTTTACTCACTTTTTTTTTCTCCTTTGTAGTTTCAACTGGGCTTTCTGCTTTAAAAACGTATTGTGAAGGCAACTTATTGCTTGCAGTTTCAACTAAGGTTGTTAATGTCCCCCAAAGATCCAACCTTTTCTAATTTTCTGATTGCAATAATAAACTGCATGAATAATTCCTCTATAACTGAATTATTTAATGGTAAATTGCCCAAAATTAATGTTCTACTTTCGTTTTTGTCCTTGCGCAAACGTTAACGGATATATTTCTGAAAACCAAAAAGAATGAATAGTTTGCCAAAAGTGGTTGCTGTTGTAGAAAAAGCCCATGCAATACAAAAGACAGATATTCTTGTGAATTATGTGGGTTTTAGCACTTGGCTCCTTACGTTTCTTTGCTGTTTTTTAATAGGACCATTTGCCTTACTAATTCCACTTTGCTGTCCAATTGACAAATGAGTAAATCTTCTATAACCTTTGCACAGAGTTTAGTTTAAATCTTAACTCCCATTAAAAACTTTCCTACAAAATTATCTTCTACAAAGTACTCTGCAGTACAATATTCTTCTTATATTTGCTTTGTTGTATTACCCGGGAACTTTACTGAAATTCTTCACGAAACAACTTAAGACTACTTCCTTAAAGAGGATAAGTTACATAACGGATAGAATATGGAAAACAAAGATCTCCAAAGAGTGGTCATTTTGGACAATGGCTCTGAAAGGCTGAGAGCAGGGTTTGCTGAAGAGGATAGACCAAGCACAGTGATTCCTGCAGTTGTGGGAAGAAATAGAGACAACGAACTTGTATTTGGTGAGAAAGGACTACTAGAGGAGGATGTGAAAAGTATAAAGTATCCAATTGAGTTTAGAGTTATTACCAATTGGGAAGAGATGGAGAACTTGTGGCATCATGTCTTTTTTTCTCGAATTAAAGTTGATATTAGAGAATGCCTGGTTGTTCTCTCCGAACCACTTTTGAATCCAAAAATAACAAGAGAAAAAACTCTGCTGACAATGTTTGAAAACTTTGGAGTAGGAGGCCTTTGTCTTCGTCCTTCACCAATTCTTGCTCTTTACGGGTCTGGGGGTGATGAAATAAGTGGAGTTGTAGTAGAAGTAGGCGTATGGAATATTCAAGTTACACCAGTTGTTGATGGGAACTGTGTATTGTCTGGATTTGTCAAATCTGATGTTGGTGGAAAGGATAGTGATTTTTATTTAATGGCAAGGATGTATCAAAAAGGAATGAAACCGGGTTCTTCATATAAAGTTCAGACTGAAATTAAGAAAATGAAAGAAACACTTTGCTTTGTGTCCAACGACTACAAAGCTACTGTGAAGAATTGTTGTAACAGTGTCCAGTTTAATTTCTCTGATGGAGAGAATTTTGGTCTAGAGACGGAACAATTTGAATGCGGTGAGATTTTATTTAAACCAAGCCTAGTTGGAAAAGAAGAACTAGGTGTCTCTGATTTAATTGAGTTTTCTTGTAACAAGTGTGAAGAAAGTACAAGAACAAAATGTTTTAAGAATCTGGTCCTCTCTGGGGGTTCTACTTTATTTAATGGGTTTTCTCAGCGCTTAGAAACAGACTTGATTTATAGGTTACCTGCAGAACTTAATTGGAAAGCATGTAAGAGCGTTGATCCAAGGGAACTTATTTGGCGTGGAGGTGCAGAGATGATAAAACGATATATACCAAAGAACATTTTTATCTCAAGAGAAGAGTTTGAAGAGTATGGTCCCAATATCATTTATCAGAAACAAAGTTGACACGAATATTTTGAAGTGTTGACGCTTATTAACTATTGCATGACGCAATTAGCAATGTATTATACAGCTGTTTCTCGACATAATTTGTGTAGAATATTCATCAAAAACATTTTCTTCTGCTGTTACTACTGGACGTAGAATAAATAAGACCTTCTTCTTAGATATTTTCAATCTATGAGAAGATGTACTTGCGGAATTTTCAAGTAAATCCCTAAGCATAAATTGACCAAGACAGGACACTTGACAGCTAACTATAATTAATCTATCATCTATCGACCCATTTCCACTGCAGGAAACATCCATACAGGATAAACATACTTCAGTGCAGGAAGTTGAATTTAGGTTATTCAAATCGTCGATGAATTTGCACAGACCACCTCTAACTTCCTTCGCAGCACCTGAAACCTTTTCTCTATCGCTTTCTATTTCTAGTCTAACCTCTTTATGAAACAAATGAAAGTTCTGTTTTGAGCCCCAGAGTTTTATTGCATTTAACAATTTTTCATGAGCTGATGAAACATTTGGCAAAGATGTTGAACTACTGGTTGGCTTGATAAGAACAACCCCAGGAGTCAGGTAACCATTTGCAGTCATGTTCAAGACACTAAGGATTTCTTTCTCCCTGCAATAGAAGAATCCATCCGCTGACAATAGCTTCACTGAGGTTGAGGCTTGAGTTGAAACGCTGATGGAGTCACTGGAAACAGTGGATATGGAGTTTAAACTGACAAAACTTCCATACTTTTCTTCCTGATCCTTTTGAGCAAGCTCGCTGCTTTGAAGGTGCAAGCGCCTTGAAAGGAACGCATTAACAACTGGACTGAGCTTTATTAGAACACTTTTTCCTCTGCCAATGCCTTTAGCAATGCTGAATTTGAATTGTAAGTTTGATGCACTATTTTTCCCCGTTTCAAGATGTTCTTTACAAAGCTCAAAACATCCAAAGCTAAGAGACCTAGAAAGCTTTGACAGAGGTCTCAAATCTGTACACAATTTTGGAAAAACTTCTTTCTCTACCTTCAGATCGAAGGAAAACTCGTCAAAATATAATTTCCAACTATTTTTCAAGCAAATATCTCTAACCTGTTCAACCAGAGTTTGAATTATCTGTTTTTTCACCCAGTCATTTTGCTTTTCCTGAGTTGGTGCCCTAACTTTTATTTTATGGAAGTCTGAGAAGACACTTTCTTCAGGTGGATAGTTAGAAGTAACAAGGAATATAACCCTTTCTAAGCTCCCAGGGTATTTAGCACAAAGCTTCTGCACCATTTTAGCCACTAGCGAAAACATTTTTTCTTGTTGAATCTTGTCTTTAGGATTTTCTTCCAGATGCAAGACTACTGGATTCTGTTTTACCAAGCTTTGCTCAATTTTTCTTTCTATGGAAAAATCTGATATGCCAGTTACGGAAAGGATTGATTTTAAGTGCCCAGGTGACAAGTAATTCAAAGGGATCTTCACCAGGGATACCTTAATGTCAGCATCCACATTCTTTGAAAGCACAGCCTCGAAAGCAGCTCGAAAACACCGAGCAAAAAAACTTTTACCAACACCAGGGGTACCCTCTAAATAAATTTTCAGGAAACTATTGTGGGCAGGTGAAAAAAAAATTGTATTTCTTCTTACTCCTGAGAAGAAATATGGCTTCAAGAATATCTCTAGACACTCAACAAAGCTCGAGTCCAAAATGTATAGCTGTGTTTCCATGTTCTTCCAAAATTCAGAGCACATATCTTGCGAAAGTTCTTCTTTATCTTCAATAAAATAAGTGCGACTATACTGATGAAGCTGTGTTAAAGTTGACTTTGAAATTATTTCTTTTCTCGATGCCAACCAAAACCGTACCCTAGACTCGTTGCTCTTACCCCTAACTGGACTCTTTAAGACTTTTACCACACCTAACCCAACTTTTTCCATGAACTCTTTCAAGCATAGATTTGCAAATATAGTATCTCTTGATTGTGTAACTTTCTCTTCTTGCCACCTCAGAAACATGCCTTTGTCAAAGTCTGCTTGTAGTCCCAACATTCCTAGAATGATGACGCCCTCATTACTAAGCTTCAGTCTTTCTTCTGCACTTTGTTCCAAGAAATTGCTCAAACTTTGTTTTTGTTCATAGATGCAGTTAACGGATAAGATTCCTGTTCCAGGAGAAAAACCAAATTTGACACTTTGTAGTTTAACGGCTCGTTGCGTAAGCCAAGTGCGCAAGGTGTTCACGTCATTAGATGCAAGTAGGTTATCAAGTGAAGTACTTGCATCCTTCAGTAGCCTGGGCAGTTCTTGGAGATGGGTAAGTTTAAAGCTTTGCATTTACTGAACCTTGTTTTGCAAGTTTCTTGTTGTCTTATTGAAGTTGAAAGTTGAAGCTGAATCTTGGATTGCGCATGAAGCTAGGGGTGGGCAATTTTCTCGATCATAGTAAGTAGTCTCGTTTTGATTTAACATTGGGAAAAACAACGAGACGAGAAATTGTATGAGTTTTTATTGTCTCGATTTTTAATTACGTAGATTATTATAAAGATTTGATGAGTTTTCAGGGAAACGTGGTATTATAATAATATAAGATAGATATCAAAATTAGTATTGGGGTTTAGCATTTAAACAATAGCAGAACTAATTTTACGTCTATAATCCATAGATTAACTCGTACGCATTATGCATTACATTGTGACACGATCTCAATGGATATTAATATACTAAGAAGTCTTATCATTGTTAAGAAAAAAACTTTACTTTATTGATCATTGAGCTTTATATCGTGCATGATTGAAGGCTTGCTCTGGAACAAGGGTCCTAAGCACAGTTTAAATTCAATGAAGTCGCTGGTGAATGTTGGGTTTCATGAGCTGAGTGCTTACCTGTAGGGAGATACACCCGAAATAGGGAAAGAAACTAAATTTCATCAAACTTTTACGCTTTGATTTTGAATTCCATTGCAAATAAGCGGAAGTTAAAAGTTTTCTGGATATTTTGATAAGGCTTTCTGCGTTCTTACTTGAGCTATTTGGGGCTTACTTAACGATTGTACACCATTCGCAGTTTCTTCGTGCATCTCTTTTCTTCCTTTGAACATATACCCTCACTATAATTCAATGGTGCCCATTCCTGTATTCAAAAGAATATCCAACCTCTAAGTGCAGACTCCATGATTCTTCTTGAGATGTTTTATCCGCCGGATGCACAAAATGTCGTCTTTAGCACTGCTTAGAAACTCGCATTTTCCAATCTAAGAGCATACTTCTAAATACTTACTAGTTTTTCAGCTTAAATTAAGCTAAGCACTACTTGTATATAATAGGAAACCACTTAGAAAGTCAATTCCCATGAAGAATGAGCATAATAATTAAGTTTATTGAGTGTAGTTACTCAATTAAGCTTTAGTTTCCTAGTAGATAAATGAACTTGCATACGCGAAATGTCAAATCAACTTTGTCTATTTTGCTCTGTGTGAGAACTTTCTCGAAAAGTTATCTATATGCGAAAAAAATGGCGTCATAGGCGCTTACTGAATATTTTCAAATCAGTCAGTACTGTAAATGATGCTACGAAAGTTGAGAGACTTATCAAGTCAGTTCACCCAGTCTTCAAAAGATACTGACGATTAAGAAGAAAGCTCGTGTTCATTCAATTTTTCTCAGTGTAGTTACCAAGCTGTATAGCTTGATGACATGAATATCTGGTCGAGTCCATAACAACAAATATATCATGATCGAAGCCAGTACTTTGCTCTTTTCCTATTCCAATAACTCTGGTTCACCTAAGTATGGTAATTTGGGCCACTTCCAAAGAAAAGACAATAATAAACTTCATTATGAACACAAACCGAGCCCTGATTAACTTTCTATTCTAAGATTAACTATTCATTTTCTAAGCCATTACATTCAAGATAATCTTCCGTCAAATCTTCTCTCACATTTTTGCTTTTTTGTTTGATCCTATTCAAACTAAATAACAGAAGATTCATCTCACATATTGTGAAATATCTCAATGCAACAAGCAGATTCTGATGTTTAGTTTGTTAGTTAGCTTTACTTGCTATGAAAATTACCTAATCTTCTACGATTTTCCTACTAGTTATATTCCTCATACGCCATCTTGGCTTTTGTGTTTTAAAACTTGCTCATGAGATTGTGTTGAGATGTGTTATAATATGGTAACTCAATAACATTCACCACCTTACCTGAGAGACCCTGAAGTAATATCATAGTATCCATGTTAAGTGCTCAAAGTGTTCGTCTTCGTCTTGTTACGAACTTCTCTCTATAAATGGGACTTCCACAGAACCCCAAGTCGTGCTCCTGAGTTTAAAACCCCAATCGAGAGAACCATGAACTCTTTCAATACTGATTCAATACCGTTCGATTCTATCAAGACGAGATTTTTCTCTCTCGATATAATTAAAAAACTGAGACTATGTTTGTATAGACTTTCCTACCCATTTATAATTAATAGCTTATACATTGGAAATCGAGCAAGCATACGATTACACGCGGGCCATAGAGCCCAGTAGAAAATTCCGTAATGACGTGGATAAGAAAGTAACGGTTAGAATGAAAAATGAAGGAGTAGCAAAGAATGAAATCAAAAGAGATGAAAAGGCTACAGCAAAATGTTAGCTGCTGTTTTCAATGCTTATTGGATACAAATTTGTTAATATTTGATAAAAAAATCTGTGTTAGGTTAGAAAACCTATCACTTGCCCTGCAAAGGGTACAGAGGAAGAAGATTGCTTTGGACAAAGACTTGAAAAACTCTTTAAGAGCACTAGTTTTTCAAATATTAGAAAATATGAGAACAATAAAATTTAGCAATAAAGACAAAGCTTGCAGCTATCTTTTTTTTTATCTGTACAGAATTCTCTCTCAAGTTTTCTCCACTTGCAACGAAACTCCTCTCATAGTCAGACACTATCAGTATAGAAGAATCATCAGAACACGAATAAGTGAATATAAAAATATAGAAAAAGAAAATAAAGTCACAAATAATGGAATATATACTAAACACAAAGTATCAAGAGAGAAAAAACAAACTAAAATACAATGCCTAGAGAAACGAACTTTGTTGGTTCAAGAATATATTTTCAGAAAAAGCAGTTATGCACATATTTTCCCGGATCTTAATCCTAAATTTGAGGAACGGAAACAGAAATTTATTGGATACAGACAACAGGAAAACTTTCTCCCTATTTCTCATACTCACATTTCCACACTTAACGCCTACATTCATTTCAACTTCTTCCCACCTACTCGATGGTTGTTACAGAAACAAAATGAACTAACTACACTGCAAAGATTCCATAGATTGAAACTTTTCTCATCTGATCAGAAATTGAACAAATTAGTTACTGCAATAGAAATTAGAAGACTCAAAAAAACAGTACGAACATGGAAAAATTTCAAAAAGCTTACTACTGAGCACCTTATTCTACAGGTTACTATTTGGCTGCAGAGAAACTACAGAGGGAACGTGGCAAGAGAGGTTTTCAGGGTTGAATTTTTCATATATGTTTAGTCTTAGGAGCTGTTATTCTACACCAGAAAAAGTAAGATTGTTCAAAGTTTCTGTAGGATGATTTCACCAAGAATGAGGTTGAGGAAAAAGAAGTATATAGTTATTTGGATTCAACGAAATCGACGCGGACAATTAGTTCGGAGGATGGTTGCACTTTGGCATTGTATGGCAACAGAAATTCAAAAGGTGTTTCGAAAATATACAAAAATCTGCTGGTATGCCGATGTAAGAAATAAAGTTCTTCAGTTGTCTGCAGTTTGGAGAGGCGCAGCTATCAGAATAAAGTTTCTTAAAATATTTATGCAACGAGTAGTTCAATTAAACAAAAAGTTAGAAGCAACCTTAACTTTGCAGCGATCTTGGAGATGGAAACTAGCTCTAGATGTACTTAGACGAAAAAAGTCTCGGAAAATTTTAGAGGAGGTGAGTGCTCTAGCAATACAGCGTTTTTGGTATTGTGCCCAGAAAACGTTTCCAACCTTTGTTTTGCTCAGATGTCTATATCTATTTGATGAAAGGGATCGTGTTGTGGAGTTCCTAAGTTGGAAAGAAAGAAGAAGAGAAAGTGCTACTTTGGCTCAGTCTATATGGAGATATTTTGTTGCAAGGAAGAGATGTAGGAAAATTAGATTTAGAAACTTTTCATCTTCAATTATTGTGAAGATGCTAAATCAGAACATGATTAAACTCAAGTTGAGTAGGTTCTATTGGTATATGAAGAAAGTTCGCCTTCTTCAAAGATGGTTAAAACCTCATTATGCAAGAAAGCTGAAAGCTCTTTTGATTATAAAAAACTTCCTATTCAAGAATCTTTTCTTGTACCCTCAGTTGTGGGTAAGAAGAAGATTGCTTGAGATCGAGAGCATCTTGCTTCAGAGAGTTGTAAATTCTAAAATTAGGGCAGTGTGTATTATTCAGCAAGTGGTTAGGTGCTTTATTGCCAACCGGAGAGTGAAGAAAATAAAGAACGCAATTATTCTTCAGCGTTTTTTTCTGAAGGAAGTAGCCAAGAACCTATTTAATTTATTAAAAACAGAAAACACCTATTCGCTGGCATGCTTCATCTGGAGAGAGTATATTGGTCTTTGCATTAATCTTTCTAAACAGGTTATATATTCCTGGAGGTCCGAATGGAAAGCCAAATTGCAAAGAAGTGTAAGGAAAGTCAATATAGGACTTAAATGTCAGAGATACATGTTATTCAAAATACGCGCATGTCGCTCAATTAGAATCGTAAGAAGATTTTGGCAGCAAAAGTCGGCAAAGCAGATTCAAAAAAGTATTCAGCAAAGGGTCCAGAATTTGATTAGGTATAAGGTTTTCATTGGCTGCACTTGGATTTCTGATCTTGTCAACACAAGATTAACAGTATTAAAAGAGGAGTTTGGCAGTGAACAAAATCTGTTCAATCGGTTTGAGAATATGAAGACAATAACTTTTCTTACACTATTGGGTTTTGAAATAGAATATAGCAACAAACTATTTAAAAACTGCGACACTGTGAGTATGCTGATGGAGAAGAAGCATATATTACAACACCATTCTTCAAAAGGGTCTATTGCAATGAAGATTCTTATGGCTGCTTTCAACTCGAGAGAAGCACCTTGCAGTATTAGTAGATTCATGGAACCTGTTGAAGATAAACTAGAGATTCAAGAACTGTTCTTGTCTTTCTTTCCTGGCCAGGTTTCTAGAGCGCGAAATTTTGCTACAAAGGTATGTTAATGATATGAATTATTCCATAGGTATTTTCTGCGCGGGTACCCATGGTTCTAATAGAATCTCATTTGCAAAGATTTGGCGATAATGCCAAGAAGGCTGTGCAGGAAATAGGTAGTATTATTAACAATTTAGAAGAGTTGAAGGAAAAAGAAGTTAAAATATTGAAGCAAAGGTTGATCATGGAAGAAGTGTTTCTTTTTTTTATGCAACCTTTGGTACTGAATTTACCAGTTAATTTAAGGGCTCCATTGCTTGGGATACAAAAGAAGATTTCTTTCTTTCATCATATCATTGATAAAACGCACCAATTGAACCAAAGTATTAGTGGATGTGAATATTTATTTGTTCTTGAAAACACTTATTGGAGCTATGCACAATACCTGAAAATAGTTAATTCACATGTTACACTGCTTCAATCCCTTTTTCGAAGACGTACTGCCAGAAAGAAGGCATATCTATTAAAGGCAAAGGCAGAATACTTAAGAAGTCGAGATTTAAAGTATCAATGGAAAAGAGATGTCCAAAATAGAGCTGAATGGGAGTTCAAGCGGATACTAAAGAAAATTCCACGTCTGAATGCTAGTGATGGTGCATACACAAGAAAGGAATGGTTTGCTGCAATTAAAATACAATGTTTTCTTCGGACCATATCATGTATGATGTTGCTCAAGAAAAAAAAGCTGTTCGTTGAAAAAGAAAAAAAAGATGCGTTATTCAGAAAAGAATGGATGGATACTTACAACAAAGGAAAATTCTTTGTATTTTTTCACTTAGCTGCGCCATCACCAGAGAGAAATATTCTTGATCTGGGTGATCTCCTTTCTCCCTTTCCCACGCATTTAATTTTAAGAAGGCTTAGAACACAAAAAGTGACACATATAGTTAAAAAAGCGGTAATCCAGTTTCACACTGCTTCTGCTCATACAAAGAGTTTCACAAGGGTAGATTTGATTGATAATAAAGACCGAATTATTTCTGCAGCGAAAGTAATCCAGGAGTTTGTCAAAAAGTATATACTTGAAGTTTCTGTATTAGATTCAGCTGTAAACCCAAGGAATATTTCTGTCCTTAAACCATCCTCAGCAATTGAAGATATATCCATTATGTTGAATGCCTTACCAGTGTTTGAATGGTCATATACGCGCTTACCCCTAAAATACAGCTGGATAGAAAGAATTACTAATTCTGGTGTTCGATATTTATATAGATGTGATACGAAGGAAGTCAAGGCTGCATTTTCTGAGGAAGAAATGCATTACAGGTTCAATCACAAGGATTTTATGTCCACACAACTAATCCAAAAGTTAACTCGAGGATGGCTCGGAAGGAAGCGGGTCTTTAATTATCTGAAAACATGTTGTGTGAAAGATTTGCTTATCGATATATTAAGAATTTGCTTTCGACTCGGTCTCATGTTAAGCCCGCAACAGTTATTAACTTTGAGAGATGGACTGCGAATACGCGATATTTTATTCATTGAGATAATAATGGAAGGTCTGAAGTTAGAACACTTTTTAGGTATCATATCACTGATAAATGAGGTAAGGGAACTACATCCGAATAAGCTGGCAAAGTTCAAGAAAATGTTCAAGAATGGTTGCAGTACGAAAGTGTTAACAAAATGTGGGACATTGTTTCGCAAGAATCTTCCGAAGAGTCTTAATAACCTTAAAGCAAGAAGCATAGCTTATAGAGAATCTCTCTTTGACAAAACAAGTTTATTTTCTTTTGTTGAGTCTGAGGAAGCATTGGGAACAATTATTAGGATGGAGAACGTACTTTCACAGAAAAAGATGGGAAGGTTCATCTCAAATATTAAAAAAAATGTAAAGAATCCGGTGAATGAGATTCAACTCAGAGATTATATGCAAAAGTTTCAATTAAAACCCTCTCTTATTGTGTCACAAGTTGAAAAACTCAATATAGAATTTATCCCTACAAGTAAGGAATTCAATACATGCAAGAAAACACTAATTAGACTTATCGACAGGCTCTTATTGATCCTGAAAAGAAAACATATAGACTACGTACAGTATTTTCCAAAAGAACCTATTAAGAAGTCCTATTTCATTCTAATAGAGAACATGCCTAAGTCATATTTTTCCTTGATGGAAACATTTCATTGTGTCTTTAAGATTGTATATTTTGACCATGCGGCTTATAGAATACAACAGTTAATAAGATGCACCAAGAATACTGAATACTTTAGGTTAAATATGCGTCGATACATGAAAGCGTTAGTATGCATGCAATGTTTTGTTAGAGTCGTCTTAGCTATGAAACTATCCAAAAAGTTAAGAAAAATTAGCAACTCAGACTGGAAACAAATTATGGATAAAGAAACTGGAATGTTTTATTATATAAATGTTAAATTTAATGTCTCCCAGTGGGCTAAGCCTGAGTGTACATATACTCCTCATGGATGGTGGACCAGAAAAACAAACGCAACAGTTACAACGACAAGAGGCTGTAAATTATGTGCACATTGCAATGGAAAAGCGGAGTTTTTATGTTCAACCTGTTCAAGAGAGAGTAATGATGATATCTATGTTTGCTCAGAATGCCTGGAAAGAGATTGTCATCCTGACTGGCATCCGTTCTTGCTAATCAGTGAAGAAAAAATAAGATCTTGCATGATTTGTGGGAAAACAGAGGAAAGCAATTTGTTCTGTATTGATTGTGATGAAGACTTTTGTAAGAGATGTTTCGAAAATTTTCATCGTAAGGGTAAAAGATCACTGCATATAACATCTAGTCTAATTTAACAAACTAGAACGAATCTATGCTGAGTTTCTCACAAGACAACTGAGAAATGAACCATGGTCCTGAATTCGACTTACCTCACAAAAAACAAATCACCGCTATAGTTACTGGCTTTATCGTGCTATTGAAACAAAATACAGGTCTTTGTGGCAAAGATCTTCTTCGTTGTTTCACGCTTCTAGTTTTTCATACTTCAGGTTTTGTTATTCGTGTATCGGAAAACTGAAGTTGTCACTCTAATGAGGGAAAAGGGTACAAAGATTTCATACTATATTTAGTGCACTTAACTAGGTTGGCAAGCTCTGAACATAAGAATTTTCCGAGTATATTCATTGTTGTCCGAAATGGTAGAACTGATATCACACTTTTTCACTCGAACCAGATCAATATTAGCTGTATTTCTGGAACTTTTTCAACTGTTTGTTTTTCTTGGGACAAGGTTCGCGAAATAATTATTTAGACAAATCACCACGAAAACCAAATAGTAATAATGAAAACACAGGGAATAAATGAAGAAATATATCAATCTCAAGCAACTTTTGAGGTTCCGTTTGGTGATATGAATTACTCGAGTGCTTCATCACCATATCGCTTCTCAGTGCCACGAAGTGAGACTGCTCACTCAATTTTTGCTTCAACAACAAGAACAAATAATGGAAACAAAATGGTAGTAGAGATCCCGTCACTAGCGCCAAGAAATCAGAAGAATTTTAATATCCAAGGTAGACAGAATAGACAGGTAGATGGTGTTCCGAAGAAGTGGGTTTACGTTGGTGTCTTTTTTTCGGCATTTATCATAACAGGGTTACTAGTTCCAATTTTTTTATCGAGTTCAAGTGAAAGCGAGGATACATCAATAACAGATACACTGAGTTTTACTTGTAATGCTTCTTTGTCGGAAACAGCTCGAGAAATGATAGCTGAAAATGCTGTGTTGTCAAGTGATGGTGTACTTTCCATTTCCAATCTAAAACTGTCATGTTTATCAAGAGAAGCTTTGGAAAGTTATAATGAATCATATGATAAACTAAAATTGAAAGATGTTGATATTGATGTTATTGAGACTAATGCGTTTGGAAATGGGGTTTATTCTGATATTTCTTCCTTGGAGATTATTTCTTCAAGAATTGGGAGGTTTGAGAATCAAACTACCGAGGTTGAAAGAGTTACACTTCGAGATGCAGAAATTGCCTTCTTCCCATATTATTTCCCTGTGAAAGATTTAAATATTACATCACAAAGAAATTTCTTCCCTGATACTAACTTTGTTGATTTCATCTCAAGCTCTAGGAAAAGAAGATTAATATTCTCTGAAATGTTTGATGATGAATCCATTGTCGCATACAAAGAACTCTTAATATCAGAAAGAGCATATATTTTATTTCAGGATGAAGAATTTGGAACTATAGAGTTTGAAAAAGCATCTTTTACAACAATGCCTGCCTCTTTTTTTGGAGTGGATACATTTATCTTTGATGTACCAGAATTAAACTTAGTGTTGAAAGAAAGTGTGGACTTAGTAGAACTTCATGAAGAAGTATTTTCTGGTTTCTTTGGTACAGAAGATACAATTCTCCAAGTAGATCATTGTTTGAAACTTAAGAAACTTCCAAGTAGTATGATTGAACTACCCATACGATCACTCTTGATGAGAAACACTGCTGTTGAAGATTTTGAAGGGATCGACTTTTCTGGGTTTGATGAGTTAGGGGGGATATATTCTACTGGGTCGCCAGTGCAACCAATTTGTGGGACAGAGAAAGAATTCAAAAGTCAATATAATATACCGGAAGAAGTAAATATTCCTTGCGTTGATGTATAACCTTAATTATTTTGGTGCACTTACAAAATATTCTTACACTTGGTAGGTACTAAATTAACTCAGTTTGTGTTTTATTCCTTAATTAAAAACAAGTTTAGTCTATAAGTATGAATATAGATAAACAAGAAGAAGTATACTCTGTGAAAATAGCCACACCAACAAGAAATGTGTCTATCATAAAAAATTCGTAGAAACAAGTACTTAAGCGTAGAAATAAAGAAAGTGCAGGTTTTATACATTTTAATTCTAACTTAATTTGTAGCTTTTTACAGGCAGAATAAGAGAAAATTAAACGTAAGTACATGACATAAACACCCTGTCTGCAATTCCATAGGTTTGTTTAAACACATCCTCATCCTCACATGCAGGGTCTACTGGGGAGTAGCGAGCATCGATGAAGAATAAAGAAGTAAATCCACTAAAATTTAAGCCATCAAATGTTTCAACTCCAGAACGTCTTATATTGAGTTTTATTATATCTACATTTTCAATACTCTTTGGCAATCTCTTTAACTTTGCTGCATATTGAAAACTTAGCGTAACTTGTGTACCTAAAAATCCAGAAAAAGTATCTTCGTCTACTACCTCGAGATTTAGAAAATTACTTAATAAGAGGTTTAATATATAAGAATTAAAAGCAAATACATCCGAGCTAAACAATCTACTTGGTATGTGCGTTATTTGATCAGATTTTGTTACAAGTTCACTTAGAGTTCCAATAAGCTCAATAGGTCTTTGACTTTGTATGACTAAATCTCGAAAGTTCACAAGGTGTTTATTATCCAGAAATCCAATCAAATGCAGGGAGTGTTTTGGTGTTGCTGAAACAAGACTCACAAATTCTTTAATTAAGACAAAGTTTTTTAAATAATTCAAACTCACCCTCTCACAAAGAAGAATGGGGGAAACTCTTCAATCTCTGAATCTATTGCATAAAACAGATTAAATTTAAAGTTTTGATTTTTGAATTGACCAATTGTTGAAAATAGAAGTATAAGTGTTCAAATTTGATTCCCGTTGAATTTTCTAATGCATCCTCTTCTATGATATTAAATTTGACATTAGTAAAGATCAGTTTTGAAACTGATTCCTGATAACCCAAACTCTTCATAAGCTCTTTTGATAGACATCCCAGTTCTACATCGCGGATCTCAATTTCGCTTCTATCTCCTGAAATAGTGACGCTATTCAACAAAGCTTCTTTTGCAGATTCAGAATTGAGATCAGTACAGCTGAGTGCAGGTAAAGTATTGGGTTAGGAAGTAGGTGCAACAGCGACTTCTTCATCGTTTAAGTTTATTTCTGCTGTATAAGTTACCAAGAAAATACAAACATACATCACTACCAATAATATAAAAGTAGTAACTAACATTTTGGTCTTTTGTTTCTTACCTTCTTTGTTACCTTGTGGATTAAGCAAACTTCCTATGTTTAAGGTAAGACTGGGTTCATTTGAGTCAACAAATGGGGTTTCAAACTCGCCTATGTTTCTTTCACAGTATTTTTTTGTGAGAATTAAAACTAGATGCTGTTGTTGACATTGCTTTGGAAAGGTGGGAATCCCCAAAGTATCCAGGAGGGATTAGTACACCAAAACTCGACTCTGAAAGATTTAATATGTTACTTCTATCGTTGGGTTTGCTTATTTTATAGCTATTTTGGGGAGGGAGTTCATCTGAATGTTATTTTTGTTTGCTTTGTACTAAGTTTATTTATGTTGATCGATGAAAGTAAACAAAGTGCTCTCTTTAATATATATATATATATATGTGTATATGAAGAGTTTAGACATGTATGATGAGACAGCGAAAACTTCTTAAGAATTGGTATAATTAAATTTCTCTTTGCCAAGTGACCAACGAAGCAAAAAAATTCCAAATGTCGCAAAAAATATAGGTGCAAATTTTTGAGAAGGAAGCTTCTTCTTAGTAGCATAAAATATACAGGTGCCAGGAGGTTTCTATGTTTTTATATTTTTTGGGATATATTTACCATTTATATTGAGTTTTCTCAAATGGTTCTTAGCAACTCCAGAGTAGAAAACCCCAATTTTAAATTGGATATTCCAATTTCCTAAAATAAAAAAACAAACAAACAAATATATAAAAATCTCCCAAGGTAAATGCTCCGCCAGGAGTTCATGAATATCAACAAAGAAGAAAAATACCTATATTTTAGGCAAGGAAACTAGAAATGCTCTCAAATCATATTTGCAAACTTTTTAACATCAGTAAACATATCTCATAAAATCATAAACGCACAGAGAAACAGCTACTGTATGAGTGCTACTTCAAATTTCATGATTAGAAGAAGACTTGCTAACAGCAATGTAATTTCATGCATTTTTGAAGAAGTCATATTACTTCCTTTTTTCAGAATACGGAGATTCCACCACAAAGAATGTTAAATGATAGATGCCTATGGGTAGAGTTCTTGCTAGAGTAATGTATTTAAACTGATGAAGATTTCAGGCAATACACCAGCAAATGAAGAGTAACTTTGCACAACCTCTACCTGAGGTGCTCCTATTTCGTGTGAGAAGGTATAGTTTTTTAAAGAGACTCTAATATTTGATCCCAGTAGAGACCGTATATCAATGTTGCTATTTCTTGGGAGTGGGTGAGTACTAACGGAGAATTCTCGAAACAATACATATTCAACTTGAAATATAGTATAGACTGGTCTTGATCATGCACGCAAAAGGAGAAAACTAGAAGATCAGATATTGATTTTAACAAATTTTTACCCCTTCCTAGGGGCTTAGAACATACACAAGGAAAGAGTAAGGCTTCAGGTATTTGGAGCTGTTATTTTTAAATAGATAAAGCGTCTGTTTTTTATTGTGCGTTCAAATTTAAATATACAAACAAATATACAACAAGAAAATAAACCGGGTGAATCTTCTACAACTAAGAACTGGATGAGTTGTCAAGTATGTAATACTACAGAAGCTCGCCCTTCATGATATTAAGAAAATACTAAGATGTAGCATAGATATATGTTTGGGTAGAAGATATTATACCCGAGCAAACAAATACGATCAAAATGAGGAGCCCATAGATTTGAAGGTCATTTCCTTGGTCCAAAAATCACATTTTCATAATATTATATCTTGAATAAAAAGTGAGAGAAAACAAGAAGGCATATACCAAGCAAAGATTTAAACAGGTCACAGGAAAAATTCAAAAACTTAAAGTAAATGTCTAGAGCTTTTAATTGATGTAAATATCGTCTTCTAACTCGGAGTAGTTGTTGAGATATTGAGGTTTTACGATCTGTTGTTTCCGGTGCTTATGTATTAGTAAAAATGTATTATGTAAAGTTGCACCAATTGTGCGGTAATGTAATATTGTATTATAACTATGTAAAGTGTAAACAGTCAGTAAGGAGAGAGTCGTACACTCGACTGCTTAGTGTCTGACTAGGAGTGCCATAAATTCTGTTATGGCAAAAAATGTACATTATTGGAGTAGTTAATCCTTTTCATTTAACAAATTGTGCTAAGTTCATTAGAAATTCTACTAAGAGGTTGTTCAATTTTGAAAGAGTATTTGATAATGAAACAATAATTATGTTTGGAAAAATATTACAGAATCAACAAGAGCACGTCAGGTTGATTAAGTTAAGTAGAATATTTAAGCTTTTTTGGAATAAAGTTACAAGCATACATAGATTATTCTTCGCTATGTCAAGCTTTGTACTTCCTAAAGGTAGTATTGGACTCATACTTTACCATAAATATAGGTTTACTGAATTACCTGGTAATGTATTACTCATATTATCCCCAAGAATGTTTCTTCTGGATCTTTCTTGTAATTTTCAGTTCATTAAGCCTCATTCGAGTTTAATAAAACTTACTATTTACTAACTTAACATTCCTTTACGCAAACATGAAAAACTTTTCATGACATTTATTTTTTTATCTTTAATATTTTAGTTACTTTGGATGTTCATGTTGCTTCTATTACGGAACACTGTGAAAATAAATTTGACTTCAGGAAAGAGCATTTAATAAAATAGGATGTAACAGTATATTGCTCCTCCTAAGTTGTCAACCAAAACCTAAAGACTTGTTACAATTTTATTTATGTTCTTTAAAAAGATTTTGAGATAAATGAAAGTTGTTGATGTTAATGACAGTCTATATAACTTCCTGTTAAAAGAAAAAGGTATGATTTATCAATTAATTAATAGTTCGAGCTTTCTTTAACACTATGGATGTTCATCTTAAACTTGAATTTCGAAAAAAACATATTATTTATTATATTATACTACAAATATGAAATATAAAATAATTTTGGATATACTTTGAGTGTCAAACTTCTTCGGATACGTCATGTTGTTTTCTTATTAAATTGGTCAATATAATTCATAATATTAAAGAGGTGGAGTCTCTAGCTTTATGAAAAGATTAACAAGAATATTTTATCATACTAAAATAGTCTTTTAAGCACCGTATATTGCCCAATAAGCTTTTATAAAATGAAGAAAATATCAGCTGGTTTCTTTTCTTCTTAACAGGGGTCCCAATTTAAATAAGTTAAATCCGCTCTTCTTCATACCTCAAGCACTTTCATTCTAAAAAAACTGAAATATCAATAATATATTTTTGAACATAAAGTACTGTTGTCCATTTTTATTGACTTTTATCTTGTTCAAACAAGTTAATATTCGTATAGTTATTTTACGTTTGTATGTCCAAAACGAAATTTCTAGACTGTCCAAAATAAACATTTTCGATTCACAATTCACACACTGTCCAAAAGAGACAGAAAACAATCCGAATTACAAAATTGCACAAGAGAAAAGAACATGAAAAGACTTCAGAAAGAGTTAAGCAACCTGAAAAAGGCCGCTGCCAAAGGGGAAACAAATTTCACAGCTGCTCCCGCTGAATCTAAGGGATCTTTGAACTATCAACACTGGAAATGCACGCTCAAAGGACCAGCTGAGACCCCTTATGAAGGTGGAACCTTCGATTTGACCATGGAGTTTCCTGCAGATTACCCATACAAGCCACCTAAGGTTCGCTTCATGACCAAAATTTATCACCCGAATATAAATTCTACCGGAGATATTTGCTTGGATATTCTGAAAGACCAATGGAGCCCAGCTTTGACGATTGACAAGGTGTTGTTATCAATTTCTTCCCTGCTGAATGCACCAAATCCTGATGATCCTCTTGTAGCAGATATTGCAAACTTGTACAGGAATGATTACCAAACATATGTTGCTCACGCAAAAGAATGGACCAGGAAGTTTGCAATGAGGGGAAATTAGAAAGTGGGCTGTTTTGTATAGTGGAGAAACAGGCGCAGTTTGCGGGAGATTAACCATAAATTGACGTTTTTCTTTGAGTTTTTGTTCCTACTTATTCATGATTCGTTCAACTACTCTTTGCTTGTGTAGAATATACTTATTAATTATCTCTTGAGATCATTTTACAAAAGAAGAATAGAGTTTATGATTGGTTATCACTAAAAAAGAACAATCTAACTTATATTAAGAGAAAGAAGAGTTAGAAAAGAACTTATTTCAGAGTAGTTATGTCATTTCTTCTCCTGCAATAAGAAAAAAGATAGATGGACAGGTATTTATTTATAAAAGGTTACATAGAAAGAGGAAGAACATTAATAGTCCAAAGTTAAGCTGAAAATGGCAAAGTTGAACTTCATTCCCCATAGCTATGAATGGGAAGAAGAGACATCAACTTTTTATTAAAGTTTAAAACACTTCTACGCTCATCAATAGAATTAAATTTTAATGCGACAGGTACACTAGCTTTGTATAATAATGTTAAATATGAAAGAACTAAAAAATCGAGTCCTTCAATAAAGAAATAAAAATAATAAAATTACTCCAGTTTCATGGTACTCTTTGATAATCTAAGTAGCTTGTAACAGTAAACAAAAAAATGAATAAACTAATCTAACTGTGAAAGGACTGAACAAATTATCATCTAGGAAAAAAGTTTACACTTTCAAAGAGCAAACTGATTACTTGAAACAAGACAGACAAACTTTAATTGCTTAGAAAACTATTCAGTATTGCTATGATACTGGAAGAATACTAATTAAATTAAAAAAGCTGTTTCATGAAATCTAACAGTTTTCTTATTCTTTTTCAGTAAGTAATCAAAATTAGTAAGCCTTACATCATGAAATTAATTGTTCAAGAAAAAGTGAAACTTTGAGAAGATTATTATAAAACTAATCTTATCCTAAAAAGGAATGAGATGAACAAGTATACTAATTTTTACTTAAATTCCAGAAACCTGCTTGAAAATCGAGTAACTTGGCCACAAGAAAAAACTAATTCATCCACAACAGTGACTTCATCATTGAGAAGTTTAACTTTAAACAAAGTGAATTTTAGGTCCCTGACTATCAGGTTTGTGTCTTAAAACAAGTTTTCCACAGCAAAATCTATTGAAGCGTTCTCAAAACTAATAAAATCCAATGACTCTTTTGAGGAAATGTCCCAAATTTACTTTTTAGTCATATAGGGAAACCCAATATAAGAAAAATCACACTTATTTTGAAAAAGCTAAAATTTTTTGTTATTCAGCTTCTTATTCAGTTTAACATCTTCAGGACAAAAATTTTTTACATTGGAGTACCTGATTGTGGTAAATGTCGATCTGATCAATAGTTGTCCAAAAGAAAAAAGCACGGAATGAGCAATCGAAAAATGGAAACTCAAACAAGGATAATATCTGCGGTTAATATATATACTTTTTTCAAAGTGGGTCACTTGTTGTCTACTTGACTCATGCTCTGCTCCGAAACCAAATGTCCAGGCGCAAAGAACTCGCTTCTAGCAACTTCAAAAAAGGAAAAAAATTAAGGACACAAATAGAAAAAAAATCTAGCTCTGTCTATAGCTTTATGTATAATGTTTTTTGGGAATGTTACTTTACAGAACCTCTTTGATTTGGAGCCCAGGGAATGCATTAAACCGAAATAACTTTCTTCACTTATTCTTAGGAGATCTCATTCAGTTTTTACTTTGATTTTATACATCAGGAGCAGAAGAAATAATAAACAATTTTAGAGTTGAACATGTTTGTGTTATGTATCCACTGTTTATCTTTTACAATAACAATTATATTACAAGTTTTGTTTTACTTTTGTGGCGTATCATCACATGAAACACACTGGTGCATTACCAGCAATTCTAAAATGGCTCATTTAATGAAACTTGATGGCGAAGAAATGCTTCGAGAAGAACTGTTGCAGAAACATATCAAATATACAGAGGAAAATGATATTCAATTTTCACCAAATGATGTTCTAGCATTTGATGTTTCAAATTTCAGAAGAATGAGTGACTTTAAACGAACCTATGTCTATGGGAATACACCGCATCCTGAAACTTATATGGAGTCTTGCACTGACAGCGGCTTCAAATACCCTAAACTACTTATAATTCCAAAGATCATAGAAAATTTTATAATAGAATTTATGATTTTTTTAATTCACATGTTGATTTGTTTGCCTTATAATTATTTTGTTGAATACTTGTATTTTAGTACTTTCTATGACCAAGAATATGGTAAAGAGATTCCGAAATACCTTCGCCAAAATATTTTAGTAACAAGAAAAGGTGTATTTATATATTTGAAGAAGATTGAGGGTTCTTACACCTGTGATGTGAAGTATAGTCCTTTGATATGGTGTCTTGTTAAATTAGATTTCTGTTCTGTCGATGATTATTATACTTTTGAAACAAGACCTGAAGAAATATTTTTTATTGAAATGTCAGAAATAGACTATACAACATTTTTTATAAATTTTTTCGAGAAAAATATTTCTTTCTTACGAAATCGTGCATTAATGTTACCGATATCTGAAGAAGTCAAGAACATTATTCAGGATGCCAGAAAGAATACAACATTACCAGTATAGCTATTATCTCTTGACAACTGTTCGTTTTATCTTATTTGAATTATGTTTAATCATTCTGGGTTAATTATTATGATATGACTAAATATATAGCAAGCTTATCTATATAAAATATGAATATATTGAGCAAATCTATATTGTTACCGCAGTTTTTCTTCCATTGTATATTTTTCATTATATTTAACATATTCTTTACTTTATCATAGTCAATACATTTAGAAGATAACTATCTATATTACTGGCGTTATATTGGTTCAATTTCTATTCATGATGGAGTTTAAGCTTCTTCACTTAGTATTGAAGAGAGTAGAAAACTGCAACCTCTTGTCCGTCAATATATTAAGAATCAGTCTATCGGAAAATAAGTTGATATTTTTCTTTCTCAACATACTATCGTAAGACATGAAAGCATACATGCGTTTTAGACACTACAATAGTGATTGAAAATCACTAGAAAGTATAGAGTTGAGCTAATATATCTTTCTTATTGATATAAATCTAGCCAATTAGCTATTCACTCGTGGATGAAAGTGTTGATCACACAGCAGGAAATATGCAGACCTGCATTCTCAAAATAATAGCCTTACAGTTAAACGTGGGTATTTTCGGGTTTTAATCATCTTCCTCAAATATCTTCTTAGTTTCCATTTGACAGATGGGCCAGATCCATTTGCTATTACGTTATTGTGAAAACAGAGTCTGGTTTTTAAGAAGTTAGATTAAACACATTAGAACATAAAATAATACTAAGGTTCAGACTAGTATCACAACAAACAAGAATATATTGTAGGCTAATTGTTTTAAGGAAAGAAATTGGAAGTGCTTTTAGTTTACTCTTGTTATTTATATTTCCTTCAATAAAAACTCCAGTATATTGTTTCTTAAGCACTTTATGGACGCTTAAGGCGTGCATGTACAAAACTAGACTCTAACCATAAAACTATGAGCATAAAATGGATACCGTCTCGGCACAAGTGACACTATCACGGAATCCGGAAAACCATGCTATAGAGGGGAAAATTAAAACAAATATTAGAAATATACTTTAAAGTTATTCATCTCGCTTTGAATTAATAGAATACGAGCGATACTGTTAATAATAACCGAATGGGTTGTCAGTTTGATACACCATAGACTTGGAAGTATAGGTACAAGTTTGTTGCCTATGCCTATGCAAGTATAATGTTGTTGTAGAAATATAGAGGGAAGCTAATTGAGAGAAAATAAGAAAACTAAACCTGAAGTTCAAGATGTACGGAAACATACGAGCCAACAGAAACTTAAGATCATTCTTAGGAACATAATTAACTGCCTTGATACTCCTAAGTAATTGTAAAAAACTTATCGATGATATTTCATGTCAGAGCGCCTAATTTCTCCTTCGAATAAAGAAATGATGAATAATGCGGGATATAGTAGTTCTACATGCCGCACATTCTTAATTCACAGAGCATAATTATGGTTCTTTGTTGAATTTGAAAGCTTGATGTTTACTATAGAAAGATAGATTGCAAAAAAGACTAGGGTATGAAGAAAAAGGAAGAGAAAGCTGCAATAACTTTTCAATTCATGTTTTCTATTTCAATACTTGTATACTTTCACAGACATTGACGTTGCCAAGGCTATGTAGCCTTTGTTTGACATATCTCAATTGGATGAAATTTGTTGTTAGTTGACTAATAGATCGATGAGGGAATGGTATTTTGATTTAGTAAGAATTTGTTTTTGATGTTGACTACCAATTCATTACTTGATCAAATAAAATACTGTAGCACTGTCTTGCTACTAACGTTGGAACTCTGGGGATCAAAGAAGTTCTTAAAATTATAGCACTTGCACTAATTATTTTAATCGGGTATTTATGCACAACAAATTTAGAAATCATAATTGAGGCCATATAGGAACAATGTTAGTTTAGCGATATATGAAAATTAAGAGTTTGAAAAATTATGCATTTTATTATTTAAAATACAACTTTGAATATAATGGTACCGAAGAGTAAGGAATTAAATAATAAAAGGAGGAATTCTTTTAGCATGTTAAGATTATAATTATTTTGAATGCTTCTTTGCACATTTAATGAAACTATAATCAAGAAACAAATCCTTCTGGTATCAATATACTTAGGAAAAACCAATTCAGATATTCAAAAAAAGTACAGGACCTTACCGAAAACAGGTATCAAAGTTTAAAGTAATACTGATGTTTTCACAGAATCTACATTCAAAATTATATAATATGTTACAAAAACATCTTATGCAAGGAACTATTAATGAAATATGTTTTCTTTGTGATTTTATTTTAGATTTGATTGTATTCGACTTCAATATCCAGGCTGATCTGGTTCTTTCAAATGAACAGGGATAAAAATTTTCGAAAGTGTTAAAATTGAAATATACGGTAAGTGGAATATAAACCATATTTGTATATAGTGAATAACCCGTTACAGTATAAAGGCTCGTGTTAGATCAGCAAGATAAAAATAATTCTAGATAGTACAGAGCTGATACACAAGTTTTCAGCAGAAAGGTATCTTCTGAGTTGCTTACTGTACTCTCAAAGTTTGATTCGCAGTAAAGTTATTGGTTCTCAATACAATTTGAAAATCATATCTGTAGAGAAATTCTAGCAAAGCTGAAAATGGACTCGGAAACTCACGAGAAACTTGAATTTCGTTGTAAAGTTGAAATGAAAATAAGATTTCCTAGGATTTGAATATCTCCTGTAGTTTGTTGAAGCTTTTTCTTTTGATTAAAATAAAACTATTTAAAAACAGAGGATATGATAATGACACGTATACAAACGATGTCACTATTGAGATGAGACTCATTTATGTCATATCTATTGCCCTAACTCTGAAAATTTTCGTAATCAATACCACCGCAGAAGTAATTTAGTTTTCAAATAATTAAGAACCATATCTCAGCGACTAAAAAATCTTAAAATCTCAGTGAAAATTTGGGTTAAGCAAATTAAACAAAGTTAAAATATTCTTTCCTCCACATCTTAGGTTCATATAGGAGTCAAAGAAAGTATCTAATTCTTTCTTGTAACTGTAATAATATTCAAGGCAGAAAGGTCGGAATTGATACATAATCTTAAAGTCAAGCTTATGAATTGAAGGTTAAATAATTCTTTGTCATAACTATATCTACTGGATGATATTAAAGAAATAGAAAATAATACCCGTTTCACAGATTCTCGTATATGTATAGCTAAGCTAGACTTACTAGAAAATAAGTGAAGAAAAATTTTCCTAGAAGTTTGCAGACATATGCCTCCTTTTGATGTATGTTCCTAACCCTCTGTGAAAATCTCATATGCTTCATTTTTCATCTCAAGCATCATCACCCAGCTTCAAAGACTAAGTATTAAATTGAAGTCACAAGTTCATCTCAGTTCTGAATATCATACCGTAACCCATATAGAAGTTTTTCCTGTGATGAATATAATATACGTAAAATAAACCCAATAAAAGAATCAATTTACATAAGAGTTAACTAGAATACTGTATATGGAAGTTACGAAGAATAATATATATATAATGATCGACCTATCGAGAGATTTATGCAGCTATTGTAGTCATGACCTGCGGTAACTACTACATTTTGGGAGAAATGACATGATAATATGCAGTTTTTAGAAGCCTAAGATGTTGAATAGGTTTCTTCACAATTAAAATAATTTTGAGAGGCGATTGATAGAAAATTTTTAATAATGTAAATGTCAAAATATGCCCAAGAAATGAAAATATGTTGCGTTGGATTAATTTCTATTATATCCAAATATTTACAAAATATTCAATATAGTATAGCACTGGTGTTCTCCCCTTAAAGATAGTTAATATAACTACCAAACTTATTTTAAGATATAGTTTTTAATAAGATGCGTCCCAGATTAATATTTAAAATGACACTAAGATAAAATGCAAGCACAAAAATTTAACCAGGATACAGAAAACAGTAAAAATTTAGTTTATTACATGTTATTTCTTCTGAGAAAACTATGCTACTTCCTTCTAGAACAAGTTCTTGTCAGATGCTGATACATAGCTTTTTAAAATACGAGTCTTGATTAATACATTTTTTGCTCTTCAACAAATTCATAAGATATCTATAAACAAGAACTTAAATTTTCTTTATCTGAAAGGATTAACTCAAAATACATGCTTTGTTATATGTACTCTTGTAATGGCTTGTACAAACAATTCAAGCATTAACCTCAATCTATAGCCCATTCATTGTGATGTTACTGAGTGTATAGAATAATGAAACGGAGCGTAGACAGCTGAAGCTTAAGATGAAAAGAACTAAGCAAGATAAGAGAAAACCACACGCCTCATAAAATTTTATGTACTAGTTGTTATTTTTTACTAGAAAAGTAACACATTATACTAAATACTTGTTTAGCCAAAATGAGTGAGTAATTATGCAAGAAATCACACTGTTGAGACGAGGAAAAACAACAATATTTCATTAGCACGATAAGAAAAAGATAAGACCTCTTTATATTATAAGAAAACAAATTAAGGATATATATTACTTTTACCATTCATTGGATTATGTTTTCCGGAATATAGCTTTTATTAAGACTATATTGCTAATAGATTTATATAAATATGTTAATAACCACTTATTCGAGCAATATTCTCTATAATTTGCACTAGTATATAGTGCACTGATATGCAATATATATAAGATCTTGTATAATAAGACGAATTATAATACAAAATGTAGAATTTTTCAATTTGGATTACCTAAAGCTTTCACGTATTGGTCACAAGAATGTTATAGTTTCTCTAAAGCATCAAAGAGTACAATTACCAAAATTGACAAAAGCAACATGGAGGTAACTTCCAGTTTAAAGCCATATTTGGTCTGACCGTCAAAGGTATTATATTCTATAATAGCAGGGTTTCCAAATGAATGCACACATATCTATTTATCAGATGCATGGATCTTATAAACTGTATGAAGATAAAAATAGCTCTCTTTGTTAACCATTTGCTATACTCGGTATATAATCAAGTGTATATTTACGTCTTTAAAACAATATTCTATATGTCTCAAATAGATCTTTTGATTTTCTTCAAAATATGTATTTGGTACAAGCTCGCTAAACGCCAAAAAGGCTTAACCAGTACATGTACTATGCTCAATAAACAATAACAATAATGTACAAACTTTTGAATATGAAATGTGAAAGATTATCAGCATCTTAAAGTGAGTAGGAGCCACTTAGTCAAATAATTGAACATAAATGGCTCATAAGCACATGGTCTTTCTAATAATCTTCTATTGGTATGTATACTCAGAGATACTAATCATTCATCTAATCAGGATAGTATTTACCTTCAATAAAAAAGATTAACATATCCAAGAAACAATAGCACAATGAGATAAGTATTCTGGAGGAACTAAAATCATTAACTGGTAACAAAAAAATCTACAACTATTTTACATGTTTTAAGCACGCACTATTCAACTTAGGGATGATCATGATCAATAAATTGATATTGAATACCTGTGAGGAATTCTTTGTTTTCCACAACTATAGAATCACTTTTCTTAAAATTTTAAGAAACTAAATCACAGAATATACATAATTATCTATTACATTGAGAGAGGTGAAATATCAAATTTCTTCAGGAGAGAAATTAATTTCTCAGTTTGTATTCTGAAGTGAATATCGTTGTTATAATTTATTTCTCGAGAAGAAAAGTTGTGAAGATAATCGCTAGCATTGTGAACCTTTGCTAAGTCGACGTTCCCTTAAGCTAAAATGTGTATTAATAATATTTACTCACAGAATAAACAGCAAATACACAGTAATAGTCTAGATACTAATATCTTCTAGCATTTGTTTACTCTTGAGTTTACATACCGTTCCAACTAGAGATAGTTGTATTTTATTTTATTCATGCTACTTTTGAAAACTTGTTGAATACCAGTAGCAAAAATTTCATCATTAACAACGCATATAGAAAGTTATGATATTTTCTGTTAATGTTTCTCGTAATCATAAAACATTCCAAGCATTGAAGACCAACCAACTGAAAATGAGTTCCACCTGAAAATACAAACTCGTTTGATCTCAATTACAAAATTATCATTGTGTCATGAACATTGTCAACTAGTACCAAGCTCCTGAGAACATTAGATTTACTAATTAGGCAAATTTCTATATATGATAGAAGCAAATTTAACTTTTATCTCTCTTTGCATCCAATGGAGCACTGATGGGAGCTGTTAAACTTCCACTTTTTAATTCAATTGTTTTGAAAAGGTGCTTAGGATTATAATTAGCTTTTTCTGTTTATATAGTCGGCTATCTACGTAGTTGATCTCTTTACTTTGAAGTCTTAATTCATATACTTTATTAATCTTAGTTCCTTAATGAATAAAGATTATTCATTTGCTTAGTTACTTTGTCCTCGAGTGGTTTATTTTTCCAATAGGGAAATAGAAGAAGAGTAATTAATGAAAGACAGACCCTTTCACATTTCATATAAATTATTTCATTTTTTCCCGAAGTAACCGTAGTCAACTAACTATTTAACTAATTATTTATTGTATATCTAATAAATATCACATAATCGCCAGCTGCTCGAGTAACTCCTCATGCAAAAATGATAAGGTTTTTTACACGCTCGGTACTTATTACCATAAACTCCCAATAAAAACAAATCATTTGGATTCTTTTGAAAGTGCCAATAAATTTGTTGTGTTTCTATGTATGGTTATTATTCTCAACATAATGAGGGAACCTAACTTTATAAATCTAAGTAAGTCTATAGTAAGTAGAATATAAGCTTATTTTTTTATTTAGACAGGACCTTGCTTAAGACTCTGGCAATAGATCTAATTAGTACCTGAACATTCAACAATAGCTCAAAGAAAACTTCAGGTAATAAGTATTGTTGTAACAATCTAAAACCCTTTAGTATTGTTTTACCGCATACCAAATCTCATTTAGCATGTTTCAATCATTTAGCTCCATTATTTCTTTATATCTGTAACAAACTTGATCTTATAATGGTTATAATCTTAAGAAGTTTTGTTCTTACAATTTATTTCCATTGTTAAATTATAATTAAGACATGTCCTCTTTGGTCATGTCCAATTTCATCTAAACATTACCAAAAAAATGTCTCATATTTTCAAATTTGATAGTGAAGAAAAACTAAGAGATGAAACTTTGCAGAAATTCATTGAATATACAGAGGAACATAATATTAGATTCTCCATGGATGACATAATTACTTTTGATGTTGCAAAACCGTCTAGAATTAATGATGCGAGAAGACTCCTTCCTCTATTGACACACCAACTGTTACGCTCATCGGATACTTCCACTTGTTCTGATAAATTTTATACATCCCTAGCAATTATATGTGGAATAATAGCTGACACTATTGTTATGCCCATTTTGGCCGTCTTATGTTTTATTTTTTGCGTTCCATATTATTATTTCTGTTACGTGCTAAGTTTCTTATCATTTTACCAACTTGACGACGATGAATTACTTGATAAATATTTTAGACAAAATATTTTAATCGGAAAAGAAGGGATATTTATATATTCCAAAGAGTTAAAACTTGAATATCCTTTGGATGTGAAATATAGCCCAATGATGAGGTTCATTCGCTGGGTCAATCGTTTGAATTCGAGTGATCTATATCTTGTTCATCTTTTTGAAGAGTTTTGTTTTATTAAATTAAACGAAATTAAATATGATAAGAAAAAACTTCGAGGATTTAAAGAATATATAGTTCGTATCATTGGCAATAACAACCAGCAGTATCTTGTTACAACTGAAATAAAAGACATAATTGAGGACACAAAAGAACGTTTCTTAACAGAGTCCTCTATGAACTCCATGGTCTAAAATCTGACTTCAGAACTTATTCCACGGCTTTGCATGAATGTGAAAAACTCTGCACCAGCTTACATAAATTCTATTTTATACTATGTATAATCATGTTCCTAATTCAAAATTTGAAACTGCTTTGACTCTAAATATTCTCTTACCGCCTTCATTGCCACGAATCTAAACTGTGCTTGAGTAGGTAGTCCTTTATCCGGCATTGTATGAGTCATATAAAAGATACCTACTGGAACTTCATGGGTGCGACCGTTCTTTTTTACTTTCATTCTACTTATCCCGTACCACAGTCCTCCCAGACCACTCCATCCAAACTCCCCTTCAACGGCATGTTTCGAACCAAAAGCACGTGCTTTGTCTACCATTTTCCAACCTATTAAACTCCATCCCATTCCTTGATAAAAGGCATACTTTCTCATTCCTGCTTGATCATAATGAATCATCGGTATATCAGTTTTTTCCTTTGGATAAGTTCCATTAAGTACAACACGTGCATTCTGATCATCAACGGGTTTAATATCCCTCAAAGTATTAGACTCTGTGAATAATTCAACTGTTTTTTTCTTCACTAGTTGCTCACCATTTGAATTCATACCCTTTCTCATGAGAAATAATAAGAACTGAATGTAATCATCTTGTGTTGAGATTAGTCCTCCACCACCAGAGGCGACAACATCATCACAACCAGGTTTACTTAAGACTTTCCCTTTTGTCAAGTTCTGCGCACCCATAGCCTCATCTGCTTGATCCCCTAGTCTATTCATACCAAATCCAAGTTCTTCAGAAGTTGTGTATAAGCGGCAAAGGTCATCTCCTTTCTCTAAGTAAAAATTTGTATCTTTCATGTCTAACGGCAATAGAACCTGATTTCTCATAAAATCCTGGAAGGATAGGTTATAATGTTTCTTAACGATTCTGTGCATTAGAATTCCAAGCACATCCATGGACACAGAATAGCAAAATCTTTCCCCTGGTTGGTATATTAAAGGAAGTTTTGCAAGTGCAGATATGAACTCAGGTTCTTTATACGACCCAGCGAGAAATCCTAGTTTGTCCTGATATAATCTATCAACATAGGAAGACCCAAATATTCCATAGGTCAATCCAGAGGTATGTGTGAGAAGATGATGAATAGTAATCTCCACTTCTAAAAATAAACTAATAAATAAAGTATACTTGGTTTCTCAGTTTTTAAAGTTTCTTCAGAGTCTCCAGAGAGATAAACTCTAGTCTGCTTAAACTCTGGTAGAAACTTCGTAATCGGGTCATCAAGCCTCAATAAACCCCTATCATATAAAATCATGCAGACTGTGGCTGTAACACACTTAGTCAACGAAAAAATTCTCATTTTCGATTCAGATGTAATCCTCTTTCCTGTGTCCAGGTCCATCACCCCGTGATTATTCTTGAACACCACTTTATCACCGATTAGTACCGCAGAGTTCATAAAAGAAACTTGTTGTCCTCCTACATAAGCTTGTGCTAATTTTTCAATTGGAGAAAAAGGATCATCCATTTTTCTTTTTTCCGATACTTCAGTTCTTACTTTATTTGACACTTCGATCTGCTTCCTTTTCTTCATTCGCAAACGAAAGTCCAAAGTCTCCAGCAGTAAAAGCGCCCATGAAATCTTAAACAGATTTTTCCTTTTTAGCAGTGCGTAAACTATTAGCCCAACTTTTATTGATTTTACAACCTTTGAATTCATCTCTTGTAATTTACAGCTTAACGGTCAAGTATTTCTGTTTGTTAAACTCCGATCATGATTTGCGGAAATGTGCCATTGAGTTCACGCTTACTATGTGATGATTCTTCCTTTCAAGGGTTCCGAAACAGTGACAACATGCTGGGATTATGCTGAAAAGTTTGGGTAATAGAAGAATGATAAATAATAATTGCCCAAGTTTTTTCAAGAGAAGAACCATATCTTTAACTCTGTCTATACCCAGCAAAAATTAAGTTTATTAGATCATATTCATTGAACTTCTCCAATACTTATGGTTAAACAAGGTTACTTGAACAGAATAATGGTTTCTGTGAATTGTTTCTAGCTTGCTAGATTCCTTTCTTGTAAAACTAAGTATTATAGTTTAGAAGTAAGAGACACAAGTCAACACATAAGAACCAATAGCTGAACTTAAAACATTTTCTCGAGTCCATCATAAAAGGTGAACAGGTGAAATAGCTTTCTCAAAATGTGGGCAAGAGAAGTGTTTAGGTTTTCAATCTTGAGATAGCGTTAGATGGCTCTAAATAGCTTTGCGAGAGACCTGAAACTCCCAATTCTCAATTTTCAGTTTACTATTTAACTACAAGAGATAGTATCTATACACAGCTTGATGAGTTTTTTGAGAAAGTACAATTACTCTCTGTTAAAGCCAAGGCACGTTCAACCTTATTGGGATCAGCAATTATTTGTTCCCAAACCTCGATGACGATGCCGACCCTTTAAGCACTAATGAAAATTGCCTTCACTTCAAAAATACCCAGATAGCGCCTCGCATTATAAAAGAATAAATCTTTAAAAAATAAGAAAAGTCCTACCATAGTTTGGTACGCATATACTCTGCAAATTTTTCAAGCTAAACACTCTCAAAATGTAATTCATTGAACTTGATAATATAACTCATATCGCTGCTTTACCTCTTCATTCATGAGCACTCTCCAAAGAACATAGAGCGCAGCTCGTCATCTCTCGTTTGCAACAGAAGGATGATAGATTTCTCAAGCAGAGAAAAAAATGTAAAATAAGTAGTGCATTATGGGTCAGCTTGGATGCTCTTTCATCACTGGTAGAAAACCTGTAACCAGATTAAGACCTAAAGTGCACTAGAAAGCATTATAATGAAGGGTTTCTAAGAAAATTTTATGTTTCAATCACGTAGTTTTAATTAGCTGGAAATAGATTACTAGGTTGTGTTCGATATTGCTGTTTATGTAGAGGACATACTATCGGGAACTGTTACTACAACTTAATGCTATTCAAGACATTGTGTCAGTTTCCCTAGCATCTTCTCCTTCTAACCTAGTGGATTTCCTAGCCATATCCTTAATAGTGTTTAATAAAAAAACTGGAAATAATACCAAAACTCAGAAGGCCTTGGCTATTGCTTAGGAGATAAAGCTGCAAGTTTTTCTAATTCACCTAACGATTCCGCTTAACTTATCATACATGCATAATCTAGTACTGAAGTAGTGCTAATCTATCTGATTAAACTCTTGTCCTACTTAAGAAAAATAATTTAACGTGATGATGAAATAATCTGGATTAATGCATTCAATTTCGTACCTTTCTGTGTACCAAGGTCAGTTTTAATGTCGAATGTATGGACATCGCGAAATCAAACCCGTGAACATGGGCATGTATATCTACATAGCTAACAATGAAGCGATAGAAAAGGCCGTAGTTTCTACCATCCGAGATATGGTTTTTGCATAATATATTTGTATAAAGTAAGCTGATTAGTTTCAAAATAGACATGGTTAAGGTTAAGAGACATTCATCAATCGTAGCAGGGTTACTGGGAAATTCATTTTCTGAGTTTTTATATTTTCAGTATAGTTGTTTCTTTTACATTAATAAGTTCCTTAGTGCTTAGAATATTTTAACTTAGTGACACATTTCCCTTGATTGTTCTGCCGTTTTTCTTGAAATTAAAGCACTTCTGCAAATTTGATCAAACTTAATTTTTCTGAGCATATTTTTTTATCTAAAGTCCAAAGCTATTTTTTCATCATCAATATTGTTTGAGTCACAGATCGGTTGACTTGCTTCAAAAAAATCAGGTCGTGAATTGTTTGACTTCCCAATATGTTTTCGGGGAATATATTCGGATATTTTTCCAGTTGCCTCCTTTCTAATTTGTATGCATCATTTAATTCTGCCACACTTTTCTTCCACTACGAAACTCTAATCCTATTTCCTATTTTCGAATTAAGTGCATCGACTTTATTATGTAAGTTCTCTCCAAGTTTTTCAGAGTAATAAATGTTTTTTACCCGTGTAGTATTGCTACAAGTTACTATTGCTACAAACTTGGCAACATATGGTAATTAAGCTGTGCTAATTAGGCTTAGCGCTCAGTTCATCATGAATTATATTTTATTCATATCCCTTAGGGCTTATTATTCAGCGAGTAGTTGACTGACCTCCTGTAATGAATTAAGATTATGTTTTTCAATTCCCAGAATCTGGTTGCCACAATACATACCACAGAGTCACATAACACTCAAAAATAATTCACGATTAATCCTGTCAACTCTCTGAAAATCATTGAGCTCTTAAGTTGATTCTGCTTTTACTGCTATTATAATTTGCACAAGGCACATGTCAATAGTGAGTACCTCCAGAAGAACGGAACTTGAGACGAAAACTGAGGGTTATGTGTTATTGTGTGAATGGAAAGAGGATTCTACTAGCCAAAAATATTTTTGCTTCAAAGTGTGTTTGTCTTGACAGAGTCACACCCTGCAAAAAGCTGGAAAGGGCTGTAGGTCAACCTTGTCCTCTATGTAGGATTGATGAGTATCTAATGTCAGAGTGGCCCCTAAAAAAAAATATGGCCAAAGCTTCACTAATAGGCTTTGTTCAGAGGCAAATGCAGCCATTGGCTCACCCAGAAATACATTGAGACATCATGCCTACCGACTGATTATTTCAATTCCCTTTTTAAATACCTGTATTCATTGTTGAATTAAATCTTGGCTCAAAATTCCACCGCAGAAAGCTATTGAGCAAATATTGAACACATACTCCTTGAATACTAAATGAAAATATGTTCGTGAAGAGTTGTGTCAAGAGAAATCTTCCCTGTATTACAGAATTAATTTTTTACATCACCAAATCAAGGTTAAACGCTTAATTCTGTGCCAGGATCATGGTACTCTTCCGATGACACATCTCTTGGTTTTGCTAATTGTTTCTGGCCATCTATTAAAAATTTGGAAGTCCTCAAGCATTGAAACAAAAAAAAATTAATATATTTAATTTAAGGGTTTCTACAGATGGGAGAGAAGAATGGTTTATTTTTCGGGCTATCTTAATCCACATTACTTTTACGGTAAATTTCTGTCCCTATAGTTTCAATTGCTAGTACCAGTGAAACTCATAAGCGTAATACTGATTGTAGCAAACATTTCATATTTGCTTTCGGTTGTTAATAATGTTCTTGTTTTTGAAACAACATTGTATTAGATAAAAACCTAATGCGGCACTGGATTATCCGGGGCCTATAGGTTACCAATTTAGCAACACAAGGTGCAAACTAAATTCATCCTGAAGTAGCGGTTATAGTTAGAATGCGTGTGAGATAGTACGAACCGGTTAGACCTTAGGAAATGGCGAAGAATAGCGTTTCAAACTTTTTCGATAACCAGAAAAAGCACCGCTGTGACAACAGTTGAGATGTCCTGTTGTGCCCCCGCATAAAACATTATTCAACTCTGTAGAACAGGCATCTAGAAAAAACTGTGGGAGAAGTATGGCTCTCGATATCTTTCTCGTGCACAACTCTGTGTTTGAGTCTTCTCCATCACTTGTACGACTTTTTCATCATTAACTTTCAATTTCCTCTCAACAGTACAAGAGAAACAAATATCTCTTGACGGATTGTACAATCGGTACAGTATTTTTTGATTTTTTTGTGATTTTCATTTCTCTGTAGGTTCTGCTGCATAATATTAATTACGTCATAGATACACTTTCTGATAACAAACTCAAGACCGCGCCCAGCTTATAAGTTTTTTAAACAGACAAATCTCTTAGAGAAGCTAAAGTTTCGGTACGGGAATTATATATCTTCGACTCCTCGGTTCAATCCTGGTACTTTCTCCTGCCTAAAATTCCCACGCCCAAAGTTCCGACTTGTACTTTGTATTCCTGTCACACACCTAAAGAAATAGCCCAAAATATCGACTGGGAAAATAAAACACAAAAGAAATAATGAAAGTTTCTGTTCTTGCGCTATTTACGCTGTATGGTCAAGGTTTCGCTCAAGATTTTGATCAGAAGAGTTCTACCTGCGCTGCGATATTATGCCCAGAAGGATCCGAGTGCGTCGAAGAGCCGCTAGTGAATGAAACTGGGTGTTATCCAGTTTCATGCGAGTCGCCAGATGCCTGCGAAGAGTTTGAAATATGTGTTCCACATGAAAAACTCTGCGTTACACAACCTTGTCCACAGTTTTTCTGTACAGATGACTGTGTAATTTGTCCCCAAGTTGTTCCTGAATGCGAATATTGGTGTTTGGATTGTGAAGTTGTACTTCAAACGTGTGAAACCTGTTCGTATGGCCTCTGTCTTGATTATAATAATACACCTCCTGATATCATAACAGATTGTTTTTACACATGGCCATTGCTGATATGTATATTAAGTTTGAGTGGGTTTTTGCTTTGTTTAATGATTATATACTGGAGGAAAACGGTGAACAAGAAAAGAAAGTTGAAGGAGAGAAAGAACATTGAAATAAAAATAAAAGAATTCTTATAATCTATGAATTTTCAGAAAAAAGGAATTTAAATATATATGTAAGTTGGTTATTTGTAATACGATACATTTTCAAACTTTTCCTGCGCAAAAGCATAACATAGTTCGAACAACCACAGAAAACAATATAGGAAAATTATAGAAAAGACCATCAAACTTGCAATATAAGAGTATAATATTTCGCTTGTACGCTTTTTATTACTTGAACTATAAGAGATATTAAGAAAGATCCCCGGAACTGAGTAGTACACCTCCTATACACTTAATTTTGTGAAGCATGTACAAGCAGATTTTAGTAATACAGCTCCTTTAAGAAAAACTTTGCTTCACTTTATCTAAACAAAGTTCTATTCTGCAAAGAATAGATTTAATTTAGTCATTGTATAACAATTTCTACTAAATTTGACAGAGTAATGTTTCAAGAGAAAAAACTCAGCTTCTTCTCTTTCATCTAGTTTTTTTTAGTGCTAGTTACAAAATCGCTGACATAGAGTTATACTACCTTGTGAAATAAAATACATCGCATGTTTAGTCGATTTAAACAAGTTCATTAGAGGATTAAGCAATTATTTACGAGCTGAGTACCAGCTTTCAAAAATATAGGGTAAGTTCATGGCAAAGATATCCATATTAAATAATAATTTGAGATTCTCTCTACTCGAACCACAGTTTCTCTTATACTTCTCGGTTCAGATAGTTGCTGCGTGAATTAAATCAGAAGCCGTCTTAATATGCCGTCTTCTCTGCTTCATTTAAGTGAGTCGGATATTAAAATCTTGTTGCAAAATTAAAAGCAGCAATATAGCACCATATTCATAGACTCTCTGACATCAAAAGACATTGAACTCTGTTGTCAAAGCAAAAAGTTCGGAAACAAAGTTTGTGAACAGGAATTTGGCAGTAATGCAAAACTGAGTTCTCTAAGATTATTTTGTGTCTTTCATACTCTACGTGAGAAACTTGAAGAGAACCAGATGGTGAAAATTACAAACAGAATTACAATTGATAATGAAATAGAAGGATTTTTTCTTCAAGATGTCCCTTTTTGTCACCATAATTTAGAAGGAAACTTCCATGATCATGGGGGTATCAAGCTTTAAGAAAAAAAAGATATGGCATTGGACAAGATGATAGGAATGTAGCTGAATCAAAGTATATTGTTTAATGTTCTATCATATTTCTCTATTCTAGTGGTAAGAGACCTATTTTTTATGACATTGCTATTTGCATTAGCGAGTATAGCCAAACCAATTATTGTGAAAGAAGCAAGAAATAATTAATATTAAAGTGATTGGTAAAAAAACTTTCAACAGAGCATATAATATCTATTTTACCCACCATGCATCAAATATGTCAAGATTAATATTTCGTAAAGAAGGATTTTAAGAAGATAAATGCCCCTATATTTTTTACAAACAACGTGAGATATCAGAAAATACCAATATATATACAATATGTCTTCCTCGTTAAATGCCTATAAGATTTTACCTTTGCATATAACCTCTGGTTTTCCTCTATGATACTGAATTTATTTATTTCTTTTCGCTGTTAGATTAAATTCATACGCGCCGGTGTGCCTCGCTCGTTTTTTCAAATTGGCGGAATTGGAAATGTCCCAATATCAAAATTCCAAATAAATGAAATCAAACACACAAAAATGGAAAACTAAATAAAGGTTGTAAAGGCTTGATGTTCAGGAACAAAAATATAAGAAATAGAAATGAAAAAGTGTTCAAGTTAATCTATCTTCACTATTCTATGTATTTAAACAAAAATTGGATTATTTTTCAGCTTATCTAAAGATTTTTAAGTTGGAAGTCTGTTGCACTAGGTCAAAGCATATGTTTTTTTCAAGTTAAAGAAACAAGAAATATACAAAAGTTTAATTGAAGAGGGTAAACTATTGAAGAGGGAAAACTATTGAAGAGGGAAAACTATTGAAGAGATATATCATTTTCAAAATATTTGTTTAATTAAAAATTACTTTCAAAAGTGAAGGGGTTTGGGTTGAGTGTTTGGAAAAGGAATATTTATTTCATTAATTAACAAAGAGGTTTGGAAAGGGATAGTGTGTAGGGTGAGAGTTTAAAAAAAAGTTACATATATATTTAAACATGGTTCAAGGAAAAAAAATAGGTGTTTTTGTTCAGGATCTTGAAAAGGCCATCCACGAAGCTGTGCCTTGACCCTAGCAGATTTACTGAAGTAGAGTTCCAATTTTTCACCTCTGGCTTATCATCTACGAACACATTCAACCAATACCTCCATGTTACTATCTCTCGAATCCTCCCTGTTTTTCTTTGATTTCAACATCTTACGTTTGATCAAACTTTTTTCCTATATAATTCCTGGAAATGTTCTGTGAAGAGCTAATTCTGCTGCAGCAATTGAAGTTTCAGCTCTACCTAATATATGTAAAGTTTCCAGTTCAGCTTCTGTTAAATCATTTAAGTACTTCTTCGCTGTTGAGAACCTTTTAAAACCATGTCCAACGTGTTCTAGGTTAATTACTTGAAAGATGTAAGCGTTCCCCTTTTGATCAAACTTAAGATTAACTTCAAAAGTGCAATTCTTTGAACTACTGCAAATAATTTAGATCTTCTTAGCTTAACTACTTCAATTCCAAACTTTTTCTTTGATTCTGACTTTGTAAAGTTGTGTGATGATCTTTCTTAGTTCTAAAGCGTCCTGCAACGTAGTTGTTAAGTTTTTCAAATATTTCTTCTGTAGAGCCAGAGGTCTGTAATACCCAACTTCAGGCTGAACTAATTTAATTCGTTCTGTTAATTTTTTTTGTGGTCTTTACTTCGTAAGTTTCTTCCCTAGCAATTTTTGTCAAGTTCGGGTTTTCTTTTATATCCTTTCGGTTCAAATTGTGAGTTTTTGTGCCCTTCAATTTCGTAGGTGAATTCCAATTTCGCGCATTAGATATTTTCGATATGAAATTTGGATTCTGTATCCTCAAAATCCAGACTAAGTATAATTTTCGCATCAATTTGACCAATCACATTAGAACCGCGTGCATCACTCGGGAGTGAAAAAGACAGGGCCGTTTTCATTTACACCACTCTTCCAATTTTACCAATAGCTTACGTTTCCAAAATTAATAATCAAAAACCAATAATTAAGACTAAAATGTCAAAAGATTTAAAGAAATGACTGAAAAAGCTCAAGCGTAGATCAAGTGAACAAAAAAGGCAAAAGTTAAGTGTTTACATGAAGGAGATATATCTATAGCACAAGATTCAAACATAGAAAAAGAAATTGAAGTTATTTTACAAAAATTCACACCTCTAGCAGACGGATTTAGATATATGAAGCAACAGTTACACGAAAGGTTGACCAAGAAAACAAGAAAGAAGAAGCATTTGCTTATAAACGAAGGGGATATTTCTACAGCACACGTTTCAAACAGAGCACAAGAAATTGAAGTTGCTTCACAAGAATTCAAACGCTTAAGAGCTTGAATTAAAATACGAAAGAAGGGACTGGAGAAACTAAAACACCGATGAAGTGAACAAGAAAAGAAACAGTTATGGATTTGTGGGAAGGGGGTATACCTATAGCACACGATTCGAACATAAAAAAAAAATGGCTAGGGTTAGTTCTTAGTAAAAAGCTAACCATAGACCCGCATGGATCTACAAAAGTAGCTGCATAACCCTTGCTTGGAGTTTAGGTTGAGTTTTTTTTTTATTTCTTTTTGGTTTCAGATGAGGGTTTCAATTAGTTCTCAAGAAGAAAGGTAGATTGGCGGTGGGCATAAGGATCAGGATTTTCTTATTTTATAGGGCCGTTGGATGAGAAGTTTCAAAACTGATCTATTAAATGGCCTTCAACATATGTTTAAAAGCTATCCCACGATGCATAAAATAATTCCGTGGTTGATCATTAGGTACATGGTTTTCAATTCAGTATATTCTATATGGTTTTACGAAGACGTGTTTGAAGGGTTTCTACTTAATTACAATGAAGATGTTGATCGAGGTTGTTGTGAAGTGAGTACTGTATAGGAAAACTTCGCATGAGAAAACGGAGTTGCTAGAAGAAAAGGTTGTAGGTGAGTACTATTTAGGAAAACCTACTTAAGCGTTAAAGTTCAAGCGACTTTGACTTGCAACTACACTACCTTTTCTTCGCATCTTCCTCTTTCTCGGTGATAAGATTGTTGATCCAGAATGTTGAGAGAGTGACATATCCACATCGGAAAAGTCACCATCTGCATTTTTCTTCAATGCATCTGTCATTTTTATGACAGTTGCATATGCTTTTCGCCACCCCTCATCTGTACTATGTTGAGCTTCTTCACATAGGTCCCTGCATGCTGTCTTGAGCATGGAAAATCTTACACCTGGTTTCTTTGGAACTTTCAAATCTTTAAAGCCAGGAACTTTCACATTGAAATTCAAGACCCCCTCTTCAGGAGTTGTTGATCGTCCAAGTTTTTTTAATGCAACTTCATGAAGAGGATGTTCTTGAAAACGCCATCTAGGCAAAAGGTTTACCTTGTCAATATATTTTCTTTTTAATCTGACGCAGATCCTAGCATAGTGACGATAAGGTAGTTTCAAATTAGTCCATGTTGAGCAACTGCATTCAGGATGAACCCAGCCATTGATATCTCTCACTTTAACATTATATAATCTAGAAACATCATTCTCTGTTTCTGAAACAATATAGGTCCAGTCTCCATTATCAGCAACAACGTAGCATCCAGTCACTTTCTTAATTTCACTGGTCAAGATCTTATCAACCTCCTCCGAAATATCTTCCCCTTTGGAAATTAGTTTTTTCAACTTTTTAATGTAGAATTTGTATAATCAACAACTTGCTTTTCATGGAAACTAATTAGTTGATCAATTGTCCAACTTTTTTGTTTAGATGAAAGTTGACCACTACCCTTAAATTTAGCATGAAACCCTTCAACACGTTGAGTAGAAACATGACCAAATGTTACTTTTCTTTTTATATAGGTCCAACATATATTTTCTTTCTGTACTTTAATATTTTTTAGGAACTGTTGTTATTCGAGTTCTGGAAAATCAAAGCTTAGCTTCTGAAGATGGGCATCCAGTTTTTCATTTGTATGAAAGTCCTCCCTCACAGCCTGGTTGACACGATCAAGGAAGTCACTTACATAGGAACCTCTTAATCCTTTTGCCCCAGATGAAAAAGATGCAGCAAAATGTTTAACACATCTCACATGTTCAGCTCTAAGAAGTTTTGCTGCTTTTGCTAAGGCCAAGGAACCATCGCTCACCATAACTTCTGTGTGTTCAAGACCAAGATCCTTCAATCCTCTGATCACTTGCTCATGGTTCTCGGTTTGCATTAATGTACAACCGAAATTAACAGTTTTCATGAAGCAATCAACTCCCACGGGGAACATTACTACAAAAATGTAGCGCGACAAACCGTGGGTGGTGTCAATTTGTATTGACTCCGAATAAATATTTTTCGTTTTACTTGTAGTTGTTCTTGAAATGTTAAACCTTTAAGCCTAGGTCTTCCTTCTGTGTCATTTGAGTAGTAAAGTTCAAAGTTTCAACCTTCACTTAGACATCTTTTACCTGTTTCAATTAAAATTTGAATGTTAGTATCTTCTGAATCTCTTCCTTCTTCTCTAACCTTCTTTAATTGACCCAAAATTAAAGTTTTGTCAAAGTAAATCCCTGGAAACTCTCGATGAAGTGCCTCTTCCACTGATGTTAAGGGAGTGTCAGCAACTCCAAGGTACTTTAACATTTTTACTTCAGCTGGTTTTAAATCTGATTGAAATTTTCTTTCATTTTTCTTTGCTTCTACTTCATGTCCTTTGTGTTCTAAGCATTTTACTTGGAAAATGTATTTTCCTAATTTGAGATCAAACTTAAAGTTTAACTCAAAAGTACAATTTTTAGAAGAAGCACATTTTAATTTACATCTACGCATAAATTTTTTACTAAATCCAAAGATTCTTTTAGTTTCATCTTCAGAAAAGCTGTGGGAGGACTGTTTTCTAAGTCTAAATCGGTTAGCATTTACGTTCTTGACAACTTCAAACATCTCTTCTGGTGTACAACCTCTGTAACTGATCCAACTGTCGTTTGTTTCGCTTTGGTTTCGTTCTTGGAGGTCCACTTCCTCTTTGGTAGGAGCAGAAAGTTGTGTTTCCATACTTGTAATTTTTTGGTTGTTGTTTTCACAAATTTTGGGCTCAGAGAATTGGGAATTGAAGTTCTGCTATTAAGCTTCCTTTAAGTTTTATGGAATTCCACCAAAATCACTACCGGTATGCCATTTCCTAATTGCCTTGAAACCCCCTATAATCCCTAACGGAAGGGTGGCGTAAATTACGCCAGCGTAAAAAATCCCGGTTCCAAAAAAGACTTATCCCTTACCGTTTTTACTTTCTGGCATTTTATAGTAATACACCATTGTTCGAATTCCAATTGCCCAAAATTTGGAAGTGAAAACCAATCAACAAAACAACAAAGATAAAAGATGAAGACTTTGATTTCAACGCAAGTAGTTGATATTCCTGCAAACGTCCAATGCGAAATTGATTCACGATTTATAACAATAACTGGACCTAGAGGAACTCTAAAACGAAACCTAAAGCACCAGCAGATGGAAATTTCTTTGGAAAAAGTTAACACTGCTCCAGAAGAGGAAGATCCAGTTTTTGTAACACAAGTAAAGCTAACGAAGTACTTTGGTCTTAAAAAACAACTTGCCTGTGTTCGTACTTTTGCTAGTCACATTCGAAACATGGTTATTGGAGTTACAAGAGGATTCAGATTTAAAATGCGTTTTGTATACGCTCACTTTCCCATCAACGTGGAACTTAAAGGAGACAAAAGAGTTGAGATTAGAAATTTCTTGGGACAAAAGAAAGTTTTCAGAGTTGACTGCAGAGGTGACACTACCGTTATTAGAAGCAAAGATGTAAAAGACGAAATCGTTTTGGAGGGAAACAGTATTGATGATGTAAGTTTAACTTGCAGTGATATTCAACAAAGTACTTTGGTAAGAAACAAAGATATCAGAAAGTTCTTAGACGGTATCTACGTAAGTGAAAAAGGACCTATTCCAGCTCCGGAAGAAAACTAATTCTTAAGCTTATCCAAAGAATTTGTTAACAGGACTAACTGCTTTCTCTAAACCAATAATGTTTTGAGGTTCTTGTTCCACACCTAGAGCTATAAGTGCTGCTGCAGAAGGTTCCTCAGGCTTTGGTTTTAGTTCAGGCTGGGGAGGTACAATAAGCTTTATCTTCTCAATTATTTTGACGACGTCTTTGTTTCCACTTGAAAAGAAAACTTCACCGAAGCTTGGACACAGGTTGACTTTAGCAGCAGCTTGTTCGGAAGATGAATCCATAGGAGTATCTTTTTCCAACCACCCGTCGTTATAATCAAGGTCATCGTTGGAAGCAACTGATTGTGAAGACGCTAGGCTTTCTCCATCTTCGGGTTCTTCCCAATCTAACCCAGAATCATAGTCATAGTCTATGTCATCAACTCGCACAAAAGGGTCCCTCCTCAAAGTTTTTTCACTCTTTAAAAAATTTCGGAACAACGCGAACGAACCAGTCCCATAATAAGCAGGTCTGTTATCCTCCGAAAAAGAAAAAAACTTTTTCTTCCTAGCTCTTAGAACCTCAAGAAGGTTATTCGCTTCGTCACCCAAGAACTGAACATCCCCCTGGTCAAGCGTTTCTCCAAGTTGACGCTTCCTTCTTAATTTGCAGCTATGAATATATTTCGAAAGTATCTCCATTTCGTTTTTGCCTGTTTCAGCTTTCAACAAATCCAACGTTTCTTTAGATTTAATAGGCCGCTTTGTCTTTAGTTTACTTTCTGTTCGTGCTGTAGAAGGGGAGAAATAATGCCCAAGGGTAATAACCTTAGGAGGCTTCGCCTTAGCTAACTCAGCTAATTTCTTACGGGTTTTCTCTTCCCGCTCCGCATTTGCTTTTTCTTTCCTTATTTTCTGTTTTTCTTCCTCTCTTAAGATTTTCAACACCTTTTCCTCATATAAATCTATTTTCTTTTTATATTTTTCTGCATTCTTGTTCAATAAAATTGTTTCTTGGAATTCCATTTTTGAACATATAAGCTTGAAAGATGTATTTATCTTTGCTTGCAACTTCTTAAGCTGGGAGCCTTTAGCCTTTAAGCATTTAGTCCAGTCTTTCCATTTTGCATCAACCAGATTAAGATCAAACTCCCATATCTTAGTAGAAGCGCAGTGCAAGTTCAACCATTTAAAATATTTACACTCAGTTGAGCTCAATTTAGTCCTGTCAATACCATACGTTTTCTGTACACCCAAAAGCAATAACTTATCACCCAGAACCTTTCTTTCCTCCAAATTCAGGTCAATTCCCCAGTTGTCTATCGTTCCTGTTCTATAATGGGCATAAATGCCCAAATTATCAGTTGTGAGTTCTATTTTTGGTTCCTGCTGCCTTAGCTCTTTAATAAAAGTGTCCAGCTTCCTCAAGGTTACTTGTAAATCTGTAACTAGCTTGACATAAGACAAAATGGTATCAACTTCTTTCTGCAGTTCTATCCGGATCTCTTCAAAGTTGACGGTTCTCTTTATTAATTTTTTGTTCAGTTCATTATGGAGCTTAAGGTTTTCAGGGCTCAAATGTTTCATGACTTCCTCCCTAATCTTCCATGATTTACCCTTTTTTTCAGCCAGCTGTCGAATTTCAATTTTAATTTTTCTCTTGCTATGTTTTTCTGGCAGTCTTTCAATCTTTCCTATTACTGTTCCAAGGTTTTGCATCCTGTTCTCAAATATTAGGTTTACCAAGAGTTTCGTTCTAGCCGTGCTCATTTCCACAGCAACACTGTTCTTCTTTTCTTCTTTAGTACGATAGTTGCCTAAAGGTTCATCTGCACTATTCTTTTCTGATTCAAGCTTTTTATTTACCAAAGTCCTGCTATCCTGTTGCTCGAGCATTTTTTTCTCTTGTAGCGATTTTTCGCCTTGCTCATTGTCACCGACACAGACAATGTTTGCTTCTCCTTTTCTACCACTAACGCTAACAAAACCATTTGTTAAGCTCTTTTCTCTTTCTTTAGAATTTTTAACAAGTTTTTTCTTCTTATTTTCCACCAAGTCAGGGGAGTTCGAAGGAACTTGTTTTCTTTTTGTTGGAATTTCGATATTTGAAACCTTCTTTGTTGACGACGTTGAAAGATCTATTGGAATAGGCGAAAGTTCCTTCTTCTGAATAGTCTTGAAGAACGATTTTATTGAAGAACCAGACTACGTGTAAGAATCAAAGCTCAATTTTACCTTCGTGTTCGTTTTGCTTGGCGTGGTTTCAGCTGGAGATATGGACTTCAAAGCCAAGGCAGAGCTCGCAACTTGCTTCGGAGCCAGAACTCTTTTAGATGACCCCATTCTTAATTGTTCGGGTGTTTTAAACTAAAATATAAATTGTAGGAGTAAGTTTACGCAGTCCGGAAGAATTGGCATTTGTTTAATTCTTCTTTAACGGTTTTATAACCTTTTTTTACTTTGGTCTCGGAATAAGGTATAATAAACTAATGACGTGGCAAGAAGATATAATGTTTTGGGCATAAGATCAAACAAATAGAATAAAGTTGTATTCTAAGTTCCAAGGAATGTCTTCAAACAAAAAAGAAAAATTGTCTATTCAGGAAATTTATTATCCCTAATATTTTATTTCTTGCATGTCTTTTAAAATTCAAATCATCCTTTCATATTCATTAACTATCATGGTTCAAGGAAAGTGTTGTTTTCTGCTTCTACTCTTAATTGTTTGCTCATGTTCCGGTAATCCAAATGTGTTAACCATGAAAGAGTACAACACAAACTGTGAATCGCTTACAGAAAAAGAAGCTATTATGTAAAAATTTCTTGATTTTAACTTTAGGGGAGCTACGCCGCAGTATAGGGAAGATCTGGAGATTTTCTTCCACTTCAATGGAACAGATGTTCCTTGTGGATCCGTCATTCAGAACTTTGACGAAAAAGTGGAAACACTCCAGGTCAATAAGGGAAATTTAGTTGGACAGTTTATTATACAAGTTTTCGGAGGTTATTTTTTGGAACCTTCTGGAACCTGTACAAATGCATTAGCCGAAAGTGGACCTAATTTTTTTCGAGAGTACGGAAGATCAAAATTTCAATTTGAAGAGTCACATATCATGGTAAGTGCTAAGAATATATCTATTGTAGCTGGTATGGCATTGAATTTTGGTCCAATATCGTATACTTTATGCTCGGTTTCAATTGAATTAACCGAAGATCCGCAGGTTGAAGTCCCGCCTTCTGGCGGAGGATCAAAATTTGGCTCAAATACTGAATCTTCAGAGATTGGTACCATAATTGCAATGTGTCTAGGAGTTTTTTGTTTCATTGGAATTGCTATTCTCTCTAATAAACTGGCAACTATATCTTTCGAGCGCAGGGAAAGACTTGCCCAAGCTGTTGCCAATGATAGTTTAAGTGTTTAAATTTTGCACGTAGTGCAAGAATCAAATAAAAAAGTTTTTATACAAACTTAACTCTTAAAGATCAATTATAATTTTCTGTTTAGTTTTTTTATTTTTCACTTCGTATACGTTTAATGCAGGTGTTAAACCAAACTTTGGAATTGCGTTTTTTGTCATCTACCGAGCTTCTAACCCGACATAAAAATATCTGAATGATACAACCCATGATATATGTTAAAGTTGTAGACCTAATTGTTTGTTTCAGAAATCAAGTTTCTAAGTTGAAGTGAAAATGTGTAACGAATATTTCTTCAAATCTGGACAAAGTATGATTGGTGCGAAATCTTAGGAAAAAAACTTTTCTTTTTGAAGTCGAGGAGCATACACAATATGCTGATCTTCTTGCAATGAAGGAAACGAAGATTCCGCAAATATGATCGTAACTGCTTTATGAATGTTAGCTGAGTAATAATTACTCGGTTGAGAGATAATGTAGAGAGAAGGGCGCCTGAATGCAACGAGTGTCCATTTCTATAGCGATTCCTGCCAGTAGCTAGAATGCAAGTCTAATTTCCAGAATATACATCCAATGCTTTCTATAGTAACGTAAATCAGGTATTTTCAATATTATAATTATTCTTTTCGTATTTTTCAGGTGTACTAGAAGCTTATGCTTTGTGGATATTCGAGAAGGATTGGCATTGCCATAGCAAGAGTTTGTACTTGGTATTCTCGGTAATATCCAACATAAATTAACAAGACTTTGTTTAACATGCTGTGGTTGTTCTTAGGAAGTAACTAGTCCACCTACTGCTTCATTTAAGTGTTTTTTATATTTGAATTGCAACATCTTGACTCATGATTTAGATGTTCCCATTTAGTTTAACATAGTTGCAATGATCTTTCCAGATTTTATAAATATCAGGTTAAGAGTTTACTTCGGTCAAATGAAGAGCGGTGACTATTTTGCTTATCATTAGATTACATTGAGTGATTGATTGTTACCATCATTCCTTCCTCTGAGTTTCAACTAGCTATTAAGTTAGTATATTCTTTTGTAATTTCTGTTTGAAATTGACAGTAATTAAAGCATCGTTCAGAAGACATCGTAATCCACACCAAGAAACAGCAGTGAGTTGAACTATACGAGATAATATTTAAATAGGCTAAGAAGAAGCACGCAAATAACGATAACGCAGACTGCAATGCACCTTCTTGTTTTTATTAGAGCAATACTTCTCTTAAAGACTAAAAATATTATAATGTGGATAAGGCGTGACTCATCCTAGTAACTTCTCTCCAATTTGACATTTAATCCACTTTGTGAGCATGCCATGAATATAATAGTGCAAGTATTGTTTTTAAGAACTCCAGGACACGAGTTTCATCCATAATTTAAGAATTGCAACCTTTCTACGAGTTAAATATGGGTTTGTCGCCATGTTTATTCGAAATATTAAAAGTTGATCCTTGTTCTGTTAAAAAAGAGAAATAATGAGACTGAGGACTACAGCTCAAATTACTCACCTTAAATCATATATTCATGACTCAAACATTTAATCATTCATTATTTCCTAAAATAATTGATTTGAAACGGGTGAAAATCTATTTAAAATGTTTCTATAGTTGAATGAGGTAATGACTTTGTCGTAACCAAAATGTTGTTCAACTCGTACAACTAGGAATCAAATTTGATTTATTGTTAACTTAATAACAATTTTTGCCGACATTTTTCTTAATGATTGGTTCGGATAATGACTACAATATTTTGATTTATTTTGATTTTCAAATGATTATCAATACATGATCAGGCCATATGACTCAAGTATTTATAACTACTCTTGGGGCATTCACTTGACACATGGCCATTCAGTATAGGTTTTCATAAGGTGCAATAAAAAAGAATATTTCTTGTTCATATGGTCGAAGCCGGAGAAATTTTTTCTTGTTTTTAGTTGGAAAATCAGAATAAAATCAAAATCCTTTGTCAAAAATCAAAATCTCAGTTCTCTTCTTGATGATCAGATTCAAAGTGAATATCAAATATATGTCGGTAATTCTTAACAAATCGCACCCGTAATTGTGGGACAAGTTATTCCTAGTTCTTTGGACAAGAAAGAAACAATCGAAAAAAATAATTCGGCAGAGTTTCTACCTAATAACGAAACAACACAGCAAGCATTTATCACCATAACTGAAACTCCGTTACTTAAGTTCCAAATCCACAATAATCAGTCAAAGAGACTGTTCTATGGGGTATATTTATTACTAAGGTGTTGACACATGAATTCAATCTATTTTTTGGTTTGCTATAATACCATGAAATATACCTGTTTCATCGCAAGTAAATCTTTTTTATTAAAAAAACCAACTCGAAAGTGTATTTTATTTAATTATTATTAAGCTCATGGCAAATTAAGCTTATAGAACAACGAAGTGTTGCCGTTGCAAATCGCACGAATACAGCCATACGAGATTCATTCAACGTCATTTAGTGGTGTTTGGGCCAGGGTTTCCTCGACCTCTATAGTCTATACATTAAATTGAGTAATTATTGTGGTATTTCCGCTAACTATTTGGTTGGATCCCGACTTATATCCTACGTATTAATATTTTTACTGAATTCACATATGAAGTACTAAAGGTTTAAAATATGTTAAGTTTTTAGTGGCTAATGTTATGACTTACCTGTGGACATTCTGCAGTCGAATATGAAATTGTAAATATTACTATCTGTGTTCTTGGCAATAGTTATCTGATTTTCCCCAGTTTAATTTAATCTCACTTGCACATTTATAACATGAAAAACAATAATGTTTCTTCCACTTTCTCATTTATTTGCCAGCATTATAAGGCAAAAGAACATATTCATAAAGGTATGGTTAATAGCACCGTTGGACTTATAACTATCTCAGACAGAGAAATAGTGTGAAGAATCTACCAAGCGTTTGCATTATTAACAGACAGTACGATCATACTCAATAGTTAAGTTACAGTTACTGGCACATGTTAGGATAATGATATGCCTTGGAGAAAGAGTTAATTCAAAAATATTAAGAGACTTCAAAATGCATGATACGGAGTTGTTTGAATGATTAAATTTATGACTAAGGCCTTGGATCCTTTTTCTGTTAGTATTATGGAAACTCATTTCCATTTTGAAATCAAGTAAAAAGCACCTAGGAAGCATAATGGTATTTTAAAGGTAGGTTTTCAGTGCTTCTACGCTAGATTAACACTTACAGGAGTCTAGTTATGTGTGTCATAGTAAATGTGTACTCCTTGACCGCAGCAAGTAGGTAAGTCTAGTCTTAATTGACTCATTGATGTTCAACCCGAGTTATATGAAAACTAAGTAGAGGAGGAGCTAGTCATATGATAGACAGTGTAGAGTTATATGAAATCGAGTATGATGTATTAACTTGAAAATACTTCTTCGGGTTCAACGTGCACTCTGTAGCCGGCAAGAGTGGCAGAAAGGCTAATTACTCTGTTCGCCGTGTAAGCAAGAGAAGCAAAGTCTTTTCTTCAAAAGGTTGTTCTCAGGACTTGATGTCACCTCGAGTTTCATGGTAGGCAGCAAATGTTGCCCACACCTGCACTGCATCAAGAAGTAGTAATTGAGGCTCTCTTGCTCTTCTCCACCCCTTTTAAACTTTTAAATCTTATACTAAACCATCTATCACATGAAACCATATAATAAATTTACTCATAAACCTTAGAATGCTGCTTCTCTCTCATAGACTTCGAAACCTGTGCTTCAACTGGTGCACCAACTTCCCTAATAACATTGTTCTCAAAAAGGAAAAAGTCAAATGTTGACAACCTTAAGAGGAGGTAAGCTAAATAAAAACTTCTTTGTCTTAACCCAGAAACATATCTTCATTATCATTTTCCTAAGAAGCTTAACCCATTCTGAAACAATACGGAATCACTAAGCTATATCTGCTGAACTAACAATAACATTTTTCCCGAAACATTTATCATGGCGCTACTTACTTATAACAGCACATGAACAACCTAAAATTAGTAAAATTCCCAGCATACCCACTGAAGAAAACAATCCGGTTCTTGTGCCCAGAATAATATTCGCAGGTAACAAAACTCCAAACCCAAAACGAACTTCATTGAAAATTCCATCAATGAATAAAATTACAATATTTTTTCTTCCTTTCGTTTACCTACAAAGTCTCCTTGCTAACCCAGTAGTATTTGTAAATAGAAATGCCTGCCCAATTCTTACAGATGGACAGGGTTTAATGGGCGGTACAGTTAATCTTGATACCAGTATTGAAATTCACTTTCTAGTTAATGGAGAAGATGTACCGTGCGGAGATACGATCGCAAACTTTAGTACGGCTGATGATGAGCTGTTAGTTGACTTGGGAAACTTACCAGACAACGGGTCAGGGGGAACTCTCCAAGATTACTTGTTACAGATCCCATCAGGAGGAGAGTTTTTAAATCACAATGGGGCATGCGAGAACGGAATCGCAGTTAGTAGGACAAGATTTGGTCGTGCACCTATTTCTTTTGAGCAATCTGAAACCGAGATTCTTGTCACTGATAATGAGATATCAATAATTGGTGGACAAGGGTTTGGACAGCGGAATGTAAAGGTTTCAGAAGCATGTACTTTGACAATTACCAACTTAGTTGAAGATCTTGTGGAAGAAGAAGATCCTGAGGAAGAGCAGGAGGAGGAAGAGGAAGAAGAAGAGGAGGAAGAAGAAGAGGAAGAAGAGGAGGAAGAAGAAGAGGAAGAGGAGGGAGAAGAAGATGACTCGTTAGGTTTTCTTGATGGTCAGGATGGAATTATGAACCTCTTAAAGCTTACAGTAAGCATAAGTTTGGTTTTTGGATTAGCACTCGTTTTTATAAATGCCCGGTCACCAGAACAGGTTCAAGAAGCTGTTTTTGGTAGTGTAGAAGTTAAGCAATAAATCCCTCTGTACATTAAAACATATCTATAAAAACTTCTTTCTCTTTTCCGCCGCTCTTGCATGACCTTCTAAGCCTTCTAATCGAGCCAGTTGAGCACAGTCTTCAACTAATTCTTTAGTAACTTGATCTACTTCTATCCAGGTATTCATCTTCAGAAAATTAAACACGCTTAATCCACCAATATACCTTCCTGTTCCAGATGTTGGTAGGGTATGATTCGGACCCACACCATAATCACCGAACACCTCGGCACTTTTTTTTCCCACAAAAAGACCGCCATAATTCTTAAGTTTGAGCTTTGTCTTTTCCAAAACTTCATCTGCCAAGAAAAGCTCTAGGTGCTCTGGGGCCAAGCTTTCTGATGTCTCAATCATTTCTTCTAAGGAGTCACACTTTACTGCCAGTCCTTTCCGAACACTTATTTCCGCAACATCTTTAGTTGAAAGATCCTTCAGCTGGTTTTCAACCTCCACATTTACTTTCTGTAACACCTTTTCACTTGATGTCACCAAAATAGGCAACGCTACGACATCGTGTTCCGCCTGCGCTAAGAGATCTGCTGCTATGATATCTTCATATCCCTCTGCGCTCTCATCGGCAAGAACTAAGCATTCACTTGGCCCAGCAAGCATATCTATCCGGCAATGCACATTTGACATTAACTGTTTGGCAGCAGTAACATATTGATTTCCTGGTCCTACTATCACATCGCACTTTGGAATAACTCCATCTACTCCAAGCGCCATCCCAAAGATAGAGTGAGGACCTCCGACACTCAAGACGGTACAGTTTATTTGTCCAACGCTTTCCTCTATGTCATTAGAAAGGGATTTTGAAATTGTGGCAGCATGCGCAGCGGCTAAGAGAATGTTGTTTGTGGAGCATTTGGGCGAAGCGAGTACTATATTTGATACCCCAGCTACCTTGGCTGTTATCATGGTCATCAGAACACTTGAAGGAAGAGGATATCGTCCACCAGGTGCATAGCAGCCAGCTGTTGCAACAGGTATTATTCTTTGTCCCATTTTCACTCCATTTTGTGTGGTTGTGAAGTCTTGAATAGAAGATTTCTGCTTGGCGGCAAATGTATGAATTTGATTGGCTGTTTTCACCAATAAGTTTTGCTCACTCGGTGGAAGAGAGTTAAACGCTTCTTCTAGAAGATTTGGTTCAACAACCACTGAAGTTGCATCATCAGGTATTTCTTTGAATTTCTTGCCAAGATTTAACAAAGTCTCAAGTGGAGTTGCTTTAATATCATCCAGAATACCTTTGCAAATGGTGAGTGTCTTATCATCTATTGGAGAGAGTTCCAGTGAAGGCAACTCTGTTGGTTTCACGCGCTTCATTCGAGTGGTGATGGAGAAAAACCTAGAAAACATAACTAAAAGAGTAAAGTGATCAGGTCATCGTAGTCAAGTCCACATGATATTTCGGACAAGGCTGAAACATATGGTCATCATGTCAGAAGAAACTCAAAGTTGAATAAAATATGTACTTTTTTCCACAATATTTCTTTTTGTTTAACGGTTCTCGATAAATTCCGATTTGATTGGATAGATTGTTCGATTTGATAGGTTGTATTTTAAAGAAAAAGAATGGGTAAAACAAAACAAAAACTTGCAAAGCTAAAGCAGGCACTTGAACCATTAGTAGCACTAACAAAAGTAAGTTTTCTTTGGGTCTCTTATTTTATAAGAAAAAAAAGAAAATTAGAAAAAAACTTGAAAAGTTTGGAATATCGTTGGAAGAGATAACAAAGCTCATCAAGCAAGACAAGGCTGAAGAAGTTGAAAAATCAAGTAAGGAACCTGTAAAAGAAAAAATAAAGGAGAATATAATTGAAAGTTCTTCCGATGTTGAAACTAAGCCGCAAAGTAGAGATATAACTGAAGCAGATGTATTTCCAGAGCAAAAGGAAGGAAAACGTTTCAAACGGGTTGATGACTCTTACATGCACAAGATAAAAAACAATAAGTTAAAAGATAACTCCTACATTGGAACTTTTGGAAGTGATGGATGGGGATCGAAAGCAAACGACAAGTTAAAGTATACCCGTGGAAAAGGTTTTAGACACGAGAAAACAAAAAAGAAGCGAGGAAGTTATAGAGGTGGATTAATAGACCCCAATAAAGTAAATTCTATCAAATTAGACTAAAACTTAATCTTTTATTGTTTGAGTTATCTATTTTATGCAAAATTTAACAAGTATATCGCTGTTGTTTTATTGCGCTCCAATGCAGTGCAGCAAATTATGTTCCAATGCCCGGATGTGATGTAAACGTAGATAAAATGGGAAAGAAAGGTGAAATACACCCTGGGGAGGAAGCAAGAAAGATACAAGGATACAATAAAATTTTATGACCAGCACTTTATGGAATCGACGCTACTGGTTACATGCACATGGTCAAGGAAAGATCAGGTATTGGTCCAGAACTTAATTGCTTGTGGGTTGTACTTATCCCCATTGTTGTATTAAATTAACTTCCATGTTGTTATGGCATTTCACAAGCCTTGCTATAAGGGGTTTACTGCATTGTATTCAGGTTACATAGATATTCGAACGTTGGTGTTTGGAAGGCAGAGTCCCACGCTAGAACAGAAAATGAAGATACCTAAGCTCCATGGAACTCAGCCAATACTCGTAAGCTAGAAAACATCGAGTCCATTCAGGTACAGAAAAAGTTAACGCTGTAAAACATGCGCAAAAAAAATCAGTATCTAGAAAACTCAGATAGAAATGTACCTTTGTTGTCTCCCATTATGGTATTGTGGTAATATCAACCGTATCGTCAAGACCTTATGGGTAAGGTACTTAGCTTTGAATGATTGGCTCCGTGGAGTATGAGCAATTCAAGTTTTCAGTTCCATGGCAAGAAAACGTGCCGGGGAATTGGTTTAGTGGGTTCAAGTCCCACACGACGCAAGAAAGCGTTTTGGGTCAGTTATGTCCTCCTTGTAAGACTGAAGGGTTTCCAACCTCCAGGTACCCCCCAAAAAAAAAATATACCAAGTGTAAGGTTTTCTAGGATTCTTGTTTCAGGAGGTCCTTGTGGACTTTTTGGTGTAAATCTTGTGGAAATGAAAACTTACTCGGACGGGCGTATTATTGAAGTTTTCGTATCTATAGATGACTTCTGAACAAGCTAGGTTATGCAAATAATGTCTACCGCCAACAGAATAGTGTCTGAAGAGATTTATAATTCCCCGGCCAACACAAGAAACTTAGTTTCATCATTTCTTGTAAGTGTTTCTGTAAAAAATATGTTTAGCATTTTAACGAGAAAGCGGGGCATTGAGGTTTCTCATAGGCAGCGTATGAACTCTTGGGCGTAAGTTTGAAAAGCATTATATAATAATTGCACAACTTTTCAGGATCCTAAGAGTGTGAACTTGTTTTATTGTTGTCATGGCCCTATAAGGCTATAACTCATTAGAGAACACGTTGTTAAAGTTGATTGATTCACCACCAACATGTAGAATGAACCTTTTATTCTCATTGGAGATCTTCAAGTTCCTAACAAAAGGTATCTGATTATGCACATAACATGCTATCTTATCCTGTAAATTTCTGTTTTCATTTGGCGTGATTTCAATAAGACATGATAACAGCTTAACCTTAAGTGTTAAGAACGGACTCTACCAAGAAATTATAAGCTTAATCCATAATCAATTGCCCTAGGGCTACTCCGTTTGGAAATTAATTCATGCAAGGCTTAGACTACATCCAGAAACATAAAAGGCACTAATCAATGAAACTACTCACATATAACTTAAAACTATTCATATATGTATTAATAGATAGAAAACAATTCTTGACCTTTTATTCAGGTCGTGTTTTCCATTCTAACATAACAAAGACGGTCTCTTTATCAAGACTTGATGTTTTAGAATCAAAGGTACAAGTTGGATATAATGAATAGCATTTGTTTGAAACTTGTCCCATTAATAGTCAGTACTAGGCGTGTTTAACGAGATAACAAAAGCTTCTAGAGAAGGATTTTACCTAAATATTTGTGTTGCGAAATAACGAGAGAATCCTTCTCAAGAGGAAATCATTTATGACCCAATATTGCCCAAAATTTTCACATCCCAATTCAAGTAACACTAAGCAACAACTAAGAGTTATAAAGCCTAAAATACATCATTCAAAAGCTTTTCCTTCATTAATTCTTATTATCTAGTCTGTTTTCAAATTTTACTAACTTAACTTGACAAAAAACAAAAAATACTGCACAAGTTAGCATGATTAATGTATAATCATCATATGGAAATGACTCTATCTCTGTCCAAACTTTCTTTTAGATAACTTTACACACATATTCGGAAATCTTTCTGTAAGAGCTATAAAGATAAATTAAGTTAAATAACTTAAACTAATTTTAACTTCCTCAAAATAAAATATATTTGTTCGCGATAGCAAAAATCTTGCATAATCTTCATATAGAAATGCTTGTATCTTGGCTTAAACTCGTATCCGAGAAAGTTAGATACATATTCAAAAAGCTCTCTGCAAGAGCTTTTAAGATAAATTAAGTTGAATAACTTAAACTAATTTTAATTTCCTCAAAATAAAATATATTTGTTCGTGACAGCGAAAATTTTGCATAATCTTCACATAGAAATGCCTGTATCTTGGCTCAAACTCCTTTTCAGAAAAGCTATAACACTTCATTCAAAAGATATTTTCATTTTCCATGCACTCAAAAAAAGGAGTTTAGTTTCTTAAGAATTTAATCACGAGTTATGTGTGTTTTAATATCCAAGTATCAAGACAAAATTTAGCTTAGGAAAATCTTCCTCAGTAAAAGTCATTTTTCTCAGTCAATACTTCGTCTTTTTAAACCAAATAAGGTTCTAAGCTACTTAAAATATATATTCTTGAGATAGTACAACTTTTCTATTTTCTTTTACTTGGAAATACCCGGGTTAAACTACGTATTTCTATATTTCTAGAATATTGGTCAATTTCAGGCCATATTTTTATTTCTCTTGTATCTCGCTTAATTTTTTTATAAAGCACTATTGTAACTTATTTTACCTATGTTCAAATCAATTTCTAATAACTGCTCTTTAATTTTTTTTGTTTTTGAGAACTGGAAGATACTTTTCTATTCTGCTCTTTTCATGTCATCCTGTATTTTAGGTGAATTTGTCAATAATTGCAAAGATCATTTCTCAATGAATTTTTCGAGTTATGAAAGACAAAACACGTTTTCAGAAACCTCGTTCAAATATATTTTTAGTCATATAAGATAATAGAGGATATAAGAAGAATAAATATATATAGAACGCAAAATATTACCAAAATATGGCACATCCATTTCATATCGATCAGAAAACAATGAAGAAAAAGGTTACACCACCTCTGTAAACTCTCAACGTTAGCTTCTATATTCAAATTAAGCTTAGTAGTAAACAATTTTGTTATATTCATTTTGTTATTACAGCGTATTGAAAACCTTATCAGCGTTTTTTTCAGAAATGCAGTATAATGGCCATATAATCAAGAATGCCTTTTCAACTCTTCTACAAAGCTCAAAATATATTGCAAACTTAACCTAGTACTTACTCAAATAAAAATTTAGTGGATAAAAACAACACAAAGTATAAAAAAACCATGATTACTGAAAATAACGTATATAGTATTTTTAATTTTTTTGTCACGAAATCTTCCTTAAATACAATATTATCACTCACAATGTGTTTCAAATTAAAAAAGCTTTCCAGAAATTCATTTTGCCATGGTATTTGATAAGGATGAGTACTTTAAAACTTAAAAAAGGCTAATTTTAAGGGTCCGTTTCACTAAGTTTACAGATCTTTAAAAAACATACATTTAAACGTAACATCATGATGAACAACTCTAAAGATGATCTGATTCTTCTCAGATCCTAAATATTCAGCATATCTAACTTCTAAAACCATTTATCAGGATATTTTTTCTCTAGTTACTTGTAACTGAGTTAGATTTCACTCAGAAAAGTCAAATGTTGAAAATCTGCACATCTGAAAATACGAAATCACTCAATTTTGCTATAATCCCCTAAATTTTTGTACTAGATAGCCCCAAACAACTAAAAAACACGACCTGTAACCTTTAATTCTGTTTTTAGGATATTTTTAAAGTTTTTTTTAAGAAAAGTCGATATTGGGCTAAAATGCTGTTTTCATAAACTTCAATCCGTGCAATACCTCGAGAAATACTTGTCTAGAGCCTCAACAGACCTTACCAGCTGAATTAACGGGTGAATTTAGGTTTATGAACGTTTTTTTCAGAATTGGTGTATTCTGTATAGACTTCCTAACAACGTATAATATTTCCAAGATCTAAAAACTCTGAAAAAGGATACCCTTAAATGTCAATTATTCCTGAATGGGTGATACCAAGTAGCAAAACATCCTGACAAATGGTAGTTAACGAGAGGTATTGATGATTTAGGGTGCCTCCAAGTTTTGTTTGAAGAAACTTGAAGAACTTCCCTATTAATCTCAGCAATAGTTATTTGGCTTAATTTTACTTTACTCCAAACTCCACATTAAAATAACCAAAACTGAACTTTTAATGGGACAAATATCAAGAACTTTGACTCTAACCTTATCTAAGATCAATTTTCAGTAACTTAGAGAAGAAAAATTTAAAGTTTGAAACTTTTATTGGTTTTAATTATACAGATCTCTATCATATAACTGCAAATTTATATATAAGAATACATTTTTTTTTAACTTTTACATATGATAAAATACTTAAGAACACATGTAAATTGTCACGGAGAAGACCACTATGAATTAAAGAAGATCTAGGTTTTTAGTTTTTGAAAAAAGTCGTTATGTGGTCGTTTTTCTGGCGTATTTATGGAAAAAAAAGTGATACTTTTGTTTTTACAAATTAAACACCTTAATCTTATTTTTATAATATGTGCTTGGTATTATTTTAAAGAGCAAAATCACATCTTTCTTTTAATATGAAAGCTTTTTGTGATTTTTGATCAGAAGTTACCTATTATTTCACAAACTTTTCATTGAAAATACATTCTTGAAGTACTCAAACATGTAATAAGAACCCAAAATATATACCAACTGAAACACATCAAAAAAGAAGATAAAGGGACGAACTATGCAAGCAACTGGTAAAGAGTCTCCGGGAAAAGAAAGCTCTTCACAGTTAGAAGCAGAAGAAGTTGAAGTAGAAAAAAGATTGGAATTGAAGAAGAATCAGAGAAGAGCGAGGAAAGCATTCTACAGTGGAATTGAGATCAAAGGAAATTTAAATTCAGAAAAAAACAGGAGCAAATTGAAAGCTCTAAAGTTTCTAAAAGAAATTCCAGACTCTGTTTTAGAAGATTTTGATAAAATTAATATTGTATAAGCTTTAACTAAATAAGAATTGTTTTTCGTATTTTCTATCTTCATATGTATCTATATTTATTGTCATTTTATTTGTGTCCCTGCTGTAGCAGAGAAAACAACCTTCTTTTATGCTAAAACTAGTCTTACCGTTAACATCCCTATATTCTTAGACGAACTTCTTAGAACAACCAAGCTACTTATCAACAAGTTATTGGAATCCAATACACCTTGGTTTCTCCTATGTCATCTTCTAACGGTAAGTTTGTTAACTTTCCTGTTACAGCTTGGGCTTGGTCTCTGGTTGAGTCAGAACTCCTTGTGGTATTTAACACTCCTCTGGACTCAACAGGTAAAATATGTGAAAGCTTTTAACTATTTCATTAAGTAGCACTAGAAAACTTGCATACTCAGAAGCTTCTGTGGAATTTAATATTTATAGACAGTTAAACAAGTGTATTGGTTAACTAGCATAGGAAAAAACAAAATTTAACCAAAAAAGAATACGTCGGAAAACGATGAAAGAAAAACCAGTCGTTTTCTTCTTATTATTGCTTAGGAACTACCGGAAATAGTCATAAACTGAACTGGAAAATAATAAAAACTCGCAAAACTGTACTTTTACGTCTTATTATTTATTCTTAGGTCAAACAATACTGAAATAAATATCAAAAACGAAGAAGAAAGAATAGGTTTAAAACAGTTTATGATGTCAGAAAATAATAGTTTGAAGTTTTCCCAAGGTACCATAGAAGAGATAGATGTTGTAGACGAATGCTCGAATGGGCTTGAGGCTGTTACGCTCGAGGATAATAAAAGAAAAAGAAAAGCTGATCCAACAGCATTGGAAATTATTCTTGGAACCAAGAGAAAAGCCGAGAAAATTAAGACGGGGTCTGAAAAAAAATTCAGAGCAAAGAGAAGCGCCTTTCATCAATATTTCAATGCACACGAAACTGATCCTAATAAGAAGGTTTGCAGAGCTTGTTTGAAAGTTGTTCCTTATAATGGAACTAGATCGTCGATGAAATATCATGTGGTTAATAAGTGTCACCAGGCTCATAAGATGTACGAGCAAACTATTGAGGATGCATGGTCAAATATGAATGGGACGCAAAAACTTGGAAATTATATATTTAGTGGGACTCAGTTGAATAAGACGTTGGACGCTCTTTTTGTTGCAATGAAGGAGGCTATGATCATGGACCAGAAACCAATGACAGAGTATTCAAGAGAAAGTGTGATCAAAACTTATCAGGTTTTGTTTCCAGGTTTTAAGGGTTTTTCACGTTTCAAGTTTAAAGCTGCTTTCAAGAAGGACCACGAGTTGATGTTCAAAGATGTTGTTGCAGTTTTGAAGAAACAAGTGAGCAATGGAGCGGTATCGATTACCACTGATGGTTGGTCCAGTCAAAGTAGGAAAGGCTACTGTTCCTTAACAGTACATCTTGTAGATAACGAGTTCAAGATGCGATCTGTTTGTCTTGCAATGATTCGGCTTTTTTTCTTCTGTTGTTAGTTTATAGAAATTTTGGCAATAAGAGAGCAGAAGAAACAGCGAAGCTCCTTCATGACGTTTTGATCAAGTTTGGCTTAGACCAACACGTTTACAGTCTGACCACAGGCAATGCGTCAGATATGATATTAATGTCTAGGCTGCTTCGTGAGAAGATATCTAAATCTCATGCTGATCACCCTGTTCCTAATGGATTTGTGCCAGATGCAGAATATCACTTTAGATGCATGGCACATGTCCTGAATATTATAAGCAAGGCTGTTTTGAACCCTTTGGACGAATACGTTGACAGAGCTAGAAACTTCCTTCGATTTTTTAAACGCAGTGAAAAGAGAGAGGGCATATGGAACAAGATATGCCAGGCTACTTTGGCAGATGGAAAGGCTCTTCCGCTGCCTTCACTTGATATTGAAACAAGATGGAACAGCACATGGAAGATGTTGTATCATCTATGCAAGAAAGAGAAGGATATTTTGAAGCTATGCCCACTTCTCGAAGATCACAAGGATTTAAAGACCTTTAAACACTTTAGTCTGAACAAGATGGATTTTTTAAGGTTCGCATTTTTGGTAAAGACAATGAAAGATTTTAAGCTTTTGACTGAGAACTGTTCAAGGGAAAAGTCAGTTACAATTAGTTCAAGAATCGGCGCCTATAACAAGTTGCAAGAAAGTATGATGGAAACGATGGCTGAATTGGATGAAGTGTGCCAGGCAGTTGATGAATCTGATAGTCAAACCCAAGCCATGGAAAAGATGAGAAAGAGGTTAGAGAACGAGAATATATTTGGGGAAGTTTTCATGCAGTTTCTGGATAAAGTTAGAAAGGCTCTTCAGAGTTCCTATGAAGATAAACTTGGTCCATACAGCAAGCTCGTCAAAACTTTAAGGATAAATTTAGTTGCACAAGCCTTGGATATTCGAACACCTTTGCCTTATAGTCATGAAAGTCCTCATTTTGAAACACTGGTGCAGCTTCTTGTTGAGGAATTGGTCTCAGTTGAAACAGAAGAGAGTAGTGAAGATTTTGATGAAGAGGAAGATGTCTACGATTTGAAGTCCTTGTTTTGCACATCTTCAACTGCAGAAGTGAATAGTGAAGAAGCAAGGGTGCTGAGATATTTAAGTATGCCTCGAGCTGATTTTAATCTTGATGTACTTGATTGGTGGAAGAACCAGAAGGCAGTATTTCCTAAGTTACGGCAGCTGGCTCGGAAAGTGCTGGCAGTGCAGTCTAGCTCTGTTAGTAGCGAAAGAGCATTTTCTGTTGCAAAGGTCGAATATAGTGGGAAGGAGTCACTTCAAGATGAGACGTTCATGATGAGGTGTGACTTGAGAAACTGGAGAGTTTTGTTAAAGAAAGAACATTAAAGTCTAAGAGCAATTATTTAGTTTATTCTTCTATTTTCATGGTTCTTATCCTTCAGGTTTTTTCTTGTCTTCACTCTTACATCAACAACATAAAAAAGAATTTAAAAGTACAAGTGCTGTAAAATTAACTTGAGCAAGCGAATCATTCTTTAAGCTTTAATCTCAACAAATGCTAAATAAATGAATAAGCTAAGCGAATAATTACTTTGTTTAGCGCTTGGTTTTCAGACGTTTTGTCACTTTGTTGTATTTCTGTTTTTTGTTTGATACCAAAATTTTGTATGAAGTGTTGGAGTAGGAGACGAAATTCCAATTGCCCAAAAGCATTTCTCTCGTTAAGCTCTCGTTAAGACTCTCTCGTTAAACACGCCTAGTCAGTACCCAATAGAACCCAGTGGCCAGAGCATAATTAAATAAGATCTGTGAATGTATCTAATTAACAAAATATTGTTTAAGAGTTACCTATACACTCTTGCAGATATCCCGTGAATCATAAATACAAAATATGACTTGTTGATATTGATACATCTTAGACCTAGTACTTCTGCTAATGAATTATCTTGATACTTGTTTTTCTGACTGGGCACTTCGGATACTGCTTTATATATACGCATACTCTAAACACTCCTGAACTGTATTTACAAATAAAACAACCGGTTCGCATATAACACTGTCCATATTCATGTATTTCTACTTGATGTTCTTTTAGAGTTGAATTTATTACCGAGGAACCCATTTTATATTTACTATTTTTTGCAACAAACAAAATTAAACCAAAACGAAGGATAATGAATAAACTCTCTCTACTATTTATTGGAACCTGCATCCAAACAACCTTATCCAAAGAAAGATTTCTTCAAGAAGATCTTCTAGGAAAAACACTTCTCAATTCACTTGAACTAAGAGAAGCCACCAACTTTGCAGTACCCCAGCTTAATCCATACCCACAGATCTGGTATGATACCTCCATTGAAACCGATAAGAACTGTTATGTCGAATACGAGATACTTCCAGATGGAACTGAGAATAGAACAGAATATAAAGTCCGCTCTCTCTCCTCCTTTGAATACTTTCTACACTGTCTCAACCCAACAACATCCCTCCATCTTACCCACACATCCGCTTGCGGTGTTTGCTCTAATCTAGACGATCTCTACGTCTATCTCACTATCCCTAATCTTGCTGGTCCAGTAGCTCAATGCGCACTTGGAGATCAACAACAAATCTTACCATGCATTCAATCTCTTGGTTTTTCAGCTGATTGTGCGTGGATTTGGTTTTGGAATACTGTAAACACTGGACAACCTGAAGCAAATGGAGGCTGTTTGGAAACTTGTGTTGCTTTGGCTACTTCTCCTAGTAATGTACCTGAAGGAAGTGATAATCCGTGTCAACCAATTGAAGATGAAGAAGGTCAATGTGGAAATACTATTAATGGACAACCTGCTTGTTCGGATTATCAGTGGGAAAATGGAGAATATAGGTTGAATGCATGTTTGCAATGTGATGAATGTAGAAGTGGACCTATTTTTCAAAAAGTTGCTGGAAGAACAAGAAGAAATAGTGGGATTGAAAGTTCTATTGCAAGACCAGATGTGATTTCTATTCATCACAACTATGGTTAAGCAATTCTTGTTTTTAATATTTAAGTTAAGGTAAAATAAAAACTATTGCTTTTTTTCAAGAGATCCAAAAATGAGCTGCAACCGAATATGTACAAAAAAACTATGCGAAAAATATATTAGAAAGAGAAAACAATAAGAAAAATAGTTTCTATTAGAGAAGGTTAATATATTTGCGAGGTTTCTCAGAATAATAGAATCTGCATTTTGAATATTCTCTTGTAGTAAATACTAGTGTTAATTCCCTTTAGCTATTCAGAATTCTATATATATTTCAAATACTGAAAATAAAATACCTCCTGTACAATCTTTTTATTGTTCTAATAAAAACAAACTCAGTATTTTATTATCTTTTTACTGGAATTGACTTAATTCATCATCTTCTCTATCAGTTTTCGTGCGATTACAATTACATTTCGTTCTAACAACAGCAGATGTTCCCGAAAATTATATCAGCATTTTTCTACTCAGAAAATCTTCAAATATTATTTTTTAGCATTAGATCCCATTAGAACTTAATCATAATACTATGTATCGCTTGCTCACCTTTAATTTTAGACATTAATAATCACATGCTTAACAAAGTTCAATATTAACAGTTTTTATGTCACTTCAACTACTCTAATTTAGCAATAAGTTTGTGTTGTGAACGCAGTTGCTGTTGCATGATTAAGATACTTAGAATATCTAATTGAATATTGATTAAGGTCAACTTTAGCTTTCGCATGAATCTTTATTTTTTTCTGAAGATATCTTTTCTGTACCTATTTGCAAATGAAAATGGTTGGGTTGCATGATTCTTACTCACTTTTTGTGCCACACATAGTTTAAGCTTACATTAGGCACAAACCGTTTTTTGCTTGGTTTTTCTTTGATACATATACTACTGAAAATAGAGTACTTTTGAGTTCTTTGTTAATCTGAGGGAACAAGTTCTTAATTGCTAGGCACACATTTGTGTGTGTTCGCCGCATTGCTCTTGATGCAGTTGGTTTTACTGTCTGAAGCAGACCATTCATAGAAACTTCATTTATTGAACCGAGCTTGGAAAATTATTTTAACCCTAATAAAACCTATTAACTATATTATATATTTCCTTTCCATGTGTTCGCTAATAGGTAATAACTAATATAGCAGAGGTCTTTGTAAGGAAAAGATGATTTACTTAGTTGAATTAATTCTTAGAGTCAATGACAACAAAATGATTCAATTAGTTTAGATCATATAAGAATTATGAAAGTTTGAGTTTCCTGTAGTTAAAGACATAACCACATGGATGCTAAGTAAATTAGCAAATAAGATAAAAAGTTTTCATGAGGGAAATAAAATTCTATTTAGTGAAAAGAAAGTATAACATAACCTAAATGTAAGAAAGGCATAAGATATGTCGCCATTTTGAATAGAAGACGTATGCTATGCGGCTGGAACAAAAAAAAAAGAGTTGATAGTGATATGAAACAGGCCAAGTAACCTCCATTATCTTAGTTAGTCAACATAAGATCAGGAACTAGGCTGGTGTATTAATCACCTACAGACCAGATACAAGAAACCTAGAAAGAATTTATACAAGAACTATCACCCAGTCTCATTCTCTCTTTTTCTGTATAAATACTTTGTTAGAGTCAATGGAACTGTGCAAGTAATGAGAACTACTAAGATTCAAGAGTAGCAGGAAATAATGCGAAATTTAACACGTCTTGTTGTTCGGATGGAAAGTCTTAAGTTATACCAGGAGATGAATCAGAGAATAGAAGCTGTGTAACGTCGTAACAATGTAAATATAACGCAGATTTGCTTTATTCCTAAAGGCCAGACTCAACAGCCAAAGAATATCCACTAACCAGAAACAGTAACTGGGTATTCTTAAAGAGTACATGAACAGCGAAGGCTCCTTGCGGATATTTCAGTTCAAGGTCTAGTGATGAAATGAAGCACATACTACAATTACTCCTGGAACAAGGGCTTTGGAATGGTATTAGTGCGTATCCATCTTCTCTCGAAATATTCATATAGTCATATTAATGTTGCACTACGTGGGGATGGGCTATAAATATAATAATAAAGCTTTCTAAAGTCGAGTAGAGTGCTTTCACCTAGGTTTATAATCTTTTGTATAGAACTAGATAAATAAGACGGTGTATCAAAATTATTTCTTTCTTTGGAGTTAATGCATATATACAAGCAGAGAGCGTTACTAAGTACGGCATCAAATACCATTGGCCCATAACTCTATTTGATATAGGCTTCAGAATATGGGCTTTAAAACCACATCGCTGAGCCGGTAATTAAATTCTTGTCCAACTATTAAGTTAGATACGTAGAAACTCGCTTTGTTGTAATAGAGCTCTATATTATTTGAATGTATTAAGAAAGAGATTAAAATAACTTCCAAATTCAAACTGGCGTTTGTTCATTTTTCAAGCGAATCTTGAAATCGAAGCCTTTGTTTCATTCATTAACTCCGATAAAACCAGCGTCTATTGACAGAATTTTGAATAATGTTGGAAGTTGATTTGAGCTTCTAAGTTTATAGGCTCTTGCAAGAGAGAAATATTCTTAATATAATAACCTTTTATGAAGAATGATGTAACCAAAATCTCTATCTCCTATGTAATTCATGGTCTGTCTCATTTCGTTTGCTAAATATATACAATGGGACATTCTCTTTATTAAAATACTGCTAATTATGACCAAACATCCGTTTTAATTTATTAGTAATTTTATTCTACTTTGTAAAGATCATATATATAGTCGGCTCTGCTCTACTATTTTGAAAATAGGCAATATATCATAACTTCGAAAAAAAATCACAAGAGAAAGATACCTCGTATTGCTCCTGACTTATTGGTTGAAGAGAAAGTAACAGATAAAGAAAGTAAATATTCTCCAAGATATTTTTAATGGAGAAGTGTGATGGATCGATTTAAACCCAAAATCTACGAATATTGTGAAAAGTTTTCTGTTAACAATTGAATTAGGGTAGAAGTATGTCTACAACCTTAGCAGCGAAACATATAATTTGCATTATCAATAACACGCCCCAATCCAAGGTAAATTCGGTTTTGTTGAGCAGAAAACTATCCCTTTTAGCTATTATGCTCTGCTCCTAGTGCTAGATCTTGCTATACTTGAACCGAAACGTTTGGTATGGGCTTAAAACAGGCTCCTGAAGTAACTATATAAAATAGCTACATGGATATCATGTACTTATATACAGTTCGCCAAAAAGTCAATTTGAGTCTTTTCATCTTAAGTGCTCTTTTCAATGATCTTATTTTATTTAAAATGAGCAGCTCAAGATCGCTTCTGTTATTCATAAAAGGTTTATATCCATGAAACTAAAAATCGAGTATTCTATCTCTGAAGACATGTCTACTATGTAAAAAGAAACTGTCCGCGCCTCTAACCAAATCATGCAGTGGTGATAGTACTATGGCTATTTAATTAGCAGTAAATGCCCTTAAGTAGTCCGCCAACTAACATAACATATTCAGAACAATCTAGTATTTTAAAACAGTTAGAACTCATAAGATATGAAGAAGTTATAGATGCATTATACTACATGGGAATACTACAGTGCCTCATGATAAATATTGGAGATGTCTGAATCTTATATCCAACTTCAACCATTTGAGAATATAACTGGACTCGAATTCACCCATCTTTATTTTCCAGTAGATGTCTATGTTCCAGTGGAGTTATAATACATCGGTGTTCAGTCGCTGTAGCAGTTATTCCAAGTGCATCTGATAGTGTCGGTTTGGATTTGTTCTTGCATAAGTGATGTTACAGTGAGTTTGATCTTGAGCAATGGAGCGCTTAGCAGCCAGATATACCTGAAAAACTAGATATCTTGTACCAGTGAGCACAAAGTCCCTGGAAACAGTCAACTTTTACGGAAATAGATGAAGCTGCCCTCCACAGGACCCTCTGGACCGAACTAACTCTAAGAAAATCATGTGGAAGCCTTGGATACCTGTCGAACATCTTCTTTTCGAAAACTTATAACTAGTGCCGAGTTAACACTTTGAAGTGTCTACCTCGCTAAATAGATTGCCCAGATCATATAACTAATTACCCAAACTACCCGGAAATCCTTCTCACCTTAACTAACAAGTTACTACAAATTCACAGGATGACTCAAAGTTCTCATTCAACACTTCAGAAATAATTACACTGTGCCACCCTCATACTAACTCTTTCTTTTCACCTCTCTCCCGGCAATATAAGTAGAGTAATGTTAAGCCATTGAAATCAATATTCAATTTTAATACAACAGCTGAAATTTTATGCGAACAAAATATCACAAGTTTCAGCTTTTAAGATTGAATTGATATTATTTGTCGTTGATATGACACCTTGCATTCCTTTTTCACAATTTCATATTTGCAGTAAGATATGATTTTGATCGTATTAGGGTGGTAATATCTTGTACAGTCCAACTGTGTGCGATACAAAATTAACATGCTCTGATCCCTACCAATCAAAGACAGGCAGAGTTTTGAAGCTGAAAGAATCAGGGAAGCTACAAATATAAGGTTCAATACAAGGCTGAGAAGACACTATGCAATGAACAAGAAATAAAGCGACAATGCAGCAGTTAAAGGAAATGGTGATTAATTTAGAGTAGTAAAACCCAAGCTCTACAAATAGTAAGGAGAAATTCCCTAATAATTCGTGAAATATCATAACGGATGAGAAATAAAGGGTAAAATGATTATTTCATAGAGTCTTCTCGTGCTAGAAGAAACACTGCGGTTTTTCGACGGGAAGCCACTAATGTGCAAGAGATAACTCTCACTGAAAGTAGTACAGGGTAACAGATAGCTCAAGTCATTTCAGGATTAATTTCATAGAAACCTTAGAAATATATGGGATTAATAGTTTTTCAGTGGTAAGAATAGAGTTTAACACAAAGGATTGATTTACAGTGTTTAGTCGTCACGATTGATTTATTGAATGGTGAGGTTAAACTGTAGATTCCTTTATTACTGTGCGGAACAAAACAAGCTTATAACTCTGATCAAAAAATAAAATTTCATACCAGCAAATTATTTAATGAGAGCGAATATTCAATTAACCTTATTTTTCAAGCTAGCTACCTGGTAGGAGATGTGCCCAAAGCGGGTTGTTATTACCTTGAACTGAGCACCGAAAGCATAAAAGAGAAGAAACATATAAAATCTCAAATTCTGCTTTTCTCTAGTGCTCACTAATAAATAAGGTAAGTTCACATCGACAATATTAAACAAAGACCGGAATTCAACATAGTACACATATACAACTAGGGGTGGGATTTGATTTATTGATAATTTATCAATGAACAATCTCCCAATATTTGTCTTATTGATTGATTATTGATGATCAATTGATCATCATTACAACACTGGGCCATAGATATTTACCTGAAGTTCAGAGAAATATTTATTAATTACTTGCATGATTTAAGGTCTCGCATAAAGTGGTCATATGGCCCAGTAACAATCCGTGGGCAGGATACAATTGCGCCTCACAACAATTTTATATGAATTCTTATATTGTGTATTTTTTTTTGCTATTTGGCCCAATGGTGTGGCGTAATGTATTATTGATAATATTTATCAAATTCCACACATATACAAAACTCATTCGCCAAAGTGAATGCCTTACGGGAATGCCCCAAAATACAGTACAATATGCAAATGACCAAAAAATGATTAATGAAGAATTCCTTGGTTTCCTTCAGCAAGGTGAGCTAAATAGTGCATTGGATTTATGCTCTTCTCTGATTAAAAAGAATGATCAATCGAGAGATTTTTACATAAAATGCAAGCTTAGAGTACTCATAAGTCTAGAAAACTTCGACGAAGCTCAGCGCTTCCTCGCTTCAACTGATTCAAACTCTAAGAACGCAAACTTACTTGCTTTGGAAAAAGCTTATATTTTGTATAGGCAAAAGAAGTTCTCGAAAGCTTGGAAAATTTTGCATGAATTGAAGAAAACTCAGAGCACTGCTTCAAGTATGCTTTGTTGTATACTTATGAGCCAAATCTGCTACAGTCTCGCAAAGCTCAAGGCTGCAAAATCATTTTTGCTTCCTCAAGTTGGAAATTCAACAGAGGAGTTTAAGGAGCTACTTTACACAAATTATTTAGCAGTTATTTCGAATAGTTTTTTAGAAAAAAAAATAGATTTTTCTTTTGGTGGGAAAGAATTTAAGGCAAGTGCATTCAAAGCTGAGTATAAAGGGCTAAAGTTTGATAAACAGGGGCACACTAGTTTTGAGTACATGTTTAATCGAATGATTCTTGACTCGTTGTTGGAAAAAACAGATCCTGAGTTTAATGCAAAGATCGAAGAAGGTGCAGAAGAGTTGGATGAGGCTGAAGACACAAGAGAGAACAGTGATTTGTTTCTTTTGCAAGATAATTTTTCTCAATCTCTCGAAGAAGATTATAGTTCTCTTCAAGAGAGTAAAACACCTGCCGTACAGCTCGTTAGGGCGAACAATAAAGCTATATCCTTGGAGAGAAAAGGAGAACCACAACAGGCTCTCCAAACTCTATTGCCTTATAGAAAAGTTTTTGCAGGCTTCTTGAGGGGCAAGTATGGAGATAACATGGAGAGCGATAGAAAACAAATTTTTAGAGCTTTGAGAAATCTTCCTGTTGTGTTTCAAGTTGTGATTTTAATCAACTATATTTTTCTTCTCTATAAGAACAACAGAGAAGAGGAATTCTTGTATATGGCAAGGAAAATTTGCCTAAAATTTACACACTCCTTTTTCTTCAAATCTGTTCGAGGCGTTTTACTGAAGCTTCAAGCACAGAAGTTGTTCGAGCAGAAGCAGTACAATAGGGTCTTAAAGCTGGGCTTAGAGGTATTTCGAGGAACAGCAGATGAAATGGTTGTGACAATCTTTACCTATGGATTGCAAGCTGGCTATTTTTCTTCTGTCCCGCTTGTGGATAAGCTGTACACGACCATAGCGAAGAAAACTGTTTGTTCATCCTTTCTTAGGTTAATCATGGTAGAGTTTTACATTCAAAACGGACTCACAGAAAAAGCTGACGAGATACCTATGACTGGGCATGACAAAGATTACCGGCAGGCATACTTTAAGACTCTATTGTTGAAAGACGAGACAGATGAAATTGTTGTGAAGAATTTAGAAGAAAGCGGAAGCCTTCAGCTTAATTTTGAGGCGTACAATGTTGATGACTCTTTAGAATCCCTCCTCAACAAGGCATCAACCTCAGATAATACAACTGTGCAAAAGGGGACAAATAACAAGAAAAGCTTGAAGCGTAAGAAAAAATATCTTGAAAAACTCCAGCAAAAAGGTGTGACTGTGAAGGAAGATTTCAAGGCTGATTCCGAAAGATGGATCCCTTCCCATTTAAGGAAAGCTAAGAAAAGGAGAGGAAAAGGTCCTTTAGTAACTCGGGGTCAAGGTATTTTCTTCTTTTTTCTAACACTTAGGTTTGGTTGATGAGCACACTGAAGCTAAGTTGGATGTTCTTAAGAAACAGTCTCAACCTCAGATACCCCAAAACTCAACAGCGAATGTAAATACACTCTTTGTTCTTAGTTCTAGTCCCAAGTTAGCAAGGCTAAAGGAAGACGTAAGAAATAAGATTCAGCGAATTGTTTTATTATTAAGAGTAAACCTGGTTTACCTTCGTATTTAACCTACTCCTCGGAAGCGCAAGTCATCTGTGAGTGTAATGCAAAAACTAAATAGAAAGACAATAGAGCTCAAAACTAAAATATCATGCAAAGAAAAGTGTCAATGCAGAACTTTTCAGAACACATTGATACATATACATGAAGAAGCTATCTTTTTATTCTATCCTACTTATAATCAACTACTATAAAATGTTGGAAACAGGTCTCAAAATTTTTTTGTCACGTTGAAACACTCAGCTTCCCCGAAACTACCATATATATTCAATCGTTCTACAACACCTAAGAAACCAGATCTACCAAGAAAAGAGTCTGTGCACTCAATTTGAAGCAAATCATTTGCCCGAAATATTGCTAGGGAGTTAAATGGATGTAAAAAATTATCGGGCAATAACTCCAGCGCAGGAAAAGTAACCTCCAAGAATCTGAGAGAAGCAACCTTTTCATTTTGATCTGGTGGATCAAGAAAAGATAAAGTACTTTGTGCAACGACAAGTGAGTAAAGCTCCTCAAATTGGGAGACAAGATCATAAGGAAAAACTTCAAGACCTGTGTTTATCAAATTTAGTTGTCCCAGGTTCTTTGAAAAATCACTCCCAGATACATCAAATGAGTTTAAAAGAACATTTTGGCAAAGTAACCTGGAAACTTCCCAATTGTCATATGGAAATGTGAGAGAAAAATTTATAGTTGGAACAACTTCTACGTCATCTTTCCCAATTATGTTTACAGTCGTGAATGCGTCAAAATTAGAATCTAAAATTTTTAGGTTCTCATTTCCATTCAATAGAAAAGTAACTCCCCATGTAAAAAATCTACTGAACACAGTTGGACCCATCGCCCCTGTTTCAATCTCTAAGTCATACCCATTTGTTTCAAAAATAAATTCATTAACAAGGCTATTCCACGGATATACATCAACACCATCACTGGAAAAGAAACTATAGGTTTGGATTAACAGATTTCCTTCAAGAATAATTGTAAGACTTTGTGGTTCAGAACCACTATTAATGTCGTCCAAAATACATTGGAAAACAAAATCAGGTAAGACATCTATACCAGATGTTCTTAGTGTATACTTTGACTCATCAACTCCCGGGTAAAGCTTTGTAAGGAATTTGTCAAAAACTGCTTCATATTCCGTAGAATTGTTTTGTTCTGCGCATACTCTCGCAAAAGAGGACCTATTTTCATTCAACACAAGATCTCTTCTTGAACCAAACACTTGCGAAGCAATTACAAGAATACAAGTTATAAACCCGGATATACATAAACCAACATAGAAACTTGTATTTCCATCTGATTGTTTCTTTTTTCTGTGAAATATCTCTACGGTCGCGACTGGTAGAGATCCCGCCAAAGAGCCGGACTCAGAAAATGTTTCTGCAACACCTCCTGCTAGATATTCCTCTGCTAGAGGGATATCAGCACCTTCTGACACTCGTTGTACGATAATAGCTTCATTGTCCATTTCCTAGTTAGTTCTTTTAAGAAGTGAATATTTCTGATATCGTTTGCACTTGACAAACTATATATTATACCTTGTGGGGATTAATAAAAAAACGTATTCTCATAACTGGTATAATTAAAAAACGCATATTTATTCTCATAATATATGTATTTTGGCCAATGAAAACTCGTTCTTTTAAGTTTTGAACAAATCAAATTTTCAGATGTACTTAAGCGACAGTGCGTCACAAGACTTACGATTCTTGGACTTAGAGATAAAACGTATAAAGAAATTATGTAGAAAACCCATTGTTTAATAGGTACAATACTAATATGACATTACCCAGTAATATGGTAAATGAAACCCAATTGTTACAAAGCTCGGTCATGACATTAAGTGTATTCAGCGCCCTACTAAGTCAACCAGTGATAAAAAGATAATTTAATATTTATTATTTGCTACTGCGTATGAGAGAGGTTACCCTCCTCCTTAGCATTTTATGAGGGTTGACAGTATTACATACAGTAGGGGTATGGTTAAATCACAAGAACCGTATAGGAAAATTAATTTGTTGAATAAGTACGTCACTAAACCAGAAAAATTAAACAGAACGTAACTCCTACGCAGAATTCCTTCTGTGTATAAAAGCAATACTGCTTAGAAAATAAGTAAACATGAAACAGAGTTTTCTTCAGATTATTAAAACCTTGCGTTGCCATATTTCATTGAAGACAACAAACAAAGTAATAAGACATTAAAAATGACTTGCAGTAAAGTGTAGATTAAGAAATTTGTATCCATATACTCGTGTATGAGAGTAACACAAAAAAAGAATAACTCTAGTTCATTAATCAATAAAAGACATTTGTTTAAGATTAAACTAACCTTCACCGGTCAGAAGATGTCATAATGGTGGCCAGAACGCGTTCTTACCTGCAATCGTCACGTACTATTGCAGTTGAAAGGAAGGCTTGCATGTAAAGAGGATATTATATGGAGCTCTTCACTTCGATAGAACGAAAAAACCAAAGTTAGGAAGGCTCAGGCAGAGTTTAGAGATGCAGGCTTCATCAGATTACAGCCTACATCTGTAAATACAGAATTAGATGTGAAAATTTGACGTGGCGCTAGCACAATACTTTATGTTATAGTAGAAAGCTCGAGGTGATTATATCTTCTAAAGAAAATCTGTTAAACCTGATTTTGAATTAGAAATTATTCTATTTCCACAAGAGATGTGGCCATAACCAGTATGACTCAACCGGTAACATGGATTATGTGCAATGATATGCATAATCTCCACCAAAATAAGAAGACCATATAGAAAAAGGCCACCACATATGCCATTGCTTTATGAACTGAGGTGCTCAACACTGAAGCATACTATGTTTCTTTTCTATTTTTATACTTTACTTAGGTAGGTAAATATGCCATTCTGTAAAAAGAATTGGAAAAATGCTTAGATGTAATTAGGAAGAATTAAGAGCTTTTTTGGTGAATGATCAGTTCAGTGAACGTTTCAGCTTGATTCTAATTTTGCCTGCTGAGATGGTTGGATATGGTCCCAAAGAGTCTTAGCGCATGTAGTAATAAACTCCTGGCAGCTGCAATCACGCTGTTCTGACTTGTGCAAGTACACTCAAGATAAAGTGCCTAATTCTGCATCAGGAGTTAAACTAAGGGAGAACATAATTTTTTACACTGTGATCATAGGAAAACTGTTTCCACCTTTGCTTGCTTGGCACTTGTTCACCATCGTGAAAATTATAATCTGACGAGGAGGGAATACGAATACTTGCTGAGACATATATTCATCTGATCACGACCATAACTGCGACGATGGTTTCTAGAAACTATGATAAATTATATGGCCGCGTCCTGGTAGATTTGTACAAAAAAGAGTACTAACCATATTTTTCTCAACTCTAAGAAATATATGTAAATACATGGATATACTTGAATTATTTAGTAATTGCTTTACCGAATTTTAACTGTTGAACATTAATCCCTTCCAAATGGCTTTCTTTTTAGCGCATACCTCAAAGAATAACGTTTTAGTACAGAATCACTCTCAAATGGAGAAGTCGCTCTTGTTCAAACAATGTATTCTGTTTCATAATATGCAAAGATGATATGTAATCCGGTCAAGTTCTGGAATGAGATTGTGATAGCTAAGTAGTGCAGAAAGCATTCTACTAACTTGGCACATGTAATAAAAGCAAATTTTGGAAATGGAGGCTTGAATTTGTCTTTTCGATTCTCTCTCAGCATAGCAAATATTAATTGTCTTACTTAATCAAAATTTAAGGATATATTTCTACGTCTTAGTTACCAAATTCTAAATCTATTTAAACTTGAATGATAAGAATTAACTACTGTCTCGTGCTTCCTAGGTCATTACATGAGTTACACAGTCGTCATCCCAGTTCCTTACATATATTTATGCTAAATAAACCATGACACAGAGCACATGATTTCAAATCAATCGAAACGTTGTATCTCAAAATTTGGAAAACGTGTGGTTTTAACCCATAATTTCCAAGCTTGAAGATACTAATTTAAAATGAGAAAGATCGTCCGGGCTCAGCTTGGAACACAATGTTTAGAACAAGGTATGGATGCTTTAAATGTACAACCGAACCTTTCCACCCTTAATTATTATGAGCAAAACAGTCATAACGATAGAAAAGGCATCTTTACCCTTTATAAAGTCTACTTAAATTATCTGCTAGTGTAGTAAGCTTATAAGAAAATCAGCAATTTGTCGTAATTTATAGGAAAAATTTCTAGGTTATCTTTACTATTAAGGATGATTACTCAACTCACGTGAGGTTCATTTGCATATAAAATATATTCACTTCCATAACTATTCTTAAAGTATATATTTTAATGATTTTGAAGAGCGAAACCATCCATTACTTAATCGCAAAGTCTCTGCTCGAAAATGATAAATATGCTTCAGTTTGTAAGTTGGTCCTTTCAATCAACAAATATCTGTATTTCTTGTAAACTATCATTGAAAATTTCATGCATGTCCTTTTTAACGTAAAATCATAGTTTATATTTGATCTTTTTATAATTTCTTAAGAATATTTTTTCCCATACTTTTCTTACTGATTGGTTCTGTTAATTGCCTAACCATTTTGAATCATTATTGAAAATCAATTGACTATCAGTACAAGGCTAAATGACCAGGTCATGGTTCAAATAGCCAAAAAAAATTCTTGTACCATAAGTGGAGCTTTAACAAATTATCCAAATGGCTCGAAAACCCTGAATTGCCGGGCTATTCCCATGTCATGTTCACAGTTTTTAAAAGTGTTTGTGCGGTGCAGAAACTAAATAAAAAAAAGTTTCGGTAAATTAAAAAAAGACCATATAACACAGCTTTAAGCTTTAAAAAATTGAGAATCATAATAAAATAAGAGTAGTTTGATAAGGCAGAATATCCAAATTCCATTATTGATAATTAGAATCAAAATGATTTTCAAATAATCTTTGACAATTTATATCAAAACCGATGCATACTTTTGATCGATATTTGAATAAGAATCCACCCAATAATTTATAATATCTCGTCTATCCATTTGTTTTGTTGAAATTTAAGAAATGTAACTAATCCTAGGCATCAGAGAGAAGCATTTTAACGTAAACAAAGAAGACAGAAGATATGGATAAAATATCAAGCAAATCTATAATCTGGTGCTCTATAGAAGCTCATCTAAATTATTAGAGCAACAAATTATGCAATAAGAAAAAGGAAAGACTAGCTCATCATTTAACACTTTTATCTAAAGATAACTCAAGCTAAAGTAAAAAAAAGCATATAATTTAAACAACGTTGGACCTTACTAGACCTTATTTACATGTTTTAATATATCTCATATGAGGAAAGGGTTTTATCGAATCTCACATCCGCAGTAGTAGTTCGATTCTTGGGGCAACTGATTTCAAAGAATTTCATGATGAGTCAGTTTTAAACCTTGGGCTTTCTTGCCAATCATGCCAGAAATATGTGTATATCGCTCTTTACATGAAGAACTGAATAGCCTATTCATCTTAAACTACTCAAAAGTTCTTGCTTGCTGATAAGTATTCTGATGAGGCAAGAAGTATCCTAAATTCGAGTATCTTAAGATATCACGTTTTGCCATAGTATTTACAATAAGCATTACTAAAGGGAGCAAGAGAAAATATTAAAAAATGTTATTCAAGAAACTATGGTTTGTGTCCTGTTTAATTGAAGAAAATTCTTGCTTAGTCAGGCTAAATAATCGAGGTCTATTATAGAGGAGATGTCTCGATGACGAAATTGTTTAGCGGTGTTTGCTGACATAATGGTTATATGAATATATGCTCACATAAGTTGGTTAAGAGTTTCAGGTGAATCAAAAATAACATCTCTAAGCACTCCATAAATCTATTTGGTTAATATTAAGAAGTGTCTCAATTCATTGGATGAAGCTTTGCAGATAAAGTAGCACAAAATCAACAAAGAGCTCGAATTTATTTGAAAAACAAGTTTATTCATTTCAATAGTTGCTGTTAAAAGTGCTGCTTTGAAAATACAAACCTATTATTTACCTTTTGCTACATAAATCTCTGCTGAATCTCTAAGCTACGATGAGGATTTAGATGGTCCATTTCTTGTAGAATTGCTTTTTCCGATGAAATGTTTGTTAAAGGTTTCATTTCCCATGAGAAATGATTCTATTAGACTATAAATAAAACTATAAAATAAGTTTTGAGATTGATAATGAAGTTTCTTTTATTAATGTCGTTAATACTTGCCTTCTGTATTTGTCTCTCTAACCTTTTCTAGGTAGCCTCTCTATTTCTGATTAAAATTTGCCGACCAGAATTCTTTTTTTGATCCTGATTGTGAGTATTTTTCTAATATATTTCTGATAAATTATTGGTAAATTAGTGTATAAGAAACTGAAGCTTTAAAATAAGAATTATCAATGGCGCATCATTTCAATTCTCAGTAAATTGACTACTCTCACTAATAAGGCTAGTGAACCATTTCAAGTTAAGACCAAAATTAAGATAAATTTACAATAAAAAGCTCTTAAGAAACTATTCAAAAGATATCCTGAAAAAATAAACAGCTTTATTTTGCTGTACCAGTGGTTTGCTACTTGTTATGTGTGATCTTTCTAATTGTGAGAAGTCTTCTATTCCAAATTTTCGAAAAATATTAAATAGTTGTTGACAGCAAAATAGCACATAAACACCTTAGAAACAAATGATTAATCACCATAGAGGATTAATATTTTCCCGACCTAAATAAATCTCATTTCTTTAGTATTCTTATAAAATCTCAGATTATTTTCCACAAATTATGCCGATAGGATTATGGCTCATTGTGTTCGCTTACTATGTTCTCTATTAGAACGGTTGACTTAAAGAGGGTTTCTTTTCATTTGCCTTTTCCCATAAAACATAATAGCGGTCATGCAAATTCCAATTAATAATACCATATTTTCAATCTAAGTGAAATCTAGAATAAAACTTAAAAGGGATATGGATTATCGAAGTTCCAATGACATTTTCTAAAACAAAACAAGATTTTTTTTAATCTTCATCATGCTTTCCGCTTAAATATAAAGTATACTAAGAGATGAAACTGTATACAACATATATTTCAATTTGTCAACTGCATTTTGGAATACAGTATAAAATATCACAATGCGTCCTCATCAATATTTCTATACTAGAGAATAAATATACTATTCGCGAACCTCCAGAAAAATCAATATTATGTAATCCTACACCAAGAACAAACCCAATAATGTCAAAAACCATTCTAAAGAGAATTTATATGTCGAATTAATTTTATTAATGTGGTGAGATTATCATCCATTATTGTATCAGCTTAACCTCGCGTAAGTATTATTCTGCGATGGATCTCCATACAGTGTGATATAACTTTTCAGTGCATAGATACTCATTCTCCATTGTAAAAAATATGTTTTAGGCCAAAATTATTAAACAATATATTCAGAGATTTTTTTCACAATTTAACAATAACACAAAATAAGTACATCATATACAATATTTCAATTATATTTCTTTCGCTTCTATTATAGCTTTCTTAAAGGATTCTGAACTTATGGAGAAGAAACCAAACATTTCTATGAACAATATTACAAGAACACATATTTTTTTTCTAATGCCGAGATATATTATTAAGAAAAGAACAATTATCCTCTTCAAATGCACCCAATAGTTTCAGCTGACTTAAATCACCTTCAAACCCAGATCTATCAAGAAAAGAAGACGAACACTCAAATAAACTTAAACCTAATACTTCAAGTTTAATAAGTTTCGGAAAAGGTCTTAGAAAGTTATCAGGTATATATTCCAACTCAGGAAGAACCAATTTTATACTATTTACTTTATAGTCTTCAAGTCTTCCGTCAGGAGTTGAAAATGCTTTCCATCCAGATTCACCAATTTCTAAACTTTCCAGGTAATCAAACTTGGAGAAAAAAATATAAGGAAAGTCAATTAGATCAACTTCTTTCAAAACTAAGTGTTTCAAACTCGTTTCTATGGATTTACCAGATGGATTAAATAGGTTTAAAAAAACATTCTGGATTTGAAGTGAGCTAATTTTCCAACTTCTGTAAGGAAAAGATTGCTCAAAATTAAGTTTTGGTTTTGTTTCATTGACTAAATTTCCAATTATCCTAAGTTCATTAATTTGATTCAGACTCGAATAATGAAGAAAAAGATCATCTTCATTTCGTATTTGAAAAGAAAGTATATTTAGCTCATAGTAGTTAAAATGTGTAGAAGATAATGCTCTTGGTTCAATCTCAAGAAAAAAACCATTTGTAACAAATTCAATTTCATCTATGGTATTATTCCAAGGATATACATTTTTTCCATCCGTCATTAAAAAACTAGTAGTTTTTACTAATAATTCTGCTTCTAATATTATGACTAGTTTTCCAGGAACAACATTTCCAGTCTCTTCAGGAAGTGGGATTACACACTGGAAAGCAAATTCAGGCAATATATTTAGAGTACCTGTTCGAAATGTATACACAGTTTTTTGACTTTCTTCTTCTATACTAAAACTTTTAAATTGTTTATCATCCAAAAGAGCTTTGTTTATATTTGAGCAATAATATTTTATTTCTTCGTCAACATCTTCATTAACGAGACTATGAAGGTATCCTGCAATGTGAAGACCACCAAGTAATATTGACAAGAAAAGCAGAGTGATGATCACACTGCAATCAGACTTTTTCTCTTGCTCAATGTCTTGATCATCCTCTACATCCTCTGTTTCATCAAAGGAGTCTTCGAGGTACTCGGAAGCAACTGGAAGTTCGGGATCGGTTTCATCAGGGCTCTGAGCACCAAAATATTCAACTGCGAACGGGGCATTAAAATATTCTTCTGATATTCTTCTAGCAAGTTGAATAATGGAGTTCATTTTTTTGTTTTGGGATCTTCAAGTTAAATATTATTTTGTTTGTTCTATAGCGGGAACTTTAATATCTTCTGTTTGACAATTTTGGGCGCGACTAGTTTTTGAAATCACAGTATGACATTACTATTGAAGATTTATTTAATATTTTGACCGTTAGCCAAGTATTTCAAGAGAAAGAGATGTTTGATTTATGTTAGACTTGTTTAAGGCTCTTAGCTTAAGAACAATGATGCCATCTTTATATTTTATACATTTAGGGTTTTCGTAACAGATTTTTGAAGAATTACAAATAAATAGCTTAAGAAAAAAGGGCAAGGTAAATGTGGAGAGCAACCAGGAAGAACAGGTAGTGTAATCTTTGCCTTTCTTCTCCCCACAGTTTCCTGGACTATTTCTAACATAAAACTATTGGTGAAGACAAGTCTAAGCCTTGTGATCCATGGTGATCTCTTTATCACAGACAGAATTAAGTTCACTACATATAACCTCGTTTTACAAGTCTTCATACTAACACTTTTTGAGAAAGCTTTTGTTGATATTGCGAACGTACTCGGAACTAAAGTATTTATAAGGATATCTTATGAGGTTTTTTTGCTTGAAGTGATGCATTTAGTTGAAATATAGTAGACAATTTTAAAAAAGCAGGTGAACCAAAGAAATGCTTTCATTCTCTCGAGTATGACAGAAATCTTGTCACTGAAATTATCTTAGCAGTCATTTTGATAATTGCGATAAAAAAGATACAATGTTTGATGGCTGGGACTGCTTTGTCCGTGAATATCAATAATTGGAGATATAACATGAAAGCTCCCTTCTCTATATCCTTTGAATTTCTATAGATTGATATATGTTTAGTACATAGTATGCTCCTTTGAGTTCTGAAAATATGTCTACACTTTATTTTCTTTTTTTACTAATTAAATATAACCAAGATATAATTTTAAATTTATATTGAAATACATTTCCAGATAGCTTTAAGTACCTTACAGCTCTTAATCTCTGCAAACAGCAGCAGCGCATGAGTCACAAGTCTGAGGAATGTACTGACACAAAGCACATTCTTCTTCACATGTTGGTACAAAGGCAGGACAAAAAATACACCCATCTTGACAGATTGCTTGTGGACAGGTTTGACATCCCTGTTGAGTAACCATACAGTTTCCACAATCCTCCTCACACTCTGGTACAACAGCTGGGCACATTACACACTGCAAATTTCTCAACATAGGATTACTCTGTGCAAGAGTCACAGAAAAGATAGAGAGGAAAATACATTTCATGTTTTGGTTTCTGTTTTGGTTTCTGTTTTGTTTTCTTGTTTTTCCGATGGTGTTTGACAGGAATATAAAACTGGTTAGATACTGACTATTCTTTGTACTATTATTCCGCTTTATTTTCGTTGAGAGTACAAAATATATTTTTGGATCGGCTCTAAGGCCCGGAAAATAATGATACATAGATTTAATTGTACTAATGATACCAAAATTTGTAATTGTATTATTTCAATATTGAATAGAAGACTTCTATTTCATTATAAAATAATTCATCCTGATTTGTTCTTAATTAGATTTTGGAAACCTTTGGGTTAGTCATGCGTTTGTTTTTGACTTGTTTTTTGGGTTCATACGTACATTGCAAAGTCTTAAGAGGTAAGTGTAGTTCTTTTTATCAAGTTCTCCAGCTTAAGGAGGACGCCTAAAACTCAAGCAGTATCTTCCAAGATATATTATTATTCTGGCCAAGTGCAGTAACTCTACTTTATATTATTAGTGATGCTTAAATGTTCTGCAAGGTAACTTTTCTGAGCTGTTTTGTTTATTAATGTCTAAACTTAATGGAACCACCAATACAATGAAAGGTATCAAGTGCTATTCTAGAGACAAAGTATTCGTATTATCTAAATAAGTAAAATAAAATGATGTGTTTCCAAGAACCCATATGAATAACCTAAATTTTTCAAGCAATATTTGATTATGGCCATAGCCATTTACTAGCTCTGAAAATTCCATATTCTTTGCTTAGTATCTACTTTTTCAATGAACATTGAACTTATATATCTTGGTATATCACTTTAGGTTCTCGAGCTAATTCGTGAACCAAAGGTAATAAAGGCTTCTTGTAACCAAGGTTTCGCCGATGGATTCCTAGACCAAGCTGTAAGATTGGAATGGGTTATGATACTAGGTATTCAATCACAGTTTAGTAGAAGGGGAACATAAACACTATTTTTCCAATTACAATGTACGCAGCTTTGGCTAATTATATTTCAACTAGACCTCCCAAATAACTAAATAATGGGGGATTCTATGAAACTTTCACATGCACCTTTAATTCGGAAGAAAAGATTCAGAATATATTCTATCTAGAGCAATCGTGAACTTTCATTGAATCTCAAAAGAAAAAAATCAAGTTTGTTTTAAACATCATTGATATGTGGTCAAAAACTTAAGGAAACTATATTTCGAAAAATGCCTTTTAATTTCCAAGAAGTGAATGTGCTGCCCAATTTCAAGCACTTAATTTGGATTTTTGAAACCCAACTCGCTGCATCTACGGTTCAATAATATTTGTTGTTCTCGGGGTGTTCAAAAAGAATTTTAGGGCAAGATTTTAGAAGTAGTACAAGAGTTGCTTTTCATAAGTTTGTATTTATATGTTACAACTACTTTTAGCCTTGAACTGTGAAATTCCTTGGTCATGGGCAGTTCTTGTTCTATGCGTTTCGTGGTGTCTCCTGATTTGTTTGTAAGCCGTATCCAGGACAATAAAGTTAAGTATCAGATACCGAGTGACTATTAGTCTCAAAAACCGAGTTCTCTATTGACGTACATCGTCGTGCAAGAAGATAGAATTGAAGACCAGGGTAGATCCCTAAAGACAGGTAAATGTCGAAACTGGATGTGTAAAGACAAGTAAAATGGGAATGATTGCACTTGTGAATCCAAGCCAGTGGAGCCAAGGTTCTTTGAGCGATGGTGTGTAAATTATTAGTTTTCATAAATTTAGTGGTTGCTAAGCATATGGAAGTAAAACTTGGTGAAAATTTACAGAATATGTGTAGAGAAGGAGTTACAGTTATTATCCTTTCATCCCCAATCAGTGCCTTTAATTATCTCATATAGCTCTGACCATTTCCAACTAACTATATATCTTTTTAGAAACAGACCAATCATCTTAGTATTGAAAACCTTAGTGTATTTTGATAAGAAGTACAAAAGGGTGGACATCTTCTGCTTATGTAGTTAGGTTTTAGGAAGTTGTATACAAATAAAAATGAACCATACAGTTGGCATTCACTTTCGCTGCGCTCGTGTATTGTTTCGAGTCAAACTATCGCAATGTTATTATGACCAAGCAACTTTGCACAATTTTCAGTATCTTGGGATATGTTAGATAAGAAATCTATGATTGACATGGAACTCTGAAACTTTCTTAAAGATCCGTATTACTGAAGTTCTTAAAGAGAATTACTGGCGGCAACACAAAGCAACTTATTCATCGAATATAATCTAACTTATAATCTATAATATTGAAAAGCGATTTAATTTGCAATGGGAAATGGTTTATGTTATTTCAAACGACAGTATGAGTTTTTTGTTTTTATTTTTTATTTGTTTTAACCTCCCTTGTAGAGACAATATAATCAAGCTGACTCTAAGACTTCTACTACCATATATATATATATATATATATATTCCGTTACTTAGTAAAGACTGTAAAATTTCTAAGGCGGTCCCTATATAGAACACATATCTAACTACAAATATACATCTATAAAATGGTTTCCTTATATATTTTCCTCCAGGTTTTCTGGTTTTGTTGCCAGAAATACCCAATATTTTAATATTAGATACCAATGCATACAACCTGCTCTTAATTTTGATTCTAATTATCTCATTCAAATGTGATATGCTTTCCAACCAAATAAATCATTTCAAAAAAGTATTTTTATGATATAGGAAATCACGTCTGTATTTATTTATTTAAAACTCCTCTCTGTAACAAATGGTTGAATAAAGTTTTTAACGAAGGAAAAGGTACCTTATATATTTTGCATGTTTTTCATTTGATACATAGACGAGTACATGGGCTTGAAATCTTTACTAAATTATTTTAGGCGAGTTTAAACTGAATTTTAGCCCAGAAATCAATTTTTTATTAGTGCGATATCTATTATTCAAGTTTTCTATACCGTGTTGTTTTATGTTTGTCTTAAAGAAAAATTATATAAAACATATTATTCTATGGCTATTTACTTTTTGAATTAATTTACCCGAACTTCAAGTCCGTATTCTAGCATTAAATTAAGCATAAGAACACCAACTATAGTCGTTAGAGGCTCCCCATCTTCGGGTTTAATTACTTAGGCATATTATGGTTAATATAAAGGTTTGTAAACTGAGCTAGGTCGTTCGTCTATTATTATTTTCCTGTCTATATAGACCATCGCTACTCTTAATATTCCTATAAATAAATTTGCTTAAAACTTTTGGATCATTCTAAATTTAAGGGCGTGAAATCTTCAAAAAAGTTAGTTATGCCAATGTTAAATTAAAACTCATCTTTTTATAACCACGGAAACTTTAGTATTTGTAATTTTCATTAAATTTAGAGAAATCGATTTCTGGTCATCAAGGTTTGCGGCTTATTCGTTGTATTCCTATATCTTTCATATAGACGTGGTATTAGGTTTATTTGATATAAATGAAGTTGGATAGTAATAAATTTTGAAAGTGAAAACATGTGTCGAGCTAATGATTAAATTGGTGGAAAGTAGTATATAAAAATTAGTTACACATTCTTGTTTACATATATACTACATCTAATCTCAGTAGCTACTTAGTATCCCTATATCATCCACATATGCAAAACTCAGTATTTCTTGCAATCATTACGAAAGACTGCATTCTACGGGATCTTGTTACATATGTAATGTTTAGTCCATATATATCTCATTTCTCTACGTCTTAGTTGAAATTTTCAGTTCTCCGTGCTTTCATCATATATACTGTCTATCGAAAAGTCAATCCTAAGCTCTTAATGCGAGTTAAGTACCGCTCTGGTATTATTATGTATCTTGCAAGCAATATTTACATTTGCTCGGGAATTTGTTCTTTGTTTGCTCTTTGTCTTGATAAAACCGTTCAATCTAGAATTTATAAGTTGATAACCTAATACCAAATTACAAACATCTTTAAAAAAGGCTAATTCTTTGGAATTACTAAGAGTAGAAAATAAGTTGACATCGTGGTAAATACAAAGGTTCCAAGAGCTTTTTTAGGTCTAGTTTATTCTTGTAAGTTGCAATTTTCAATCTGAGAGAGGTTAGATCATGGTATCTTTGGAAGCTCTAAGACTATAAATATCACAACTCGAATGATAAAATGCCACGGGGAAATCCGTTGTGCCGTTAGAAACTTAAATTTATGCCGTCACATTACTATGCTCTCATATATATACATAGAAATAAGGAGACATGTTTTACCAGTGTATAGCTCATATAGCCTGAGTACATAATGAAGAATACATCTGTATATCCATTCACTGTTCTACTTCATCAACTGCAGTAGGGGTAGTCGTTGGGTAAGGAAAAGTTTCTATATTATTCTACGGAAATGTTTCCTCTTTGAGGTTCTTATTTGTATTCAATGGTATCACAGTTGATACATTATGATGTCCCTTCATCGTTTCCTGCTCACAAACCACAAAAGGAAACAAGAAATCTTAGTAACCAAATGTCGCTAGTATTTCAAGTAAAATTTTACTTAGAGTTCGCGAATATATATTTGCCACGTTAAAAGACACATTCCTAAAAAAAGATTTGTGAACTCCAGTTTTCTCATTCTAAAGGCAAACCGCTTCCCAACCTCAATATTTCAGCTTTTTTGCAAAATAATCCACATTATGCTCTTATTGCAACGATAATATTACTACTCCATCCATACTTGGAATCTTTATTTATACCATGTGCCTCGTATTATAGAACTATAATTTTGTCATATATGTCATTTATCATATAATACAGAGAAGAAAACCCGAGCAACAAGCGGGATCTATATCTGTCCTTATCCAGTAGACACGGGAGAGGTATTATATTATTTCATGTTTACCTAGTAATCAATCTTAATAATATTTACTATTTACAGTTGTTTATTATGTGTATGTTCATGTGTTGATATTTTTCATTCTATTTTATTTGAAGGGAATAATTTGCTGAATCTGTTGTTTACATTCTCTTAGCAATTTAGTTCCCTGTTGAAATACTTATCAACAAAAGAGGATATGAGATCCCTTTACTTTGAACGAATAAAAATTAGTAATATAGGGGGAGGAGTAAGTCTTATCTAACTACTAGATGAGCTAAATGCAATAGCATATGGTGTTATCTTTGAAGTTAGAATAACGAGGATATTGATTATTTCTTGGGTGATAATTGGATAAATCTTTTTACGTAGATTAGGACATAAAACTCAGTTCATTTATGGTATTATCTAGCAATCTTTATTAATTTATTTGGAGAGTTGTCCTGGAGCTTGCTGTCTTAGGGAAAGTCGTACCTGAATCTTCTACAAACTTAATACAGAAGTTTTTGGACACAGTGTTAAGTCTTATATGAAAGTTAGTTTGGCTCTATTGTTAACTCTTAGCTTGACTTGCAGGATACAAACTTTTATATTACCCAACAACACAGCGAGTAATTACTAAGGGTATCCTAACTTGACCTCAATAAAAGTGATTTATCTGCTTATAAAAATATTTTTTTAATACATAATCTGAGTCTAACCATCAAAAAATTGGAAATTATATGATGCTTACAGAAATATGATACCAAATTTGCTTTATGTTCTTTTATATTTTAGTAAATATCTCATAGGCAACATAAATCTCAAAAGGCCAAGCTCTCTTACAAAATTTATAGAAAAACTTCAACCTGTTATAGCTCCAGCTATTGGACAGATAGGTTAAGGGGCAACTCATGGAATAATATATAATATGAAAATCTTATTGTCTTATTCACATCAGATAGAATCAAAATGAACTATTTGGGATGATATTTTAATTCTGAGTCCTAGAAGTCCTAATAGTGTCTACTAATTAAGACATTGTCGCGACGGAAAACTGTCGTGGAGACCATTCCATATAGTGTATAATGTTTAGTCAATTACTTTGAAATCATAGTCTCTCTTAAGGTTTAATATTATGCAAAACACATAATGTTTTAATACGAGGTATGTACTGCTCTTTCTTAGATATATTTTCGAAAGTTACAGTAAATGTAGTAAAAATAATGGCTAACGACGTTTAAGACTTGAGAGGCCAATATCAACCGAAAAATAACATCTATATTCTTGTAGTCTACGCCATCATAAGATTATGAATAAGAAATTAATATTGCTTAAAAGAGAATTTGGTGGCTACCCATTTCGTATGCTTGGTATCGTGATTCTTTCAAGAAGTTTACTACAAAATGCCTCTCTTAATGCTATAACAAGAAGAATGAATTATTTCAAGCTTTTTTGCTAATAAGAAGTAATTAATGTTTAACTTTTTTCTCAATCAAAAAATTCTAAGAAATATTTTAGAATATTGTAAGGGATACGCAGTAAGGGTCGTTTTTTTGACAATATCATCTTTCTAACAATTATTCGTATTCGGTTGAGTTTAGTAGTATTATATGTATACTAATAATACTACGTTATGTAAAACAGGCTACTTTTGGGCCTTCACATAGTCCGGTTACACTAAAATATATTAAGCGTTAATACGATCAATCATGAATACAGACGAACGACTTATGAAACTTATAAACAAGGAGAAATACAGATTTACTGTCCAGAAGAAAGTTATTCTACACCGGAGAATAACGACTATTGAAGCTTCAAGTCATGACAAGTGGATTCACCAGATAAAATAGCTTTTTACGAACTAGGACCTGACAATAAGCCGCGGACGTATTAATTTGAGGACGGAGTTAAGAAGTATATTTTACCAGAAGTTATGACACCTACCTCCGATAAAACAGCGAAGAAAACAGCCAGTACTTCTGATGCAATCAATGCTGAGCTAGTCGAAGCACTACGTAGACTTGGATCTCCATCTATTCGCCCCACTAGATTTGAAATCCTTACTACTCTTGATCGTGAACCGCTATTGAACTTCATCATCAGATTCAAGCGTGCTCGACAGAAGGACCCTTCACTTGAAATAGCTGAGTGGCTAGGAGGTACAGTTTCGTACAAGATTGAGTCACATGGGATAGATTTGGATAACACTAGTGAGGTCCTCAAGCATCTGGAGTCAATTTAGAAAATGAGAGCAGAGAGCTTATTTGCCCACAGCATCGGACGCCTTTCAGGTGAAGTCAAGTAGCCCATGAACACTGAAAATGGTATCGAATCTATTAGACACTTTATTATGCAAGTGAAGGAGATACTTGGACCAGAAAGAAATCTTAACCCTCAATCTAATAAGACTGTCATCAAGAATATAGTTAAGAAACTACCTGGTTACTTTCAGATAAATGATACCAATTATTTGGATCTCTTTCCAAAAGTATCAACGTTAGACGATTTCGCGCACAGCCTGAAGCTATTGGAACCTATTGAGGATGCATAGATAAGAAAAAGAAGAAATGGCAGTGCACTTACTTTACACATTGCAAACCTCTCAGCTAACCTTGATCACACGCCATCACCATCACCCACTAGCCAGAACCTTACACTAATATCCGAGAACCCGGTAGAGAGAGTTATTTTAGCGCTAAACAGGCTGGAAACGAAGCTCGACAATATTAACAGATGCTTTAATTGTGGAGCCGCAGATCATTTTATAGCTAATTGCCCGGAACAGAGACAAGTGGGATCGATGTCTACACCGCAGAGACAATCCTAAGTGCAGGTTAGTGACCGGAATACTAATTCACGTTCAAGGAGAAGGCAACCCAACAGGAAAACGATGGCTCAAAGGAAGATGCCGGTTATGCAGCCCAGAGCTGATCCAGTGGAGTTTCTGGAACTGATGGATGGTCCGAACGGGGTTAAGGTTAAAGGTATTCTAGACAGTGGAGCAGCCAAGACGATAGGAAACGTCAGATACCACAAGAGGTTTTGCTCCATGCTTCATCCGGTACATTCTAACCTTAGTTTTCAGCTAGAAAACTATGAACCCATCCCCATCGCCCTCATTGGAGATGTGGAGATTAGAGTTAAAGTCGATGATGACGAGCCTGTGTACCTTGGAAGAGTCCGCATATTTATGGTGGACGATGAAAGTAGCTTTTCGGAACTCTACATTGGGAAAGAAACTTTATTTGATGTAGGTGCGCTTCCAGAGCAGTCACTGAGGAAGATGCCAAGCTGGCAGAGGAACTTACTTGCACCGTATTCAATGGCGAGAAGAGATAACCATCTAAGTCAACGAAGAAACTGAAATATAGGCACCAAAGGAAATAAGAACCCTGCGAAAATGCCCCTTTTAAGAAATTCTATCTCATTCCCTACAGAAGATATAAAATTTAACTTGAAGCACATGGATATATCGAAGTTTTGCGATGTCGATTCTGATTTAATACAATCCATCTTGAAGGGTAATATTTACTTCTTAAACAAACGGAAGGAAAAGCTGGCCCTTAACACTTCAGATATAAACTTCATTGCAAAAGAAATAGATCTCACATCCTCTGGCGATACGGTACCAATGGATGAAGCTGCTAGCATCTTACAGCTACCATCAGATGCACCGGTGCAGCTTGGTAGCCCGTATTCAGGAATGATGGGAGAGGACGTTCCCAGTATAACATATTTTGGAGGGGATGGTCCTAACCTGGAAGCCAAAGAGGAACAGGAGCAGATGAAGAGCTATCTCGAGAAGCACCTGAAGGAGTCGGAGGTGATCACGGAAGCGGAACGTAAAAATTCTATTGGATACCTGCCTTACTCCCATATCTTCCTTTGGACTGCATCAAGGAACTGGTAAAGTTAGTCGTCTCACTCCTGTACCTTGTCACCTGGTACATAACGCACCGCCAGGCATATTTGTGAAGCCTAGGCCCATTGGTCAGAAGGAAGAGATATGGCTCAAGAATAGGATCGACGAGTTGATTGAAGCCAAGATCCTGAAGCGTGTATCGGATCCTGTCTACTCGGTTCCGATACACATCGTGCCAAAGAAGTCGGATGATTCTGCAAAGCAATTTAGGTTAGTAGTGGACATGAGAAGAATTGACGACTTCACTATACGGACTTCTTTGAACCTTCCTTTTCTGGAACAGCAACTGCAGAGAACAAGCAGGGCAAGATATTTCGCCTGTTTAGATGTGATGTCTGGTTTTGACTACTTACCCATAGAAGAGGAATCCAAGAAATTTTTTAACATGGCTACACCTTGGGGTGCTAGTTACGAATTCCAGGGAACGGTTCAGGGCTGGAAGAATAGCCCCCTTTATTTTCAGAATCGTGTTTTTAGAGAAGTTTTAGAACCACTGGGATACATGGAACCAGATAGACTTTCTTGTGGCATGATTCAATGGGTTGATGACGTCTTGTTATATGCCAAGAACCTTTCAGATTTGAATAAGATGTTAGCCGAAGTCTTAAGTTCTTTTGAGAAACGAGCAGACTGATTGAGTCTAAAGAAATGCATCATAGTGGCCAAGAGGATAAAATATTGTGGTAGATGGTTAGAAGGTGGTACATATTCCTTTGAAAAGAGTTATTACAGATCGATACTGAAGATGTCCAGACCGGCATTCAAGCATGAACTGGCGTCTGTCCTCCACTTCTTCAATTGGCTATGCACGACAATACACAAATTGGCAGAATTAAGGGACAAGTTTTCGAAGGCCATAAAGCTTGGGATCAAACAGTCGAAACTGAAGCGCTTGAGGATTCCAATTGGATGGACAGATGAGCTGAACGATAACTGGGAGAGATTTAAGAAAGAAATATTGAAAGCCATGAAGAGGAACCTGTACCATTATAACCATGAGCTAAGGCTTAGCATCTTTACAGATGCCTCAGATGGTTATTGGTCAGGATTTCTAATACAAACGGAAGTGAAGGAGGACAGTAAGCAGATAAATTACCGAAGACACTTACCTGTTATTTTACTGAGTGGATCATTCATGGGAGGTCAAATCAAGTGGCATATTTCACAGAAAGAGATCTACCCGATACTTATTTTGCTGAAGCATGCGAATAATATAATTCTAGGGAATCTGACACCGGTAAAAGCTTACACGGAGCACCGAAACCTTATCTATCTTATTAGGCCGAATTGTAACAAGAAGCGATCATACATTGGGCGGATGAGTCACTGGGAATCGATCTTTCAGGACAGCAATATTATTTTTGAGCACATCAGGGATGAGTACAATATACTCGCAGACATCATCTCAAGATGGGGAACCCAGAATCAGTGAGAGAGAATGCAAGATTGATCCTTCGATCTATGGAAGTCATCTCGCTAGATGCGACAAGAGTGGGCAGAAGGAGAGTCGAGAATAGCGCAGCTCTTAACGCTTACTTACAGAAGATGGATGTAGAGATGTTAAGCATTATGAATTCTTTTTATTAAGGCAAATGGAAAAGGCTGGCGGATGATGAAATATTTAGGGAGCAAAAGAAACTAGAACCAGAGCTGAGGGAACTCAAGAGGAATGAGTCGCTCATTGTTATGCCATAAAGCTTGGGCCAGAACATTATTATTCATAATCAGATTTACATGGGGCACCCTTCTCTTTCTAGGGAACTTAAAGAATTGAAGAAGAGGTATAAAATTAAACTGCCAGATAGTTTTTACGTGGAAAAGATATTGAAAGAGCTTCACAGAAGATGTATTCATTGTGTTAGAATCCCTGCCCTAATACGCACACCCCATCATGAGACGCCATTGGGGGATAAGAGGGGTGCGATCCTTCGGGCAGATTTCCTCTACATTAATACAGAGGGTTATGTTTTGGTTCTTATGGACGACGCTACAAGGAAGATTTCTTTAAGATATTGCAAGCAATGCATGGCAAAGGTGGTACTGCTTTCTATATTAGATTGGCATTCTTGACTGGAGCTGAGACCTTCATTCTTATTGATTACCGACAAGGGGTCTCATTTCGCTAATATTCTTTTACAGGAGATGGAACAGTGGCTTAGGTATTGCCACTCCTATGCTGTTTCGTACGCTACCTGGACTAATGGAGGAATATAAAGCTCTAATGTTCGCATCTTGAGAATCCTCAGATCAGTAGCAAGCGAGCTGCACTTGTCCAGTGGATCGTGGCCAGAAGTTTTACCTTATGTTCAGATGGTGATAAATATGTCAAGAACGAGAAGAAACATGGACATGACGCCTAACGAATTATATTTAGGACTTAGTCAAGAGGAGCAAAACAATGATGAAGGTTTTCTTATTCAGTGTCATTTATTTATTAATCCAGTTGGTACAAGAAAAACTATAGGAGCAAGAAACCCGTCTAATATAGTTGCTGCCGCGAGAGAGATCAAAAAGTTTATTGAAGAAAAAAATCAGCAGTCTATTCTTTTCTAGCTACTTTAAGGAAAAAGAAGAATGATCGATACAATGAAAGATTTTCCAGAGGATTTTTCCAGTATAATCTCGGAGACTGGGTCATGGTGAGTAGCGCCAATACACACAGAGCGAAGCTGAAACACAAATTAAAATGACAGGGACCATCCCTTGTAGTGAAGACTATATCTGCGAACGTTTACTCGGTTCGTAGCTTGTTAGGAGATGAAAAGATAGTACATGCTTCAAGATTATGGTGGTACGAAGGTCCAAGCTACAAGCCAGCTCCAGAAGCTATATCTCACTTTAGACTAGACTATGGAGTGTTAGAGGTCGACGAGATCAAGGATATTAAGTTAACGTCGGAAGGCTATTTTTTATTAGTTTCATGGCTTGGATTTAAACGACATGAAGATACTTTGGAACCTTTAGAGATACTAGATGTTGATGTAAAAGACACGGTAGAAAACTTCCTGCTAATGGATGGAGATTACAAGAAAGCGCTAAGGAATGCATCAATAGAGGTCGCGAAGTCAACCTGGAGAGAGGATGAGGTAATTCTAAGATTAGATGCAGTAGAATTCCTGGCGAGGACTCCGTCATTGAGTCAGAAGTGGATTCCAGTTGAGAAAGATATTATATGGCAGTACATTCAGGTATTCGGAGTAGGGAGTCATGCAAAAATACACTCTGGAAATTATTTACCTTACAAGACGACACAGCAGTTATATACCCAGACACAATGATTATTGGGTAAGCAGAGCATCATGGAGTATTCAACACTTCGTTTAGATAGCTGGATAGTAGCTAAATACAACTTCAAACGCTACGGAGTTCCATACTACGTGCAAAGAAATAAGATCATTAGCCGAGTTGAATCGCTGACTAGAAGATTTTTTAATTTATTTAGGTATATGAAGAATAAAGTGAAATTAAGGATTGAGGAGATATTCTATTTTAGACGTGAGGATCAGCCAGAACTCAGAAAGGATAAGTTGTTATTTTTACGATCAGTAAGGGATGGTAAAGATCTTGTACATTTTTGACCAGTCATAAACTTTAGCGACGTAGCAAAGGAATTATTTAGATTAGAAGCTATGGTCAAAGCAGATGAGGAATCAGAGGTTTTTTTCAAACACTTTTCGAAGCATTGTTCTATAGATGTAGAAGAGTGGCAGTATCAATTCTTCTGTGATCCTTTGTTTTTGGTCCCGGTGGAATACAAGTTTGAGGATCAAAAGTGTGAAGTTAAATGGGACAAGGAAGAGAACCAGATTATTTTCAAGTTTAAATCAAGGTCTTGGATGACGCCGTTTTTTAGCTATGGAAGTTTAACTATTTATGCTGAACTTTCTAATGAAACAGATTTTTTCGACATTTTGAGAACTAATGACTGTTATTTCGAAGCAGTAGTTATTGATCCACCTTGGAAACTGGCGAACAACCTTCCTGTGAGAGGCCCGAGTTTAGACTATGAACAAATGGAGTTTGATGAAATACCTTTCGATAGAATTTTGAAGACTGTTATTAATGGATTTACTTTTATATGGTCTATACAAGCCTACGAACAGAGATTGAGACAATACTTACATGACAAAGGGTATTCCATTGTTGAGACAATCTCATGGGTCAAGACTAGTAGTAGTGGGAATCTTTTGCCATCTATTGGACCTTTTATGAGTCGAGTAAAGGGAACGTGTTTCATGTTCCCTATTGGTGAGACGTCAGCTAAACAAGTTCGTTCTCATTTTGGTTTGGATGTTATTTTCGCTGAAAGGAGAGAACAATCTCGGAAACCTCTGGATATTCATGAAATATTGGAGGATGTTTTTTCTATTGAACCCAGATTTTTAAAAGTTTTTGGTCGTGTCTGGAATTCAAGACCGCGTTGGGCGACAGTTGGTAATGAATTTGATGAGAAACTTGCTTTGAGCAATCATGGTGCTTCAAGGATATCTCAATTTAAGAAGTCTTCTTTGTAAAAACATCTTGGGAGCAATAGTGGTATTATATGTATACTAATAATACTACGTTATGTAAAATAGGCTACTTTTGGACGTTGAAATAGTCCTGTTACACTGAAATATATTAAGCGTTAATACGATCAATTACGAATACAGACGAAAGACTTATAAAACTTATAAATAAAGAGAATTCAGATTTGCTGGCCAGAAGAAGGTTATTCTACAACGGAGAATAACGACTAAGTTTTAGGATACAAATACTAAGCAAGGGATTTGGTAATACATTTTCCTCTCTTATTTTTCCCCCAATAATTTAAGATCCTACTAGTAATAAAATTCTAGGCTCTTTACAAGAAAATTTTGATAGAGGGGACCCAAGTAGACTGTAATACGCCAACATTTGTTGATATATCCTGTATGAGCTTTCTTCACACGGTGAGCTCAACGAAAGTCTATTTGCAGTAATGGATGTGTTTGTCCATAAGTAAATCTATATTTTCTTTTTTTAATCCTTAAGCCTAGTTTATTGAATATTGAATATTTAGGAATTTTATAACGGTTCATGTTTATTGAGCAAACTGCTACCAATTCGCATTTTGAAGCAAGAATTTCTTCTCGTTGAGTTAACCCCTAAGTACAAGCGCTAAGAACAACAGCAAATATGAAAAACAGAAGAATATATAAAATATAGTACTTTTTTGACCATTTTTATATTTTTTGGTTTACACTACCTTGATTTTCTCTTTCTGTCAAAGATATTTTACTCCAGATAATACGGCCAGATAGTTTCCTGGGCATTCAATACGAGAGAACTGCATATGTAATGATTCCAATAGTTGAGGTTAAGTTTATTAATCTTATTTTGTAACCACACCTAAATTTGCTGGGAAGAATATGTAGAGATGGAAACTGAGTACAGTAAAGCTTATGAGTAGTCATTATTCAGTTAGTAATTAAGAACAGCGGATCATCTCAATTAGCAAAAGATCCACAAGCAATTTCTTTCATAGATTACCTGGGAACATTGCTCACATGTTCTTGGGGAAATAAGACAGCTAGCACAATCACTTGAACACTGTGGTACAACCGCGGGGCATACAACACAATCTGGATTTGCCTGTAGATTTCTAAGAGAAGGGTCTGCGACCACTGCCGCACTTAAAAACATAGGAATAAACATTAATTCCATTTTTTTTAAGCTTTGGTTTGATTTAAAGAATATCGATTAATCTAATCGACTCCTTCTTATGTACAGAATCGTTTTCAAACGCTCATATTCTTCTTCTAAAAGAACTTTCATTTTGTGTAAATCCAGCAAAAACATAGTTCATTATTAGTTTGCATATTCTGTATAAATTGTAGGCAAAGAATAGTCAAGTTAAATTATTCGTTAAGTGTTATATTCTATATCAAGATTCTAATCCAGGGACCACGGTCGAAATTCTTTTCGCGGGAACTCTTCCCGTTTTCCTATGGCCTTCCTATTTCCTTCCCGTTTCCCGTTAAAGTCCTATAACTCTTCCCCCCAGATTACCGAATTCTCGGGAACTAACGGGAACATCATGTTTTCAATTCCCGAGCCCGCTTCCTCTCCTAATTATTAGTGCAAGTGCTCAAAAATCGAATTCTGGAATGATATGGTGTTTTGGGCAATTGAACATTTTCTCGATTGATTGAACAGATGGAAATAAAGATTTGAGAACCGTTTAAGGAAAAGTTAAAGAGAAACTGAAAACTAAATTGAGGATAAATTCACAATGCAAAGGAATAATGAAGATGTAAAATATAGAAATTGAAAAATTGGACGGTAACATTCTTTATTGGGGTGCTTCTTCTCTTTATTGCAAACAAATGGGTTCCAGAACAGTCAACTTCGTGTTACGAACAACAGTCCGATGAAAAGCTTCTTTATTTAAAGCCCAGAAAATAAATCTAGGAAAAATAAAATATTCATCTTTTTCTTCCTGTTTTACATAATGGTTCTTTTTATGTGATAATAATTTGCTATTTAATGTTGTGGTAGAGAAGAGGAGATATATTCACCGTTTCTCTAGATGCAAGTCAGAAAGAGATCTTATACATATATTTTAATACTAATATGGCTGCCAACTCAATACTTCAATAATCGTTACAGAAATATAATAACAAAGTTTAGATATATATAAAATTTTGCGTAAGTTTTGGAAAATGGACTTTGCTGAACCTCGCTCAATGAAGAATTTGTTCTTTTTGCACCGAACTATTGAACAAGCTTATGTTTATCAAGTATGTTTTAGTTTATTCTGCTTTATTTTTTGGAACGATCTTCTTATTTTTTGGCATCTCATTCAAAAGAACTCTCAACTATATAATCATAGATCTTTTTCTATGGCTAAAATTTATTTTGCAAGTCTTATTCTCTTTTTATTAAAAAAATGGTTATCTATTGAAAGCAGCTATTTTAATCTTGATTTTTCTTTGAGTCATAGCGCTTCTTTTGGATGTTGACTTGTAAGAACACAGTCATTAACTTGCTTACACATACTCGCTGAGAATGAGAAACTGGGTAAGATGCTTCGGAAAAAAGTCTGGCTTTTTGTTCTACCTGAAGATCCTACAGATATAAATAATTTTTGCTTAGAATGTGCTTTTTCGGCGGGAATCTTCAATTCTTGTTTTATTCATTGTTTTTAATCTTCTTGATAACAAAATAGGTTTTACATATTATAAATATTAAGGTTTAAATACAAGTTCTGAATAATCAGTTTTTCCTCACAGTCTTAATCTCTGCAAACAGCTTTAGAGCATTCGTGACAACTCTGAGGAATGATTTCACAATTTTCACAGTCATCTTCACATTCTGGTACAACAGCCAAGCATAATATACATTCGTTTTGACAAATGCTCTCAGGGCAATTATGACAATCTCCTTCAGTAATTAAACATATTTCACAATCCTCGTCACATTCTGCTACAACAGCTGGACAGTAAACACAGTCGTCTTGACAGATTGCTTGAGGACAGTTTTTACAATCTCCTTTTGTAATCAAACAGTTTTCACAACCTGGTTCACATTCTGGTACGACAGCTAGACAGTGAACACACTGTAAGTTTCTTAGCTGAGAGTGTTTCTGTGCAAAAGCACCAACTAAACTAGATAAGAGAAATAGTTTCATATTCATAGTTTGATTTGCTATTATTTTTTGTTAATGGTAATTGACAGGGACAAAACACTGGAAGAGTTTTGTCGCATTGCCAATTGGGCTAGTCTTAGTTTCCATAGATAAAGTTCTATAAAACAAATGGAATAGTTAAAATACCCAACTCTCTCATTGCCCTGATACCAAAAAGCGACAGAAACTTCTAGTTTCCCGAAATTTCGATGTGGGTTTGAATCTATTGCTTTATATGAAAATATTGGTATTATCGCATACTTTTGTTTTTTTATAATATAAAATCCGGGGATAATTTTCGAAATGCTGGTTTTGGTCGTAAATGTATATTTTGGGCGTATGACATATTTCGTGTGTTTTGTTTTCTATTTATTCTGGTTAGTGGATTATACTAGACGTGTTGCTGACTTCAAAAATTTTTCTCAAGGAGTTTCGGCACATGAACTAAAAGATTTGAAGTTTACTTACTCTTCACTTTCGATAATAAACTCAGGTATGAAATTCTATAAATTGAATTCTTTCATTCCAAATCACTACAATGTCTTTAAGAAAATTTACACACCTGCAAGAAATCAATTTAGAAATCTCTAAGACGTTCAACTCATAGCCGTCTGCTGTGAAAATATGATTTTGGCATTACTTTCTTAATAGTCTAACTGGTTGGTGATGATCGGAGAAAGCTTTTTAAAGAAGATTGTATTAATACTCCATGAACTCCTTGTCGATATTAGATGTTATTTTTCGTAAACAGGGATTTCACCAGCAATGAAAAACACAGTTGATTTGAAAGAATTCTACTGCAAGCAACCGCAAATATGCTTCTCTTAAGTGTTGAAACTAAGTAACTACAACGCAAATATATCATAATTCAAGACTGTTCTTGTTATTTTGCATTCCAACCTTTTCGGACAACCTCCACTAATATCTGATAGAGTATGTTTTAAATGGCGTTTCAGTTTTGATAGAATCTCAAGCTACTTCATCTATCACTCGTTTGAAGGCCAAAATGGTAGTATAAGGTATTTCTTCAAAGGTTTTGGCATTTGTAATATCTTTAGGTCGGCTTGTTCGTTTCTAGTTTATTTACTGGATAATTTCAGTAGCTTGATGCTAGATCTACTAAGAGTGTAATATATTCGCAATTTAAAGACCATTGTTTTTGTGCTTAGCACTATGTTCAAACTTCTTATCATCAGAATAATGCTTGTTGCCAGTTAGGAAAAAATCTTTATCTTATCAATATGGAGTCTAATCTAAAGAAAAAGGAAAAAACCGGATCAGCATTAAAAACTGTTAAAATAAGAGAATTGTAACGTAAAACAAGTTTGTAGAGACCTTATGGGCAAATAAAAACGTTTTGAACAATAAAGCTTAGCTCACGAGGTACTGGGTATTTCTAGAATATGGAAAGTTGATGCTTTTGTTGGCTAATATGCTTAAGCACATCAGCAGGGCCATATTTTCCCCTAAAACTGCAAAAGAAGTATAGATTTAAGAGTATATAATCCAAATCTAGAAATGCGTCCTCTTATTTTGTGACACTTGGTGAATCTCATATGCAAGGCATCATTGATCACGACATTATGTGTAGTTTTCGTGAAGAACAGATAATAGGTATTAGTAAAGGTATTTCGTCGAAATATTTCCCCTCTATTTCATTTGGCAATGTTAGCAAATGCAAGTTTGTTACATATCTCAAAGGTAATCAATATCTCTGTATATTTTCCCAAATTGAAGTGCTTAGTCATAACTTTACTCCCACATAATGAGAGAAAGTTATATTCTGCCTTTTATGTCTTGCTCAGGTCTAGCCTAAATGAAATTTTACGTACCATTTACATGAAGTCTGAAAATCCAGATCATCAAAACGAGCAAATAGCCCTCTTGATGATGCATTGTAGCAAGAGCATATATTGGTTGAGAGCTCTTAAAGTAAATGAATTTGACACTTCTAAAACGAACTTTTCTCCTCGATTTTACTAGATCTCAGTTAAATTATTCCCGGCTTATTGTTTGTTTTATAAGTTGAGTTGAAATGACGATTTTCAACTTTTGAATCTTTTTGGGCTCCACCAACTGCTTAGTATTGCATGTAAGAAATTTTGGTCTTAACTTTCGTTATCCTGCGTATATATGCTTCTCTCTACCTGACAACATTTAGTATGGATTGAACAGAACCCATTGCTTCATAGATAGAGTGAAGATCCATTGAGCGGATAGATTGACGGAGATGTTTACAATTGTTTGGGAATAGTTACTATTTTTTTCGTATATTACAATCTAAACAAGCGACCTTACCTATCGTCCTCTTTCATGGCTAAGGATACCTTAAACTTATGGTTCTTACCGTAGAATATTTGTTTATATATTTTTTAGAATTAGTTGACTTATTCAAAGCTTAGGCGCTTAGCTCCTTTAAGCACACACACGCAAGGAACCATAGTATTCTTCTGTATTAGAGTAAAATAAACTGTTTTAACTCTATATCTCTATTATTTCCTTCATAGATTATTTTGGGCAATTTATATTAATACATTCACATGACCAAAGAAGACATCATTAAAACACAAAACGAATCGAGAATAATGAAACTTTTTCCTAGCAGTTTAAGAAATCGTTGGAATTTAAAAGAAGACAATTATTCAATCAAAATTTCAATAAAAGAGAAAGTATACGAAGTATATAAAATACCAAGAGGCAGAAAGACTGAAAAAAAAACAACTACTTGGATAAATGAAATAAGTGAACCAAGAAGTCCCAGAAGCCCAGGTATGGGTACCGCTGCAAGGCAAAACACCTTTAAAAAAGCAGATTTTATTAGCTACGATTTGAAAAATGTAAGCCTTCCGAAGATTTTTCTAAAAGATATGTTTGCACAAACGCTAACTTATGATAAGGCCGTGAATTTATATATTGCATGCACAGTGCCGAGCACACTCGAAGCCACTGATTTATTTACTTCTCTTTCCCAAACAAGAGAAATTAGAAAATTAGAATGCAATTACTTTAATTTTCCTGCAGATTCAAAATATAAAGCGTTGGAGTTTTCGAACAGAAAGCGAGAGAAATCTCTCTCTGTCCATCATCTGAGTTTTTGTAAATGTGCCATTGAAGAAAAAGTGCTGTCTTTTTTATCTAAACCTATTGTTTTGCGGACACCTTTTATCTTGAAGGAGATTTTATTCTTACAAACAAAACTTTCACAATCAGATCTCTATATATTTTTTTCAAATATAATTCAAAGCTCAGCAATTAACTTTCTTGTATTCATGCGTTTCACGCGAACAGAAGTTTTGCTACCAAATATTAAAATTCTATCGACTTTACTTTCAGAAACAAAGGCTCTAGAAAATTTTCATTTAGCTGGTAACAAGCTCTCTCCTTCATCTTTATCACTTATTTTAGATGCTGTAACAAGAAATAAAAGTCTTTCTTCGATTAATTTGCGTGGTACTTGTGAAAGCTATCTACAAATGGCTGGAGAAAAAGTATTAAATACTCTTAGTGTTAACAAATTCTTGAATAGATTCTTCCTCTCGACAAAGCAGAACGACCAAATGGCACTAATTCAAGCTTATACACCAAAACTACTTAACAAGTTACAGCAACTAAAAACCACACGTGTAGAACTTTAATTGTTTTTTGAATAACCCATGTTAAAGTCTCTAAGAACTGAGGGTTTAACAAAGACTCATTTGTTAGCATAATAGAAAAAAGGTAAAAGAACTGTACTTAGAAAACACATTTATTTCAATAAACTCTGTTCTTGTCGCACCAGAAATGGAACGCCCGTTCCCCGTACCTTTCAAAGCAACAGTCTGGTACTTTTTGTTTTTGTTTGGGGAAACAGTTCTCAAACTGTATTTCTCACTTATTCAGCAATGTCGATGTTACATTACCATAATATTCTGTACAAATCGTTCCGTCAAGAACCAAAGTTACAATATTATTTTGAAAAACCCGTTCCAACATAAGATCAAACAAGACCATAACTCTGAACTGAACAAAAGTAAATACAGCGTACACAATTTCAATTTTTTGCCTTAAGATTTTCTCTATATACCTAAGTAACTGAACGCGTTTTCAAAGGAATTGATCACGTAACGGGGTTAAAGAACCTAGATTCGTTGACAATGTCAAATAGAACTACAAAGAGTTGTCTAAAACTTCAGCTAAATATGGCAATTAAGTATTTTAAAATCGAAGATGAGAACCAAACAGAACCATATAGTTCAAAGTATTCTTCTGTCTCTCGTGAAGACTTGTTGCTGGTAAGGTCATTGACAATTACTGGAATTTCAAGCCCTTTAACCTCAAAAACTTTAAATTATTTCAGGACAAGGTTCTCAAATTTATGCGTTCCATTTATATCTTTTCAAAATATAACTATAGATTCAAAAGCTTTCTTAAACTTGGTGCAAAATACAGTTTGTCAACTAAAAAAGTTTTACTTCTTGGAAATACGAAATGTTAAAGTTGCGTCACTTATGCCGTATGATTTCTTTAGAAAATTCTACCGGTATGATTCTGTGAAAGATTTACGTTTGATAAGCTTCCCTCTTGAAAACTGTGTAAGAGGTTGTGTTTTCTTTTTTCAACAAAGTTGCAGGAAGCTATTAAACTTCGAAACTCAGAGTTCATTTACAACTTGCACTTTCATTAAATCATTGTCTTCTAAATATATATCAATCAGCTTAAAACAACTTAAAATTGATGCGACGGCTGAAAAAGATTATACGTATTTCGAAGCAAAGATTTTTAACTATTTGTTGAGCTGCTCGCTCCTGGAGACCTTAGGGAAATTCCATTTTTCTGGGTATTCAGGCAATTTTCCTACAATAAAGTGTCTTGAACAAATACTTCCTATTGCAAAATGTATTGTGAAGGTCAAACTTTTTGGAAACCACGCAAAATCTCAGCTTTACTTTCTCGCTAAGTTTCATTTACAGTCTAGAATTAAAAAACAGAGTTTTGCTTTGATGCACTTTCGAACTAAACCATATACTGAGTATAACTATGGTTTGAAAATATCTAAGCTGATTAAGAGTCAATTGGGTGTTTGGGAGGGTAAAGTAAATATGTGCTCTCTTCGTTGGTTTGATAAATAGTGTTGCAAGATGCATCTTTGTAGAAAATGTTCAGCTCTTGAGATGTACCCCTCCATTCAAATGCGATCAAGCATTGACATGGTGGAAACTTATATATTGAATTATTTTCCAAGATCCTGGCACCTTTGAATCAATTTAATGAAGATTACTTCATTTGGACTCGTGTGAAACAGGAATCTGAACCCAATTCTTGTGTCAGTTTTTTTTTGTTATACATTGAAAGACTAAGAAAAGGGGCCCCTTACAGAGTTAAGTCATTTCGAAGTTGAACTCAAGATTTTGACTTTTGCCCCTCAACACATCATTATAGCAATAGATGCAAAAACTTCCCTTGCATCAATCGACAAATAGAAACCAATATATTAAAATACAAACTAGCCTGCAAAAAAATATATAGTACCACCTCTTAGAATTAAACCGACCCATGGTTTCTGAAGCTCAATATTTCACGCTAATTAGCTTGGAATATGAGATTAAGAAGTGTACCTACCGCTGACTTAGTTTCTAAATATGGAATCTGAAGCCCATTTTCTTAAATCTGTAAACTTTTGCCCTGCAACTATAAAAGGGTAGGGATAAACCGGCATGAATTCATGATCTGTATGAGAGACTACTCGAACACAATTTTAATAGGTGATATTCAATATTTATAACATAAATATTAAGTGAAATAGTTATAGTGTCTACAATTATTTTTGGCAATTATCTAAGTATTAATTACGGGAACCAGCAAGAGTTTCAATTTTACATTTCACAATCAGAGTTTCTTCTAGGTAAAGCACCAATACCGCTTAGAACCTGCCTACCAAGTGTAACAAAGTTATAACAAAAGTTTTGTTCAGATAATGAAAACCTCAACAATATTGAACAAAGTAAGTCTACTCTAAACTTCAACAAAGCGAGCTGAAGCATTTATGTTAGCTCGATAATGGACATGAACTCAAGAAAATTGAAAGTATAAAGAGCTTATAAATCTTGTAAAACTTAATCTAAGAAAGAATAATGAATACTGTCTACTTCTCCTGCAAGAGAATGTTATCAAATACAGTTACTGTAGTACTCATCAGCTAGACAGCAGCTGGTGAAGTCGAAACTGAAGGAAAACTATTTTAATTATCTTATCAAAGAATAAAAATATTAATACTTCTTTGGGCGATGGCAACAACTTTTGCAAAATTGTTCGAATGATTTACAATATTTAAAGCTTAAGAAAGACAATAAAGTCGTTTTCCATGAGAAAGAATGTTTTAATGTTTCTCCATACTAAATAATTATTAACTTAGTTAACATCACTCGAAGATTCACCAACGCAAAATAAATCAACATCTTCCACAAGATCAAGGAGCTTATTTCTTGGCCAATGCCTTTAGTATATTGGCTACTTGTGCGAAAGCAAATAGTATCGCATATCACGGTGTCCTTGCTTTGCACTTGATGAACGTTTGAGCTTCATTACATTCTATACAGTTCCCTGTAACCTCTAGTTTAGGAAATAGTAGGATTTTTATCTACAAGTGACATGGTTTCAAGTTGCGAACCTTGAATTAACGTGCAATCCGGATGGGTTGATTGTAGAGAGTTTGTTCTTGACATTTAATGCGATGTTGGTTCCAACAATGAAATTGTTTTGATAATCTAACTGATAGAGAATAACTTTAACTTTCACACTACACTTTATCGTCAAAGATATCGCAAAACTTTCCAGTATTTGCACAAGAATGAGCTTTCAATTGATTTAAGTGAAAGAGATGTTGCTAGAAATCCAACATCTTTCTCTTTTGAACGGTGCAATCTAAACCAGCAATGCATTGACCTAAATTCTGGATGTTTATAAGGAAGATATAAAATTTAATAGCTAAATGTACTAGGTTTTTGTACACATTTTTTAGTGTTGTGCATTGTGACAATCATTTTAACTATCACCAGGCTGCCTTCATGTCAGCTTTAGAGATTCACCGTGTTAACAACTTGATTAGATACTCGAGATTGGAAATTTTCTAAGTTAGCTTACTGAATTGCTAGAAGGCTCTGAGGTTACAGAAAAAGAGTCCTGAAATGTCTCTATTTTTTCTAATACAAAGAACGTTTAGCACTTTTTAACCATTGTCTAAGTACTTGAGATAACTATTTTCTTGGCTAGAGTAGATCCTAACTGAAACTTCTCAAATATGGGAAATTGGGTTTTCCTAGAAAGAGAACTAGCGATACGAAAAATCTATAGCTTTTGCTTTGTACAAATTCCCTAAAAAGAATTTGTTAATTATGTCTCACAAAGCTAAGTTCCGGAAATATAACTGTGTAGTTTACACTGCACCTTCTGAATTTGCTGGGCAGTAAAACCGAAATTAGTTTAATCACCAAATAATTTAATGTAAATTTCGTTGATTTTTCCTGGGGAATTAATACTGCATTTGGATAGGGTAAATAATATGTCTGGCATATTTACCCGGAAGAGAGAGAGTGCTTGTATTTTCCAACTACGGTGTTTCTTGGTGTAGCAAATCCTTGATTGCATACTATGAAGAAAAAATAATGAAACTAAATTTCAACCACAGGTTTTATATCTTCCTTTTTGTCCAATATATTTTGAACAAAGTCTATTTTGTTGTCTCCCCATGAGAAGAGAATACATTTAAGCAAGCTAAAGAAAGACTATTCTGTGAACTCTTTCAGTATTATAGCAGGGGATACTCGTTTTTCGTGCTTTGTAAATCAGAGCCCTGAATTTCTTTTCTTCTATAACTCTATTGAGAAACTTCTGAGAGGATTTTATACCTTTTGGAACTGGTTACTCAAATTGTCCACATTCTTGGAATTTACTCTATCTAAGGACGGTGAACAGTTTAATATGAAATGCCAAAAATGTAACCGATGGGACAAGTTTAAAATTCTTGATTTGCAAAATGAAGTATCGAAGACGAAAAAAGAGCACTAATCAAATGTCCGTGTCCGGGGCATCTCTTGCTTCAGGTAGAATGTCAATTGATGGAAATGAAGATTTTGTATCAGCTCGCGTATTTAACGAAAGTCAAACTTTGAGACGTTCTAGAAGGCGGTCTTCAAACACTTCTACGAGTGTAACCTCACGTCCATCAAAAAAGCAGAGACAAGAATCACCTTCTAGAGAAATAACCGACGAAATTTATCCTCCTATGAATAAAATAAAGAATTTTAACTTCCGAATTGGATCTACTAAGAAGAAACAGAATGATGACATGAATCCAAGAGCAAAGAAGAAGAAATGTGTGAGGACACCGAACTCTACTCAAAAACGAAGGAGGAAGAGTTTATCGGCTCAAAGAGTGCAAAAGCGGTTAAAGAAAAGTAATAACTTAGATATTTTTCTTTTGCTTCGGGAGGAAGCTAGCAGATTATATTCCCAGAGGAAATACACACAAGCGTCTAAGAAATATGCTCTTTGTTTAGAACAAATTTCAAAAACTTCTTGTTCTTTGAATGAAAAAAGGGTTTTGTTTATTCAAATCCAAATTAATCAGGCTGCTCTTTATCTTACACTCTCTAAGCCGTTTAAAGCAAAAGAATACTTAATTGAGGCGCACTTAACGGTTAGAAAGATAGATATGCCTCGTCGTTCTCTAGTTGGTAAGATTTCCTTTGATATTGATGTTGAGAAAATATTCAGGAAGTTGGACGAAAGAATGGAAAAAGTAAGGCATCACGAGAGAAGTCTAGAAATAGCAGTAAATTTGCTGAAACAGGAAAAGTGTGAAGATGCAAAAAAAGTTTTGACTGGTGTTGTTTACAGAGATTGTTGTCAGTTTAGGTTGGTTGATCTTGTTTCGAAGCTAATGCATCGTGCAATTGTTGATTCAATATCAGAATTGGAAGTTTCAGTAGAAAGTCAAGTTTCTCAGCTAAGAACCGAGCTGAGCTCTGCAAAACTCGAGGAAATGGGCAAAATTCTGCTTCATCGAAGTTTAGTTGCAGAAGCTCTGCTGTTTCTCAACCCAGGAGAGTTGAAAACCACAGTCATAAATATGAAGGATATGCTTCGTCTTGGGTCTGCAGAATCGGACCATCGAAGAGCAATTGAGCTATTTGAAAAAGGTATTGAAGAAGCTCTGAGGTTACATGAACTTAATGAACATTATATTGGTAGAATGTACTTTAGGATTGCGGGCAGGTATCGTTCGCTTCGCTTTTTTGACCATGCAGCAGACGCTTGTGAAAAAAGTATTGGTTACATTGCACGCTACTCAAAAACATGGATCCGCTATGTAAATATTTTACTAGAGCAAAATAAATTTTATAAAGCTCGATCAGTGCTGGAGCACATGCTAAAAGAGAAAATTGGAGACACGGTGAAGATTGAAGCAGAGCTTCAACGTGTTCGTCGTCTTCATCCACATCACTCCCATTATACAAGAAGTAGTGGAAAGAAACCTAAAACGAGACCTCGAAAAACTCATTACACTGCACTTGGTGTTGGTTCTCAAGCTTCAACAAAAGAAATCCGAAAAGCCTTTAAACGGTTAGCTCTGAAGTGTCACCCTGATAAATGCAGCGGTTTAGAAGAAGAATTTAAACGGATTAATGAAGCGTACAATATACTGGTTTGTCCGATGAAGAGGAGAGAATATGATGAAAGTTTGAATTAGGAAAACACAAAAGTCTAATCATATATTCAGAGCACAGAGGGTAGCAATAGAACTATTATTATGCTAATTGAGCAACAAAGTCTTCGAAAGAACCCTCGTATCCAATACTCTTTGCTTCTCTATAACTCAGTTCTTGCTTTGCCTTTTCAACCCTTTCAAACAGCTCTTGGTATTTCTCAGGTGTTGTGTCCAAGTCAACTTCATCTTCTTCTCGTTTGGCCCCAACCTCGGTTGCCTTCCTAAGCTTCCATTCCTTCTCCTTTTCTTTCAACTCTTTTTTTCTTCCTTCTTCCTCTTCCCTGAGTTCCCCTGCGTTCTTTAGCATTATAACAAGTTCGCTCAAGCTATCCAAAACTTCGCCAACTTTGCTCAAATCGACGTCCGCATCTTCTTTGTCCAAAGAAACGTCTGCCAGTAATTTATTCAATTCGCTCGCCGAGTTGGAGCTTTTATTCAACATATCCACCAGATGCTTGAAATACTTTAAGTCGTCGCCCTCCGATTGTTGTTCATGAGCTGATGTTACTTCCTGCTCCAAATACGTTTTTGCAACCTGAACTCTCTCCATTTTCAGCGTTTTTGATTTTGATTAACCGATAATATTCCACAAGGTCACTGAATTTTCACTGCAGTTAACTCTATTATAAAATATACTTAACATTCATTATTCCTGCAATTTATTATATACAGTGTTATTGCTGTAAGTTTTACATATCATTGGTACCTATGGTTATGAAACGACTCGTAAAAGAGAGGAGAACTTATGCGATGTTCTTGATATGTTTTCTCCCAGCATAACCAGGATTTTGCATTTAATTATTAAAGAAAGAAGAAAATGGACAGAGAAGAAATGCGATTAGAAGTCAGTTCCTCAGGAGAAAGTAATGAAGATATATTACCAAGAGGAGCTCTATGTAAAAAAAAGAAGATGTATAGATAGATCAAGATTTTTTGAAAAGTTCTTAGTTTTTAATTTCTTCTGGTTGGAGCTCTCTATGATGCGAAAGAGAAGGGAAAAGATATATGTTTTGATAGACCATTATTTTGACATTTTATTAGAACTCATTTTTGAGGAACGCGTCCAACCAACGTCGCAATCGCAGTTTCTCAAAGAGCCAAATCAGAAAGATTTAAGATCAAGATAAAACAGTTACTGAAAAAAATAGCGAACATTAGAGTATATTGTAATTGCGCATCGGGTTTGGCAAAAACTTTAAATAATTGTTTCACTTTCAGAATTAAAATGATTATCAACAAAACAATTGGGCTTTTGGTCCTTATCAAATAATTTTGATTTTATTCTGATTATCAATTCATTTTCAAAGTAAGGATGGGGAATCCCACACCGTTCTAAGTTACTGCAAATTCCTTTCTGCACCGTATGAAACCCTTTAGAAACCAGCCAAATGATCTGGCAATAATGCGTTAATAGGGTGTGGTTTGCTGATGTGTCGAATTTATGGAAGCTTTCAATACAGTGCAAAAAGTGAAAAGGTATTATTGGGCTATTTGGCTCAGGAAATTGTGACTCAGCCTTGTGCTGATAATCAAATTATTACCAAGATTCAAAAAAAATGTTGGAGAATTAACAAACAAAATCAATAAGAAAAGCATGGGCAAATTTTTTTTTGATAAATTATCAACACACCAAATCCAATCCCTATTTGCAACACATTATACACTCTTAACCTGATATCCTAAACTCTTGCCAAAAAATCATCTTAGGAAGGTTATTCTATGCGTTTCAAAAGAAAAGGAACTTCCGAGTAATTTTCCGAGGGCCGATTCATGGGGCCATATTACCGATCATCCTGGAAGGCGATCTTACTATGCTCAAAGGATTATACGCATTGAAGTATTTACATTTAGTTCTTAGAATACGCTCAACTCTTGCTTGCAGGTGAATAATAAAAACTAGCTCATCCATGACAACGGCAACTACCACATCTTTTAAATGATTTTTCTTTACTTAGCTTCGTGATTCAAAAGTGAGCTGTTTTCAAACTCCAAACTGTTACAAGCCCTTTGAATTTAAAAGGAGACTGCAATACAGCTTTAATACTTACATTTCCGTTGTTGAAGGTGAGAAGCCTTGCCATGGTCAATATTTAGAGCTCTTAGTTGAAGTTTAAGAGATCTGTTCCTTCCCAGTCGACACAAAATAGAGTTGAAAATCTACGGAATTTTGAATCAGTATAAGTGATTTCAATATTCCATGAAAATGAAACTATTAGTGTTTGGTTTGTTAAGTTCAAGGGACATAGATCAGGCTTCAGACGGGCAACCTAGTAACGGATAGTATCGTGCTTACTGTTTGTACAGAATATCCATGAAACTTACGAGGCCCTGAATCTTACCCAAGGTGAAGTTAATTACGTTTTGCTTGCACGTCACGTTCCAGAAGAAAATACAACAGCTAAAGGTTGACCTTTGAAAATTCAAGTCGAGGGCACAAAAATTTTCAAGATTCTTGCCTTCGATCTTCTGTTTAAACTTTCATGATTCTTAAGTAGATGCGCGTTAAAATTCTTATCCCTGCTCAAGCTGATATGCCAATATTTTGTTTTCAAAGGAAAAATAGTAAACATAATTTCAATTGCATTCTAGAGATTGATTCTTCCAGAGACCTCCTTCGGATGGCCTTCTTCATTCAACATTCTTCTATGCTTTGAAGTTTCATCTATCCTATAGAAGAGAAATTCTGAAAATACAATTTAAACAGCGATACTTCTTGTGTTGCATTGGTGGAGCTAAACGTAATGATTTCTGGTTTATTTTGTATGTTTCGTATATCATAAATTTGTTTTCCATATATTTCTTCGAGGGAAAGATATCTTACAAAACGTGGTTGTAATCCGAGTAAAAATTTTGTGTCAAGCATATCCAAGAATCTGGGATGCCAAGAGCTAACTGTGGAAGATGCTTCTAGTGTCTTACTTTCTATGGTTTAGCAATTCTACCTGCAAGGTTGAATATTTCAATGACGTCGTCGAATAATAATCATTCGATTATATGTACACGTATAGATTCCATTACAGAAAAAATTTAGTTTGAAATTTTGTTGCCATGAATGCAATCCAAAGCCAAACTGATATAAACCAAGAATCAGCTCCATAAATATACATTAAGAGAACGTTTAAAGGCCTTACTAGTGTAAACCCAATTCCATATTGGGAGCGTGTTAACTATGAAATTGTACGCAAACTGGGTGGGGTTTGGTATTGACACTTTTGATTGTACGGGATTAACTGTGTAGTCTTCTTTAGAATATCAACTATTAAGTCAAAGAAAAGCGCAAAGTTTTCAGAATTGTTCTAAGCACTGCTTATTTAAGTACGCTTAACAAAGTCATATAAAGGAGTAGAATTGTAGTTGCAATATGACGGATTTACATATCCTGGTTCTATGAATCTTTGTTCTCCTAAACCTTAGCACGAACTCTTAGAAACACATTACATATGTAGGTACACAAGTCGTGGCGAAATAAAAAAATAATAGAATATTACTTAGTTAATGTTTCCTCATTTGATGTAATTTCTTTTCAAAGTTTGATTTTATTTGCTGGGCATATTTTGTGACGCATTAATGGGATTGAGCAAAGTAATAGGTGTTGTTACTACTAAGTATAGCCCTATCTATTGGTTCTTGGGTATGAACTAACTAGAATCTATGCTATTACATTTCTAATTTAAGTTGACTGAGAAGAGTATTTCATCAGTTGAAAGTTGAAATGGTATCTAGAACTAGATGAAACATGAGCATTAAAGTAAGGTAAAAGGATTCAAAACGTAGTTAGAAATAAGCAGACCATAATTGATTTTGTTTATGCATTTAGAAAACCCAAAGGCTATGGCCTTGGTGTATACACCAGTACCATTCATCATGCCTCAAAGGGATAAGATCCTTATATTCAACAAAAAGTGAGCTTGTAAGAAATAGTGTCAAGACAATAAGAAGAAAATCTACTCTGTTCATGATCTAGACCGTTAATACTAAACTTAACTTCTATGTGTAAGCAACTCAATTCAGTGTCTAAGTGCGCTTAGCAACATGGATATTACCCATGCTAAATATTTGATGCAGGTTAAAGAGATTTTATACATTTTTTTAGGAGAAACTAAGTTTTCATTGTAATTACAGTTTAATATAGTTATTCTTTTTGCTTCTAGCTCTTGAGCCATTCTTATGCGACCCGGGTGACATGTTTGTGAATAGATTATGTTTCTTAGATTGTGTTTCATATCTGAGCTGACATATCTTTCAATAAACTGATTTCTAATGTCGCCATGGCTAAGACCTCAGCCCGAAAGAATCTGGATCAATTTCCCATTCATTTTCGATTTTAATTCAATTCCAGATACCTCATTATAGAATAGTCTCTAGTATTCAATGGCTTTATAGGTCGGCATAGACTTTTCCCGCAAATCCCCCACGACCTAAATTCTCTCTCAATCTCATAGACATTAATCTTATACTTGTTTGTTGACTGAAAACTCATTTGAGATATGTCGTATTAGACCTTTTACCAGAAATTAAATGGATTTGATTACCCGATACTGTGACGTTAGTCCTGATTCTTCGATGAAACTGCGGAAATTTTTAGTTAAGAATTTTGTGGAACATAATAATCAAAATAATTTTAATTCTCCAGAATGGGAGTTCAACTATTGGTCTTAGTTAAAAAAATAGGGAGTTATACCAGTTCCATATAAAAATTCTGCATAGCATATTTAGTCCAGTATCTAGGCTTACACAAAAAATTATTTCCCTTGAATGTACTCAGGGCTGTTACAGTGACTACAAACTTTAGCACCATGCAATTAATTTCAATTTAAAATTTGATGTGACAAATTTGACATTATGTAAAAAAGTATATTTTTTTCTTGCTTCTTTATTCTATTATATGCTCTGTTTTCTTTCTCGAAAAACTGATAGGGTTCCAAATTTAGAATACAACAAACTTAGGTAATAAGTATTAAACCTGTCGACAGTACTTCCTTCATCAACTGGTTTTAGCTCTGTCGTGCCTTTATATTTACTTTCCTTTTTCATGTTCAAGGATTGTCCAAAAACTCACTTACCTTACGTGGGAGCAAACTATATCTTTTCCCTACACTTTGATAGATTTACCATGCTTGGTAATACGATTAAGCAGATATAGAATCACTTAAGTAAAAAAACTTAACTTTGATGAAATCGTGCTTTCCTGCGACTCACAAGGCTCCGATATTGTGTTCTTTACATTCTGTAAGAACCATTGCGCATACAAGGAGCATTGAAAACTTTTGTCCAAGCAACAAATGAAAAAGATATGGTGCTTAATAATTGAGGTAACTTGACCTCATAATACTTATTAACATTTTTCAGGGTTACAGGTACTTTTTTCGCTCATATCACAGAGGTACGCTTTCTTTGTGTAACACGATCGTAGAACCAGTTATGAAGTAGGTGAGAAGACTAACCCAATACTTTCTTATATTCTATCAAAAGTAAATATTATTTTTTTTTGTCAAATCTAATCCCTTAAGTAAAATATCTCTCGAAAATATTATTAATCTGGGCGTCTTTTGGTATTGAGCATCTATATTCTTAACCGAGCAGAAGTATACCCCGGGTGTTATAGCTAAGGCTGTCGGTAAGAAACCCAAAATATTTTGGGACATTGGACATATATATTAAACAGAATGAACAAACTGCTGAAATGGAATAAAACACAGTCAAAAGAATCAGAATCTAATAAAGAAGATAATAATGCCTCTGAAGAAAATCCTACAACTTTTGATTCTATTCTTTCCAAACTTTACGAAAGGAAGCAGCATGTAGAAAATGAAATTGGAAAGACAAATAAAGTTATACTTGAAATAAAACCAAAGTACCACAAGTTAAAATCAGTTGAACAAACTCCACAAATAACAAAAGAGCTTCAAAAGGTGAGAAAAAGACTGAACGTGCAGCTTAAAAAACACAAAATATACAAAAGTAATCTAGAAAAAATAGACGAGCAGATAGATAACCTTGAATTACAAAAACTTAAAGTTGAAGAATTTGAGACAAACAAAGATGCTGCTGAAGCTATGGCCTTCATGAAGCACCAAGCAGAGAAAATAAAGGCTAATCTTGATACACAGGATATTGTTTTATTTGATACTGAGGAGTTTGAGGCATTAGATCAAATGAATGATATACTAGGATACCAAGAATTTGATGAAGATGAGTTTGACGATGAACTTCGCGCTGAACTTGGAGTATCAAATGAAGAATCAGTCTCAAAGGAAGATAAGAAGAAAAAAACAGAAATTGATAATGAAGATGCTTTGATTCTTGCTGAGTTAGAGATGATTGAAGATGCAGCTGCTCTACCAAAAGCTCCATCTGAAACACTTGCAGAGCAAATGAAAAAGTTGCAGCGGATGTAGATTTATTTATCTTTAAATTGTATATATATCTATGTTTGTAGTTTATGCATGGTGATATTGTGAAATGTGATTTATTCTTATTGTATTGCCTATTGCAGCTCGTTCTAAAAGGCTAGTTACGCAAATCTACTGAAATTCCAACCTTATTTTTCCAAATTATGAGTTAAGTTGACAAACTTGCTGGAAGCTGAATATTACATTTTCTATTGATATCTAGAATTACTTTCCTTTTTGTTTCCAAGATAAATAACTTCATCTATTAGTATTTTCTCTACGTTGCTTGAGGATGAATCACGAAGAAGTTTTTTAATTGGTTGTATTTTGTCTTTTGGCTATCAACGTGAAAGCATTTTCCTAGTTCAGAAAAATAATTTATGTATAAGCTCTGTTATTTTTTATTAAAATATCCATATGTATGGAGTCAATATTAGAAAACTAAACAGATTCAGAGAAGGAATAGTTTTAAACATGAAGTTTATTTTCCGTGCTAGTGAAAATCGTTTACATTGTTAACCAAGTAAAGACAATTAGGCATTTGAAAATATTCCTCGGTACCATTAGTAAGCTTTCCTGGCTTAGAAGATTAATTACTACAGCTATGAAACTCATTGAACTTAGTAAACCCCCCTTCTATTCCTATATAAAATCTGATAGCTTTACATTTTCTTTTTAGTACTTAAAGAACAAAGGGCTAATAATAATTTTCACTTTTAAAAAGTACTGATGGAGCTCTATAAGTTTACCACATGCAATAATGTTATAGAGGAGCCACACCCTAACAAGGACTATGAAGCTACACTGATCAGCTCCTCATATCTATGGCCGTGTATTCTTACGATACATAAAGTAGAAAGAGCTGTTGGGAGCAATTTTTTGGTTGTCTAAATTAGTTCATTCTTGCATTATTAGACTACTGTTCTTTTGAGGAAAGGAATAAACTTATCTTCTTAAATGTATTCATGTCCACACTGGAGATCGGTTAGGCGTGACTAAAACAAATAAGGGGCGCATTATGATCTTGCCTTAATTCCCAAAAATGATCACCTATCGAACTATATACAACAGTTATTAGTCACTGAATTGACTGAACAGTGCCGTTTTCTGATTGAGGTTAAGATTGTGTTTGTCCGAGGAAAAGCTGGGGGGGAAACCATCATCCAAGGTTTGCAATGGCACCAGCCACCGTTGCAGTTACAACCTTTTTTCACAGGGGTATATTCTAGTACTTTATTTATCTCTGTTATTATATCCTCCTTCCATGCATTGAGGCAGCCCGATTAGAGGAAGCTGATGGGGCGACAGCGTTGAGTCCAACCCAAAAACTTCAAGCTGCAAAGAGTTTAACCTACAAGGTTGACTCGTTGCGAGTTGAGATTGAAAAAAGATTTGATCAAGCTCTTTACCATTTATGAGTACGAAAAACTATAAGGGCTCTCTCATCCTACCTTAGGGCACGTCCTACGACCTCGCAATAACAAATACGGGAAAATACCGATTTCATAAGCTCTAGGATAAATTATGTTGCTGTAGTACAAGGACTTCCGAATAACAATATAGACAGAACGCATTACAAGTTCTAAATATAAAGAATGTAAAGCTAAAATATTGACGCATAACAAAGACCATACCAATTGCCTTAAAATACGAATAGGAAGATAAAGTTAACCACAGAAAGTGAGAGTATCAATGAAGCACACAGAAATTACTGTAAAGATCAAGGAAAAGAGAACCTATGGCGTTGCACCGTCTCCTGAAAAATTTGTAATCCATTGTACCTCGACTAATAGTGTTGGATGAATGGGATCTAATCTGGAAACTACTATGCCTAGCATTAAAAAATCAATATAAATTAGAAGTACCCGGTGTTCCAAAACAATTATGATAAAAAATAATGACTGTGGAAGCAATTAATGTTATTGTACAGGCCATGGACACTTGAATGATATAATCAAGTTGAGTATTAATTAACACCCTCCGAGTAACAGCCAAATAAAACTCATAAGCTTAGAATGAGCTCAACTACATCTACTGGTTAAGGTGCAATTACAATAATTCCTGATATTATAGAACCCAGCGAGGACAGATAGGGGATACGAATCCAAGAAAAATAAGTAGATGTTATGGTTGTTATCTATCTGTAATCAACGTGTTTATTGTAAATAAGTCGTGAAAAATTAACTAGTCCAGAGATTTTATCCTCCGAGTTACATCTGAATAATAACGAAATATGGCATTGTAGAGTGAAACACTAACAGGTACAGGAAGAAATGTAATGTCAGAGATGTTAATATAGAAAAGGAAAGCAGATTAAGCGGAAACTGTAAAGGAATATAATGATGTCTTGAGAAATTTTTCCCAAGGATTATCTACAAGAAGTAAGAAAATGTCTAGTTGGAATATGGTAACATTATGTTTTTTAAGTTACATCTCCAGGAAGTAACAGTAGACTAATTTTTACGGTTTACAAGACTTTGTCAACAGACGAAGAAAATGTTTATTGACTTGATAAAAATTTAATATGAGTTCTATAGGATGGATTTAAATTTCTCCGTGTCTGTGAATATACATTCCAATATTTTACACGAGTTATTAATTGCTTTTGAAGAATTTTCTCCTTAATACAGAGTTTATTGATACGTGTTTAAGAAAAAACACAGAGTAAGTAGTAACTAAAATCAACGTTGAGATAACAACTACCATAAAGGATCACACCAAGAAAATAAAAAGGTTTCAGTCCAGAAGCTGCAAAGCTAAATTTTCAAAGTCTCAAGATTTTGATGCTATGAGTATATCATATTAAGATTTTATAGTATTGACTATTAACTATTATGAATAGGTATTCTCACTGTTTGGTTTATTTTTTAGTGGTTTTACTAAAAGCTTGGAAAAATACAGTTCGTTAATAGTCATATTCCCTATTTCAGCTACCTGTATATACAAGGCAATATATAGTAGGAGTATTAAATAAAGTTATGATCAATAGTCTTAGCATCAGATTACAGTAAGGCTAAGCTAACTTTAATTTGTGATATTGTATCCTTTCCTACCATATCTAGTAACAAACTAAGAAAATCAATGTTCAGTTCTCCAACATGAATTTGAAGAGGATACTCACCTCTTCATCAGAGTGTTTGACTTGAATGTAATTTAAGCTTTGTCATCTCTTAGTTAAGCTAGTATGACCACACACTTTCAAATAAAAGGGTGTAAAAAATATTTTCAATAATATTTGTAACAATCTTACATGTTCAAGAGCATTAAAATCCAATATAGTATCAAGACTTAGTTCCAAGAACGAATTAATTTTCCTATCTTAATTCTAGTTCTTGATATTTTGGTAGATTTTTTGTCCGATCTAGGTACATTGTGATACTGCTGAGGTTGATTAATGCTCGGAACGGTACATATTTGTATATAGGCTTGTATTAAGAAGCTTCGAGTAACTTTAGATGTTTCATTTTGTTCGTAATATATACGCTTTTAGTAAAGTTGCTATAGTTTTTTTATATGCTTCTTGACAGTCTTATAAAATATCCTTCGACGAAGGAACATTCTCCACTTTCTATTCCCAGGCACGAAAACAGCAAATTTCTCCTTAGTCCTCACACTATTTCTGTTTTTTGTATCTGTTTACTTGAAGAATATCTCTTGAGATTGTCAGAACTTGTGAACCTTTAGAACATTTTCCGGAACTCTTAATGAAACTCATAACTCTCTTCGACAATCTACACTTTAGCTTACATGTCATAGAGGCTAATCTAGCAAATGACGAAAATAGCAAGATTTCTTTCAAAACGATGTAATAGAACTAATATCAAACTGAGGGGGAGTGTTTCTCTTCGGTAATAAACGTGATGTTTGTTGTTTGGTCAAATAGAACTCGCTTGACTTAAAAATCTACTTGTTATTTTGTTAGTATTGAGGTTTTATCTCTAAAGCCATGTGGAGGATGTTGTTAACATGTATATTGGCTTAACACAATATTTCTGGCAAGATTTTCCTGCTTTGTGCAGTCCAGAAGCTATGCAAGATTACATAATAAATTTTCCAAGGATTCTGCATAACGATTATGACAAAATTTGAACGAACCCTCTTTCACTAGTAAGGAATTTAAAATAATTCAAACAAAGGTACTTGAAGCTTTGCCTGGGGTATTTTTTTATTATGTGAAGAAAAATGCTGTTTGGACTGAGTTCTTCTGTTGGATCCTACGAAAAATATTATTAAACGAACCCAAAGGAAAAGTAATTAGACACAGTAATTTTTTTTGCAATTTCTTGTCTGCTTTCTAGATCCTGTTCTACGTACAACAAAACATTTTCATACTGCTATGTTTATGAAAAGATCTTACTTGCGTAGAAAAGGTTTTGCATAGACCCAACTGTTGCATTAGAAGTATATTTTTTTTGTCGTTTCTTTCAAACATAATTTTACCTTTTTTTATGCTACAAGATCTTTCTATAATGCTCAAGTTGATACACAATTAGGCTTAGTTCGGCTCTTCATATTGTCTCCTAAAATTAATGTCAAATTTGAGGACCTCGATTTATCTGAACTCCTTGACCAGTAAGTGACATGCATATTTCTTCATCTAAGTCAGGTAGACCAGCACATCATTTTTAGGTTTAAACCGCTTATACTAAATAAATATAATATTCCTGAAGTTTCTTGTACGCTATTCAGCACCATTGTTTTTTCTTCCATTATACTATTGTTAATGCAAAATATATATATCGTTTCAGAAATGCCCGATATTTAAATATTTGCGATAGGAGCTAAGATCCTACATTAAGGTAATGCTTTAACCAATTATTATAATTCGAAATATTGTTTAATATATGCGCAAATAGAAGGTTTCTCCTTCCACATTGAGAAAGATAAGGTTTTCTTGATTTTTCTTGAAGTTTTATCCTTATAGAAAGCTAAAACAACCCTTTTCCCAGTTACAGCTTCTAGATTCAGCAATATTTTTTTCATCCAGAATGAACCTTTGAAGCTAGTTACTAATCAGTCGATTATATGACTCTCTCCTTAATGACTGTTTACACTTTACATAGTTGCACAACAAAGTTATATTACTGCACAATTGATGCAACTTTAGTATTAAATAAGTTCCGGAAACATCAAATCGAAGGACTTCAATATTTCAACAACTACTAGGAGTATTAAAAAGTTACTTTTAACATCTTAAAGCTATCTTCAGGCTCTTTCAGTTCATATGTTCTAAAATAAGTATCCTCTAATGGATCCAAATTATACTAAATTATTATATTCTCACTTTTCAAAACATTCATTGTCTAGAAAATCTACACCTTGGCTTCAAGATTCCTGCAGTGAGAATACGTTCGTTCTATCGGCTAGAGTATAATCTTCGACAGAGCTAAGGTCGCAGGACTTTCCACCTTGCATTTAAAGACACAAAACTCCTTCGTCTGACCTCCATACCTTCTGTATGATGTGGATGCTTAAGGACTACTAGAGTTACCTCTGTACTTATGAGATCTGCTTTCCAGTTTAATATTTCTTATTCTACCAACATTTATTAACGGTTATCTCATTATAAAAATATTGGCCATATGGCCTTGGAAAGATCGGAACAAGAAATGTCAAGAGTTGGCTTGTTTGCGATTTGAAGATAATATCCGTGTTGAGATAAAGAAAGAGAACGTAATTCGGAAAACTATGCAAGAGGGAAAGAAAGAAGATTTTGTATATATCACTGGATGTGATTCAGGCTTTGGAAATATTCTAACACATAAGTTGTATGACTTGGGCTTCTCTGTAATTTCTGGTGTCTTTCTTGAGAAAACAATTGAAGACATGAAAAGTAGCAGCAAGCTTCAAGGCAATTCTAAAGGTAACAAGGTTTATCCTCTCAGAGTGGATGTAACATCAGACCCATCTCTTCAGAAAGCAGCTGATGAAGCAGAAAGAATAATCTCTTCTATCCCAGGAGGCAAGCTGAAAGCAATTGTGAACAATGCGGGTATCATGGTCAATCCCGCTCCTTTAGAGTGGGCGCCAATCAAAGATTTTCAGGCGATGTTTGACGTTAATCTTCTTGGAACAGTTCGAAATACACAAAAATTTCTCCCTTTGTTGAGAAAGCACTCGAAAACCTCTCAAGGTCGTGTGATTAACATAGCAAGTATAGCTGGAAGAGTTGGATTGCCATATACATCTGCATATTGTGCTACAAAATATGCAGTAGAAGGGATGACTGAGAGTTTAAGAAAAGAATTGGGTGTTTGGGGAATAAGTGTGCACTTAATTGAACCCGGAATTTTCAAGAGTACGGGTTTGTATGAGAGATATGAGACTGGATTGGATCACGTTTGGGAAAATCTTGATCCGAAGTTGAAAGAGGAGTATGGAGAAAGTTTTTATAAAGATTTGAGAGTGTCTTTGTCGAGAGGAAAAGCACTTGGAAGTGATAAAAGTTATCTTGTTCCTGAAGCTATTGTTCATGCGGTGACTGCAAATAAACCAAAGTATAGATATAGAGTTGGATTAGACTCAAAGTTTGGGATCACTGTAATTGAAAAATTACATGAAAGCACACAAGATAAAATTCTCACAGTTCCAGAGGATAAGTTAAAACCTATGACTGCTCCAAAGAAAGCAAATGTTGTGTACGAAAGAAACTGGCCAAGGTTCTTGCTAGTGTGTGCTCTTGCTTTGTATCTTGTGAAGAAGATGAGATCATAAACATTCATTATTCCTTATCCAACAAATTTCTCCAAGCGGTTTCTCTAGCTTGTTGCTCAGCTTCATAAAATCCTGTAAATTTTCTCTCATACGCATCCATAGCTCTATTCTTTTCTTGCACGAGAGAATCGTATACTAAAATTGTTCCTTTATGATAATAGGTGTCTAATCCGGCCCTTAACACGTCATCACTTACTCTAATACCGACAAATACTCTCATAAGACCAAAAACGAGTATACTAAATATAGCAGAAAAACTACTCAAAGCTACCATACCTAAGAGTAAAACAGATTCTGAAAAAATTTTACCAATAGCTTGGGCTTCCAGTAAGTTTAATCCACCTCCATAAAAAACACCATCCGTTCTATCAAACAAACCCAGCATGATTAACCCATAAGCTCCTGAGAACCCATGAACTACACCAACATCTAGTGGATCGTCAATGGAGAGATAATATAGAATAAAGTTGCTCAAAGGAATAGAAAATAAGACAACGGAAGCACCCTATATGTAAAAAAAATGAGTAACATACAATAAACACAGCAGCAAAAGGTTCAACTGTTGCACAAGGACCTGTAATTGCAACTAGTCCACTCAAGAGACCATTCATCACAAAAGGAACGTCATGTTTAACCTGAAAGAAAAATAATTCCAAATAAAAAAATACTTTTTTGAACACTGTGTAAATTGTTGCAACACCAGCTCCTGCAGCGCTTGCAATCAAGGTGTTAATGATTGCTAATGCAGCAGAGACAAAAACTTCTCCATCTGGTGGAGCATCTAATCCACCACTTGATCCTGCATTAAACGAGAACCATCCAATGTAAAGAACAAAAGTTCCTTGAACAATTAAAGAGGTAGAATGTTTCTGCACATCCAAGACTTTAAATTTTCCTTCTCTATGCTCAAAAAATCTTTCCAATCTTGGTCCAATCATTTTCGCACCTACTAAACCAGAAACTCCACCGACTTTACACTAACAAAGAAGAAAAAAAAATACCCATATGGACAACTCCACTTCCTGCAAAATCTTGAAAACCAAGTTGTTTTAACCAACTTGTACCCACAAATCCCCAATGTGCGGCAACTGGGTAACAAAATAAAGAAAAAAGGGTGACATATATTGCATACAGTTCTAATTTCATCCTTGACATTATACCTCCAGAAACGATTGTTGCAGCTGTTGTTGCAAAGCCAAATTGTTGAACGAAGAAAGGAAATAGAGCTACAAATTTATCATTTTGTCTCCGAGAGAGAAAAAAGAAATCAGGGTCAAATCCAATAAGTGTATTAATTTGTCCCGAGTCTCCGGCGAAAAAGGCAAATCCGGCTACCCACCAACAGAGTGTACAAATAGCGTTATCAACAAAATTCTTAATAAGAATAGCTTTTACATTTTTAACTTGCGCTGTTCCAGCTTCAAGTAATCCAAACCCAAGCTGCATAGCAATAATTCCTATAGCTGTGTACAAAACCCTAAAAGTAAGTCTGATCAGTTCAAGATACCAAGCAACATCTATAGCGAACTGAACTTGTGCTTGTATAGCTTCAACTTCAAGAGCAGCCTCTGATAAAACATTGAATGTACAATTTAAGTCGTCTACTTCACAGATATCTAGAATGTTTTCTTGATTTTGAAGCATTGTTTCTTCTGGTGCTACTATATTTAAACGTTAAGTGAGCCTTTGTTATCCGCTAATAGACTGTATCAATGCGTCATTACTCTAGTGCGCGTGAACGGATTGCGAACAGTAAAAGTTTGCCCATATGTTTCGGTTTAATATATTTGTAATTATATGTATCGAATATTACTGCTAGATTATGGGATAATTATTAATTGTTCAATTACGACATGAAACGACAAGTAAAACATAGAAATCAGATTATTCTGATTTGTGGACGGCAGAATTCACCAATTTGAACAAAGAGCGTGTGCCCTGCTTCTGCTAAACAAACAGAAGGGTATAAAATTGTTCTTGAGGTTTTAGATTTCTCCTTCTACGTGCCTCGAAGATAGTGTTGGCACCACTTCGTGTTTTACACAAAAATGAAAACTCAGAAAACTAAATAAAATGTAGTTATAATTCATAATTAAGATTGAAGTTAACCTCAGTATTTTTCAACCAACTCGTTTGAATTGTCATGAACTCATCTCTATGCTAGTATTTCCTTCATAGGTTGGTGATCACTGATCAGATAATGGAGATGAAAGCATTAAATAGAACAATATGCAATATTTCTTTTCCATATTCTTTGCATGCTTTTGCCTTACTGTGCTTCATCTTCTCATGCATGATTAACAAGGGATGTGTGAGATATCAACTCTTAGGACAGATCAACATATGTGGCCCATATGCAAAGGTTCTTTCTTTGTTTCCACCGCTCTTGGCAGTGATATTACTCATCAGCTTGAAAAAGGGTATTTGTTGTGGTTTGTCCAACAATTCATAGGCTCCGTTGTTTTTTCTTGATTAAACCAGGTTTTAAGTCCATATCAAACTTGGTGGTTTAAAGTAAGTCCTCATCATTGAATAGAAGGGAAAACTGATTACCTAAGATATTTTTCATTGAAGTAGCTCCAACCCACATCAAGAATCTGTAGCTGTAACTGCACGAGAGCGTTTTTTGAAACTCCTGGTATTTCTGTATCTTTCTTGAAACTAATAAATCTGATCATTTCCCTATTACTCCTACTAGTAGCTAGGATAAATTATATTCAATTTTCTAGAATGATTTCGTTTCATTGTGCATCAAGCAAAACCCTCACATAATAATTGTTGTATATATGCACAGTTCAAACTGCCCTGAAGTATATAGCTAGACAATATTAAGGAAGAGAGAGTAAATAAGATCAAAAATTTTCTTGAGAAAATAAGTAATGTCATTTTTTGCGGAATTAACAATTACTTTGACATTTTTACCAACAATAAAAACCAAAGTCACAGTTAATGCACTTCCTTTTCATTTGCCAGGAATATTCTATAAACTTTATGTACAGGCACGTCTAGTTAAAGGCCAGGAGTTGGTATCTTGAAAGCCACAGGCTATTATAAGGTCTCTAATCTATGTAGAGTTTTCTAGAAACTGAAGCATTACTTTCTAGATATAGAAGAGAACTAGTCTCAGTTAATTTCCGAAAAAAAGCCAGATAACAGGAGAGGATTATATCTCCTGTGTATACTCTTATATCTTTAAACTTCAAATAAAAATATCACGTTATTTACTTTCAACTTGTTATTTACGGCTGACAGTAAACTCATGAAATTTAAGTATTACTTTATACCACTTAAATTTAGCTTAATAAGGAGATTGTGGTTACTAAATGTTAAAATTTGTGAGACAGTGTTCCACATGAAAGTTGTTTATGTTACAATCATCTTGCCGTCGGCAACTAAATTTAGTTTTTTTTTCATCATTCAGGCTTATTGCTGTAAAAGAATTGCCTTAAACAATCAAACAAAATAATCAAAAAATAATAGTTGTAACAATCTATTCTTCTTCTTATGACGTCATAATAACTGGATTATGGCATATTTACCCTGAAAACAGGACAAGTATTGGAAAGGATAGTAACACAAAATATACTACTAAAACATAAGCAACAGAAGATATAACTTTTTTTGTAAATTCATCATGCATAAATTCGATAAACCAAAAAACAGACGTATCCCCCTCAAACGTTTTTATTGGCTTGTTTCAGATATGTTGGTTCCTATATTCTACCTCTATTTAAGAACTCCTTTAGAGGTACTATTAATGCCACTAAACTTCTTCATTGAGATTTAGATATGTGAAGCGGCTTGTGTCTTAAAAGTAAGAAAAATTATTAACAAAAAATATTCTAGAAAAAGCGGGTAGATTCATCCGATTTATTTCATCAGAAAACTGTCAGAAGGTGGAAATATGACTCATTGAATAATAGTGAATTAAATTGGGTGATGCTTCTCCGGTAATAAAGTTATCGTAATATTTAATTGTGGAAACCAGTGATTTTGAAGCTAGTTTCCTATTAAATTTTCTGTTATGGATTTGTGTCAATATATTTCAGAAACATAATGGGTAAGGGCTGCGCACATTTACAGATCAACCCTCCAATTGAAATGCGTGGATAAGTATACTGTTTTAATCTTAAATTTGGATTGTAGGATTCTAATGATCATTCAATTTATTATTAACGTTCTGCTGTTCATCACAAATTATATACACTACAGTCAATTCTTAAGACATTGGACCTTTTAAATTGAACATAGTAATCAAAAATTGAAAAACTTTTCTCGACACTATACATAATTGATTTCCAGCTCTGACTCTTTATGCATGGCTTTACCAACATTACTTAGCGCATTTGGAAGAAGTATTCTTAACTTTATGAATTCGTACCTAGCAGAGATAACAAATTTTGCTTTTGTTCCTTGAAGCAGCTTTGTCTTCTTGACTGAGAATTATTATTATTATTATTAAATACGTACATGAGAGCATCTTGTTCACTGAATACAATTTGTACAGTTATTTCTTCAGTTGTTGAGTAAGCATATGAAATGATACTTTGACCCAAACTAAGAAACTAACTGATTTTCCACTTCGCTGTACCATTTCGCGAAGACGTTCATAGGTTTATGGTTAGATTTATCGATTAGGAGATGATTTGAGTAGATATTGTAATAGAACGGGTATGCCAAGGATCGAGCTCGGAATATTGAACCCTCTATCATAGTAATGGCATTAGTAGAGAGTAAAAGTATAAAATTTCTCTCGCGCTGGTTAAAGTAGTGGTCCAGTTGCGTTTCAACAGATAATCCTTCAAAAGAAGAGCTGATAAAGGAAATCATGCCTTATGGTCACATTGCCAATAACTTCTTCAAGATGCCCGTACGCAAATTCAGCACTAAAATAGTCATGTACTATGATTTAAATAATCCAGGCTACATAGCTGACATTTCTAACTAGGATTGTTAATAAAATTAGTTCATAAATGCTACAAGATCTTTTTACTTCAGTACAAATTTTCTGTTTCGGAATTCAACCAACATTTAAGGATAACTTAATATTTTAACAATTTCTTTTGTTTTTATAGGCAGAGAATTTGCTACTTGTCGGATATGGTGTTTGCATACTACGCTGTTACTAATAAGATGTACTTCTCTCGTGATAACAGTATATTTCCTAATAAATATGTTCAATTAAGAAATTCCATGGCACGAATAAGCTCTAACATGTTTGTATACTACCAGTTGTAGCCTACAAGTGGACATTGTTGCTTTTAACATCTTTTTATGTGCCTATCCTCATATTCTTTTTATTGACTACGATGTTGTTTACTTTATTTGAAACTTTAGTCTCTTTGTATTGTGAAAGCAATATTTCACAATTTTTTTTTTGCCGAAAGTTGCCAGTATGAGCCTAATACATTTGTTGCTACCTAATCATGTTTTTTGTCTACTTATGCTATCCTTTACGGAGGAATTAAGGGCACGCCAAACCATAAGATAAATATTAAGTTTGGGCGTAGGAAGTACTGCTAGCATAGAATAGAAAAGTTGTGATTCCTGTAAGAGAGAAGAAGCTCAATGTAAGTAGTAAAAAGTTGTTCTCTGTCTACTTTAATCAAACACCTTAGTAATTTTTTGGCTGAAGTCCCAGTTTGGTTATATCTTAGATCTCGGATGTGACTATTTTCAAATTTAGCAGTTGTAACCTGAAATAATAAGGTGATGAGCTAAGTCTCCTTCGTTTTTCTCCGCCACACTTACATAGCAAAGAGTATAATACCTTTATCTTGTTAGGGAAACAACAAAGATGAAATATTCAAGACCCTTAGAACATGTTCTATGGAAATGAAGTAGAAATATTGATAAAATCTTTTACATCTAGTTTATGCTCCATCTATTCTTCTAGAGTAACTTAAGTACGTATTCATTACTACTTGGGCATGTAGGTAATTCTTTCACGCCCAGATTCAACCCAGAAATATTTCGAGAACTATTGCAAAAATTGAACCGACTGCAAAACACCATAATTTAATTGTCTGACACTTTTCCCAACAAACAGAAACCGAAACAAAGTAAAACATAAAGAAAAAAAATATGAACATTAAAATAAACGTTGCTTTTACCTTCCTTTTATCTTTGTCCTGGATAAGTTCTGCCGCACGCTTGGTAGAAGACTGCCAAGAAAGCGGCTGCCCTCCTGGGAATCTCTGTATGGAAGAATTAGACGGGAACTCAACGTGTGTAACTGTTTCTTGTGAAGATCCATTTGCCTGTGGTGAGTTTGAAGATTGTCTTCCTTTTGATCCACCTGCAGATTGTGTATTCTGTGAGCAGTTCACTTGCGAACCACAAGAGTGCATTGAATGTATTGATTCAGTTGATGCTCAAGGATGTGGATGTTGGTATACAAATTCTTCGTGCTATGATTGTGGGCTGGAGACATGTACAGCTTGTCTCCCACCTGTATTTACTTTTCCATATTATCTGGTGATAGGTTTTTTTCTTGTTATTCTTCTTGTTATTGTGTTTTGTATGAAGTATTTTTGTTGTAATAAGAAAAAGAAAGCAGAAGAAATTCAGGAGGAAGAAAGGGCTGAAGTATATGTAAAGTTACAAATTTAGCACAAATATTATTGTTTTTATCTAAGTAAGTTGAATATATGTTTCCAATGCTTCTAACCTAACTGTTTACTTGATAACAATTCAATATGAAAAGAATAGATTTAGCAAACAATTTTGACTTGACTGATCTAAATTGAAATCTGTTAAATTCAACTCTTCAAGAAAAAGAAAGCAACTTTTGTTGCACTATAGTTCTTATATCACATGGCATCATTGTTTCAGACCAATATAATATTATCTTTATGGATTCTAAAAGTTATAAAAATTCTTAAAGCTCATAAGACTTCGTGAGATGCCTGGAAAAGAAATATATATTTTCTAGATGTTTTATTTTGAGCGTTGTTTTTTAACTTAATTAGTTAGAAGTGGTTATTAATTTGTTGGTACATTCAACAGCAATCAAGTCATTAACTAGAAAATAAAATATTTTTTCTTTCAGATTTTTATTTTGACATATGAGAATCATATATTGAAACAAGAAACTATTGAGCTATGAAATGTATTCTACGAACAACGCCCGAGTGTGTTTAGAATGTACAGTCATTAAACTTGTGACAAGTTTCCTGCAAAAATTTTTATCGCACTATTGCTATGGACCCGCTCTTTGCCTCAAAAAAATAACCAAGTTAACTATGCATAGTTTAAGTAGTTATTACAATTTGCTTTATTTTTACTTTATCTTAAAAACTTTTTCTTTTTTTCAACCTATCATTTTTTGCCACGTCATCGAAAGAAATGTATAACCGTTAAGAAAAGTGAAGAGTCAACAAAAAAAACTCTATTGTTAATTTGTATTGAAGGTAATATTTTCATTCAGGATGGAAAATAACTTAAAATTTCACAATAACCTTAAGAGGGAAGCAGAAGAATCACAAAATATTTTTGAAGAGCTTAAAAACTGGGAAAAGGAAACGAAGTGTAAAGTTAGGCCAAGAACAAGAAAATCTACCGAGATTCCGATTCATGTTAATGTTGATGGGAATGAAGACAAAGACGAACTTGAACGAAAAGTTGGAAATGTTTATTTCAAAAATGGGGATTTGGGAAAAGCGTTGGAGCACTACACATTATCAATAAACTTCAACCCTGACAACGGTCTTTCTCTTTCAAATCGATCGCTTCTTCATTTGAAACTCAAGAACTTCAGGTTGGCTGAGGAAGATGCAACAAAAGCTTTAAAAGCGCTTGCTTCATATGATGAGAAATCTGTTATATTAAAGTGCCTTTTGAGAAGAGCCAAAGCAAGGAAAAAGTTAGGAAAGCTCAAAGCTGCTTTCTACGATTTGCAAGGTTTATTAAAACTTGATCCAAAAAATAAAATCGCTAGATTAAATCTAGAAGAATTATATAAGCTGATAAAAATATCCGCGGAAAACTCACCAAGTGTAGATATTGAGGTGGAAGCTGAGGCGGAAATAGAGGAGCTTGAAAGTACTCCATCATTTAAGGAAGTGGACGAAACCCTCGTTAACCTTCCAGAGAAAACAAGCATTAATAACTTGCGAGAATTTGAAGATGAAATAAATAAGCTGAGGATAGCGGTTAATCAAAAAGAGAAAACCGTATCACTATTAAGGAAGATCAGTGTGAAGAGCTCTTTGCGTCGTATTTTCACACATAGAGGCTCGTTTGAAGCTGATTACCTGACAGTATTATGCGAACCGTGGAAAACAGCTCAGCCAACTAAAGACGAAAAGTTTTTCCTTGAGGAGTTTTTCAAGCAACTGCCCACAATACCGGATTTTAACATGGTCAGTATATTCATTTCTCAGGGAGAAAAAGCTTTTATACAACAAATTTCACCTGGTGTGTTCTAGCCACTTCCCTTATACGCGCTCAAGAAGATAGGTCATGCGTTGTGGAATTTCTCAGGTGAGGTATGAGTATTGCACAGTTCGTGAAGTTCTTTGTGTTCTTTCGTTTCATTGAAAGATCTCACAAGTATAGTCTGAGCATATTGTCTATGGAACAAACTCTGGAGGCCTGTTTACTGGAGGTATTTTGCCATGTCTTTTTGCTAGGTTTCAAGTTCTAACAACTGGGAAACTAACGATATCCATATTGACTTCTCAGGTATCCGCTTTTATAATTTATTTGGTCACAATTTATACTAAGCTTTGGTGTTTGTGCCGCTAATTTACATTTTAAGCAATGTTTGATAATTTGAGCTTGGTAAATAAAGTCTAGACGTATCTATGTTCAAGAGATCTCATACTATAGACAAAAATCGACATCAATTCCATTATAGCCAGACTTGATGCTCAAACTTCTGCAAGTTCCAAGACAAGAGAGCCCTTTTGAACCGAATACAATAGTATTAATTGCTTCACAAGCCTTGCAAAATTGAGGTTGCATTTGTTGCTTGGGATACTTTAGGCATCTAATACTCTAATATAATCTTATAGGTGAGGGCACATAAAGACTCTTTCTTATGAGTCAGTTTCGCTTCGTCGCATTTATGCAGCTTACTAAGAAAAAGTGCGTTGCCAAATGTTATGCTTTGCCAATAAAGTTTTCCAAATTGTATGCTAGTTACTCATATTATTACTAATTTCCTGCGATCACTCTTTAGTGGTTATATTAATATTTTCCTTTTTCTTATGATGAGAGTCTTTTTTTTTCGTCTTTTTATACATTTTAGTAAGTACCAGTAACAACACACAGCAATAAAACATCCTGAAATAAATAACCACTTGAAGTTATCATCCCAGAACTCTTGGCAAGCCCAACACTTTTTTTACATAATTTGTTGATCTTACAGGAAATTTCTGAAGGATCATTGACATCAGAAATAAGAATGGTTGGAGGCTGTCGTGGTGCAGGGTCAGGGTTGCCACACAATAGTTTTACAAGTATCACAATAAGCAGTAAAGTTTACGTCAATATAGAACTGAAACTTTTTGCAAGACACGGGATCCTTACGTGAAACAGTGACGCAGGAGGAATCGCCAACTTCCTGCTATTTGGACAACCTATCTTGGGGAAAGATACTGTCCTGACAATTAGCAGCGTCAGTTTCGTTCAAATGTGAAGACGTGCAAACAAAAAAGAGCGATATAAAGAATAAATAATAGCACTTCATCACGGTCATCAATGCCTTTTCAGTTCATTTCTACTTATTATTTTATTTTCTAAACTTTTCTGCTTGCTGGGTGGTATTTTCGGTTAGTGTATGTTCCCGGAATTGTCCCAATATATTTGGAACACTTAGCTTTTTACATTGAAGTTTGAATTCATGTAGGGATTTTTATGGGTACAGAAGTGTTTGATGGCATATGTGAGCTTTAGAGTATAACAAAGTACTTCTAGAGATCTAGCCGCCCTAATCCACTGTTTAAAAGGAAGGTTGATATTCAATAAAATGCATCAGAATGTTCGGTAAAAGAGAACCAAAAACTCACCGTAAATACATATATATTATGTACAAGAGAAATTGATACCTCTTAAGAGAACACAACTTCAAATGTATATCAAAAAGACTAGGCATCAATTAATTTAAATGCCAGTGAAGCTGTTACAATAGTAAAAAACATATGGCGCGGCTATTAAACGAGAACACACCGGGTGAAATCTTCCAAAGGAGTAAGATAAGAACATTAGCTCAATCAGAGAATTAAAACAAGTAGTTCAATCATGACCTGGCAAAATGCTCCAGTATTCACAGTTTTAATATGGTTCTAATTACACCCAAGAACGCAATATAGCCAAGAAACATTACCCATGGATATTAAGAAACTTTGTTTATAGAGATCTGTTTTAGAAATACATACGCTAAAGCAGATGCATCAAGTTTTGTGCTGCCTGGTTCACAATATGTATCCTGAATTTTTACAATATAAATATTGAAAAGTTATGGAACAGGGGAAACATCTTATCTGTTTTAGCCTATTAATTCCCGTAAAGCAAAAACTAATTAACTATCAACTATCTATCTATAGACAGAAATAGGATTTGCTATAGTTCATAAGAATGTATTTCCTAATTATTTTAATTTCGATTGTCAATGAAAAAACTCGGATTTTGATTCATATCAAATGATTTTAATTTTATTCTTCTAATTAATAAAAACAGGCCAAATGGTTCTTCAAAACATAACCTAAGATTTTTTTGCAAATTGTCATCACACCTAAACCTACAGGAATGTACATATGACTTGAGAGTTCTCTGCAAAATAACGCCCCTGAAAAAATTAAACAGAGATTCAAAATATGTCATCCTGGACAACATGTTGAGAGGGAGAACTCATTGAGTTATTTTCATTAGTCTCGTATTCTAATATTGATAGATAATCATAAACATTTCTATTGGCTCAGTACCCAAAATGATAGAAGAAAATACCAGGAACATGGACTCTAACCCATTAGATGCAAGAAAAGAATAACGTTTTTTCTCTCGGAATGTCGAAGAAGAGGGAGGAGGAAGCAAGAAATTATAGTAGATAGAGTACTAAAAGGTCACGATCAGAGGGTTATATCACCAAAACACCAGAGAGATTCTATAATTATATGGAAACTCACCCAAATTGGTTGGGGGAGATGTCAGTATAACTGGAACTAAGTTACGAAACACCAATAGTAGTTTCACAACTTATGCCACCATCATGTACTACCCCTAGTTGGTACTCTGCAAGATATTAACGTCGAAAGCGTGAACTTTTTTGAATACGAGTTGAGTGTGAAAAGTTTCGTAGATACATTTGTGTGTGCAAGAAGTTGACCTGCATGATGTGGTTCAGTTTTTCTCCCGGGGTAACAATGCGGAAAGAACTTGTTATGAAAACTTCTGTCAACTAGTTTACGAGCCTATTTAAAATACACGAATATTCCTCAAAAGCAACGCAAAGACGTCTTTAGTCGTCTTACCCTAGAACCATCCAAAAAAAGCTTGTGCTCGATGCTACTAGTCTTTAGGCTTGCTGAGAATGTGTCTTAATACATAAATCATCATGTTTCGGTACTACTAGAGTAAAACTCCAGGCTGTCAATGAGTATACTTCTTTCTGAGACTGGTTAGTTAGATATTAACGCTTAAATATAACATAGTTTAACGGCTAAAATATAGCAGTACCGATATGAGAACTATATTACAGAGTAGGACACACTCAGGTGTGCACCATGTCCATTATATCAAGTACATACGCAGGTGTGTACCGACGTATATAACAGTGAATATATGGCATATAACTTTTACGTGTTGAGAATAATAACCGAGCAGCAATGTCAGTATGCTGACAAGGCAAAGGTACCCAGAACCTGCTGGCTACTTACTTTTACAAAAGTATTAATTACTTAAAATAAAGCCTGACCTCATAAAACTATTTGTTTTGCAGAATTTCCCACCTTCAAAGCTATGGCTTTATAGAATTGGTGCCGATCAAGATTACTATACTGCTGTAATTCACTTGATTTAAACTCGGTGTTAGAACTTCTCCAAATAAGTAATTGTTGCTTACATTGTTAGATTAGTCTGAGAACTGAACAGGTTTCTTCTTTTCGGGCTTTTATCCTTTCTGCTTTCCGACTAGATTATACGAACCAATACAGAAGAAGCAAAGCCCTAAATATTGAGTCTACCGAACTCAATATTACTTATAGTTGCTCAATGAGCTTGTCTCAGAAGCAAACTAACAGGCTTAATATAACTTAGATATAATAACTAGCGCGCATGAAACTTTCGATTTTTGTTTGTATTTCTCAAAGTAATAGAACATTAGTTTATTTCGCCAATTTGTAGTCTTAAAAACGATTAGAACATGTCCATTGAAAATATTCACATAGCAACAGAAGATATCCAATCATATGATTTGTCAGCGACATGCTCAGGTCATCCATTTATATTTATTAAAATACTTAATGTATTAATTGATGGCAACTTTTCTAGCAATATTAATACAAGTAATACATTCTAAAAGGAATGATGCGTTGGAACATAATTGAATCAACATAAATGACACTATATTCACAATTAGTTATTCTAAAGGGTTTCTAGAAGGAAAAAAACCCAAGATTATCAGCTCAATTTTGAAGACGCTCAAGAAACAGCTTCAATTATCTGGTACGGTAACAGATAAATTTTCAAGTGTTTTGCCAAGAATTTTCATTTTGTTATTTTGCACCCTTATTATATCTCATTCAAAATGACTAGCATCGAAATAGAAGAGAAAAAGGAGTTTTTCGAATATTGTTAAGTTTAATCTGAGACAGTGCTAAAAACATTTCATTTAATTCGACATTTTTCAACATGTTCAATAAGGCAAACAAGAATTTGTAATTAAATTTAAGCATTGATGCTTCCTTATTACTAGGCTTGTTTTCTCCCTCAATAAATATAGGCTAAGAAGGTTGAGCTCCAGGATTTGATACTGCAGATTGTCAACTACTCATACAAAGTCTTTCAAAACCATGTGTTAGAACTTCTTAAGTGAATGGGTATACTTTCCACTCAAACATTGTAAATATGGCACAGGAAGCTAATATTGTTCAAACTTTAATGACAGATTTTTTCTTTTTTGCATACCATGCTGATCTTTAAATCATTTTGTACATTAGGCTTTTAAAGATTGTATAGCGTCGATATCATTTAGTCATCAAATAGTCATCAATACGTTAGAGTGATTATTAACAAAATATACTTTGAGAATATAAACAAAAAAGAAATAAGAAAATGAAAAAGGCAAAGAAGAAAACATATATCCTTCAGCAAACAACCGGAATAATATCAAAACCTCTTACTAATAAAGTCCATAAAGCCTTTGGAAGTAAGAATCCAACAGACTTTTACTTGACTAAAACTGTATATCTGGCTTCTTCTGCTCAATCCAAATCTTTTAAGCATTTTGACTACTATTTGACATATAATTCACTGAAGTAAGCCTGACAGACATTAGTTTCAAGCCTGATGCACTTCATTAGATTGCCATACTCGATAGTTTGTATCTGACTGTTCGATTGCTCATTCCGAGCAGATAAAAGATAAAGTAACTCTACATCTAAAACAAATACGTCATAAACTGGAGGATATTGTATATTGAAAACAGGTTCTAGAAACGATGATAGAAACAAAGTCCGTATCCTTTGTGGATAAATCATAATTGATAAATCGGAGGAGCATTATGTAGGGTAATGTAATATTATGATCATGAGGTTGATAAAGAAACCATTCCAAAGAGTTCTTCAATACATATCTGACTGCAGAGCAGTATTAAGTGGATTACAAGAATCAGAAGAAGAACTTCGTCAGATTAAACTAAGAAAAAAAAGAGAAAGGCAAAGAGAAATAGAACAAGAGCTTAACCCGGTTATAAATCCGTTCGCCCAGCCGGTTCCACCAAAAAGCGAACTAGACAAACTTTCAAATCTACAGAAAGAAAAACTTGCTCTTAAATTGGCATTTAGAGAATATAAATTGAATTTAAAATCAACTTTTGGTTATACTCCTGAAGCAAAAAAAGAAGAAAATCAAACGGTGAAGAACGTGAAGTCCCTTGACAAGGAGGGAAATGAGTTAATGAGAGAGTTGGTAAAAGAAGCAGCTAAAATAGATAAAACTCAAGCGAAGAAGAATGTTATTTTTTATGTAAATGTGTTTCAAGATGCTCTTGAGCAGCTTCTAAAGGGATTTAACGAAGGAAAAGAGGAGGAATTAAAGAAAGGGCCGCTAAAAATTGGCGACAAGGGTTGAGATCTTACTTCTTTTTTCCTTTTGGTGGTTTTACGATTCCTTCTTTGACGAATAGGTTCTCTAAAAACGATATTGGTGTTGTTTCCCTTTTACTCCTTGCTTTAATCTTTTCATCCATTGTCTTCAAGTTCTTCTGAATTTCTGCAACTCTTGCTTCTCGTTTACCATTTCTCATTTTATGATTTCCTCTTGGTGGTTTCATTACAACAGCTTTGTTCGAAATATCCCAACGAGGATCCCACTCGCCCTTTTGCCAATCTGCATCATACTTCACTAAGCCTGAAACTATCGCATTCTTACGTAACTTTGCAATTTTCATAGCTGAAAGCTGAGGTGCCATCCATCTTCCATGGATCATTTGAGGTAGCATCTCTGCCGGGCGCTGAACCTTCTTCGTTTTCAACCTTTTCTTGTCAGTTTCTTTTTCAGAGCAACTGGTTTCTCTGAAATGTAGTAATGCACCAACGTGCTAATATCAAAATCTTTGTGCAGTTTATCCACGTGTCTGCACCTGGAAACTTCAGTTGATATGATTGGACAAACAGTAAATTTTAGGTAATCGATTGGTTAAAGAAAAAAGAAAGATATGAGAGAAGAAACATTGAAAAACAGATTATTGGCCTTACTTCAATGGATAAGCTTCTCTCTTCTTCTTCAGGTATTTCTAACCCCTGGTTTATGGCTCGCCGCAGGAAAAGAGACAGATTTTCCTTTTAAGAAGTTTCCTGCGAAAGAAACCACAAGATACTATCAGCATCCCAATGTCATTTTTCCCCACGATCGAACTCTACCAAACCTTCCTCTTCCTCTAGTAAGCCAACTCATCTCCACATTTCAAATTTCAGAAGAACAAATAAGGATTATAACATTTGGTCTAGCTGTTGTTGGAACACTTTCCTTGATTACAAATTCTTTAGCCTTTAACAAGATATTCCTTATTTTACAATGGACATCTTTTTCAGCTTTGATACTTTTGGATTCTCTTCGTCTTCAAGCTTGGCTTTACATATATTTAAATATATTTATATCATACATCTTTCACTTCTCTTCAACAAACAAAACCAATCTAGATCTTCTTTGTATCTTAAGAACAATCACAGGTGGAGTTTGGCTCTGGTCAGGTCTCCTTAAATTCAATCCGGATTACCCGTATGGAGATTTTGACTTTATCCTTCTTAATCTTCCGAGACAGTATCTTCCAAAACCTTACTTGTTATTTTTTGCCTATTTGTCAGCTTTCTTTGAGTTCTTTCTGGGATTTCTAGCTCTTTACGTGATGTTCAGGGAAATTAATTTTACTCCTGGACCAGAATCTAAAAATATGGTAATTTTAAAAACGTTTCTGGTGTTTGCATCTACAGCAATGCACACATTAATTATAGTCAATTTGCTTTTGAAGCCGTATGAGTACTCTGTAGTTCCCTGGAATTTTGCCTTCATTGCACTTGGACATTACTGTTTCCTCCCTAATGAAGATCAGCATCTTAGATTACTAGAGTATTTGGTTCAGGATACAGTTGTTGAAAAGAAGATGGCACGAAAACATCACACGTTTGGAATGGTGCATTTAGGTTTTATATCTGTTGCGTTTGTGTTTCTACCAGTTGGATGTTTTTTCAACAAGCATGATCCTTATCTCAGTTTTAGTATGTATACAACTAACGATCCTGCGTTTATTTTCTTGGTACCCAAAAGGTTGTTTGATTTGCAGGATGAGTCTCTTTACCCTGTTTTTCCAAAGTATGAAACATTCAAGAAAGGTGAGGAATCAAGATCTATTAGTTGTACTAGAGCTATCAATATTTTTTCCTGCACAGTAAAGGAGCCATGTACGAATTGTAAAGTTTGTGCAAAAGATCCTAATGAGCAGATGCTAATATTTAAGAATCATAACTGGGGATTCTTGGAGACTGGGTCCTCAGTATACCCTGCAGTGGACGTATTTGAAGGAATTGCAGAGAAAATTTGTCTTAGTTTGAAGGGAAAACTACAGGGTGAAGAAAGTGAGTTGAGCAAGGAAAAAGGGTTGGTGGAAGAGATTCGCTTTTACATTAGTGATAAGTATAGCATTCCCTATGATAAAGAAAGGGAAACTATCGAGTATGGTTGTGACTTTGTAAGAGGGGGATTAAAGGTCTATAGAGAGAAAATATGTAGTACGCATGAACTTCATTTGAGTTAGATAAGAATGAAAGGTTTTAGTTGTCGATACTGAGAGTCTTTTATCTCTTAAAGGATGCAACCTGTCTGAGACATGCAGATTGATTTCAAACTTCTCACGTTTTCTGAAGCTAACCTTGGTTTTACGTTGAGAATATAATAAATCAAGAGATAAAGTATCGATTCTTACCGCTGGCCTCTCGGTATCTTTGCTTTCTTTGTAGAGACTTTCCACCTCCTGGACGTGCATTCACTACTTTGAAGAAGATTGAAAAGTGAATGGACTAAAACAAAGTAATTTGCACAATAAGAATATTCAGAAAACATTAAGGGGGCATCGTTCAGGAATACTTGTTTGTCAAAGTGTTTAAGCGCAACAGGGTAAGTACTATAAATGCATATTCAGAGTATTACATTCAAGTACACTGTTCGCTGCAAAGAGTTTGAATGAGTTAATTGTTGCTGGCTTCGTCGCATCTTTGGCGCCTTCTTTGGTGTCTTAGTTGAAAACAGAGTATACTGAATTATATTCGGAGCTCTTTTCTCATTTTAATGCTGTTTTGTGAAGTTTTTGCGGTAAGGCGAACGGAAGGGTCTGCACCGTGCGCGAACGGAAATTAGTGTATACGTTGAGTGTTCTCTTAACAAGTTTATGTTTCTAGAATTGTATTGCCTAAGTTCACATGATACATATGTCAATCGAAACAATAGCTTTGCTGATTTCCTTTTCTATATCAGGAGTTCTTGTTCAGGAACATTGAATTTAATATCTGAATATGTCGCTATCTGTTTACTCAAAATTCAGGTTAAGAGCATACAAAATATTTCCTTAAATTAAAATATTATTTTCACTAAAGAGTGTAATGTTTGTTGTAAGAATCTGTGGTAGTTAAATATCTCTTTCCTATTTTTCTAATTGTGCTAAATTTAAATTCTGTTTGTTACCCATTTGTCCCAAATGCCTAAGCAATTATAGACCATTTGTTGGTACTACGAGGATATTTTCGTCAAAGAGCAGTACCAGCACAGGTATTGTGTCAGTTCCAAGCCCTTCTAAGTTGTGTGTCCAACCCGTAATTTCATTCACCCATCTTCGTAACCCAGTAAGTAATAATAAATTCCACAATATGCAATGGCAGTAATGGAAAATATTCAAATGCCTCCAGTTATAGATTGTTAGCCCCCTTAACTCGGTTTCACTTTTTGTCGATCGGCTTCCTCGAACCACATAATGACTAATTCCTTGCCCTCTTTTATCAAATAGGGGTGGTATATTGGTTCTTCAAATAGACTCGGGTGTTTTATCTGTTTTCGTTTAACATTAAAGTATCATTTGATACTGGGAATATACTTCTATAATTGAAAAGTTAGTTACACTATCTCACGTTGATCAGAGCACTTTCTTAAGAGCAATCATTATTGCTTGAGTGCTGTACTAAACAGATGCTAGGTACCTGTTGCAACCCTTTGAACAGGCTGTGCAGGGCACGCAAAATAGGAAAGCTAAAATAAGTTTTAGCTACTAAGATTCACGGTCATTTCTGTGTAAACAGATCTCTAATTCAAAGCGCCAGAGTAGTTTTCAAATCTATATCAGTGTTGTGTGTTCCTGGCCAGAAGATCCTCCTATATCTGCACCATAATCCATATCATCCAATGGCATATACTCTGCCAAAATATCTCTCATATCAGACTTCATTCGGCGTTTTTCTCTTCTCAAGTACAATGCTCCACCAACAGTTAAGCCAACAAGTGAAATGAAAAACAATTTTCCTTCTATCACGAAACCGCCTGACTCAACACCAGTTCCCCCAGCAATAGCTTTCGGATCAACTGCCGCACAATTATTCTTCCTGACACATCGTTCACATCTCATGAACTCATCTTCAGTAGTGGCCTTAGCTACACACTTACAAACTTCGGGAATAGTATGATCCGCAAAGCCGTCGCACACTCTTTGCGCTAAACTATCTGCTGCTAGCCCAAAATGCATAACCCTTGAGTTCACAATCATTGCAGTAGCAAATATGCCTTTTTCAACCTGCATTTTATTCAACTCTCTGAGGACATCTTTTTCCTCTGTGCCACCTTTCTTTGAGCACCTAGTCCATTCTTTGAAATCGACCTTAGCGATACTCTGGGCGGCATTATTGGAACATTCTTCCAACAAAAGCCCATTCTTTGAGGAGATGCATCCCTTTTTCATAAACAAGGTTTGATACTTCCACCAATTGGGAACGCCCACTTTCTTGTATTTTGCTTGGTCCTTCATATCTTGTTCAATGATGCACTGTTGCCGGACGATTTCTCTAAGAAGATCTACACCAGTTAAACTATCATCATAACCATTGTCTACTGAGTTGTCTGGTAGATAGCAAACAATTTGGCCCTCCTCGTCATCTACTTTCAAGCAATAATGTTTACAGACATCATCGGTTTCAATGTCACCACTAGCGCAGCCTATGGGTTGGTGAACCATATATCTGGGCATGAACTCTGCATGGTTAGTAATACTTTCAGCAAACCATTGAAATTGCCGGAGAAAACTTGGTGGCGCTTCAGGTCTCATCCACAGCTCGTACTTAACCCTTCCAGTTTCATGAGGAGTATCTAGTTGAATATCCATTATGATATCTTTTCCGCATTGAAAAAATGCCTGCTGTTTCTTTTCGAGACCATTAACCAAATTCTCTAAGTATTTACATCCACTTGTTCCATCAACCTCCTTTCTTATATGACAAAGACAATACTTCAATCTTAAACCATCAAACACAGAGACTAGAATTGCAGGTACAAGAATATTCTGTGCAACAGTAGAACTAGTTGTGGTCATGAACGGCAAAATCTCTGCCGTGTTAGACAAATCACAACCAAAAACTGCATTTGTCATTGTATTTGCGCAACACAAATGTTTCAAGGTATGTAACGGCAGTCCTAAAGTGTCTCTCAAAGCAACTACATCAGAAGATATACATTCATTATTCACCACAATAATGGCTGCAGCTCCATTACTCTGGGCCACAGAAGCCTTTTCAGCGAAACTACAACCACCACGATCCACAAGAAATATCTTCTTTGTGCCAAGTTCCTTCTCTGATAACACAACATCATAATCTTGACATCCATTCAGTAGTTTTTGTGATGTTGGATCAGCTCCAGAATCTAAAGACTGATTAAAATTCGGCGTCATGAAATAAACTGGCCCAGTAATTGTCCTGTCCTTCAAGAATGGAACACCGAACAGTGCATCCGCGTGATTTAATCCAGCCTCACTGTTTATCCTCCATGATTTCGGCACACGAAAGTTAACACTTGTTGACACATGATGCTCCAATGGGGATATCCCACTTATACAGTTAAACTGCTGCAGAACCAACGCAATGCAAACAAGAATCTTACTTTCATACATTCTTCTTCGTTGATTTAACTTTTTGTAATTGCCCAAAATTCTCTGGGAATAAACGGAAGAAATCGGTGATACAAGATGAACGTTTTGAGAAAAAATCGAGGAAAAGCATATGTTGCTATTGGAATGCTAATTATTCCCCGGTTTCTAAACTTATTGCAGAATTCTCTGAGATTAAGCAAGTTTTCAATGGGAATTTATGCAATTTTGATGCTCCCACGGTTCAGACAACGGTTATCCGACTTGATTGAGTCTCAGAAGTTTAGATTCAACACAGGAGCAACACTTGTTTCCATCTTTGCATTATATCTGGATATTAAATCTCCTGGATCTAGAATTTCCCATCATATTTTATCTATTTTTTCACTGCCTTTTATCTCAAATCTATTCGAATTCTTGAGAAAGAGTGCTACGGAGGGATTAGAAGAGGAAGACGAATCTGAAATTGACTTACCTGCCATTTCTTCACTAATTCTTGGTTCTCTTCTTGGTGAAGTAAAAGCTTCTTTGATGATATTAATTATGCTAACTGGGGGAGAAGCTCTAGAAGATTACGCGCTCAACAGAGCACAAAAGAGTGTTCTAAAATTATTTGCCCTTACACCAAAAGAAGTGTTCTTAAAAAACTCAATCTCTCCAGTATCACTGAACTCTGTTTCTGTAGGTGATGTTATCGTGGTCAAGTCAAAAGAAGTTGTACCACTTGATGGTGTGTTGGAAGAAGTAAAGGAAGCGAAGATTAACGAAAAAAATGTAACCGGGGAAGATAAAGTTGTAATAAAGAAACAGGGCGATGAAATTTTTTCAGGAGGAATAAATTTTTGCCAAAAGCAAATCTTTGTTGAGGTCTCGAAACCGTGGAAGAAAAGTCTCTTGTACTTGATGACCTCAAAGGTGCAATCCTTTTTGGAATCTGAATCAAAGTTCCAGTTGCGGGCGAAATTATACAATTCTTTGTTTACTGATTTTACTTTTTTTTCAGCGGTTGTTTGCTTTGTGCTGAACTGGAATGAATCCCCCAAATCTCAGTTTCTGAAGGTGCTCACTGTACTAATGTCAGCAACTACATGTCCACTTCAAATAGGTGTTCCTGTATGCTTCTTAGCTGGAATGGCCAAACTGCAAACACAGCTGGGATGTAGTGTTAAATCAGGCTCTACAATTGAGAAATTATCGAAGGTTGATGCTTTTGTTTTTGATAAGACTGGCACCTTAACAGAAGATGCTCTTCGGATAGATAAGATCAATATTTACAAAGATAGACTAAACCTAGGTGTAAAAGGTGCATTAAGGTTCCTTGGTAGCTTGGAACAATCCTCCACACATCCAATAGCTAAATCGATTTTGGATAGATGCAGAGAACGACACATCAAAGTTGACAGTAAGGTGAAAGCTTTGAAGTCTACGTCTTCTGGGATAGAAGGTTCTATTGAATTGGATGGCAATTTCTATAAAGTGTATGCGGGCTCCGAGCATGGTGTTAAGGGGCGAACTTACAAGACAACTTATTGTAACTTCTTCATTGAAGAGTTATCTGGCAATGGAAGTTGCACAGGTAGCATTACTTTTCAAGAACGTATTAGAACCGACGCTGCTAATGTTATTGCAGCATTTCGAAAAGAGGGAGAAATTTTTCTACTAAGTGGAGATCAATCAGGTTCTTTATCTCAGGTAGCAGAGAAGCTGGGTATAGATAATGTTTACAAAATGTTCCCGCATGAAAAATCGGAGTTCATTACAAACCTCAATAAAACTAGAAAAGCGCTCTTTGTTGGTGATGGTATAAATGACTCTGCTGCTGCAACTGCAGCTTTTGTAAGCTTTTCTATGAAGAAAGAGAGCTTACTAAGTGAAGTTTCCGATATTGTAGTTCGAAGTGATAAGCTTGAGGATGTCTATTTGGCATACGAAGAATCAAAGAACATTTTATCAAAATCACAGAACGTAGTTGCCTATGGCATGGCAGCTTCTTGTCTACAAGTTGTATTAGCAACATTTGGGTTCATATCAGCGTTTCAGGCGGCTTCACTGCAAGAAGCGATTGATCTAGGGACAATTATTTTTGCAAGCTCTGCCATTCTATAGCAGTAGTTTTATACTTTATTTATTTTGTGTTCTCTTGCGATAGAATTTTTCTTATTGTTTTTGAGGTATATAGACTCGTAATTACTAGAAAAGAGAATACGGCCTTTTGTGAAAATACTTTGTTCTTTCCCTCTAGCATACCCTGAAAAAACATTAGCCCAACCAAGACAATGACAAACATAAGCATTTGCTCGAGACCAAGAATTGCGCCAAGAGTTAAAAAATATGTGGCCTGTGCTGCTGGTAACCTTGTGGTTTTCTTTTTGTCCCAGTTCTGCTGGTGCAACCTGCTGAATGGATTAGTTGTCTCCTCCTCAACAAACTTTTTCATTTCTTCCGCTTCATCCACAGTATTAACTTCTACCGCTGATTTTTGAACATTCTTCATATTATTTGTTTTGCTATGAATGCTCAAATTTACTTGTTTCAGGTGATGTTGCGGATGCAGGAGGTGCTTTAGATTTGGAACATTCTCTAACTTTACGGCTGTGGAAGGCCTTATCTCAATGAACTTTGGAATGATTTCTTCCTGCTTTTGCAAACTCCTCCATAGACTTTCTCCTAAATATTTCTTTGCGTTGAAGGTCGTTTTACTTTTTCTCGGGGCGCTGTTCTGGTGCTTTCGTTGCAAGGCCTTTATGGCAGTCTCGGTAGATCTTCCAAAAAAATCCAAGTATCTCACTCTAGGCATATAGCCTTTAGATGCCAAGAAGTCATTCAACTGTTTCACTTCAAGCGACTTGAATCCAGGAAAGAGCTTCTTTCTCTGAACACTGGAGTTTGTGACACCTAAGCTTAAAACAAATGCTTTTACCCCTGCAAGAAGTTCTTCGCCTCTCTGTGGAATATACTCGGCTCTCATAATGAACTTTCCTCCAAGTTCAACTGTGTATGAATTGTTCCACCCCATCTCGTTCATTCCCCAACCCGAACTTATACCACTGGAAAATTTACCGCGCTTGGCTGGACGGAACTCGTATTGATAGGGTATTCGTCTATCCTTCAGCTGCAGCTTTTGGGACATGGCTCGGGCAAGTAAGCGACCAACCTGGGCAAACTTTTCAGCTTCTTGTGAAGGGTATGGATTGAGTGAAAAAGGTGCAATAATATTTTTAGAGCAACAGTGAATATCCAGAAATCCATTGATATCTTTTCTTCTTACCGCATAGTAACGGATAGCCCTGATCTCAGGTTCGCTAAACCCATCTTTCCCCTGATAATTAGGTGACCTAATATTAGTGACACCAAGTCCCCAGTTTGACTTCTCAGTTCCCCAATTTCGGTTCAAGTCAACCCCATAGATAATGGAGCCTTGAGTTTTTCCCACTTTTCTCCTATTTGGCCGCCAAAGTCGACTTGGTGGTGGTTTAAGCTCAGCAACAGAGCTAGTTCTAACATGTGTTCCTTTTCTTAATCGATACTGTTGAACGAACTTTGGATTATCTAGAACTTTAATAGGAGATAAATTTGAATAAGGGCTCCAAGTATAGACAAACCCGTCAGGATTTACCACTGGAATTATATGCAAGGAAACATGTTTGAGGATCTCTCTTATCTCACTGTCATTTCTGTATTCGTGCAAGAGCCTTGAGGCAACGTAAAGTAAGCTCGAGATGGTTGACCATTCCCTACCATGAACCCCAGAGGTCAGCAAAGCACCTCGGCTTCTCTCTTCGTCATTTTCAAGATCCTCACCTTCAATCCTTAAGCACTTTATTGGCCTGCCCTCATTTGAGGTACCAATCCTCAGCAACGTTACCTTTGCTCCACTGTCACCACTTGCCATATAACTCATGTACTTATTGATCTCTCGAAAAGTGCGAAACACTTTAAAAAAATCTTCGTGGTGCTCAAAGATTTCATGTTTAATCCCATTTCTTGCGTCAACTACCCCCCTGAGAAAAGAATACAACAGAAAAAAAGCAAATAGCCCAAAATCTATTCGAAATCCGGGCATAAAACCTCTTCCTCAAGTCGGAGAATCTTCCAAATCTTCTTCTTCTACTTTATTAAACGGCCAATTTCATGGTACTAAAGAATCGAAATTTGATTTCATTTATTTTTATTCTTTTCGTGGTTCTTTTTTATGGCTTTTGTAACGAAAAGAGCTTAGTTGTAAGCGAGAGAAGAACGAAACCGGTGAAACAAGTTTTATCAGCAAAGGTTTGGCGAACGGGTATTAGAGAAAAGTTCCCTGAAGAGGATGTCTTGGATTCTCTTGGAAAGCTTAACACTGGGCTCGCAATCTCAGGTGGTGGACTTAGATCTTATATGTCAACTCTCGGATACTTTTCAGGTCTTAGGAATATATATGTATATGAAGGGATCAGTCTGCTTGAGAGATTGCGATACATTTCCTGCGTCTCGGGTGGATCTTGGGCATCAGTTTCCTTTTTATATCAGATGGTGACAGATGAAGTTTTCTTAGATGCGAGTTATGCGCCTGAACAACTTGATCTGTTTAATTTAGCTACTATAGGGAAGAAATCAGGAAAGGATATGCCTGTAAGGTTAGATGTTATTACTGAAGGACTCGTAGATATATTTATCGAGGGGTATGATCCATCCACTACTTGGTATTCAACCATCCAGGAGGTGTTTTTCTCGCCAGTGGAAATTCCTGAGAGAGCGATTTTCTTGTACGATTTTAACAACTTCCATGATTTTTATAAGAGAAATATTTGGATTACCAACATAGATTATGAGTTTGTTATTCCAGGCGGTTGTAAATTTTCATTTTTGACCCAGAAAGAGATCATGTTTTCTCATGGTAATAAGAGAACAAAGCTTAACTTGAACAAGAAGGGGATGAAGGACTGGAAAACAAGATGGAACGAATGTATAAAAGACAAACCTTTCGTGATTGTAAATTCTGCTCTTCTTGGCCCCAAGGCTTCGGCACCATTTAAAGTGTTTCATATGGAATTCACCCAGATGGAATTTACACCACTTTATATCGGTTCAAATAACCCCTTAGATTTAAAATTTGGATACTCATCATCTTGTAACCATGAAGCGGTTAGTTGTTCTCACAAATACAATTTATCTCTTGGTGGATTTATTGAAGCATTTGCCTTTGATACTGCAATTACTAATGAAGACAAGATTAAGCTGCTTAGTGAGGAAGAAAACCAAAAGATTCTAACTCTAGAGCATATTCCAGAACACTTTTTTTCTCTAGGTAACGCCAGTGGAGCTTCTTCTTGGGCCCCTGGATCGCTTCTTTCAGAAGAAGCTATTATAAACAGATACCTGAACAAGTACATTGGATTAGAAATTGACTATTGGTCACCGCAGGCCAGATACAGCGACGAAAATTTGTTCCATAATATTTTTCGGACTGTGGCAGAGCAACAGTTTGCTTCTAGTCAAAAGGTTCTACTGGCTGATAGCGGATCACTCGAAAATCAAGGTTTAATGTCATTGCTGCAGCGTAAAGTTACCAACATCGTTTGCTTCATTAATACAGATGTGCCCTTAAGCTCAGCAGAAAAATTTAATCCGTTCACACATTATCCCACAAGATTTCATGTTGACGTCGGATTTTTGTCTCTCTTTGGTTTTCCGGACCCAATTCCTGTTCCTGGATTTGATCTAAAGCACAATCAAGTATTTTCAAAAATCGATTACCCATGGATCGTAGCAGACATGCAACTAAAGAAAAAGGAAGGAAATGGAATCGTTGTGGAATCCTTGCTCAAGACTGTTAGGAATGATTGGTTCGGTATTGAGGAAGGATTTGAGGTAAAAATTCTTTGGGTTTATTTGGACCGGCCGAAGAATTGGTTTGATGCGTTATCAGATCCTGTTCAGCAATACATAAAAAAAAACTGCAAGAAGTTCCCCTTCATCCCAACCGATGTATTAGACTATACACCGCAACTAGCAAACTTAATGTCCAATCTGGCGACCTGGGTTATTGATAGTAACAGAGACCTATTTATCAAGTATCTTTCACCCTGATACTCTTAGTTGGATAACAAAACCTCTCTCTTTCATCGTTCTAAAGTGAGTAGTTGGTATCCAACAAGTCACAAACAAACATATTGATTGATGAAAACTATTGTAGCTAACTTTTTCCTTTAATAATAGTGAGAAAATATTTCTAGTCTTAAGCACATGAGTTAGAAATCCATTGTTTCGTCTTCTATTTTGAGCACCCTGCTGAAAATTTTTATCCTTGAAGGGTTCTTTGTGGACAATATGGAAAGCTGTTTTAAGTTGGTTAGAACTGAAAATGAGGCAGTATCACTGTCAAGGATCTTGTGAACAGTGTCAACATCAAGAGTTGATCCAAGTGTAAGCGGTTGAACCTCCTTAAAGGTGTCATTCCTAAAATGACTTTGTGAAATTAAACCCACGAATAATTTACTTCTTTTCTCCGCACCAGGGATTATTCGCTCCTTAAGAATTTCAAGAATATCGACCTTTTGAACTTGGCTCATGGCTCTTGCAATTAAGAAATAATAGTCAAAACAGTATCTCTCTGCTTGGATCTCAGAAAAATGAAAATCAACCTCCTTTTCCAGCTTCTTTGGCTTCACAAAGAGTTTACCAATCTGAGAACTAACCAAGCTCTCAAACTCGCGGGCTTCCATTTTCTCGAAAACATGGTAGAACTCAGCCAGAAAAGAGTCAATGCGTCTGTTTAAGACAAAAGGATCTGCACTGTTTGAATCAATCCATAGGAACATATACATGGTACCTCTATATTCTGAAATCCAAGCATGAACACTGTAAGCTAAGCCCTCTATTGTTCGAAGCTGGTTAAAAAATCTTTCAGAAAGTGTTGCAGCTAAGATTTTCAACGCACTATACTGCTTAAATTCGAACGCACCAAATTCCATAACTGCTATCGCTCCTGAAGTCTTCATATCAGCGTCCGCGTGGGTTTTGAACATTACAGTTTCTCTTCCTTCGGGAATTCTAAACGTAGCCAACCTCCTAACTGGAATTTCAGCACCCACCTCGAAGAATTCCTCAGCAGATAACGCTAGTTTCACTGCTTCTTCTATTATTGTAGATCCTGCAATGAAATGCTGCACCTCGAACTCTTCAGACGCCAAGGACTCCAATAGATTTCTCATTGATTCCTTCGACACCTTCTCATATCCTATTTCGTACTCACTTAGAGTAGCTTCGTTTTCAAAAGTAATTTCGAAAAACATTCTATAGCATTGCTTCTCACTTGACACCTTTCTTTTATTCTGCGTTTTTTTCAACAGTTTCTCTCTTGTAGATTGAAATGAATCTTCGTAATCATCAAAGTTCTCTAACAACTCCTGAATATAGCTATTATAAGCTTCCAGGACAAGGGAAACATAAAAAGAGAGAGGTTCGTAATCAGAAAACCCTTCGAAGTTAAACGTGATCCCAGCATAATCCACGGACATCCACTTGTAAAACCCGACTTCTTGAGCTGCATAGGTTTCTTCACGCAACTCATCACTTAGCATGTCTAGAAATATTTTCATTGCACAGTAGTTATCCATTGAGGTTAGAAATAATCCAGTTTTTAAGGATATCTTATACAGAGTCTTTGGCTTTCCAAAAACCGTGTCTTGTTTATACCACAGAAGCGATGTAGAACCAGGCATCTCATGGACAGTTGGAGGACGAAAAACATCAGCTTTATCTGATAGGGCTTTCAAACTTGAAAGTTCAGCAATATTATCAGCCTCAAGTAACTTCCGCTTACTTTGAGCAGAAAATAGTTCGTACTGCTTTAGACATGGCCACAGCACTTTCTTTCCCCGGCTGAGCAAAGGTTTACCAAGTCTTGGTATGAAGGAGGAGGTTTTCACCTGCTCAAATTCTCGAACAGAAAAATTCTTCGGTATAAATTTATTTGGCTTCTGCACTTGCAAACCAACTTCTTTCCAGATCTCTGTATTAGAATAACGCTGTAACTCTTCTGTACCCATACACTCCGTTTTATATTTCGCTTCGTACCAGATTTCTTTTTTGTCGTATACTAGGTTCTGTGATTCCTTCAGTTTCTTCGAAACGATATAAATGTTTGAATTTTCAATCTTTAGATAACTTAGTAGATTTCTCACATTTTCAAAAGGCGCGTCCTTGAGTCCAAATTTCACATGAGAGCTGAGTATTCTGGAAGAATTTGGAAAATGGGTTTGCATTAAGGAGCATAAATCATCAGCGTAGTCCGACGGGCTCTTAGGGTCTTTAAACCAATACCCGATTAGGCTTAATAAAGTTTCTTCCACACATAGCTCTTTTAAATTTTCATCATCTAGATCTCTTAACATATTAATATAGCTGAAAACCACTTCAACCACTTCATTAACAGCTTGAATCCCACTTTCGGTGCATTCTAGATCCACGCAAAATAAAGAAAAATCAAAGTTCTCAATATCTAAATAAGCAGAGAGTTCATTGCAATAACTTTTATCTTGCAAGTAATTTAAAATTGATCCTTCACCTTCATCACCAAGTAAAGTTTGCAGAAAACTCGAAGCATCAGTTAATCTATTGACTGCATTAACTGGCGGTAAAAGAAATTTTATGTACACGTTGTTCACATCCTTGGAAGGATCTACAAAAACTCTTAACCCAAGATTCGCATCTTCCTGTGAGAACGTTTTGTTACCTGAAGGATGTATGTATAGCTTCTCACGATTAAAATTCGGAACCAAAGAAAACATTTCCCTTACATTTGCCTCCATTTCATCCAAATTAGCGTTCCCAATAACACAAAGAGACATCAAATTTGCACTATAAGTTCTCTTAAAAAACTGAATCAACGCTTCTCGAACATCCAACCCCTTTTCCTTCGGGTCATCATACAAGCTTTTCCAGTTACCAGTGCCAAATTTATGAAAAACATGGTCAGTTTTACATATATCTCGTTGCACCTGGTCTAACCTCCAACTATCAGAAGGCATGTATCTTGAAAACTCATTGTCAACAGATTTTAATTCTCTTTCAACTGTCGATTTATGAAATAAAGGTTCAATAAAAAATTGCGCAAATCTATCTAACGCATCAAAAAAGAAAGAATTTTCAACATCAAAGTAATAGTTTGTAATCTCGTCATCTGTCCATGCATTCGAGCTTCCTGCATGAGACGTCAAAAACTCCTCGTATTCAGCCTCGTCCGGGTATTTTGAGGTTCCCATAAATAGCATATGCTCTAAAAAATGAGCAAGACCAGGAAAATCCGGCGGGTCACTGAAGCTGCCGACATTCACAGCTAAACTGGCAGCTGAAATTTCTGCGTGTTTATCTCTTACTAGCATAACACGAAGCTTGTTTTCGAGAACAACGTATCTATAGTCACGCTCATCCGTTGAAGATTTAAGAATCGGTTCACCCGTTGTTCCACATTCAACTATCGCGAGCCGTGCAAGACTCTTTATCTCTTCTGTTGGCAATCCTGCTAGATACTTATCCATGGTTCTTCTTTTCCTTAGAGTTAACCTTGATAGGCCATGTGGCCAAGCACCACCAACCTAAATCGTAATAAGACATTACCAGAGAAAAGGTTGAAGTAGAACACACAGAATTGGTTTCCTATGAGACGCTTACTGCACGTTTCTAGTGAAACTCTAAAGAAGCAATTAGAAAATCTTGTTGATATTAAATATATTAGATCATCTGGACCTGGAGGCCAAAATGTCAACAAGGTGTCCACTTGTGCCGAAGCAAGGGTTAATATTTACAGTCTTTACTTTCTCAAACCAGAAGCAATAGAACGACTGAAGCAGAACGAACGAAAGCGTGTAAATAAAAATGATGAACTTGTTATTCAGGCTCAAGAGCACAGAACACAGATTCAGAATAGAGAGACAGTAATTAGTAAGATCTTGACGATCATAGTCCAGGCAATGAGAGAACCTAAAAAGAAACAAGAATGGAAACCAACTTCTGAAAAAGGAAAAGAGAGGCGGAAAAAGTTTAAAACTGTGAGAAAAGAAATTAAATCTGGAAGAAGCATGAAAAACTACTGAGTCATATTTTCTGTTTCCTCAAGTGTTTTCAGTTTCTCCTCGATGAAAACGATTCTTGTTTCATTCTCTAGCTTTATTGCCTCTATTGTTTCTTCGTACTTTGCCTTTATAAGATCCTCTTCCTTTTTAAGGAAAGCTATTTTTTGGAAGATAACTTCAAACTTCCATTCCTTTTCCTCGTTATCTTGTTTGATCTTATCTATTTTCTGCTTGGTTAACCTTAACTGTTCCTTCAGGTGCTCATACTCTTTAATTTCACTTTTCAAACTTTCAATGTTCTTTAGCGCTTCTTTTAAGGGAAAAGATAGAGTTTTGTTCTTTCCCGCAACCTCACTTAAATGTTTCTCATCTTTTATATCTTTTTTTCTCAGTTCTAAGAGCTCCTCTTTCAAATTACGGATCAAGTCAAGGTTATTATGGATAATATCACTAAAATAGTTCTTTATGTCAAATAGTTTCTTCGTATGCCTTTCCTTAATTGTGGAAATTTGCTTCAACTTATCGTCTTTTACTCTTTCCAAGAGTTGACTAGTTTCATTTCTAATTTTTTGATGAACAGTTTTGGAGCGGTAACAATATTGCTCGTACAGTTCTTTGGAATTTTGTTCGAACTGATTTCTCAAGCCAAGAACCTGATCATCATGTTCTCTCTTCAAACCAAACAGAATCTTCTGTTGATTTTTCTCTTCCTCGAAGACAAGTTTTCTGAGTTCAAGCTCAAGAAATTCAAGCTCATGATATTCCAGAAGATCTTTTCCTTCTTCAGAAATAAGTATTTCTTCGGTCTCTTTCTTCGCCTGGGTCGCGGAATCCAAAAACCTAATTAAATGCTCTTTCAATTCATTCTTACAATTATTCACAATAACCTCTCCCAGCGCCTTATCATCGGCCACCTTGTTCTCTTTTTCTCTGATGCGCAGCTTAACATTCTCATTTTCCTCGCGCAATCTAAGCCAAAGGGCATAAAGATCTTCCCTCTCAATACCAGTCTGCTGGAGCAGTGATACTTCAAGCTCAATGTCTGTTTTCAGTTTTTTTGCCTTGGACACAAACTCAATTCTTTCTACCTCCTGGGGATTCACAGCTACAACTTTTCCCTTCTTACCTTTCTTTCCTTTTTTCTTCGGCATCTTTCATTTCTTTTGCTCCAACGGATACTTATTATTGTATAATGACGTTATTAGAAATTGACCATCTGCTTTTTGCTTTTCACAACTCGTAAACGAATACTCGGATATTTTCATTATATCAAGACAGATCAAGAATTTGAAGAACTTTCTCGAATTATTGAATATATGTCCCAAATCTTTGCATCATGCAAAAAACCCTTGATAAATTGTGGCGAGAAGTGATCTTGAACTCGTATTGAAATAATTTGAGAAACAAGAATATTCGAGAACAATGCTCCGAAAGAATTGACCAAAATTAAAAAGAAAGCAAAATGAATCAAGATAAAAGATCAAATTACGCACTCAAGACTTCCCATGCAAGAAAAGCTGCTATTGAATCAGGACTGTTAGCTGGTTTTAAGACTGGGTTGATATCAGTACCAATAGTTTTAGGCCTGAATAAGGGATATCCGCCATTCAAAGCTAGACTGAATGTCAGTGCAAGAACTGCAATAGCCATCTCTCCACCTCTCTTCGCATTTGCGTTCACAGCTGAAAGAGTTGCTGCTAAGCTTGCTAATCCAGATGCATTTGGATCCGGTTTTGACTGGGAGATGTTTAGGAGACACCTGGAGCTTCCAATACATAAACGTGCTGCCAACTACTTCTACCACAACCCCTTCAAGACAATCATCTTCACGTCTATTCCTGTAATTTGTGGAATTTATGTGACTAGAGACGCAAAACATCTGAAACTTTCGCAGAGGATTATGCACACAAGAGTACTAGGACAATTTTCTGTTCTTGTTATTCTGGCTTCAACAATGTTGTTTCACGATTGGATGGATAAACGCGGCCCTTTCACTTCTTAGTCAACAGAACTGTGTTTCAAAAATGTCAAAATTTAACGCTTAAAACAAAAATTCCCTTTCTTCAAAATTCACACTTATCCGTTTAATTAAAGTCAGAATTAATTAATTCTCAGGAGAAAATGTGAGGCACTTGTTTACAACAGAAAGAAGGTGGGGGTTTTCAAGAGCAGCCGCGACACGTTCTTTATCATTTAGCTGCTTGTTAACTTGGTCTTCTTGAGAGTGACTACCAGGTTCTACGAAAATGTCCACTTTGAAGCGGTCAGGTAGAGAACGAAGGAGTTTAACGCGTATACAGAGGCCGATTAACGTTGACATGCTGCAATGGGGAACTGTTGGTGTAAAATAAACCACAATTGAGTTCTTCTCATCGTTTACATGAATATTCTTTATCTGCACTACATTGATCTGTTCAAGCGTTAAAGGATGCTCAGGATCTTGGATGTCTTTAATTAGTTCAAAAATCTCTTGAGCGTCAAAAGGATCTGGGGAGGTCACTGAGCTTCCTGAACCCTTGGAAAAGAGCGTGCGATGCTTAATTGCAAAATTAAATTCATAGGATTTTGGTTTTGAGGGTGATGTGGCGAAAATTTGTGGATTTGCGTTAAGTTTAGTTCCGTTTTGCATTTTTCGCTATTCCTTGTTCTTCGTGGATTATCTCTTTTGATGGGCATGTTTTTGGGCAAATGTAGCATTTGGTTACACAATGTTCTCTTATCGATGGTTGAACGTAAACCTTGTCCATTAATATGTTTCCTTGATTACTTGAATCTGATTGGTTTGTTCAATATTTCAAAGTTTATTGTTTCCTTAAATCTAAACTCATTGTATTTTAATTTTTATACTCCAGAGTATTCTACTCCATTTTTTTCATCGTATTAATGTATTTCCCAAAATATAGCACAGAAACAAATAAAAGCAGAATTCATGTTATAAAAGGCGAAGATAATAGTTAAGAAGAAAGTTAACACTTAAATCACAGAAGGTAGTTGTTTATATTCACACACCTCACAGGAGAATCTTGCACAAGCTAAATTTAGAACATTTTGAAGTCATGTGTTACATTGAGTTAATACATTCAACTTAATTTCACACGTACTGCGACACGAGATAATCAAAGAGGTGAATTATACTAAGAAATGAAGACAATCAGTCCCAACTGAGAAGCAGTAACGCAGAAAACAGAAGAAAAATTTTTCTTGAGCAAGGGGTTGAGTTCAAATTTCTGAAGAAAACCTAACCTTAGACCCGATCCGAATGAAAAAAAGTTAAACCCATAGATGTAAAGGGTAAGTAATTTTCTTATTAGTTAAGGCTAGTCAACAATAACAACTGTATTCTAGGCCAAAAAAAAACTTTTTAATTCATTAGCTATCTGCCCTAAGTGCAAAGAAAATGCTGGCTCATTCAGTACCTTTTACACCTCATGTAATTCATGATGTGGCAACTTTGCTGGAGTAACATGCATTCCAACTCTTAAACTAAGGATTATGTCTGGCGCACAATAGAAATTACTTATTTCTAAAAGATCTATCCATCCATGTGCTTGAGTTTGCCCATGTATTTATTTCAGTCATATGGCCAGTTTTAGTGCTTAATCAACAAAATTCAGTGGTGTATGATACTCCGGAGTATAAAAATCAAATTCATAATCTCATAACTCCTTCAAAAATCAGTTTATAATCATGAGGAAAAAAAAGATACACTGTTGACTAAAAGGAGGAACATATAATGAAAATAATAGCTCGGGTGATCTTAGTCTTACTTCAACTCTAACGGTCTCAATAACTCATGAAACAGATTTAACTAAGTAGACACTTTTTTAAATGAAGTCTAGTACTCAAACATAAAATGAACAAGCTGAAGAATGAAAAGATCAGCCCATAGTATAAATAATCTGTTTAATACACGAGCAACACTTTCTGAAATATATATTCATTTTGGAGAAATGTGGAAGGTGATCATATAAGGACACTTGTTCACTGCTGCTTTTCTTTGAAACAACTAAGATACGGTAAATATTTTTACCGTTCGTAAGATGTTAAACGTACTGGTCATTCCAGGCTCAGTTTAGATTTTTCCTGACCTTCACAGAGCTTTATACATTGGTTCCCCTGAGAAAGGGATTCAATGTTCTAAATCAACCCTTTGTGTGCAGTTATTAAAATTTCAAAGAGACCATTCAGTACACTCTTTGCAGAACTACTCATTTTTCTTTCTCTGAAGAAGGTGTATCTCCATTCGTATCCCCTATCCGTGGCTTCTTCATCAATAACCTTAGAATCCCGTGCAAGTTTCGCATATCTTAAGGAAGGTGTCCTGGAGTTATATAGATACTAAAGAAATGGAATACTCAGCTTGAAGCTCAAAGGCATAGGAGTTTCGGTAGCTACCATACACATTTCACTTAGCAAACTTCAAAAAGAGGGTTAGCCGGAAAACATCAACTTAGAAGAGCACACTTTCATTTGAGGTGATGCCTATTATTCTTAGCGTTGCTACTGGGATGTGTCTACGTAATCCGACTAAGTTGGTCCCGATCTGATACGTGCAACTTTGAGGATTTTTATTAGCCTTTTGTTCAGCAACAAGATTTTAACGCCTGTTTGCGCGAGCCATAGACTTATTCTGAGATAAGTCACCTATGATATAGTTACAACAATGTTTATTGCTGTCGATACGCAAATCAGAGTAAGCAAAAATTCTTTAAGACTATCTATATCAGTATTTTTATGAACATATTGACATTCACACTTTGCTTAAAGAAGAATATTGAGGTATGCGTCATTATGCCTAAGTGCAAATTGCCCGATCCTAAATTCTGTGTAAATTAGAGGTACAATAAATTAACACATTATTTTTTGTATGATATACAACTTGAGCAATGTTGACGGAAACAGATATAACTTCGTTGCTATTTCTAATGAACTTTACATTTGCCTAAGCTGATTAAGGTGAATGTTCACAGCTGTAGAGTTTTCAAATATTTCCTCGTTTGGAAAGTTTTTACAATTAATGAACCCAAAGAGTTCTCTCAATATTAAACGATTAGCACTGGTTAACAGAAGCAATAACCTTCGTTATTGTCAAAATGTTTGTAAACAAACATCAATAGAGAGAATAAAATTTTTGATCTTTTAGGTCTAAATATTGTTTTAAAAAATTACTAATACTCTATGTACGTTTGACGATACCTTCCTTGGTTACTATAAAGAATACTAAGCAATGACCGTTGTTATTATCCAATTCCGCTTTGAGGAGCTGTTACGTACTAACACGCAGTAAGCATAGGTAAGCAGATAGAACTTGCTGCCTATTATACACCTCTGCAAAATTAGTTTCCTTATAAAATCTAGTTTAAATGTTAAGAATTGACATGCTAAAGGGATATTTACTTTTTTCGCTTTCTATCTCTCAGGTTTATTTAATGTTTGCTAAGATTCTCATTTGTTGTTTTGGGGTTTTTTCTTTAGATGGTTAACCAAATCAGAACTCTTAAAATATCCTACTCAAACTTTGGAAGATATGTATCGCCGGAATAAATATTTACTGAAATTTCCAAACTCTTGCAATGTATTAGTTTGTATCTAGGTATCTGTAGACTTATATGTCTACATGGACTATCTTAGGAAGGGATTCTATAACGAAGATTTCTCGGTATCATGCTTTTCAGTATCAGACTACGTTACATCTTAGTTCATACTTCATAGTTAATTCTAAGCATATATTTAACTCATGCAAAATGTTTGGAAGAAGAAAAAAAAACAAAAAATACAATGTTCGCGGTATAAATCACCGGAGAGTACGATGTATTTAGCTAAATTTAGGGTTTTGGTGCTTAGTTACCTAAAATCACATTATATGGTATCGATGCAGTAGCATCGATTTGCATAGAACTTGTTATCTAGCGCCAATCTGCTCCTGATACCTAAATTGGGCTAAGTAAAGCTTCCTTTATTGAAGTAACTGATGGCACTAACTGCACAGGTCTCTTGCTGGGTGAGATATTAGAGCATCTATTCCAACACTTGATAAGATGTGTTTGATGTCAGCTAAGCCGGAATAAATGTATTAGTATTATCTTTCTTTTCCTCATTTTGGGAGCTGTCTCTCTCTTTCCATACAAGTGTGGTGTATTTATCGCTACTTTAATATGCTGAAACTATCCATCTCGTAATTTCACTTTTTCAAATATTGTACGTTGAGCAATCCCTAACCATGGATTCAATTGACTGCATAGATAAGAAGTACTTCAAGTTATAATACATTGGTTTTCTCTTACTTGTATAATGCAATTCGTTATTATTTTTTTAAATTATAGAATAGGCGGAAGTTATAGAAAGATTTGGGATGAGGATATATCAATATGTCTTATCAAACTTTCATCGCCACAATCAAGTTCATTAATATAACCAAAATGGAGCTGGTTTTTCGGCTCAAATTGCTTCACCGCATCCATTATTTAACCTATATAGTATTTTTGTACCGCTCATACAATTTGTTTCTATTTTGATACAGCATAGTTTCATACTTTCCTGCTTTGAAAATGTTGTGGCTGCATGGGATCTCAATGGCTAAACTTACGCTACGTATCTCCAACTAGTCCTCGATTAAATGATAAGTAGTTGGTAACGAGGCTACCATTCTTTACTCTTATATTTTTTTCTAAAGTCCCGCCAAATTCGTCCTTATCCTCAGTAACTATCTTCAAAACTGGCTCTATAATAACATTTTGGAAATAAGATAGAGGTATGTTATATTGATAAGCCAAGATTTATTACCTTGTCTAATTGCAGATTATTCTCATTTGGAGTATGACATACATACCATTGAAATATTTGTTAAGAAAAAAATTATTATTTTTTATTTTGTATTTTCAACGCTGTATATACAAATAAATTCCGTTTTAATATACCCTTGTTTACTTTCGGGTCAATTTTCCAGAAGGTTTATTATATTGTGCATAGTTGTTGTATTTCAAACTAAGAAACTGTCACGAAAGAATTATGCGGCATCTTACAGGAGCTTCTTATCTTAGGTGTAAGTAATGCAGTTATTTTCGTACAAAAATTTAAGTAGTTTTTACTCTGACTACTTGCTTAAAATAGATAGTTATACATATTCTAGGTAAAGTGGTTGCTCGATTCATGTAATTTAGATTCTACGAGGGGATAATACCGGTATCTTACTGAATGTGTTTATTGAAGGAAGTAGCTAAAATGAAGTATCAAGCTCTTGTTTGCTCACCCATAAAACACAAGAATATTCTTAACCCTTTGGTAGAATAATATGGGTCTGTGTTACTGAATCCCTACAATCAGTTTCAGTAGGTATATAACTTTCTTGTTGAATACTTATCAAAGCTTAGAACGACGTAACATATAACTTCCTTCTGTTGGTAGCAATAAGACTTCTATATAGACAGTAACAAATATGTTATGAATGCACAGGCTCAAACAATTTGAAATTTGAGGTCCTCCCGCTCCATTTCGATATATCATCGTGGTGGTTAGTAACTACAAAAAGCTTCAGGGAAACAGACTTCTCTGACCATTCAGAAAGAGCCAAGATAAACATTGAAAATGAGAAAATACATTTAAGAAACATGTGTATACAAGGTTCAATTTGGTTATCAAAAGGGGGTATAATTAATTCCTGTTGTTTCTTATTATTACTCTTAAATTATATCCGTTACTTTGGCGTTCTATATATTCCAAAAAATTAGAACTAATGGGATTAAGCTCTACACGTGTAATAGCAAGTGCAGTCAGCTATCTTGGTACATAATAAATAATCCCATCTATAGTTTCAGATGCTTTACTCTGTTGTCAAGTATTTCCAGGAGAATTTAGTAAGAACCATCTCAATAATACTCGTCCATGGAAGTATAGAAATTTAAGAAAGAGAGAGATGGCCACCTAATTTCAAGCCTTAACACATTTTCGGCATGGTACCGTTGTTATCTTTAATCCCTGATCTTCTCATAGATGGAAATGCAAACCTGAGGTATAAGAAGATTGAAATTATGACACAAGTACAATATGAATATTGATAAACCTAGGTTCTGCTACAGAGCTAATCAATGTGTTCTATGGTCTCATTTCCTTTCATGTAATAAACGTTCCAAGAATGGCTAGGATAGCTAATTACAGAACAAAATCAAACCTTAGGGGCACCCGATATAAAACCATTGCAAAATAAGTTCCCATGTTTCCGAGTTCAAAATCCAGCTTTTAGATCATACCACTACTTGTTGGCAAACTCGTTAACATCGATTGAAGGTCAATGCTAAGAAAAGGAGCACCACCCTCTGAGTTTTCTGTCGCTTATTGAAAAATAAGGTCTCTTGCTCCTTGGGCAAATAGTATTCTGCAGTCGTTCGTGTTCTTTTGACTTTACTTCTTCTATTAAGAGTAGATAGGGGTTGAGGCTCTCCATGTACGAAAGGATTTAATCACATTTGATAGCGATAAGACCTCCAACATTTTGACAGGGGAGGTTTATCTTATTAATCAATGTTGGCTGATTTAAACTAGACTCTCCTAGGCCAAGAGGTGTGTTATCTCTTGATGAATCATATTTACTCGTGCTTTTCCCTATTGTGATTTTTATCCTAAATTTTTGTTATCTTAATATCCGTGTAATCCCTTCAACAGTAGAACACTTCAAATTAACTCCTAAATTAGACTGTACTTTCGAGAAAGGTGTCTCAGCTAACGAGAAATTTCCCGTTTTTATAGAGAATATTAGTGTTCATTTCTCGAACCGAGATGAGAAAGCATAAATCTGTATCCAGTGTTGTATATCCGAATAAAATGTCTATTTAACCATTACAACCCCAGTTACAGAGGTACTCTTAGAAAATAACTATTCTATTTACTCTATAATTTATTCATGCAGTTAACAATATGCATATCAAATAGTAAAGGTTAGACACAGAACATACGATGAATAAACTGTATTTAATATTCACCCCCAATTTTTTGATACGTACTTTATACTAGACTAATAGAAATACCGACGAGAGAATTGTATCAGAATTTTACATACGAGGAAAACCAACAGGAAACGAATACTCGTCAGAAGAGACAAGAGTTAAATAGTATTGAAACAAATGAAAGTTCAGAATACAACTTCTCAAACCATACCTTGCATGAACGAGCAACTCTTACGTACTTCCGATGGATTTCGTATATTCTCACTCCTTTATTTCACTTTCTTCATATGTTTATTTGCTGTTTCACTTGGGTTTTGGTTTGTTAAGCGAAAGGATCCATATTTAGAAAAAAGAAGCTTTTTTGATGCTTGTTTGATCGTTTTCGGTGGTCTTTGTAATTTAATCGCCACTTCTTTTGTACGCACAACTGCTGAAGAATTTAAAACCTCTGGTTTTGAGACCTATTCGTTCATTCAAAAGTGTGGAGTTGTTACAACTGTTTATAATTTGATTATTCCTGTTCTTCTTTCTGTACAATTCATTCGTGTTTTTCAATGGCTGCAAAACATAAAATTAAATGAAAGTTTATCAAAATTTCATGAAAAAAACTCACGCTTTTTCATGAAAGAAATTGAAACCAGGGCAACAGCAAAACCCAGTTTAACTACTTCCTCATTAACTACAACTTTTGATAAAGATAAATCAGAGATTATTGAACTAATGTTTTTTACAAGACGAAGAGTTAAAGTATTCTTACTACTTATTTTATTACTTATTTCTTTTATCTACGCTTTAATCCCAGCGTTCTATAGTTGTCCAGAAATGGGACTAACAGAAAAATGTAGAGCAAATGACGTATCAAATATATCAGTTATAACAATTCTATTCAATGGACTTCCAACTGTTTTATTTTTTTGGTTTTTCTATTTTGTTAGAAAATTGTCACAAAAATATCCAGACCCTTTTGAGTTTCTTACTGAAATAACTGAAGCTTTTTTTATTGGTACTGTTTTATCTTTGCTTTCTATAGTTTTGGTTGTTTTAGATTTTGGTGATATTTATAATGAAGAAAAACCATATAGATTTGATTATGGAGTTATTAGTGGAGTTGGAGTTATGTTGTTTGTTATTCGTTCTATTACTATTCCTGTATATAGAGTGTACAAGTTATCTCAACTTACAAAAGAGAAGAGTTTACACTTAGATGCACTTTTGAGCACCCCAACAGGTGCGAAATTTTTTAGATCACATCTTGTTTATGAATTTTCAGTAGAAAATTTAAATTTTTATGAAACAGTGAATGCATGGAAACAAAATTATAGAAAATTTATTAATCCAAAGAAATCTGCCAAGAATATTTATAACAGGTTTATTTCAGAGAAAGCTATGGAAACTGGTCAAGTTAATTTAAGTTACGAAATTAAAGAAACCATTAGAAGAAGAATTGAAGAGGAAAATGGGGTTGATGTCGATATTTTTGATGAAGCTCTTGAAGAGGTGTATATGTTAATGTCTAATGATAGTTACGGTAGGTTTCAGAATACCGAAACTTTCAAGGGATTTATGGGTACTGGAACTATAGAGAGTCCTAACAATCCGTCATTTTATGAAAGTTCCGGTCATCCTTTGTCGTTGTAGATCAGGGTAGTTTAATATTCTTTTGTGAACAGTATAATTTGACTGGATTTATTTGTATAATGTCATGAACACTGTTGTTATGGTCAATTCTTAATTCTTAGAGCTTTAAAAACTTATCATTTTGTCATTAATTACCAAGCAAAATCTGCATCAAAATTATCACGTTTTGATTTTCCATTTTGTATTGGTATACTAGTTTCCAGGCAAAAAGGAAGTTACTACCCAGCTGCTAGAATTTTTTCTAAAGAGATTGACTAGATCCAGGGTAAAGCAACGAACCAGTAAATAAAACTGTGCTGTTACCGTGCTTAACCAACTACATTCTTTCATTTTTCTCTCCAGATGACATCTTCATACGACTACTAGTTCATCAGCTTTAAATTTCATGTGGACACTGTGAAATAGGATTATCATTTCGAGCACTCTTAGAGCATTAAAAAAACAAGCTTTGTACACAAAAAAAAGTAAATCGAGAGCTGAGAAAAATTCTGGTTTTACCTATATGTTATGATTTCATAAATTTTCACAATCCCTCCCAAATACTGCTAAGGTAAAAACCTTGATGAACGAATACGGGTATGAAAATTCTCCGAGTACTAGAAGAGAACTAGGCACTTGATCTAAGATGCAAGATTCCGCTAAAGTTGGTTAAGCACTTATAATATTGTACGGCAGCACACTTATTTGCTGGTTATACGTTTCTAGGTTATGAGTTTACTGTTTTCTAACTGCTTTGCATAGCTCATATTTCACAAAAGAGAGACTAAACACCCCGTGCAAGCACATAAGAACTTATGGATCATAGATTTTAAGAGAAATAAGTTATTTCACAAAAAAAATAGTTTTGCATTAGCACATACTTTTGAAATCCAGAATTACTCACTCTCATCTCGTACTATACCATTTACACCTCACCTTCTAATTTCACTACAGCATTTTGACATCTGCCCTCTCTCTTCGCATTTGCTCACCTAATCTGAATGAACTACATTTGGCTGTAGGGTTTCCTATTATAAAAGGCTCAACAAAAATGCATATCTAAATAAATGAATTTAACCATGACTTTTACTATGCTTAGCTTTAATGGTTTAGAATTTTGTATAAGTAAGGTCTTTGAAAGGAAAAATGTATAACTTGATCTCGGGTTAGGATATGCTGACAAAGCAATAGGTAAATTCAGTGACTTTCTTGAAATGGCATCTTGCAGATGATTGATAGCTATTTGCTATCCCTGAATTAAACCAATCTCTATTTGCTGGTATCGGTCCTGAAGTTTAGAAATGCACAGTTGTCTAAATTCACTTAAAGAAAGTCAGCGTTTTTAGCATTTGTACGTGTCACTTTCTATATTGTCCTTGTTCGACAGAACTTAGTGTCATAGTTTATCTCACTACCATACATCCAGAAATCTTATGACAAGAATAACTATTTTCCTGCATGGTGTTGCTAACTCTTAGGCTAAAGGCAACATCATTCATGTTCTAGTAAATAATCCCAAGAAGTTTAGGAAGAGCTTGCCTGGCTATACCTTATGCGACAAGAACCTATGGATTCCCTATCAGCTGACCTGAAGCTGATAAAACTTATGAAACTTTAAATAAAGTTCCTAATCATTTTTCGAAGAAAATATGCACAAATGATGAGACAAATTGCTTAAGACTTTTCGGATTTTTATTTTTCTAGTTAACAGTATACAAAGTAGATGAGCTTCTTTTCACATATAAAATCTAACCTCTTGGGTTTCGATAAGCTCTTTCCTTTAAATAAACAAAATTACTTAGCGGAGCTAAAGCTAGGGTAAGCTCCAAAGTGCATAACATGCCATTGAGACTAGCTCCCCTTTATGTATTATCTTTTTTATTCTTTTTTTTGTTGTTCAGTCTTTTTTCTTGGTCAGCGACTTCTTGAAAATCTTATTAAATTGTTTTCTTGTTGTATTGTTAACGCTTATCTATTCGATTTATATCTAGAGACTCCACTCTATAAGCATAACAAAGCACTGATTCATTAATCATACTTCTTTTTAGGGGTTGAATTTGAATTATTGATAATACATCAATAAACTTTCCGTAGATATTTTTTATTGATGATCAATAAAATTGACAATACTTTTTTGCTTGATTATTGATGATGAACTAATAGTCATTACAAAGTTCAATCACATGGCCCTGGGTCAAGTATCCAATTTTTGTTATTGTATCGTAGAATAAGCTGTGTAAAATGGCGACATAGACTGAAATGATCCAAGAGTCGGGCAAGGTTGGCTCATGCGAGCCATTTTTTGCAGTCTGTCACATGGTGTCAACATGAAATAGTTATTTCCGCCATCTGAGAAAAGTTCAATTTACCTGATCTTGTATTGATAATCAATTAATAATTAGAATATAATAAAAACTGCTTGATAAGAATTTAAGATTGCAACTCTATTATTGATAAACAAATCTGAAATAATTGTCAGTAAATCACTTTCTGGTTTAATCCAATCCGATATATACTTCTAATCTATTTATAGAAAAGCTGACATAAGCATAAGAATACTCAAATAACACTCGAAAGTAGTATGCCTCGAAAATGTTCTGAAACTACATAGAATAAAATCAATTCTGTCTTCTTTTTCAAAATAATTTAAGACTGTACTCTTGGCTGTAGCTTGGAAGAATTATGTACCCAGGCAACTATCATTACTAGGGACATAGTAGAACTCTAGTCTGCCAGTGCCTCAGCTAGTAGTAAATAACTAATGAATGAGATATTGTGGCTTGAAGAACAGAGACATTAACGCTCGAATGTAGTTTATTTACTTTTAAATTCTTCCTGTTTAAAAACATATTTACATAGGTGCTGTAATGTCCTGCTCCGTAATTTTCAGAAGATTTGGGAGATAAGCGACTTCTGTTCTATATTACTGTTTTGAATTATTGTATTCTACGAAAGGTTCTTGAAACTTCCGGAAAATATTCTCCTTTTAGAGAGGAGAGCAATTATAATAGTTTGTATACTCTCTTGCCTATCTAATTAGTGCTTCGACGATAAGTACTATTCTTTTTTGCCCGAAGGATACCAATCATCAATCAGCAAAGGCGAAAACCTTCATATTAGTTGCCTGCCATATTAGCCCAGCTTTTCCGATGTTTTAGCACTGATCAGAGGAACAGAAATAACTTTCATGAGTAGATTATTCAGTTAAAACGATTTTTGGGTTACATTTTTTTTGAATATGTAAAATATTTTCTCTTGACTTTCTTACATAGTAAAAGCATCGTGAATATTTTGTATGTTGATTTCGGAGTATGAAGTGGGGTGAAAAGTACAAAACTGATGCGGAAATAGGAAAATGGATAAAAGTAAATTATCACTCGTGAAATAATATTCATAAAACTGGACTAATTAACAATAAATATTTTGTAATACAGGAAATCAAATTTTCTTAAATACCCAAAGAGCTGCAAAAATGTTGTTTTCGTAAGTTTCATATACTATTCTCTTGTAGAGCTATGGCACATATTTATTATACAACGGAGATGAAGAGGGTAGAGTGGTATTTTATTAGCGAAGTTTCCTTTTAAGCATATTGACATATCCGTTTGTCCTGGTACTTAGAATAAATGAAATTACTGGCAGTAGAAGCTGCAATATCCAACTAGCATATTTTCACAGCAACGTTATCTTCAATATATAACGAATGTTGTACGTAGATTTTCTGCCGAATTGATAGAATATTCAAACATATTGAATCTGATATCTAGAATCCTATTTCTAACCTTTGAAATATTCTAAGAAAGTGTAAGTAAAATAAGTTTAGACGCTGAGACAATGATAAGCGCCATGAAATTATAGCTAAATACTGTCTACTAAGCGTATTTAAATCCCAGAATACCAAAAAAGTTCTATTCATTTAATTTTACATAGCAAAGAATTTTCTCGTGACAAGAACCTTAGAAAATGGGAAGCAGGTGTCATATTTTACGGAAAATCTAATAACTTCAAGGTTCAAACTATACACAGAGACTCGACTACGTATGGAAGAATATGATGTATTGAAAATGTTTTTCTTCCATATCACAAATAAAGCTAAAACGTCTGTAGGACACTGTTCAGATAATTCGAGCCCGATTATTTTGAATATTGGAAAAATGAAACTCTGAAGGGTTCACTCTCTTTTTACGGTTACAGTTAAGGATGGTCTTGCCGTAACTACCAAAGTGCTTTATGTTTTCCTGTAATTGATGTCAAGCAACTCCACTCAATTTCATAAATAAGCTTCATTAAGTTGGTGTAAACGCAAAAATATCAAACAGCTACAGTATGTTATGTATTAGTGATTTTGATTATATCCTGATAGACACACGTTTATGAGTCTATGGTTTCACATAATCATTTCTGTTTAATTTAATCTATGATTACTGGTTAGCTGTTATCAAAAAATCTTGAATTAAAGCGGGGAGCTATATATCATTGGTAAAGGTTCAATTGAAAATACAATATTTTGTCATAGGGGTAAAGCTCTTAACTTAGTTCATGTTTCAATTACTTTTCTCGTCAAAGTTAAGCAAGTTCCTCTCTCTCGCAAGGTATAAAATTTCTCTTAGCAAAACGAATTGTAGTTCCACAGATAGATGTGATATTATGATAATAACATAGTCATTATATTCCCAAACTTTTTGAAAATATGTGTAGACTTATTCATTTTATTGGGGCCTAAAACATATTATAGATAGCCCACCAACTCAACTCGTACAAGTTACTAGAATTAGCCATACTTTATTTCCTGACTTGTGATAAATATAATTTCAAATATTTACAGTTACATTACTAAGTCAAGCAAGCTGAACGGGTAGTTTACTTGTATCCACATGTCGAAACTGGTCGTCAGATGTTGTATCTGTATTGTCTCACTTGTGTAATAATTCTCTTTAACTTAGCCTAAACCAAGCGTCTATCTGTAACAACTTTCTTTTATAGTTTGTTCTACTTGGTTGTGTGAACATAGATATCTGCATGTAATGTCCATATAGATCATGTTATATTTATTAGCACAATGGTAGTAATGTATTATTTGGTTTACTCAGCTGGCGATTCTTGTCGTTGTTCTTGTCCAATGAAAACAATGGTGCATTTCTAATATTTATCAGCGAATAAAAATAATGTCCAATCAACACATCTGTAAGAGACAATGAATGTCCTTTCTTCAATTTAAACATATCAAACAAAAGTAGCAAAATATGTCTAACATAAAGAAGTTTTTGAAGATTTCACTGGTTTTTTGTGTATTAAAAATAGTCTCTAAACTACTAGAAGCTCAGAGAAGAAAAAGACATCTGCTAAGGCTACCCTCCTTACCAGTTGACAAAGGAAAAAGGTACAAACTGAACCCAATGCAAACTCTAAAAACAGTTGCCGATAAAACTGGGAACTTTGATATCACCCATAGAAACGTTCAGAAGCATGTCTACAGGCTAATCCAGCAAGTATATTCTCATTTTATCTTACTTCTCAGCTATACCGAGAGCTGCCAAGTGCTCCGTTCATAGTTTGTTGGAATATAAATCCTTTTTTTACTCTTTTTAAACCTGAGGCAATAGTTTTGATAAAAGATCCAGCTATTATGCGTGAATTGACATCTGCGAAGATGATGTCCAAGTTGGACAAAGGAACCTCGTACAAAATTGCAGAACCATTACTTGGAAATGGTGCGTTCAGGGCAACGGGATTAAGTTGGCATGATCAAAGTTTAGCTCTGAATAAAGGTTTGAATGAACAAGTTATGAGAAAACAAATTCCAGCGCTTGAGAAAACAGCATCAGATTTGGTATTGAAGTTACAGCAGTCCGTAAGCGCTGAAAGAGATGTTGATTTGTTCGAGGTAATGTTGCAGACTTCGATGGATGCGTTGTGTAGAATCGCATTTAACTTTGAAATGGGTTGTTTGAAGGCAAGAAATGCGGATGAAGCACCTTTATACAGCGACTTTAACACTATTCTTCATACGCTTCAGAAGAGAATTAGAGCACCATATTTACACTACACAAGATTTCTCCCTACAAAAGAGAATCTTCTTTTTAATAAAGCAATAGAAAGTTTGAACTCAACTGTTTTAGATCTTATTGCGAAACGCAGGGAAGAGAATAAACTGAAACTGAAGTCAAAAGAACCGAGTGATTTACTTGATGCGTTACTTTGTAGTAATCTGGATGAAAAGTTGATTGTGGATAACTTAAAAAATGTTCTTTTCGCTGGACATGACACTACTGCTTCTGCAATGACATGGGCGGTTTATTTACTGGGAAAGCATCAAAACGTTCAATTAAAGTTGTTTGCTGAGTTGAAAAGACACTTGGGCTCCAAATGGCGGAGTATAAATTTTGCACAATTGAAAAATTTGAAGTATTTGGATGCCGTGATCTTAGAGGTGTTAAGAATCTACCCATCTGCTTCATTTGCAAGAAAAGCAAAAGAAGATATTGAAGTTGCAGGTTACGTGATTCCAAAAGGGACTGATCTTGGATTTTCTCCGTACGTGGTTCAAAGAGAGGATTTTAACTTTAGTCGCGCAGAAGAGTTTTTACCAGAGAGGTGGCTCAAGACAGATGAAGATGTTGATCTTGCTTCAAGAGTCGGAACAGTTTCAGTTCAAGAAAATTTTTTTACATTTGGTTACGGAAAAAGAAGTTGTGTTGGAAAAAGACTTTCTGCTTTTGAACTTCGAGTGGTTTTGATCCACATCGTGATGAACTTCAAAATAGAGTTGAGTAAAAACCCACACCAAGAGTTTCAAGAAACTCCTTGGAGTAGTATGACTTTGGTTCCAAAGTTTCTCAAAGTCTCTTTTAGTTCTAGATCTTAAGTAAACTGCTTTTTCTAGTGAAACCAGTGTGTTAACTCTTAACTTCTTATTCACCACCCCTTTTGCGTAAGCTGCTTATATTCTCAGTCATTAAAAACCGTTTGTCCTCAAGAAGGAGTTTAAGAACTTTCCAGGGTCAAGTTGATATCTGTAAACACGTGTGTCCATGGTTTTACCTTCTTCTTTCTTGTTACCAACTTTATGTCCGCAGAATAGTAGTCTTTTTGGAACACTTTCCGGGACTAAAACGCGAAAGGAACAAAGAAATGGCAATTTTGTCATGAAATGCTTCAAAAAAAAATTAGAAAATAATGTTCAATTAGGGTTCCAAAGTTCAGTCCATTGATTCTATATTTTTTTCAAAACAAAGTGACCTTAAGCAAAACCAAACTCTAAGAATGGCTCCCCAAGTTTGTTGTTTCTCACCAGTCAAAGAGGAAGATGAGAAAAAAGTAATTTATACAGAAAACGGTGAGCCAAAAGTACGTTTCTGTTGCTTTGTTACTTTTCAGGTGTACTTTCATCGCTGGTTTGTTCTTGCTGCATACACTCTAGGTGCCTTCATGTGGAACTTTGAGTGGACAAGATATGTTCCGATCACTTCAGAGTATGCACTGTATTACAATACTACTAACGAGTATAATCCAGATGAAGGTGAACTAGGAATTGATTTTCTTAGTCTAAGCGCAAGTTTTAGTAACATCATCGCCTACCCTATTGCAGGCTTTCTCATTGATCAGTATGGATTAAACATGATTACTCTTGGAGCTCTTGGACAAACTATTGGCTGTTGGATATTTTATCTTGCTTTTCAAAACTATCCGTTAGTTGTGGCTGGTAGGTTAATTACAGCAGTGAGTGGACCGTTAAACTATGCATCCATCTTAAGATTGTCGACTCATTGGTTTGCACCGAAGGAGAGAATTCTCGCAATATCTTTGGCTATTTTTGTTTCGACTATTGGAGGTTCTTTAGCATTACTTATTCCACCACTTTACAAAACAGGAGATGAAGAGTTAAGGTTAGATTTAAAGAGTTGTGATGAAGATTTTATTAAAGATGTAGAAGAGTTGAACCTCAGCACTACACAGTGTATTGATGATGCAGATGACAGTTTCTGTTGTGCAGCACCTACAGATATTGAGGGAATCAATCTGTTGATTGCTGTTTTAATGTCTGGCAATCTATTGTATACATTTTTAGTTGTCAAAGATTCTCCTCCTACACCTCCTGCAGTGTCTGCTCAGGTAAAGTCATCCATGGGTTTTTTACCTTCTTTAATCCACTGTTTCTCACATATCAACTACTTCTTAATCACTTTTGCTGACTTTTTAGCTTCTGGAGTTGTTCTTGTAGTATTTAATACGATCTCAAGGTTGTTTCCCTCAGATGTAGCTGATATTGCAATTTGGGTCTCTGCTCTTGCAATGCCTTTGGCGCTTCCACTTAGCTTTGTGGTATCAAGAATTCTTGGAAAAACTGGAAAGTTTTACGATGTAGCTGCTGTTTGTTATTACCTTGGGTTTTTCACCTGGTGGATGGCCGCTCTTGGTTTAGCTCTAGGAGGTAATTTTCACTACATGCTGGTAGTTGGAGCTTCTGCAGCAACTCTTTTGTACCTAATTTGGCAAGTTGTTGTCTTTGAATTGAAACTCGAATACGTTTTTGTTGCTGATTACGCTCTGCAAGGTATAGTTGTGGCGACCGATCGAACTTTGGCAAATCTTTCGACTCTCATCTTCCTCTCGAACATTCCTCCAGAAAAGTATGATGGACCTGCGATGAGTGGAAGGATGTTTACATTTGTAGTTGGAGGAGCTGTATTTGCCGTAGCGGTAATTATAGTTGCATTTTTACCGCACAAAAGAAGGTACTTGCGCGCAAAAGTTGAAGCCGAGTTAAATATAAAACAAAGCTCCCCTGATGGTTTTAGTGCTGAAGATGGGAAGAAGGAAGTAGTTGCTAAAAGTGTGGTTGTTGATCTCAGCAACGATATGGAAACCAGCTCTAGTAAAACAAGGAAAAATATATCAAGAAATGACGAAGAATCCAGTAAAGAATCGATTTAGGTAGAAGTATAATTATTAATATTAGGTTAGCTATTGCAGTTCTTACAACAGTTTTTTGCCACGTCGACTACTCATTTTCTAACGGTTTTGTTTTGCTGTTCCAGCGAAAATAGAATATTACTTTTCAACCGTTTAGGAGGGATGAAAAATGAATAACATAAAAGTTGAAATTAACGAAGATATTGGAAAACCGATTGTAAAACCCAAGCTGAGACTGAAAAGAGATCAGGTTCAACGGAATCTGACAAACCAACAAGTGAGTAACTTGAAAATAAAAAATGTCAAGGAAGAAAAGGATTCTAAGGAGAAACAAGAGATTTTTTCTGTATGCGGAGTTGAAATACCGTTTCCTCCAGGGAAGAAACCCTTTGAGTGCCAAAGAATATTGCTTCAGAACATGATGAGAGCTATGCTGAAATCAGAGCACGCGTTGCTTGAAAGTCCAACAGGGACTGGGAAGACATTTGCCTTGCTTTGTGGTGCCCTTGCTTGGCAAAAATCTGAACTTCTGAAAATCAAGGAGTCAAAACACTTAAAAAGCGAGAGAAAAGGTTTGAACAAGGAAAACAATCAAAATGTTTTAAATGCTACAGTTTTGCTGAACGTGTCCGGCCAGAAAACGGTACCTCAGAGAAAAAGGCGCAGGTTCGCCTTTGGAGACCCTTGTAACACAAAAATATTTTTTGTTTCTCGAACACATTCCCAGCTGGTATATTAATTTATTTTTTCTTACTGCAGGATCAAGTGCTCAAGTCTTTGAAGAAGTGTCCCGAAGAGTACCTAGTGGGAGAGCACCTAGGTGAAAAAGGGTATATCGCGACAGTCTTAGGCTCTCGAAACCACCGTATTTCTATCTCCTATTTTAGTACTAGTATGCATCAATGAGGCGGCGAAAAAGTCATTATTAGGAGTTAACGAGGAGTGCAGCCGGATGATTAAGAACTTCAATGCTAATGAGAAGCATTCCTGTCGACATTACTCAAAATACTACTACAACAATAGTGATGCAAACAAGCGCATAAATTCATCTGCTAAAATGGCTGTCAATCAGTCCATTCTAAGTTTCTTTCCTAGTGAATGCAACGAGGAGTATATACGTGAAGAAATAACGGAACATATTACAGATATTGAAGACCTAGTAACTGAGGGAAAAAAAACAGGTGTTTGTCCATACTTTGCTTCTCGTGAGAAAATTCGCGGTGCTCATTTGGTAATGCTGCCATATAATTATTTGTTTTCACGCCGATTTCGAAAAATGCTTGGTATTGATAGGTACTTGAAAACATCTGTTATAATTATCGACGAGGCTCATAATGTGGAAGAAGTTTGCTGCCAAGTAAATAGTTGGTCAGGAACACTTCAAACCATTCAGGAATCACTTGCTGTTCGAAAAGCTGCGGCTCACGTTGGGACAAAAGAACACTACGCGAACAACAGGTTTATTGCGGAAATGCTACGGAAGCTGGTTGATTGGGTTTCATCAATTGGTTTCCCTACTGGAACCAAACAGGATGATAAACTGTTTACAGGTGAGTACTTTGTTAAGATTCTACAAAGTATAGGCATAGATCATTCTTCTTTGTCTAAACTATATAAGTTTGCTCTGGATGTTGAAGACATGAATAAAAACATAATAGAGTTGTTGAATGCATTGAGCTCTATCACAAAGCCTTTAACAAAACCCTCTGCTGAGAAAACTGCTTGTAAACGACCGATAAAATCATTCTTGAATGCCGAAGATTTTGTTGTCTTGGTTCACATGGATAAAGAAAAAACCTTATTAAATCTGGTCTGTGTTTCAGCAAGATTAGCATTTACTGACATAAGGGTAAAGGCCCAGACCTTGGTTCTGGCAAGTGGTACGTTAGCACCGTTGAGTTCGTATGCTCAGTCGCTATACACTAGATTCGCCTACACAATGCAAGGGAGCCATGTCGCAGACATAAAAAGTTCCCTGCGAACCATTTGCCTGCCTAAGGTGACTCTAGGCCATAATGAAACATTTACGTTTAATTCCTCCTCTATTCACAAGGTCAAGTCTCTGCTTCCAACCTATGTGAAGGCAGTCGCAAGGAGTTTACTAATGTTGTTACCCGAAGTTCCCATTTCTTCAGGAGCCCTCGTCTTTACAACTAGCTATAACATGCGAGACAGGATATTTCTTGCTGCAAATGCTTTGTTGAAAAGAGAACAGTCCTACCAGAATTTAAAACGTACTGCACAACTTTACAAAGAAGAACACGTTTCCTTGTTTAAGCGAAACATCAAGACTAAGGCTCATATACGCAATATGATGTTTGGGGTTTTCAGAGGGAAAATGAGTGAGGGTGTCGATTTTATTGATGATGAGTGTCGGATGATTGTTCTAGTTGGTATTCCATATCCTGCATTATTTGAGCCTATGACAAGAGCAAGGATGTGGTTGAGTAATAGGAACAAGTTAAGCACCGAATGGTATAGTGCTAGAGCCTGGCGTGCAGCAAATCAGGCACTTGGGCGAACTATAAGGCATAAAGATGATTATGGAGCTGTAATCTTGCTAGATGACAGATATATGAAAGAGGCGTTCTCAGCCGGCGGGAAACTATCAAAATGGATAAGACCTTCTATAAAAAGATGCGAATCCTTGGAAAACTGCTGTTTTGAACTTAAAGAGTTCTATGCTGCACATTAACAACAGTGACCTTACCTAAAGATTCAGTGCCATATATTTCGTCTGCAAATAGTCATCAATGCCATACTTAGAACCTTCCCTGCCATAACCACTTTCTTTAACTCCACCAAATGGCTATAATTAAACAAGAGAAAAATGTACAGCCACTTCAGTTGAAATAACACCTGTATTTACACCAACCATGCCATATTCTAATTCTTCTTTAACCCTGAAGACTCTTCCTACATCACGAGCGTAAAAATAAGATGCAAGACCAAATGGGGTCGAGTTAGCCAAATCAATGGCCTCTTCTTCCGTCTTGAAAGTAGTAGCAGCAACAATGGGTCCAAAAATTTCTTCATGCGCTATATCCATGTCCTTTTTAATATTACTAACAACAGTGGGTGGGAAGAAGTAACCTAAGATTAAAAAGGACATTAGCATACCATTAGAGGCTGAGGTGGTTGTTCCTGCTTTATGGATCATACTTGCGCCTTTCTTGACAGCTAAAGAACAAAGAAGAACAAGAACATACCATCCTGAAGTAAATTATTGCATTTAGCTACTGCGTCATTAGATATCAAGGGGCCAATTGTAACTAAAATTATGAAATGAGGTAAACCTACCATCATCTTGAAGTCCATCTCCTACACGAAGAGCTTCAACCTTATGTTTAAAGATCTGAAAGAATTCATCAGACACTTTTTCATCAATAAAAACTCTATTCGCACAAACACATGTTTGTCCTGCATTTCTAAATTTGCTCGCCATTAAACCTTCAGCAGCGCTAAAGATTTCATTACACAATAAAACGTACGCCTCCAAATCCGCATCATCAAACACAATGAAAGGGGCATTTCCTCCCAACTCAAGTGAGAATTTTTTCAAAGTTTTGGCACCTTGCTCAGCTAACAGTTTTCCTACAGGTGTGCTTCCTGTAAAGCTAATTTTCTTTACAACTGATGATTTCATCCAAGCTTCAGAAACAATTCTTGCATCATCCTTCCCGGCAAGAAGAATATTTACTACACCCTTACAAACTTCCTCCATCCCACATCTTTTTGAAGCTTCTTCAAAAAGTACACCTAAAGCTAAAGCAGAAAATGGAGTTTCAGCAGCTGGTTTAATTAAAGTGGTACATCCCGCAGCCAAAGCAGCAGAAAGCTAAACTAAACAAAAAAGAAAAAAAACTTTTCTGCTTAACATAGCATTTGGAAAATTCCACGGTGTAATTATTCCACACACTCCAATTGGTTCCTTTGTAACTATAATTCTCCTACTGGAAACTGGATCAGGAATTGTGTCGCCGTAAATTCTTTTTGCTTCTTCTGAAAACCAGTCGAAATATGATGCACCGTAAAGTACTTCACCTAAAATAATAAAATAAATATAAATAACCTTTGGCTTCTGCCAGTGGTTTGCCGCATTCAATAGTCAGGATCGTTGCAAGGTCCTCAATGTGCTCTCGGTGTAAATCCCCGATTGTTCTCAACAGTTTGCTTCTTTGTGAACCTTAGTAATAAAAAAATATATATATATAATACCAGTTGTCTTCTTGAATCTTTTGAAAGCTGCTTGTGCTTCAGTAATAGAAGAATCGATTTCTCCAGAAGTGACTTGTGTCATGTTCGCCAAACTCTCAAGCGTAGAAGGGTTTTCGACAGGGAAGCTCCGATCATTCAACTCATTTGACCATATACCGCCAATAAAGCTGGTGGATCTAATGAGTTCGTGGTTTTTTACCAGATTGATAAGTTTTGGGGATATTGTTTGTGAGAGTTTGTGCATATCTTTTGTTTTGGTTGTATTTTCACGTTCCAAATCTGTTCCTGAGCAATAGGGCCATATGGCCCGACTCAAATCATTTAAAGATAACATATTTTCCAAACTTAGTTCTGCTATAAAGTGCAGGATAAAAAAAACAATTAGTATTAAGATATATAAACAAAAAGTTTTAATAAGAAACAACTACAAGTTAGACTTTATGACTTTGTTTTCCACTAACATTATAGTAATTAAGAATAACTGAGAATTTTGACACTTCACATATACTTGTGGCCAAATCGAGATAAGAAGAAAAACATTAATTACACTTTCGTTGGAAAAAGTTAATCAAATCGCTGTATTAATCAATCAAGGATTTATTTGCTGGTTTTCCTAGAGCTTAAACGTAATGATTCAGACCATCATGTGGTGTTTAGGGAAGATATAATCTGATTTCCGATCTTCCACTTGAGTAAAGAGGACTAATCCGTCATTGAACAAGAATCCGAAATAATTGCTTTGACTTCTCTGACTATATTTGTCCATGCTATTATGGAAACGAACCAATAATTTTCTTAGTTAGTCCTCTAATAGAACTAAGTGTTACCTAATGTTCTCAAGGAAACAACCATGACTTGTTCTTGAGTAGATGAGCAAACTGAACTTTAATATGGTTTGAACAAAAAAAAAATATATTTTGAAGGGAAATGCTAAGGGTTCTAATATTTCTTTACTTTGAAAAATATCAACTCCAGCTAAAATGTTTTGTGCCTTTAAGTTTCCGCAAATTCATAACAATAAGTAATTTTATCTGCTGACTTAGAACTAGTGAAACCTAGATGATTAAAAATGCCTATACTTACTGCAGTTTAAATAAAGCAAAGGCTTGGGTTCTTTCTTCTTAAAATGAACAGCTTAGACTAAAGGGTTCTATTTGTTTTTTTTCATGTTTTTCATAGAACTACTTGACTCTTTAATCTAATAATAAGTGGAAACCAAACTCAGTTCATTATATTTATCTCTTTGCCAGAAAAATTATTATTCTAAGCATTGTACTGAAGGATAACATTTCTTAAATTCTTACTTGGACAAGCTCAGGTTGTTGTTGGTAATCAGTATCAGCAAGGGGAATTTTCTCGATTGTAATTTCATATCTCTTTCATGTTATTCTTGATTGGCGGGAGTTTTCTTTACTATCTCATTTCTCCCACTGTCTTGTTTTCTTATTTTGACTTTTTAGATTGCTTCAGATTTAAGCACCCTATACATTGCAATATTGGGCTATTACCCTAGAGGTCTACTCAGTACTCTACATACAGGTTAACTATGTAAGTATTATAGATGGCAACTTGAACCTAACTACAAAGGTAGTAATAAAACTATGCTTAACTACGTAGTAGTACAGAAGTTAAACCCCCTTTTCTAAAGAAAAATAAATAAAATAAATGTATTAGAGTGTGGTTCCTTATATTTGTGTTGCTAGAAAAGGAATTTTAGTGAGAATATGAAAATATGGTAGAAGTTCCTGCTCAAAATCCGTTTCGTGCAATCTGAGGCATAAAAACATCAGTAGCCAGCTTTATATGTGGCAAAAGGGAATTGACAGTCGAAATTGATTTCCATGTAGTTGTTAGCATTTACACCTCTATCGTAATATATAAATATTGATTTATGGCTTAACAAGAAGTGGTCACACAGGAGTTTGAAACAGAACACTCCATTAACACTTTCCCTGAAATATTGCAGGTAAGACAACTGCCCAACCTTGGAAGGAATTCAAACTAACCTTCAGCAAGAGCCGATGCGTGACACAAGAACTGGTATCAATCTGAAATGATGTGCACTCTAGCTTGATAAATAAGACCGCATTAAATGATGAGTCTGCACTTCCAGCGCGGAACACAAACCCCGAAAATATATTAAAGGGTTGTTTACTGGCTATACTGTACCACAAGTAAATAGATTCTTGCTTGTAGTATGGAATGAAAAAATATTTCTGCCTTATTGTTATCCCTCAGTTTAAGATATAAGAATTGCACCATTCGGTAGGAATATTTTTGGCATAAACTGAAGTGTGAAGTTCATCCTTATAATTTCTGTGCAATTGATCCAATATTGAAGGAAATATCCAGGAATGGGAAGGCAAGACATTTCATATCATGCTATTTCTCGCTAACTCGACTAATTATTTATCACTAATCACATGGTAATACTTATTTGCAGTTATCGAGGGCCACAGGGGGTGGAAAAAACTTTAAACTCACCCTGGGTAACTGAGAGTGGGCTTAAGAGAGTTTATTAACCCAGGTTATTTAATTAGGTTTTGGTGTGTTGATTAGTACCGCCTTAGCAAAGTTCAATATCCAACACAAGTAAAGAACAACGTAAGGTTAATAAGCGTATCATAAAAACAGTATGTTTATTGGAAATGATTTATTAAAATCGTATTGGGATAAAATTTCTTTTATTTTCTTCATGGTTACTGGAGATACTGCCTAGATCATTCTAGTTTATTATTTAGTATATATCTTAATTCTTAATAATAATCAATATACTTGGAACAGAGGAAGAATTACTTGTTAATAATCAACAGCTGAAATATCTTTGTGAATAACAGAATTAAGAGAATAATCCTTTAGTCATGACCAATTTTCATCATAGCTGGTGCCTAGTATCAGGGGCTCGAGGTTTCCTTGAGAAGAGAGAAAGTGACAATTAGAAGAATGATTGAGAACATGAATCTAGAATTAAATATAAAGTGAATTTGCGGTCTCCCATGGCTATAGGAAATGTATATAACTAGGAGAGTTATTAAGCTTGGCATAAAAGAGTTCATTGGATTTTAGAAAATTGCCACATGACTCTACTAACTATCTTCTTTCTTCGTACTCGTAAACAATAAGTACTGTTTTTGAGTAAATAATTCATTTCTTTATGAGCTTTATCAGTACCATGCAAATTTATTAGCTAGAATTCCAAAGAAGGAATTTCCATATAATGCTTCCAGATAGTAGTTCAAGAATTGTATTGAGGCCTTGGTTCTTACCTCCTTAAATCGCGAAGAAATGGCTATTTTTCATAGCGTTTAGTCGACTTTGGCAGTTAAGCTAACCCTCGGGTTGGCATGAGCTATTCTTTTACCTATTAAGGCGAAGTAGTATATAGCTTAACAGGATTCATTAGTAAAATTTTTGTGGTTTGATCATTGCCTCTTGACTCAGCATGACCAGGTTATGTTATTAGAATAAGGATTTGCCGATTTAGTATAGTAACTTACCATCCAAAGTCTGCTCATCCTTGGAAAGTAGATTGCTTGCTAGGGGGGGGGGGATAAATATGTAAGAAGAACTTATTCCTTGTTCAATTTGTTACCCTTATCCCTTGAGAGTCCATGAACTTTATAAGAAGAAATTTGCTGTTGATAAACTCCATTGAAGGGGTACGCCGCAGAAGATATCTTCAATTGTTTGATTAATTCCTTATCGAGATGTGGAGTTTCTTTTTCATCCATGTTGCATTCATTTGATGCAACTCATTTTTTTCTTTAAGATAAGAATCTAGATGAGAAGATACAAGTGCCACTGTATCAGAACCAATGCCTCGTGGAACTTAACTTATCAGGAAGGCAAGTGGCTTCACATATAAAGCATATGCATTTTTTGCAGGCCTCGACTTCAATATTCAGCAGCAGAGTTTACGCAGCATTTATAGCTGAGTATACTCTTATTAGTTCAGCTAAATGAGTTTCCTCTAGGCATATTATTATTTGCAAAATTCGTGATGGTTATAATAGTTATCAAGAAAGTTGTCCGAAGGAGTCTGGAACCTTCTGGCCCGCAATAAGTATGCTTCAATGAAGCTCTCTTCGCTACAATGCTTTCATATTACATTTCTGATTGAATCGCTGCGTTCAGACAAGAGTGGGTAAATCAATGTCTTCTAGTTTACCTCCGTCTCTTTTCAACGGGATCAAACCATTTTCTGATACTATGCATTAACTTGGTTTATTTCAGGCAATTAATATCTCGGACTCAGTTATAGTCTTCATTACCATGAAATAATGGTTATTCTTACTGTTTTGCATTTCACAGTAGGAAAATTCTTTTCCTGTTTTGTAATCTTATTCTTGTATTTTTTTACCTCTGATATCCAACTTTTCTTGCTTACCGAAATATTATCCGAATACTTCCGACTCTATATAATTTTTCTAATAAAATGAAAAATACTCATGAGCGACCAAAAATCGATTGGCTTTAAGCTTATGAGAGAATTACCCTGATTACATACATGTTCTAGAATAATATACTATGTTTTGACCTTGTATAACTTATATGAAACAATCATAGAGCGTATCTATTTTTTTGGTTTTGATTACAGACAGGTTTTCTTTTTCTATTTCTATCTTATGTGAGCATATTGTTCGTTTCGACCATATAAAATAATAAGCCGAATACAGCACAAACCAAACAGCGCCAAAAACCGAATAAAAAGCATCTGGAAGATAGAACTGAACAGCTAAAAGATCAACATGCAACGTAGAAATACCCCGTGGGGCTCATAATCGGCCTTCTGGAGCTTGGATGTAGATAAAAACACGTCGAGAGAGGAATACACAGCTGGAAACGTAAACCTTGGACAAAAATCGCTGCGAATCATCTAATTGAACGTCTTGAACCATCTGGCTACATATCATCTTGCATCTGGAGCACTGGATCACTTGAACTGGCACCTTCCGGTCTTTTATAGTCGTGATTGTTGTTTTCTTTTGTTTTTGGATTGAAACTTTGGGAAATCAAGCACAAGAATCAAGATGTTATTGGAACAAAACTGATCCTCTTGCCCAAGAACACCTATTAATGGAAAATACCGTAATTACAGTAATAGTTTTACTGTAGAGAGTATGGGCAAGGCTGCAGGCTCGTGCGGGTTAGGTCCTCGGACTCAATTGGCACTGCCACGGAACTCCATTAAAATCATATCTAATCTAATAAGTCGAAAAATCCATTGAAATTGCCCAAAATCTAGGCGTTGGAATCTTAATAATTAATGAAACTCATTTTGCTTATCAACGTTTTTCTCTGCTCTGCATGTATAGTTCCATTTAGTCCAAATTCAAAGGAAAGAAGAATTTTGGTTAATGAAAATGATTCAGGACTGAATCATGGTTCCCTTTATATTGAAGATGTTCTTTTCAGGGAAGAGGAAGATGGGCTAAATGTCGTTGTTAAGGTGCCGGGTTTTAAAACAGCTGAGTTGAGCAAGTATTTGTTATGCGTTGTTGTCGTCGAAGAGTTTTTAATCCTTATTGATGAGTGTTTATCAGTAGACAGCGGAGCTGGCTCTGAAGGAGACCTTCAAGTTAAGGTATCTGGGAAGTTCGCTAACTCAACGCAGAACAGCATCGCAGTTATTTGTTCTCTTCAGTCCAGAGCAACCGGGATGTTCATTACCTCGGACGCCTTTTACATCATGAAAAAATATTCTAAAAGTACAAATGTTGTTGAAAGCGGAGTTTCATTTATTATCTTCTCAAAAGATAGACCCTTTGAAGTTGAAGCCTTGGTCTATTCAATAAAACGCTTTGTAGTTGGTGATTTCGCAATATTTCTTGTTTTTTCCACTAGTTGCGATGCAGCGAAGAAAAGATATAAAAATATCTCCAAGAATGTTATTGCTTTAGAGCAAGATTCAAACACCTTTCACCAGGCGTTTCTAGAAGCCTTGGATCGAGTTACCACAACATACGTGGTTCCTCTTGTAGGGGAAAACATGTTTTTTCGAAACATTAACTTTGCTGCCGAAAGTATCAAAATAAACCAATGGTTCCTAAATCACAAGTTTTCTTCCTATCAACTGCGGCTTGGAAAAAATTTGGAGGTGTATAATCATCTTAATGAAGCCACCTCGTTCGTGTCATTTACTCCCACGGAAAATGAAGGTTTTGTTCGATATAGGTCCGATACCGCTCAACAAAACTTTTGTTTACATGGTCAGCAGAACCTAAATGACTTTTGGTGGTCACACAATTTAGGTGGCGCGATTTATTTAACACAGTATCTCAAAATGATGTTCACTCAGAATGGGTTTGCCTTAAGTAAATATAATATTAAGCACCCAGGTGATATGGAAACCATTTTTAGTACTCTGGGTAGAAAATACTCTGATAAGTGGCATCTTATCCCAAATCAATCCTATGTTTTCAGCAATAATTTTGCTTCTGAAGTTAGGCCAGATCATCTTGAGACCCGCATTACAGAAGGGAATTTGAAGAAATCTTGTAGCAGGCTTGAAAACCTCTCGAAAGAAAAAACGGATAAAATGTTGTCAAAACTGGCAATAAACGAGAATCATCTTACCTCGATACGTTATTCTGAAAATATATTACAAGATCCCAAGGCTAGTTAAATGAAAATGAGCTTCAGAAAATCATCTTTGAATCTTGATTTCATCAATCTCTTTATTAAAAACATCTCGATTTCATCAAAATACTTTTTCTGCTTTATGAAGCTATCTGAATCTGGTCTAGTCTTGTGTAGCGTATATACACCTCTCACTTTTTGGGCTAAGACATGAAGCGATAAGTTGTATTTCACGCTAAGCTTTGTGGTGAAATCCTGAAAACTACCAGCCCTGAAGCTCAATATGTTGAATGTGTCATGGGGAGGGTGGGCTAACAAATCTTCTAGATGAGTCTTAGAAACGTCTTTCTGAGACGCAGTGAAAGCAACTTGTTTGTTAAAAATCGGGTACTCATTGCATGCATGACAATCGTTTGCACCATGGTGACTATCTTCGGGCAGCTGCATATGAAATGATGCTTTGCTGGTAGATATCCATGCTCTAGGGTTAACCTTTTCCTCAAGCTGTTTGTTATAAGCTCTAGCTTTTGCCCGTACCTCTTGTCGAACCTTTGCTTCAAATTCTTTTCTATAATACTTTTCTCGGGCACCTTCTAACTGGTTTGAAGAAATTCTAGGAGAAGCAAAAGAGTATTGAGAAGTGCTTTGAACATGACGCACCTTGTGGCCATGGGATATTGTACGCTGAAAAGTGTCTAAACACCTATTTTCCTGAATAATAATGAAAAGCAGAGAACCACTTGCTTGGAATTATCACCCAGGGGCTTGGTCTCTCGAAGAAAGACTTCCTCTACCCAGTTGCCGATTCTGCAAAAGTGCTTCTGATTGTTTGCATTATAACTCGATACGTTACTTACAGTGTTTCTTTCAAACATTCTGAATATTTCAACCGATACTTTTCCCTGTCTGACCAGAGCTAAAATTACGTTTTACTTTCTGATTTATTCTCTTTACAGTAATGTTTCCCGTCACAATCAGTTTTGCTTCTGCAAGCATCTGAAGATCTGTATACACTTTATTTGGAATCATTTCCACCTCAAAATCCTTCGAACCTACTCCTAATTTTGATAGTGACATAGCGTAAGAGCCTATTTCAAAGACTTCTTTTTGCCAAAGAAAACTAGAATTTAATAAAAAAAAAAAAATACAGCTGGACCTCTATTGTCTCTGAACCACGTATTGGTTTAAATTTGGCAGCTCCAAATCTGTGACTAGACAAGAAATTTGGCTCAAACGAATCTTGCACTACGGGGGTTTGGAACTAAGAATAACAAGCAAATAATATTTTACCATGTCAATTGTTTTCTTTTTGTCTTTGGTCTTAATTTCAACCCGACAAAAAGAATTCATTTGTCCTTTCAGTAGCGTTTGAAGCACTCTCTCGAGCCTTCTTATTTTAAGGGTAGCTCTATCTGGGCTATTTTTTATAACAGTTTCTCCGAAAGTGGATTGATTTACTTCATGTCGAGGAAAAAATAAATTGCAACGAAAAATTTCAACATCAATAATGAATCTTCTTTCATCTAGAGACGCCTCGCACAATTCTAACCAAGAGAGTGGCATAGACGTTTGTTTAACCACTTTACTCAAGCTCTTAGTTGTATTGATAGTTGAATAAATAGTGTTACTTTGGGCAGTATTCAATGGGGATTTATTTTGCACCGAATCTGAACTGTCTGTTGTTGGACTAGAACTGTCCGTCTTTCGAAACGTTAAACTTGCTGATCGCAATTTCCGCCTCATTAATCCTTTGTTTCTTAAACCAAATGTGCCAATTAGTGCAGATGAAAAATTAGTGTGTGGGGAGTTAAAGTATTCATCCTTCGAAACTGAGGCCAGCTGGAATATAGTGCATAGGCTCCCTAAATTTGATACTTCGTAGCGCTTTCTACCATCTGAAGAACGCGAATTCTGACTACGATGCTTCCGAACGTGCTGAATTGGAAACCATCGAAGAAAAGGCTGAGTTAAATTTTGGGATTCATCTTCATTTGAAGTAAACTTTCGCAGCAACGTGTGGAACTTAATCACCATTTTTCCAAGAACCCAAAGTTTTCCTGGCTTATTCTTTTCGTGAGTTGGCGTCCCAGAAGCTACTGAATTCCTGATTGTACTCACACGAGCTTTCAAAGTTATGTTTATGGTTTCGAAACCAGAAAGTGAGGTACTATGAGCAAAAACAAAGCTGGAATTAAAGCTCGGTTGAAACTCCTTCAGGCTTTCAGAACCAGAGAACGTGTGCTCCACAAAACTAGATAGACCATGTTCTTCACCAACACTAACTTCCACAAAGAATAAAACATTTAACTGCGGACTTTCATCTCGCACTGTCTTTGGCAAATCTTGAAAAAGGGGGAGCTTGACGAAATTCTCAAAGCGAAATCTGACTCTTGCTAGTCCAACTTTCAGGGTAATATTTGTTTGTTCTCGATTGATACTTTTCTGCAGACAAAAATTGGCAAGGGCAACTGATATTCGAGTAGAGTTTTGTTTTCCTTCCTCAAATTGCAGTGTATCAAGTTCATCCCCTCTAAGATTACAACTGGAGCTCCATGAAGACAAGGGTACCATGCCAACAGACTTCACTGAAACAGCAACTTTTGGAATAATACCTAGCTTATAATCCCTTCCTCCAAAGGGCAGCAACAGTTCAGTTTCCTCATTTGTTTGTTTTCCAAACTGTTTCACAGAGAGGAGTTGTTCCAAGCTGAAACTAGCTGTCCCGAGCACTTCTTTGCCTTCAGCCGCATCGATAAGAGCAATTGTAACTCTAGAGCCAGGGATTAACACTTGTCGCTGGCCAAAAATAAAAACATCTGTTTCCAAAAATTCTATACTGGAATAGAACACAGGTTTGGAAACTTCCATATCTCCAATAAGACTAGAAACGGTTTCTGAACGATAGCTTCTATCGCTTGTAGAGGTCTGAGTTCGTCTTTGAAGTGAATTCTCTGAATGTGAAGTGGAAATATCTTTGAGATCAGTATTCAACGCGGAAAATGAGGCTATAGACTCATTATATGGGAGAGCATCACTCAGGGTTGAATGACTAACATTGAGAGAGGTTACACTGTCCGTTTCTTTTCGGACAATTTCATCATTATTACTCCCGACTTCATTTCCATCAAGATTACGCCTCGAATCCTGAGGTCCTTCGAAACCTCCAGGAGAAGACTGTACGGAGCTGGAATAGATTTCCCAAGACGATGAATCCCCTGGAACTCCACAGGAAATAACGCAGAAGCACTCTTTACCTTGAAAATCTTTGAGTTCTTTCAGTTTGAGTTGAAAGGAAATATTTCTACTATAGTCTTTGTCAAGAATCGCTGAATCGTCATATACTTCTTCAAAATATGTTCTTACGCTACTCTTTTCTCCATAGTGTTGATGTTTTAAAGCTTGAAAACAAGAGATTCTCCAAAACTGTAAGAAGTTGCGCGTTGAAAAGGTATAGAAAGCCCTCGAGGACCACTGCATCAAACTCAAAATATATCTCTCTTCTCTTGACGTATTCAGTAAAGAATCGTTCCTATTTTGGCCTATAATTATTGAGCATTCTAAAGGATCAGGGTGGAGAACGAAATCCCCTTTTCTTAGAATAATAACGTTAGTAGAGAGATGTTGATCTGCCTTTATATTGAGTGGAGATAGTTGACGAAGGTCATCTATAGCAAGACATATAGCAAATAATTGAAAAGGGGCTCGGATGTTTTCTTTTCTACCAAAAATACAAACTTGCGGTGAAAATGAATAGCAGGATACATTTTCAAATGTTTTTTCCAGTTTTTCCACTTCCACTCCACCACCCATGCTGATTGAAGAGTCAGAATAACGTTTCCTGGTTAGACTTCGGAAGAGGTTGTCAATCACAAGAAATGGTCGCATTAGGGCATACACTGAGCTCTTTTTATAGTTCATTATATTAAAGACATCAAGGGCACAGATTTGAGAAAACCTTGCTGCATGTCCAATTCCAGTAAAGGAAAATTTTGGACTCCCTTGTATGTTATCAAGCAAAATCCGTAAAATGCCTAGCCAAATTCTTGAAGAGATTAGTTCATATTTTTCAAGGATTTCTGAGTCCACAATAAAAAGAGCCTTTCGCTGCTTCCAGGGATTAATACAATGTCTTGACGAGTGCTGTTTTTGAGAGGTCTTCTCTGCTTGAAAGTTCTTTTCTATCAAGATGAACTTCTCCACTATTGACTTCATGGCTTCCAGATCTTTGCAGTACCGAGTACTTATATTTCTTGCCTCCTTTTGTTTCTCTTCTTCCGCTTTTAACAAATCACTCAAAAGATCTGATTTCTCCGGTGGCTTTTCTTTAGGTTCAGGAATCCAGATGTCACGTTCATTAATTTCAAAGGAATCATCAAATTCTGTTTCAAAAGGCATGAATGCTCTACTTGGTACTTCTTCTTCCTCATCCAAGAAATTGTTTTCGGCTTCTTCAACTTCTAGAATTTCATTTACAATTTCTACCTGATCATTAAATTTAATCAACTTTCGCTCAAAAAAGCTCTCGAGGGAAACATGCTTTGTTTTTCTTGGAATAGTAATTTGTTGGCAATCGTCATCATTTTTATAAAAAGCAACTGTAATATCAAATTCATAAGGGCTATTTATTGAGTGTACCAAATTGTTCTTCTTCACAAGAAAAACAATCTGCAAACCAAGCTCAGGATCAAAGATTTGATCAAATACTGAATAAGTATAGTTCCCGGTGTTATCGATAAGCATTTGAAGCTCATTAGTAGTAAAGGTATAATGAGGATTTGCGGATTTTAAAGCCAAGAATGATGCGTTAAAGCTGGCAATAATATTTTCTAGAACTACTACTTTCGGTTCACAAGGGGCTTTGGGTTTGTTTGAAGTTAGCTGCTGCTCTTCATCTTGATCAAAAGACCCTTTATATAGCACCTTTGGAAGAGACCGATTGCGTACCAATGGAGAAAATAGGTAACACAACTGACAAAGTAAAACGAATTGCTGCCAATTAACAACAACCTCAAGTGTTTGTGGATAAAGATATGTTAACTCGAAGCTACCAAAGGAATTTTCTCTCTCTGAAGAAAATAATAAAGCCCTAGGGGTTGAAACAGTTACTATAAACGAAAGTAAGAATACTGAAATCAACCCTGGAAAATATATGTAAAAGAAAACGTAAAGAACAATAAACTGCCTATGCACTTCTATAAAACTTTTCCTGATTATGCCATGCCAGGCAATCAAAAGTTTTCTCAGAGCTCTAAAAATTATAAATGCTTCAAGAAAAGCAAATAACACGACGGAAAACTTCTTGAAGTCATGATTATCACAAGAAATCTGCTCATCCACAAACACAAGACCCTTCGAAGAGTGCTTAGGATTACAAGATAACAGAAAATAAAAACCAGAATTGAATATTGCTAAACCAAGATCAAACCGATAAATTTGCCCCAGAATAATTCTAAAAGAACAATAGAATGTAAGAAGAAATCCATCAAGATGAATAGAACCTTTATGTAGTGTTGCAATTGAGGGTGGATTTAATGTATTTTCAATAGCAAATTCAGAGATATAAATTCCAAGGTAAAAAATCAACGTCAGGTAAAATGCGTTAAATATTATTGAGAACCGGTATTTTGGCCAGAAAATAGGATTCAAATCAAAGAAGGTTTCATTAAAACTTTCAAGGTCGCTGTCAAAACTCGTAGGAGCTTCGTTATCAAAAAACGCAAGATCTAAGATGTTATATACAAATGAGAATGAGGAAGTAAAAAAGGAGCAAACCAGTAGAGAAACAATAAACACAAAAACTCCGTCTGACACAACCTTTTCCCGCAAGATACGGAAATAAAGTAATATTTTTTGGCAGAATGTCAGATCTCGTGATTCTAAAGACACTTCTGAGTTTGTGGCTCGATGAACTGAAGTTATATAGAATAGAAGAAGTAGAATAACAAAAGAGGAAATTATAATATTGACTACAATCGAATGCCGTTGGAAGCTTCGCACTGAGGTAATTGTTGCATCGATTTCATCAAGATAATCATAATACTCTTCTTGAAGAAAGAAATTTAGAGAGTTGTTTTCAGTTGTCTGGGTAGAAGCTGTGTTCAAACTTAAGCTTCTTGTCCATAGACGAAAACCAATTACTCCTACTACTCCGGCAAGAAAAGATATTCCAGTGGATAACTTAATTATCTCAAAATACTTACTTGATATTATTTCAACTTGAAAATTTCCATCTTTCCATCGATTATTTACTTTCTCAACAAGTTTTTTTTGTTTTTCTTTTTCGACGTTGAAATTCTGTTTCATTCAAGTAGTTTCTGGTAATGCAATATTAATACTTAGTTTTGGACAGATTGAGTACAAGCAATCAGGAATTTTAACCACAAGGTTTAAATCCAAGATTTCACTGAATTTCGAAAGATTAAATTCTGAAGATATGAAATTCTAAAATATCTTTTCGAAAAAAATAAAAGATTTATTGGAGAATTCTTGGATGTTTTAAAATTTATGGAGCAGATTTCCCACAATAAAGTTATTCACAGTTTAATGTATCAAATATGAAAAAGAGGGAAAAATGAGCAAAATCAACAGCTTTGCGTTTAAGAACCCAAGCGAGATGAACAAGTTCAAGAAGACACTGGTAAATTCTGTTTTGATAAAGGAATATACAGTATCCCGAAGAGCTTGTCTAAGAAAAGAAACAAAATAAGCGCCATTTAGACATTACACAAGTTTAATGTTGCTACTATTACATACACACAGTTAAAAAACCGAAAGATAGATCCATGAAAAGTACTTTGTTAACTCTAATGACTCTATCTCGGAAAAGTGCCCAGAATCTGTTCCAAAATATTCGTCTTCCCCTCCTCTGTTACCTTTTCATAAATCTAGTCCCGTACTTATTCTAAAAACCTTGGTAGCAAGCTCAATGTCTCCACCACATATCTTGCTTTGCTATTCTCACTACATCCCATTTCCATGATGTTGCTTTTCGGTACCTCATGCAAGAAAATGGGCTACAATACCTACCAAATGAGGCCTTAAACCATCACCTTATTCTGTTGTGCATATTGCGTTCCTTTCCAAACTGTATACAAGGCTTTCAGTATGCCTATGTTTTGAACACTTTACCCTAGCGATTTTGCAAGTAAATGTGCTTAAAAAAACAAGTGAAGCTATTTATAAGTAGCTCATACTTTAATAATTGGAAGGAGCTTTCGAGCATTGGGGTATGACCTTCTTCTTACTTAGAATGACTTAAAAATATCTCGTCTGAATTGAAGACCAATTTGTTTAAGTCTTCAGACCGAGAATATTGCTCTTCTCTTTTAAAAATATTAGAAAATACATATTGCACAGGCGTGTTCCTGATAAAAATAAATATTCAGCATACACATTTCGGGCTAGTCTAGTATAAACTTGTTCTAGTATATAGTGGGGTTAGTAAGTGTAGAAGTAGAAAAAAACATTTTAAATATGCTAATACGAAACTAGTAGTAAGATTTGTATACTTATGAATAATGTAACCTCCATTCCCAATATAACCTATTCTAAATGCTGGAGGTAACTAATAATATTCTCAGAGTCCAAGTTCGTACTATTTCCCCAGCAGCAGTTCAGTCTTGATCATGTTAAATCTGAGTGGAGCAACAAGTTAAATTCAACCAAATAATTATTGCTGCAGTTAATAGGGAAGTTCCTCGGGTTTCCTGAAATAAAATTCTGTTAAACTTAAATATTTATACGTATACCTCTAGACGTAAACAATTACTCAGAGTGTTTCGTTTCTTGGTATCCCCATTCAGGGATATTTGATATTCAAGGGTACCTTTTCTCAGAGTTACAGAGGTCTTGCAAATAGGATACATTATTAGGAAATCCATACTGAATACTTCAATTCTGCAAATTTATTCTTATACCTACATTCATCTGCTTTTCGCCTGTCAAGGTATGTTTAACCTCTAGGCGAGTGTTTCATAAGATATTACTCAGATGAAGTTGAAGAAAACAAAATTTTACCCCAATAACAAATTTTCTTTAAAAAAATATTTGAAACATACTCTAATACAGAATTTAGAATTGCAGATGTAATTTTTAGTTGTTGTGGGCTACCTGATACAAAAATTTATAAGATTGAAGCAAAATCGAGGGATTTCGTCTTTCTAGATGTCCAAATTTTCAACCTATGACTTTTATGGGCCAATTTCAGCTCAATTATAGTTAATGAGGGTGGAAAACCTTTAAGAAATACTTTAAAAGGCTGGGTATAGTCAATCTCTAATGCTTGAAAAGAATCAGACTGCCTACACAGTTGTCCTTCGTGATGTTACGTTACAATAAATGTTTTCTTAAAGATAAGTAAAGTTAGTAAAAAGACCCTGAAACTAGCCTTGGTTAGGGTTTGAAATGTTTATCCTTCTAAGCACTTTAATAGAGTATATTTTTTGGTTTTCTTAGTTAATGGTAAACACTTCGCAAGTTATAATATTGTACCTGAATGCAATTTAATGACAAAAACTAGCAAGTAATATATGTGTAATTTTTACTAATCGCGGACTTTCAGAGTTCATAATAACGTAATCATATTATATTATTACTTGTTTCTGCTCTTCTGGTTTTATGAAATATATGGAGCTTAATAAAAGAGTTAAAATGATATTCTTGAATACATGGTATTATAATGTATTCATTCAAGAATCATCCATATAGTTATCACTATCTCGTAATGTTAAAAGCAAGAGAGTACAATTGTTTGCTAAAAATCTTAATATCAAGCTCAGAGTTAGAGATAATAGTTTATAGGAGTTGTATGTCCTATGTCCCTAGGGTTGTCTAATCCTTTAGAATTTGTGATTCCATATTTAATGTTTTCTTGTACTTAAGGTTGGACTGCACATTTCAAACCCAAATTGAACAGCAATGTCTAGAAGATATTTAATACATTTTGAAAAGTTTATCGTATTCCCTATTAATAATATATTGCGAAAAAAGATGAGGCTTACAAGTTTGAGGTATTTTGTGTAAACAACATCATGATTTCTTTAACATAGGATAAAATAGCACCTTAGAGTCTAAAAATCTAAAGGGTTAAAAATTAAAAACTCAAGTTTAATCTTGAGGATTGGTGTCATAATCGGTGGCGGCGTTCTGTGAAAAAATTTCAGAATCGCTACGAATGAAATTATGAATTGGAGACTAACCGTACTCCATGAGGCATCATTAACGGTACCCCTAAGATATTATAATGAAAAGCGGTCAGCACCAAAGCATAAGAAGTTAAAACCACAAGCAATCCCAAGAAATCTAGAATATCTCATTTTATGTTAGAGTACAACTAAGAAGCTAATCCCCCCCCCTGGAACTACACAAAGTGCTCTGACCAGAAATCGTTTCTCAAAGTTTTTTGGAATTGGCATATGCATATTCAGTAAGAAAACAAAGTCAGTATGGCTATAAGGTTAATAAACAAATTGCAACATCTCTCTCTCTCTCTCTCTCTCTATTTATGCCTATAGGCACTTGAACACAGAATATATCTATGAAAGGCAGAAACAAAGATCAAAGGTGGCTATACATAAGATATGTACAGAGGTCATGGTACAAGTTTCATTGGGTAAAGGTTACGTTGTTTGAAAAGCTTAGTTCTTCTCAAACAAGAGTTTAGGATACAGTTTCTAAAATTTAACGTGTTTCTACTATTTGAGTTGGGAAGAAACAAAATTATTTTGTAAATATTTTATGAAACTCTCCAAATGAGAAAAATTTGGGTTCATTCTTGTTGATTAAGATGGAGGATTGATTACAGAATGGAAAGATGGAGTTGAGGCTGTTGGAAAGCTGGGGCAGATGAATCTGGATTATGGAGGTTTGAGCCCTACTTGTCGTGTAACTAATTTTGCTAAATCTAGAATATAAAGGCTCAAAATAGTGAAAATATGCTTTTCGAAGCTCCAGGTGGTACAAAATAATCTTTTTATAGAACAAGTTAGGCTTTTGACATCTTGAGTACATAGCTGATCTATTCCAAAAATTCGTACTGAAACCTGATCCTAGCACGCTACCTGTCGATGATCTTTTTATACTGGTCTCAAGACTTTCTATTCTTTCAATTGTAATTAATCGCCCAAGCTGAGTAGCACGTACCAACACTTAAGAAAATCTTTGCTTGCTTAATACTGGGACATCCAACAGTCTCTAGGTAGTTCATTACCTAAATTTCAATTAAAATATTTGCGTCATGGATAATACAGAATGGGTTTTTGGGCGGCTACAAAATCGAAATTTTGTTTAAGAAAACTTAATTTTTCCTTCTAAGATACCAGAATGTAAAAAGAACCTGGCATGGAAGCAAAAACTCTGTGTTGGCTAATAGACTATATAATCATATAGAAAGCATTAAGTTATAGAATTAATCTATTAGTAGAAACTAAACACTAGGACTTAAGGAGCAACCAAAGCGAAGTTGCGAGTATATCATGAAACTTAAAAAAATAAATATGGTTGGGTTGTTTAATGATAGCATACTACGTTTGCGAATAACTATTTTAATTTAAAAATTCATTTTATAAATATCATTCATGACAAGTAAACAATTGCTGTTCCCTTAGTTGAAGCCATCTCTCGGAAATTTTCTAATACTTTTCTCGGTTGTTGCAACAATGAAGATAAAATAGTACAATTCAAACAGGTTTTCGATAAGGCAGCAGGTTTTCAAACCTAATCTTTAAAATATTTATTTTAAGGTGTAGAAGTATGGTTAGAATTCTTAATCGACAATTATGGTGTTTATTTGCTCTACCTCGAAGGAATTCAGGCGATGTTAAGGAAAGCCAGATTTCCTTTATCCTCTTCCTGCAGTTTCAATAGCCACAAACATTTGCAAAAAGTTGTTTTTATGACATATACCCGGCTTACCGTAGAAGATTGAGGAAAAGGTCATATGAAGTAAGAAATGACATGAACAATTTTATTCTTGGTGATGGTTTCATTGCTTCTTTGAGTGCTGCAAGTACTTGTTGAACATATATACTCAAAGTGTAAGGATTCCAATGCATGTTATAAGTATGGAGATTATGATCAAGGTCTTATTTTTTCTCTCTTCTCTTCTGAACCCAAGAAGAACTAGTTTGCTTCCAAGCATTATATGAGGCATGTGCTCTCTTCCCTTTTTAAGTTTCGTTATTTAACTTTTATTGAAGTTATTGATAACTAGCTTTCCATTGTCTTTAGATGTTTTCATATCTCAAAAGTGTCAATGATTTCCTGTAGTGCCGATTAAACAACCTCTGTTGCTCACAGATTAGTAGACCACAGCTCACTGAGTGCAGGTCGATCCCACCAAGAAAGCTTTTGAAGACAAGTTTTACTTACTAGAGGTTACCTTCTTATAAAAAGTAAATATAGAATGTATCACTAACTACTACCAGTGCTCACTCAATAGCTTGATACTTGCACTAATAGCTTTGTAGTAACTATTCGGGACATTGTATGCCCAATGCAAATTGCCCAAAATTAAAGTGCCCAAAAATGTAAAATGCAAAAGATCTCTATTCAAATACTAAACAGAGTTCAGAACAAGGTTTTCCATAAACGAAGTATAACACATTATGAGACACTTAATATTCCCCAAAACTGTTCCCAGGAAGAAATAAAAACAGCTTTTCATGAAGCTGCCAAGAAAACCCATCCAGACTCACAATTGTCAAAATCAGGACAAGACGAGTTTCTCCAGGTTAAAGAAGCATTCGATGTTTTGAGAAATCCAACTTCTCGATACGCGTATGATCAACTAATCGAGCCAATAGAATTCAAAAGAGCCCCAGTGATGAAATCTTCTGGGAGCTCGCGGTTGTCTCATGTTCATCCAGGATCGTTTCGGGAAACCGCTTCATTTAGAATGCGTTTAAAAAATATTCCACGAAATGAAGAAGAAAGAAAAAAGATTCTGAAAGAGCGAGAGCTTCCTTTTATGTCATTGAAGCCTTTTGTTGTTCTTCTTCCCTTAGTTGGATTGTTTAGCTTTGGCTATTTTTGAGAATTATTAGAAAGAGACAGGTTAAAATTAAGCTGAAGCTAGTTTTGTTAATGCCATGTCTCCTTCTCCTTTTGCTCTTATGTATCCACATAACGCAACTGTTTTATTCTTTCCTTTAATCGCTAAACCAGTTTCTGGATCAACTTCCGCTATGGAGATTTGAACAGAAGCTCTGTCTTGAGAAGTAATAAGTCTGTTTGTCCATGAGCTAAAAAGTAAAAAACGTATAAGCAACTTTACCATTTTCTTGGGATGTATAAATCTACGTTTTCTCCGTTATCGTTTTGCATTTTTGTTTTTCTTTTTTATTTGGATCCAACAATTATTTTCTATGCAACCAATTAAATTTCTTGATTCCACCAATCACATTTCAATAATTCTTAGTATGTTTTGTTATTGGCTGCAGCAACCAATGAAAGAGGGGAAATCGAAAGATATGATTGGAGGAATAAAACATTCTATTGGTTAAAAATCGGGGAAGAATAAATGTTTAGAACAAGAGCCTTATTCAATGCAGCCTCAAAAGCTGTAACACCGGTGAAGTCTTCAACTGGTATTGTTGGTATTGAAGTAATTTTTTCATATTAAAACCACTATTACAGGTTGTACCTAATGCACGGGAAATTCTGATAGATTTGTACAAGAAGACCTTGGAAGAAATTAAGGTAACAACCTCTCATTCCTTTTTACTTTGTAGACAGTGCCTCAAGGCTCCGATTATAGGACTTCGATTGAACAAATAACAAGTTATCGACTTTCTGTTGTGGAAAAAGAAAGTGACATATTCAAGATTGAGGACGAAATCTCCTGTGGACAAGTTGAAGAATTAATCATCCAAGCAGAAGAAGAACTTGACTTGATCCCATTCTATTTGAAACAAAACTGGATCTTAGAAACTAAGAAGTAATCCATTCTTCTTCTCTTGAAATATGCAAAGCCAGGTCAAGCATTCTAAATCCGTACGCAGCCTCATTATCAAACCAACCGACAATCCTAATTAACTTTCCGCTTGGAAGAACAATTGTCTCTGTTGAAGTATAGATGACGCTCTCCTTTCTGCCAACAAAATCTCTGCTAACCAGCAGCTCATCCGAATATCCAAGCACACTGCCTTCAGTTTCACTTTCCCTTCTAAAAGCTTCATCCACCTCTTCCTTTGTTACTTCCTTTGTTAACGCCACCTTAAGATCTACATTGCTCACACACTCAATGGGGACTCTTATAGCTATTCCATCAATTTTTCCATCAACTCCATCAAGTACTTTGCTAACATTTCGAGCAGCTGAACTTTCACAAGGCATCACGTTTGCTTTTGACGCTCGACCCGACCGCCAATCTCGACCGAGTTGAGCCGGTGAATCTACGACCGGTTGTATCGCGGTTATCGCGTGATGGTTTGTAGAAAGCACCGACTCAATTCCAAAATTATCACGGAGTACTTTCACCAAAGGTGCAATAGCGTTCGTTGCGCACGATGGGTTCGATATGATATGGTGACTTTTTGAGTTAGGAACATACGTGTTATGATTTGCTGCAAAACATATAAAAGGAACTTTTTTATCTTTTGCGGGTGAAGATATGATAACTTTTGAAAAATTGTTCTTCAGAAAAGGTTTAGCCTTCTCATAAGTTCGATTTTTTCCACTGCAGTCCAATAAAATGGTAGGTGCTTCTGCATTGACAGGATAAATATCTTTTGCTGCAGAATATTTGGAAACACGTATCGTAAACTTATGGTGTTCGTTTGATACACATATTTTGTTCTCTTTCTTCTGGATGGTAACATCTCTTAATACTTGTTGAACAGAGTCGTGTGTAAAAAGGTAAACTATTTGGTCGATATCAAGATTCGCATCATTTATACCAACAACATTTACAGCTACCTTGGATTGAAGAATAGCTCTAAACGTTGCTCTTCCTATTCTACCAAAACCATTGATGAATACACTTATTCTTGTCTCCATATTTTCTTTTCTTGAATCTTCCTCTTCCGGAATATTTCCGGGAATAACGTTATTACCAAGAAATACGGTTCTTTCACATGAATAATTTCCGTTGACAAATAACTCTAACGATTAACAAACAATTGAAGATACTAAGAGATAGACTAAGTGTATCTCCAGAACAACTAGAGCAGAATTACTCAATATGAGAAGCCACAGGTAGATCATTACCACTTTCAGTGCGCGATAGCCTGCTCAACTGACCTTCCACCACATGCTCCACGCCACCTTCGTCGTTAGGGTCGTATACCGTTGCAACCGTTAAATCACTAACAGGGTTTCCAAATGCGTCGATTTGTAGTCCTGTTCTCTTTTGGTTAGATCTTTCAGCATACCAACGAATACAGCTAGAAAAAACTACAAGACAGCAAAAAACAAAAAGCATTAGTATCAGAGCTATAAAAGAGGACGGAATGGGCTCATCTTCCTCCGGGGAATCTTCTTCCTGCAGTTTTCTTAAACCGCGAAAGATTGGTAAAGAGTTAGTCATGGGGTGCACAAAGAATGGAGTGGTTTTTATTTCTATAAAAAGTTAGAGGAGTATTGTTGAAGTTTCTTTATCTTGCAATATTCTATATCTTCCTTGTATGTTCTTTTAGTGGAGGTTTTGTTTGTATTGTTTAAGTTGGTCAAAATTGGTATGTGTTCTGCGTAAGTTTTGTACCGGTTTGTAGGTCTTTGTAGTCTGTTGAAGGTTGTGACTTAAAGGTTACGTAAAAGTTTGAATAGTTGCAATTTGAGACTGTTTTTTGGGAAAGTATCAATCAGTGTTAAAGTAACATTCTTTGAAATTTCCCAGCTGCTTCGTACTTTCGCGAAACTTGCAGCAAGCTAAAAAATTAAAAAAGAACTTGATCTTAGTAATAAAAGCTTATTTCTAAGAGTTCAAGTTTGATGTAGTTTTATTATCTATGGTTTAAGAAGCTCATATTTCTTCGCAGAAAAAGGCAATTACAATCTTCATGTTTACAAGAAAAGTTCGTAGGACTAGAAAATAATAAGTTATACTAACTGTTGGGAGCTTCATCAGAATTAATCTATTTGTATTTCATCAAACTATCGCTAGTTAATAATATAGCTCATGTTTGTCTCGAGACAACACGTACTCACAGTACAATCTAGATAGAAGATGTCAAAACCTCCAGTATTCTCACATGAGAAACTTAACAATTAATAAATTGTTCTGTAAATTATTACTTAATCTGAAATATGAGCATTATATTAAGCTAATATTGAAATGAACCAAATTCTAATGGCCTTCAAAAAATGTCTTAGAACAAGGGATTTTGCTAATGTCTAAGTTTCGCTAAGAATAAAGATACCGCGACAATGGTGTTAAGATAGACTTTCCAGTATTATACTTATAAATACTAATGGTTTTCCATAAATAGAACTGTCTACATTAATTTTCATGGTGTTGTTAGGTTTCGGATAAAGGACAAGAGAAAAATGTGACAATATATGAATTGGCCCCCACCAGAAAAAACGAGGTACTAGCTTAAAATCAGGAAAGCAAGCGAAGTAAAACCCAAATTTAATTTCTTTAGGCTAGGATAAGGATAGAAAGCAAGTGTTCGGAGTATTCGGATAATGGTTCAAGCTTTGTAGCCACCTCTGTGGTTATGTTAACTTGAGTATAATTGCGTTTATTGACTGCTTAGATAGTTAGGTCACAATAAAATCTCATGATAGGATAAATCTATGAAGATTTATTTTTGCATCTTTTAATTCTTGTAGCTATTATAAGAATAAGGGAGAATCATAAGGAGATGCTCTGGCCAGTAAGACGAACGGAAACGAATAACTTGTAGCAGCAATGTATATCCCAGGATCGGTATTAGTATGAGTCAAGAAGTCAAGATTTCTTTTACTATTGAAATGGCTGGGTGAAAAAAAATTATCAAGTTAAGATGCTTTATATCCAAAATGTACACCCTATCTGTAGCATTATTGTATCAAGGCAAGAAATCTAACAGATAACCAAGTAGTTAGTTGTATAATACAGGAAAAAAGTTAATATCTCCAAATCCATCAGTGTTACTATTGCCTCTTTTCCAACAGAGAAAGAAAATACATTTAATTAAAGTTTAATCAGTCCTTGGATTAGGTGTTTAATCGTTTGGAGTTCAATAACCTCACTTCAAATGGCATGAGTCTTACAATTACCAATTTCCTCTGCTACTTAGAGAAAAATTAGCTAAAATTTATCAAAGTCTCAGAAGCAAGATCTAGCAATTTTGCAAAATTTCTTAATCAACAGCCAAATTAGATCTAGTTTTTACAATTTTTGGTTGAATCACATACATGTCTGCACTTGAAGATTCGTCGTAGTTAATGGTATACTAACAGCGTACAAGATACATAATCTGTGTTTTAACTAGTGTACTTTCTAAATTGGTTGGATGTAAACTTGATAAATGAATAGAAATAAACCATTATAAAATAATTTGTCAAATTAGAAATTAGAGATCGTAATACGCTTCTCAAGAATATTGTAATATGGGTTTTAAATGTAGCATCAGAGCTATCACTTAGCTCAGAGAAGTCACGATACAATACTGAACTAATTCTGGTGACTTTAAGATCTATCGAACATGTTTCATTAACAAATAAACCACATGTAAACATTGTTTGCGAGTTCTTAGAGTTTGCTCTGAAAGATAACTTATACCTCTGAACTTAATATGGAAATTATAAATTTTGGACTAGATTCCTGTCTTAACTTAGATAAATACAATAAAGAGACTACATATATTTTCAAAGTAAAAGGTTCGAGGCGGTACTGGAAGCTATTGATTTTACATTGAAAGTGTGCAAGAATGTATAGAGGACCTGATTTTGTTGGTTCAGTTAATAATATGTTTTCTTACAAAGAAGATCTACAATAAATTCTACAAGTTGGACAGGATTTTTCTAACAAATTTCGACATAGATTAAGGCCTTATGAATGGAGTTATGATTTGTTCCAAAGGCATTTGGATCTGCATTTGAGTTAAATGTCCTCATATCGACAGACTGATTCCCCCTGAGCACTTACTTATATGGGACAAGTTGAAGGCCACTTTTTTACTGTAATTATCAGATGTGAGCTTGATTTAAGGCCGGAAATATTAAGACGTATTGCACAAATAATTATGGCTTAACGAAAGAAACGTCGACCCATAAAACACGAAAACTTAAATTATGATAGTTGTCAAAAATTGCAATTTCAGTGACCTTATCGATCAAATTATATATCAGCTATTTAATCATGAACAATTTAGAAATATTAGTAATTGCATAGAGGTAGTAGCTTTAAGTGAGATCGTAAAATTCATCCTTTTATCAAACCTCTGTATCTATGTGATATAAGAAATGTATTCTTGAGAACCATTACAATGTTTAAAACCTATAATCATGAAAAGCCACCTTGCTTTTACCTAAACTAAAATACCAAGGTTCCCAGAAATCACAATACAGTAAATGGGAAAGGAAAATTTTTGTCACGATAATAATCTATATTTGAGGTAAGTTCCTGATTAGAATATGTACAAAGAGATACTATTGAGTTATCAAGACCTTTTCAAGGGTAGTGGAATATGGTTTTTAATGGTACAGAATTGTTACTAGAATGGATACAAGGTCTATAGTTTTAGCTAATTTAAAAATTAAAAAGCAAGCTACAATTTCATAGGAACATGAATGTAAATTAAGAAAAGGAAACATTACTTGTGAAACCAGATTGGAGACAGAACTTAACAAGGTGCAGTTTCAAGCAACCTTTAAAACTGAATAAATTATTATAGCTATAGTGAGAGAAACATGTTAAAGAATTAAGAAAAAAGAAGGTAAGAAGAGTTAACAATGATAGAGTCCATGTTAGTATGGATCTAACTAATTACCTGTGACTAGGATGGCGAAAACACTATAGTTATAAAAAATAGTAAAAGAAAGGTGCCGAGCCTGTTTTAGGGATGATTGATTCAAAAAAGAGATGTAAAATGAGCCTATGCTCTCTTTTAAATCTTCATGCTGGAAAGGGAGCTCATCCGGCCTATGCTGTAAGAACATCGCCCAAAATTTGCGTAAACCGAGCCAAAATATACATCTTAACTATCTTCGAATAGAATAGTAATATATATATGTACCAAATTATTTTCGGGCTATTGAAATAAGTGATGAAATAAACAGGCATTCAAAAAATATTAATTACATGCTTATATTATTTTAGACCACAGACAGATGAAATAAGTGTTACTGATATCAAAGGCTATCTTGGGGAATGTCATTTAAATATAACACAAATGCCAAGAGAATATACCGACAACTTGTATTTAACGGCTACCCTTAAGTCTTAAATGTTCATAATCCATGTATTTAAACGAGTTTTTAAAGACAAATAACAATTTCTGTAGATTGTTTATCAATATTCAATCAAATAAGTCCTTCCACACCTTTCTTATGTGACCGGCTTTGAAGAGAACATTTTGCACGTCTTTTATCTAAAACTCTAGTCACAGTAAACTATGTCTTGTTTATTACAGGTTCTAAGCCCAATATCAGTTTCCAACTTGAAAGGATATGTTTTCTTATGTTTCTTTTTACAATTTACTGGTTGGAGATAAACAACTCATGAAAACTGAGTCCATATAACCTTTTTTCTTTTTCGTGACCAACTTGATTATGCACTTCCAATGGTAGTAATCTTAATAACTTTATTATAGAAAAATGTATGTCAGTTTCTTAATGGTGCTTGTGATTTTCATAAGATAATTATGTGGGAACTAATTTCTAGAAGCATGTTATAAAGGAAAATATACCTGTACCTAAGTAAAACTCTTATCAGGCTAAACTCGTTAAGTTAAGCATAAAGAGGAACAAGAAACCACATAGATTAAAAACATGCCAATAATTGGATTAATGATAACTTTATGTGCTAAAGGTTTTTGAGAGTAACTAACTCTAAAATCACTTCACAAGCATAGATTTAGCTGGTAATATTCTGCTTTAAAGGACAATACCTACAAGTGTAGTCCAAGCTCTTATAGTTTATTTACATAATGTACTAACTTATCCAAAATTAATCGACTGTATTAGAATAAGAAATCTAATATATTTAAATACCCCCATAGTATCAACATTTTTTTTCTTTCTTCGAGAAAATAAATTATTTCAGGCCAATTAGGCGGGTTAAAAAGATACGGTGCAATTTGAAGAACAATGAATAAATTTGGTGCACTCTTACACGGCGAAGTACTTTAAAACTGAGCTAAACCTTTATTTCTACAAAAAAAAAATTAAGCTAATCTCTATTTTTATTTTTGAGCAGGCAGGTATCTTTTTGTTCAAGAAAGAGTACGCAACAGATGCTTATAATGGTTTCTCTACCATTGCATAACCCTAAACCTTTCATAATTTAGAAAACTTGGGATTAAATTAAGCATTAAATTAAGTTTTTATAAATGAAATTATCTTATTTCTCTATAGAGCCAAACAGCAAATGCTATTTGTACATTATTTGGAACATATTCCACTGAGATTGCTATTCTATGAAAGTGTGGAAAACCTTGAAGTACCGCTAGTTAGGCGGTTTCGTAGACTGGATACGAAAAAAAAAAGACAGAAATTATTTCCATTCATTTTTTTTAATTTAATCATATTATTATTACTTGAGGGACCCTTGTTTAACCAGATTTCTGCTTCTTTATTTCTCCAACTAGTAGAAGGAAAGAAATTGCAAATATTTCAATATGGCATTACCCTTAATAATCACGTTATGCCCATTTGTAACTGTCTTACGTCAGCTTAAAACGCAGTCTTCCACGTCAGCGTATAACCAATCCCAAACCAAATCATAAAATGTCGACGCAGTTATCAAGAGGCAGTGCCAAGAATGCGATGGCTGGGTTGGCAGCATCATTCAGCTTTCTCTTCTTCGTATCTAGCTTCAACGACTTTATCTCAAAACTCAAGGAGAAGAGAAATATCAAATCTTCCAAGACCAGACCTGGAAGCTCCAGCAAACTCTTTCCAATCTTGAAGTTCATCTTCACCAAGTCTTGTTCTCCAAGGGAAGTTTCCACGTTCTTTGGACTAGCATTATGTCTTCTCCTGAGAACGTTGGGTTCCGTCTGGGTGTCACGTCATTGGGGAAAAATTGTGGCAGCCTTTGTCCGTAGAAAATTCTCACTTCTTCATGCTCTCATCACGAAATTAGCTGTAGCTACAATCTCCCTCTCAGTTCTTAATGCGCTGCTCAAATACTACATATCACTTCTCAAAGAACAACTTCGCGAAAAAATTACTCTTTTTTGCCACGAAAAGTACATGACTAAACGGCTAACTTTCTACAAAGCAAACTTCATAACGGACGAATCTTCAGAAGTGTTTAAAATGGAAAATTTAGATCACAGGATAACTTCAGACGTTGAAAAGTTTTCAGAGCTCTTTGCCACAGTTCTGTCACAAAGTTTAAAGCCAATAGTCGACTTTGTAGTATATAGCGTGGAATTGTCTCGTGTTCAGGGTTTAACTACTCCTTTAGTGCTGTACTCTTGGTTTGCGTTTGCATCTGCGCTTAGTACCTTTACTATGCCACCATTTCAATCACTAGTTGCTAAAGAACAACAACTTGAAGGAAGGTTTATCCAAGCTCATGGAGAAGTGATAACAAACGCAGAGCAGATTGCTTTCCTTGGAGGTGAAGATCCAGAATTGAATATTTTAAATAAGAGATTTCAGGAGTTGAATTCACATAATCTACACTCAATTAGTTTATATTTTAAATCAGAAGTGTTGAGGCAATACTTGAATAAGTACTTTGTTACTGTAATTGGACTCTTGCTTGCAGTTAGACCTCTAAAAATTGGAAGACCTGGGTTTTTACCCCATGAGTTGAACGAAAGTGGAGTAAGTCAATACTTTGTAACTGTGTGGAAAAACATGGAGGCAATGAGTACTTCTATTCAAGATCTGTTTGAGCTCTCTAACCGCATTGGACGTCTTTCTGGATTGGCAACTAGAGTAAGTGAATTAATGGAAAAATTAGAGTGTACCCCAAAGGAAAAGATATTAACTAAACATATTGGTTTAGCTAGAGCAACTGGAAGCTCAAGTCAGTTCATCTCTGGAAAGGATCTTAGATTTGATGGTGTATCCGTATATAAACCTGATGGAACACTCTTAGTTCAAAATTTGAACTTTCAGGTTAAAAGAGGAGATCGAGTTTTGGTAACTGGACCTAATGGATGTGGAAAAAGTAGCTTGTTTAGAGTGATTAGAAAGCTTTGGCCTCTTGTAAAAGGAAAAATTACTCTTCCCTCTGAAGATAGTTTGTACTTTCTCACCCAGGTTAATTTTGTTCCTTTGGGTACGTTGCGAGATCTTGTAACTTACCCAAAAGTTGGATGTGGAAAAGAAGTTGATGAAAGAGTTCTTCAAGTTTTAGATTGGGCTGAATGTAGTCCTGCAATTGTAAAAAATGGAAAAGCTCAGTTAGAGTTCACTGTTAATGGCGCCAAGATTCGACCTAGATTGGATGATGTGAGAGATTGGGGAAAGGATTTGAGTCCAGGACAGAAGCAAAAGATTGCATTTGCTAGGCTGTTCTTCCACAAGCCACAATTTGTTGTTCTTGATGAGTGTACCAACGGAATTAGTCCCGATGTTGAAGGTAAGTTGTATGATAGGTGTACTGCTTTGGAGATGGGAATCTTCAGCATTTCCCATAAGATCGAGTTGAAAGAGTTTCATGACTATGAGCTTCATTATCACGGTGACGCAGAAGGTGGTTATGATTTTCTACCATGCTCAGAAACTAGAGGAAGATACTTGGGTTAGAAATTTTGGCTTTGTACGAGTAAGAATAAGTCATCGGTTAAACATAGCGCAATAATTACTTTTTACACATACACTGTTTACCTTCCAGACGTGTTTTATTGTGTACGTTGTTAACTGTGTAGGATAGTCAGCCACATGTCCTTTCTAGAGGGGTTCTCATTTACACAAGACTAAATTAACTGCACAAAAGTTTCTATGATGAATAAAGAAGAAACACTTAGCCCTATATATGTGTTAAGACAGATAGAGCATCTTAATTTTATTTTTCGTCTCTTATTTCAGTCAAGAGTTTTGTTACATTCTTATCTTGTAACCTTTTCTTTTCACCCTTTTTTTTCGTAATTGGAATACGGAACAATTTAACGGCAGAATATCTGCTGTTATTGAACTAAACAATGGCCGATGTCTATTGCTGTAGCCGTTAAAAAGATTCTGTCTCGAGGCGCCACAGCCAAGGCCGAAAATGACCAACCATAGCCGTTTAAACAAGAATTAATTGAAAATAAAGATATTGGAAAAAGAAGATATGAAGTGGAGGAATAAGGGTTATTTGTTCAAGCTCACTGAAAAAATTGTCGTTGGGTTTTGCCTATTCAAGCTATTACGAATGTTCATGGAGCGGCAAAAGAGAGTGAGAATGTTATTGAAACTACCAAGCCTTCATGTACCCAAAGGGAAAAAGTACTCAGTGAACTTTCTTCAAACCTACCAAACAATTGAAAAGGAAATAACCTTGACTGGAGAGAATGTTGCAAGACACTTCTACACCATTATTGAAAAAGTACGCAATGTTTACTTTCTTGAGTTTAGTTACTTCTATATGAATTACCTAATGCACCACTAGTTTGTGCTTGGAAGGTGAACCCAATGTATGCGGGGGTTCGACCAAATGTTCTGATACTGGTAAATGACCTCAAAGTCACTCGAGAGTTACTCTCAGGAAAGTTTCTGAACAAAATGAAAAAAGGGAAGGCATATAATGCCTCCTCGCCATTATTGGGAAACGGGGTCTTCACCGCACAAGGAAACTTTTGGCATAAACAGAGATTGACGGTTCAAAAGGGATTTTCAACAATAATGATGAAGAATGGGATTCCCTGTATGAAAAAAACTGCAAGGGACCTGGTTGTATACATGAAAGTAGCCCAAAAAGAATCAGCAAAGGAAATAACAGATTTTGATATCTTGAAGTTGATGATTATGACTTCATTGGAAACAATTTGTCAAGTGTCGTTTGGGTATGAAATTGGTTGTTTCAACAAGAAGAAAGGTAACGAAATAATAGGCATTCTTTCCATTATATTCAATACCTTCGGACGCAGAATAAGCTCTCCATATCTTCAATGGACCAAGAGCTTCCCAACTGCAGAAAATAATAAATTTAACGCTTCTTTGGAAAAACTAAATATAATTGTTAGAGATATAATTGCTAAACGTAGAAAAAATAAGAGCGCAACTGAAAAAATCAATTTACTCGACATCATTCTTGAAAGTGATTTTAATGAAGAACAAGTTGCTGATAATGTTAAAAATGTTTTGTTTGCAGGATTTGATACCAATGCAAGTACTTTGTGTTGGTCCTTTTTTGTATTGGCAAAGCGCCCAGATATCCAAAGCAAGATCCTTGCCGAGATGGACAAACAGTTTGGGTCAAAGTTGGACACATTGGATGGACCAAAACTAGAAAAGTTGACATACTTGAATGCAGTAGTTATGGAAATCTTCCGTTTGTATCCAGGTGCAGCCTTCACTAGAACAACTTTGGAGGAAATATGTGTTGGTGGATATACTATTCCCGCAGGGGTGGATATTGGATTCACCCCATATATATACCATAGGGATGAAAGAAACTTTCGAAATGCCAAAGTGTTTTGCCCAGAAAGGTGGCTGACAGGCGATCGACAGAATGTTGATTTATTCTCTCAGTTGTCTACAGCAGCTGTAGAAACAGCTTTTCTAACATTTGGATATGGAAAGCGAAACTGTGTGGGAAGAAAGTTATCAGCTTTAGAGACTCGTATTGTGATTCTGTATGTGCTGAGAAATTTTGAAGTTTTCCCTGCGATAAAACAACATCCAGAGTTCCAAGAAACCCCTTTTGCTGGAGTTACACTGATTCCTCAGCACATGAGAGTTGGTTTCAAACCAAGGAAAGTCTAGCAACATGGAATTTACATTTATTCGCTGATGTTTGAACATCTGTGAATAACTTCTATTATAAGTGTCTCTGAGAAGAAGATAACTACAAAGTCCATTCGTTTTGTTGCTCAGTTTCAATGTGAAGAACCTCGAACAGTTGTTCCACATCAACTTTCTCTCCAAAGGTTTTCTGTTTGAACTCAAAGATAACTTCTCCGGTTTCATTTAGTACATACGTTCCACCAAGTTGCATTTTATCTCCAGTATTACTTTGCTCAACATTTTTAGCTTTAAATTTTTTCTTAATGATTTCAAATTTAAGTAAATCAGTGAATTTTCCTTGTCCAAGTTTGAGCTCCTTGTACAGTTGTTTTTCCTCATCAAGGTAGAGATCTAGTCCTTTCCAGTAATCTCCTTTTAGAAAAGAATCTAGAGAATCTTCTCCTAAGCCAACTCCTACAAGTTGCACTCCATTTTTTTCTAATGTTGGAGCAAGAGAACTAATTTCTTCTGCAATTTTCCTACACAGTGGATCTCCAAATCTTCTTAGAAAATGTACAACTGTAATTCCGTCTTTCCACAAGCTATTTACCGGAGCGTTTCCAAGTGAATATTCTCCATTTTCTCTCTCTCCAGATGCTACTTTCTGCAAGAAGTTTGTTTGCAGGGAAGATATCTCTTCTAGCCGTAAACCTAAAGTCGATTCATATTCTTCTGCATCTTTATTAAACTTGAGCTTATTAAACCTAGTTTTAGTCTTTTCACGCTGATCTTCTCCAACTTCTTTCACTTTGTTTTTAAGTTTATTAACCTTTTCACGCTGATCTTCTCCAACTTTTTTCACTTTGTTTTTAAGTTTATTAACCTTTTCACGCTGATCTTCTCCAACTTCTTTCACTTTGTTTTTAAGTTCATTAACCTTTTCTCGCTGATCTTCTCCAACTTCTTTCACTTTGTTCTTAATTTTATTAACCTTTTCTCGCTGTTCTTCTCCAACTTCCTTTACTTTAATTTTAAGGTTATTAACCTTTTCACGTTGTTCTTCTTTAATTTGCTTTGCTTTGGACTTTAGTTTTGTGAACTTAATCTTCTTAGTCATGCTCTTGAAGCAGTCATAAAACATAGAAGTTATCATTTTTGCGACATCCATTTTTTTTATTTATTTTGATTTAGTTTTATTCTCTATTACTCCTTTTATTATAATCCTATTTTACTCATTTTCTGTCTTGTTTGAACCCCTTTCATATTTCCTTATTTGAGAACCGGCCATGATCTCCCCTTAACGGTAAGAAATGTCCCGATTTTAAATATGTATCAAATATAATTTTAAACAATATCCGCCAAAATATATGTAAAACTATAATCCTAAATAAATGATCTTAAAAAACATAAAGAATTAAAACAAAATATTTTTCTAAACATGGAAAAATAATACTTTTTAGCAAGATAGGGAGATTATTTCCTGATCTTTTTACCCAGGAAAAGACTTACATATATATATAACCCACTTAGACTCAAACAGCAATGCCCTCCTCCAATATTATACACAAACTTATTGAACATAGTTTTACTTGACCTCATAGTTTTCACTACTTAGTGACATAATTATAATATACTAATTATAAGAACTCATAAAGTTACAGCTGTCTTCCAAACAATACGTTAGAACATGAGGAGTTCATAGTTTAGTGCTTGAAATAGACGTCTAAACACCTCATTATGAATAATGTTAAAATATACTCTCAGGGAATAATCTAGAAATTGTTGAACCCATATTAAAGTCAAACATTATATGAAAAAAAAACAATATCAAATATTTAAGTGAGTTGCTGGTTTTTTCACAATAGCTCACCAGCTTTCCCTAACTCGAGAAAAAGTTTGTTTAAAAAGATTAAGAGATATGCTTAAATGGAGATCAGCCACAAGAGTGTGGTTTGTCTTCATATCTTTGTTCAGAGTTAACTTTCATGTGACTGCTTATATTCATTATTTGTGAATGAAAATAACAATAATTTGTGGGGTTAACAATCCCTATTTACACAAGGACAGATAGTGCAATCGGATCTCCTTCAAGGTATTTATTTCAAAATCCAAATAATGTCATGTTTCATGTTCAATATGAAAGTTAAATTACAAATTTCTTCATATTAAGAGGTTTGAAGATTATCATTTGCCTTTCGGATAGCTCATTGAAATAGATATTATATAATTAAAGGAGTTAGTATTTGTTTTTCGTTACATGTATTTAGCTGGGAGTTCTGATGTAACTCTTTTTTTTATATCACATTTGCTCCATCTCAAGATATGGTAGCAGTTTCTATATTACTTCTTCAGCCCATGATTCTCAAACCCCTGTTATTATAAGTTTATGTTACTAAAGAGGAGACCAAAGATTAACTTAGAAGATAGCGTTATCAGTCATTATTTGTACTTTATTCAAGTATGAAAAAGAGGCTATGGAAGCATCCTATAATAATATGTAGCAATTAATATTTATCATAAATTTGAGTAGTTAGGTAATTACAGCATCTAGATTGGTTTTTAGCGATTACTTTTAAGGACTACTACGTTATTCAATAAAAAATTCTGAAGTCGTACTAAGTTTGGAGATACTAAATGTAAGCTACAGTTTATTTAATACCTACCCCTGGAAAGTTTCCTTATCTATTCTTAAGCGCATAATAAGCTAAACTAGGCGCAGAACGGCTGCAAGAGTTACATAAAGGTCTCCTTAAAGTTAGGGTTAACTAGTTAGCTGACTAAAAGACTTAAATGAAGTTAACCTACAAATCAAAAAGCGAATATTAAATACAAGAATACCCCCATTAAATAAATATACCCTAAGCCCGTTTGCTAAAATCAGAATTTTCACGGCAATCTACTTGTTATAGAGAGGTTTTACTAGATGCAATTAACTATGTATGCACCACCTAGACATGATCTGAGAAATGTAGCTGGTCTTCAGTAGATCATGTCACTTCATTACCATCTTTGTAGTCTTTTTTTTAGACATACACAAAAATTAACTAAAATTAAATTTGTTGTTTAAATATATACCACTTATGTATAAAAATACAGACTCTATAACATAATTCTTATTTTTCGTTGGATTTATTCTTAGATATTTTGGGATCCAAGCTCTATTACCTTCGAACTTTTGAATTCCGAATTGATAAATTCACAGGCGCCTTTCCCAGTATAATAACAAGAAAAAGATCCCTGTCTGGTCAAACAGTATTTAATATCAATATTTCCTTCTTTATTGAAGCCGTAGCACCTATTAAATTTTCCCTAGATCATACACGTCTAGTATCAAATTACTTTGTTGGGCTCTTCAATTTTTTCATTTATGCTTTCAACAAAACTCACTTCTCTCCATTTATTAGCAGCTTATTACTGACAATCATCATCAATAGTATCTCTTAAATTTCTAAGACATTATGTTTATTTGGATAGGAAATAGATGTACATCATATATCACAAGGTCAATCCTATAATGTTTTTATGAATATGTAAACTATCTGCATTAACAATATTTTCGGTGTAATATTACTGCTCAATTGCATAAAAGGTGTAACATTGTATTTAGAGATTTGAATTTACAAAAATTGCTGTTGTATATTCACCGTAAGATATTCTTAATTAAGCAAAAACTATGTTTGGTATTTTATATTCTTGTTGCATTAAAATCTATGAGAAATTTATCACAGTTCATATATATATTACTCATTCTCTCTGAGATGGTGTGTTGATATACAAGCTTTCTTAACCCCGTCTTTATTCTTTTTTGCCGATACCGTGGTTATTGTTCCTAACATAAATACTGCACTGTGCAAGTACATTTTCTGTATGCTTCTATAATTTCAACATAATTCCCGATAGGAAATATGCTAATTTGTTCTGCTATTAATATTTTCCTTTGGGAAGATTCAATGATTGGAAAACTTTTTATTGCTTACACTAATTAAAACCACATCTAATTCATCTGACATACTACAGATTAGCTGTGCAATGGTAAAAAACTAGAATAGCGTGATTTTCTTCTAGGTGAATATTGTTAGTTATTATGTCAAGTTTTGAATCACAGCCTCAATTTGATATATATATATATATTATTTGTTACATGCTAAGTTATATAGATAGATTTTCCCAGTATATACTCTTCTTTAAGGTTCATTCTCAGCACAGCAAGAGAGGATACTTGAATTATTCTTACAAATAGAATCCCTGGTTGTTAAGAAGAAGTTTCAACATTTAATAAACATGGAATCCATATATTCGTCATTCGAGTATTTCTTTATTTTTTAGAACAAATGGAAGATCTATTACTAAATATTTTACCTATATGATAAAATTATGTTCGCTTGTCTTATTTTTAAGGATAATTCTTCAAATACTGGTGCTAATTGTTCAATTCCATGGAAATAAAACAATAAGTTTGAACATATAGGGATTCTTGTTAGGAAAATAGAGTGGAGTTTATCCGAATTCTTATGAAATAATATCAAGTGAAGCCTATTTGAACAAATCAATTTAGGGGTATTTCCTACTGCCCTTGTTTATATTTCAGAGATATGGTAGAAATTTGTATCTTGACTTATGGATCGATGACCATTATTTGATAACAATAAACATATTTTATCAAAGCATAGAATATAGATACCATGTTGTCTTAATTAGTAGCTCTCAGGTAAACCTTAAATCCTAGGAAAATAAGTAAATTCTATATATACACCCCATCAACATAATTTTAATGAAATCAAGTCCTGATAAAACTTTCATATCGTCATTTCATTAGGGAAAATAATAAATTTTTCTTAATTATATTTTTTTCTTATATGAATAAACCTATTTTTAATGCTTATAAGCCACCTATACTCGTATCTTCACAATAGCTAGTATCTCTCATTTTCACAACGAAGCTTGAGAGAATTTTTGTATTTTTAAATTCTCAAAAAATTGCTTTACACCTAACTTTTTTATAAGTAAAAATAACTTCCAATATGTATCTTTTGATTCCTTTTGCCTACACATACTGAAACAATTGTCTTGTTTCTTTCTTGTTTCTCTATTATAACGATGTCCATTTATGATTTCAATCTCGCAGGCAAAAATATCTATTCAATTACAGCAATATCATATTCTATTTGAAACATGACAAGGGTTTTAATTCAATAAATAAATAAAAGTAACTACTGTTACCATAGTTATTATATATTTCACCAAGGCTATAAACTCTGTTTGACGGTTGTTATCACCACTATATATATGTGTGCATTCTTAAGTATTACATCTACCTACACAGATAAAATTTGCTGTATATCTTTATTTATAGATCTATTGTATAAAAAAGATTTTATCGATACTTTAGTAGTATCACATATTTTTCCAGTTTATGCAAGAATACAGAGGGTTGTGTATATCCTTACATGCTGGATAATATAGAGTTGGAAGGTACCTAGACCCCATCACAAAACACAAAAATAAGACCCTAATATCTGGGTGTATTATTTCTAGAGATTTTATCATGATCAAAAAAGTATACTATTATAACATTTAGTTTCTTAAGATAAGACTAAACTTGATTTCTTAATTGTACACTAGGATAAACAATTGCTAACAAAATGAGTTATTTGTTATTTCTTATCGAACTATTGCATCAACATGGGAGAGCAATTAAAGTATTAAGAACTTTCTTTATCTGTTATGTTGCGATAATGCATTTGGCTAAGAATGCAACTATGTACTCTCTGACGAATTATTTGACTATTTTCAATAGTTATCAATCAGCGTTATATCAAAAAAAAGGTGGAGATTTAGTTCTTGCATTAGATGAAAGGGTATGTAATTTTAAATTACTTTATTTTAGTTATATATTTCCATTAGTACCTATTCCCAACAATGTTCAAAACAATTGTCACAATTATTGCATTATAATATTCTAGGGATATTTTAAAGTTTGGGTTTGTAGCTTTAGAAAGAGCTGTCATGATATAGATCCAGAGATTTTATCAGGAAGGGTACATCCTTTGCTAACATTACGGGCTTGATCTATACACAAAAGTTTATTTAGCTATTGCAATTATTCCTGAGGAGCTAAACTGATTGCAATTAATTCTGATTTTTAAGATATGAATTTATTTTCAGGAAAAGTAGAAGCCCTGACAAGGTATCACATACCGTTGCTATTTATTGAGATCCTATATGGAGTGGACCCTGTTTTTATGGTTAATTATATGTTTTATTTTAATGCCTAGGTATAGTGTCAAACGTTTCTTATATGATATGTGCTTAACTCCCGAAATATATAAAAATTTCAAGAAAGTTTCGTGCTTATAATTGTACCACCAATTTTAAGATACAGATGTCCAAAATAGTTACAATCCATGGGTTAAAAAATAATAGAAACATAGATTATTTCAAGAGATTACTAACCTTAAAAGATAGCATAAAAGTTATTTTGCTGATTTTATCTCCTCTTATCCCAAGAAAAATACAATAAATATATTCATAAATACATAATTACTTAAATTTCAATATTCAATTAATAGAATGAGGTTCTTGTAGTAAATATTGTTATATATATATAATCCTAAATTGATTTATCGAGTTTTTGCAGTAAACTTGATAGTTTATTCCAAATTCAAAAGATATAACTTTAATTTCATATGATCAATTAAATCAGGGAATCTAGAAAATATGAATAATATATGTTCTTCCATTGTTAAAAAATGGGTATGATCTATCAGGGAGTCTAAGATTTGCCGAAAATTTTCCTTTATAAGATTTTCTTCTTTCCTGGGGTAATAATGAGATGATAATATTACTGTGTGTGTTCTGTAAAATAAAAAAAAATCCAAACGATAGAAAAATGTTTTTTAGTTAAAAACTAGTAGTAACTGCATACTTATAAGGATTTTTAAGTAAATAAACTGTGTCTGAAAAATCATAAAAAACTCAAATATTCTGTGAGAGCTAGTGCATGTCTATTTTTTGAAACATACAAGATTTATCAATCTGGTACTAGCATTACTTTTATCACAAGTTAAATTCATAGAAACAAGAAATCCTTGTCAAAAAATACTTTTTTAATTAGAAGATCAGTGATTATTATATCATTATATTTGGATACATGTCTGATTAGGATTTAGACGTAGCATATCAGATATTTTATTAACCTAATATTAATGAATCTAATAGAATGCTATTTGGAAGATTTAACAATACAAACTTTGCCCTAAAGGTGTGAAAGAGCATTGATGTGTTGAAATCATAAGAATTGGTATGAGAAGGGATTTCTTTGGTAAGTAACCTTGTAGTTCAGAACTTTCAAATGTACAATACTGTATACAAACCGTGGGCCTATTATAAATTAGCAGTCATAAAAGAATGTTTTAGTGCTATAAACTAACCTGTGCTATAAAATAAAATAGCTACTTATGTTTTGCTTTCCTTTAACATTTCACAAGCCATATTGTACTAATATTTATTATGTATGCAACAGAAATATACGAATAAAATTGAGACTTCGCTAATTAGATGCGATAATTAATATGTATTGTTAATATTATAAGTTTTTCTGAGAAAAAATAGGGAGTAGAAGTTTGTTATCAGGTGGAAGCTATCATTGCATATTAGGGATTAACCTAAGGTATGTATATTATCATGCATTCCAAGATGGAGATTAAATGAACTCCAATCACAGAAAAAAGTTGACAAGCTTTAGAGCCTGCAAACAAACAGAAGTAGTTAGTCATTAAAATAAAATTTGCTGTAACTTACGTAGAAATTAAGTTGTATGACTTTTATAGACTTCATGTAAACAAGATAAGAAACTCTTAATATATCATAGCATTCTATTAATATAATTACGATATATACATTATTAGAATTAAAAAAAGTATATTTCGTAATATAGATGTATGAATACCCGTAGAACTTTAGACTTCATACAGATAAATTAATTTGGAGGTATTAGAAATAATCGGTGAGAAATGTAAATTTCATGGATAGAAAAAAAATAAGTATATACACCTTAGGCTACAATTAGTTGAAGTATTATATCAAGGTTTTAAAAATATGTATGAATAACAAAGAAAACCTATGTCAAGATATATTGCCTTGGGTTTATCTTTTCATAGTACTATATTTTACAATATTAACAGAAAATCGGGATTCCATGACTCTAGAAGTTAATATGATTTGTATTTTCTAAACGTATTTGAGTTTTACTATACGAGAGTCAATATACCTGAAAAACAACTTAGTAAAACGGAATTTTCATGACAATTTTAAAAATTTGCTAAAAAGAGCTTTGGGGGTGGAAACTCCTAAATGGCGAAGCTGGGAATATATTCAAATATACTAAGGTATTGAAAATATTTTTTTATTGGGAAGCGATTTGACTGCTAATAGAGTACATATATAACACATGTTAAGCTTATAGTTTTAAATGTACCAAAACTTTTTTGAATAACTGAATTCCCAGGTTATGTATGCGTGTATATGTGTATGAATATATGGTAATGAGACAGCATTTAAGTTCCAGGGCGATTTATTGCGAATTCAGAATTGTTTATACTGGTGTTTATAATTGTGTTTTGCTGTATCTACCTGAGGTATCTAAGATTATTTTTATTTTTCCTATGGACCAAGATAACCAGAAGTTGTGTTCATTTTGAATTTATTCCAAGTATCTAACAATAATCAAAATATTGTAAGTATTGTAGCTGCTGCTATGGGATAACGGGTAGTAAAAAAATGGAGGTAGTTCATCTCATGTGACTTTTTGAGTTTTCCCATAAAGATAGGATTATATTATAGTTAAAATTTGTGTTTAATTTCCATCTCTAACCATGTAAAATACTTATATGGTGGTTTGCTGAGTTTCAGGTTAAATAATTTAGAATATATGCTGAAACTTCAAGGGTAAAAAACTCTAATAAATTATACACTCTTCATTCGTCAGCATGGGGGAATAGCGGTATAAAATGATACAAATACGAGTATATTATAGGTAGTTGACCTCATTCCATCTTTGGTGCAATTTAAAAAAATACTTAGGAAAAATTTCTTAAATTCATTAGCAGATTACCTTGTTGCAAAATATGAAAAAATAACAGTTTTCAATTGAAGAGTACTGCAATATTGCTAATTTTGAGTTTAAGTTCTTCTTTAATTTACTCTCTCTCTTTCTATTTTACCAGAAAGACATATGTTGAAGAATTTGAACAATTATCCTAATTCTTTGATTCTTCTCATCCTGAACTCAGATATGAATATGCATGTATCAACCTTGTAATGTTGATTTACAATATACTTGTTTTGACTAGTTGTAGTTAATAACATGGAAATATGTAAAAAGCAAGAATCTTAAATATTATTTCTCTATAATCCCAGTCTCAGAATACTGGCCCAATACCCTTTGATAAACTCTCGCAATGCTACTTTCTTAAAGATACAGAAGGCTCAACCTGAGCTACTCTTCTAAGATTACCCTTTAAATTTTTTATATGGACAATAAAAAGATCTCTGACATAATCACCTTATATTCTGATATATATATATATGTACCATAAATGACAAGTACTAGTGCCATGATTAAGTTCTTTAAATATTGCCATCAAATAAAGTTACCAACTAATACCCACTAACCTTGAAGACAAAAAGGTAACTATGAAATCTATGATTTGGAATAGCCTCTTTATTATATTCCTAAAGAATTTTGCTCGATTTATGTTATCTTCTTTTATTTTCAGGATAATATGAATCCTTTTAGATTAGTTTTTTCAAAATATTCATGAACTAGAAGGATATAACTTTTGCCTATATAAAACGTAATATCAACATTTCATGTCATATGCTCACTTCAATTGTATCCAGTTTCTCTAGCTCCGTAGCCTCGGTCTTACTTATGATATCCGCTAACCTTCATCATAAATATTTATTTAATTTGAGTTACCTGGTCTACTAATAATGAGGTTATAAAACCTAGAGTTCATTCATGATTTTTAATGTATTGCTATGCCAAGTTTAAAAGCTCAAAGATGGAGTAAAATGCTTAAATAGAAGCTAAATGCAGCGAAATCTAGGTTTATTGTATCTTTTCTATTTTCTTCTAAGTCGCTAACCACAATGTCACGATGTTTTGCACACCATTCTTACTTTGAGAGTAAACCCACATTTCCTTTTTCATTGAAAAAATTCACGCAGTGAGAAACTTTATCAATCACTACTGAAAGTTTTATGCAGAGACTTACAATTTAAGCCATAAGAGCTTGAATACACCTCGTGTTACTGCCAAGAAAAATAAGTGCAGTTCTTTCGGACATGGAAAAATGTAAGAAAAAGTACGAGCTACAGCGTCATTTTTTGCATAATTTCTTGAAAGAGAATAGACGTTCGATTCAAATATGATAATTATTCAAATCATAAATCATAAATTTTACATTATTTTGAAATTTTGAATTTGTATAAAAGATATAGAACAGTTTATATGAAAAAAAAATAAGAATAATAATATAATAGTAAAAACAACTGGGATAATACTAGAAACATTGTTACACATATAACATAAATAAGAATGTAATTTTCAGTACAAACTTCTTCAATTAGATAATTCTACTATGGCATTAGCATTAAAAAAATTTGCTTTAGGAAATATACTTTTTCTTAATCTACGTACATACAGAGTATTAAGCTATATACCACATGTAATACGCGTTATATCCCTGATGGATTTCAACCATTTCACATAAACTCACACATTTGATAATTACCAGAAAACTTAAAATTGTTTTTACTCGATATTTTTAACCCGAAGAACTGGGGAAAATATTTGTGAAATGGATCTCTAGGTAAAGAATATATATATATCCCAGAGAATGATTTTTTTCTATGAAAGAAGACCAGAAAGAAAGTTGTAATGAGGCAAGATGGAACTGTTCATAGTCTTGAAAGAGGATTCAAACTATGTAGGAAACATCAAGCTGATTATAAAATACTGAAAGTTTTCCGTCAAGTCTTCCCAGAAATGATTATTTGTGGTTGGATTTAACACTGAAGAGTAATGAACATGAAAAAACTCTCTTATTCAGCAAAGATATAGGAAAAAAAGATACATATCTATGGTTTACCCGTTAAAAGTGCCCTGGGTGAATGCACCAGAGTAAATAGGAAATATGAGTAATCAGAGTATTTTAATCAAATCAGCAAAAATAAAGAGAATTTAGAAACTAATAAGATTTGTGAAAAATTTTCATGGTTGCTGAGGAATTCGCAGTTTATAATGCTTGTTCTAGTTTATATAAATATTGTTTGCGCTAGAAAACGAGTCATAATGCTATTGAAACTATACCTCGCTTCTAATTCTCTTAGATAGTAATGTATTATATATTTTATTTATACTGTGTTATAATCTATGGATAAATGAAAGCATTTTTATACCCTGGTTGGATAACTTTGAGAACCTTTTAACCACATGCTAACTTTAGATTAGATTCACGGGTTCTTATTTTGAAGATAGTAATTTTATATAGTTAGTTTCAATATGACTTCATAACAGAGTTTAAGTGCTAAAATTTAACCAAGAACCAAAAGCGTAACAAAACTATATATGTAACTGAAAGGTTGGTAGTCTTACTAACAAGAAAATATTTATTTTTAATACAAAAATAACAACAATATGGGAAAGAGTACTCTATTAACTCCCTTTAACCCTATCAAAGGAATTAAAGGGAAGAATCTTTTGCTTATTGAGTTACCAAGCGTATGTCCTAGTTTGTTGGTGAATATTCTGTCGGCTTATTTTGTTATTGAGTATTATTCTGCCACGTCATTTAGTATTTATTATATCTTATTTATTATGTTATTCCGAAAGCCCAAGTTAGCCGTTAACTGCAAACATAACTTGAGAAAAAAAAGAAAGAATTATGTTCAAAGCATTTATCCATATAACCCTTTTAAGTAAAGCAAGCGAGATATATTTATTTATCACAATTATTACAATACGGAATTAATATTTACTACTGAAAAGAGAGCCGAAAAGCCTCTACAGACTGAATCCAGTGTTGAATAAAGTTTCTACACAATTGTAGAAAAATATGACCTCTTGAATCTTCTATTGATATTTGTTTCTCCAATAATTACCACACATCCTTGACTTTTTCTTCTGCAGCAGCAATCCAATGTATGTGGAGGTTGGACCAAATGTTCTGATACTGGTACGTGACATCAAAGTCACTTGAGAGTTACTCTCAGGAAAGTTTCTGAACAAAATGAAAAAAGGGAAGGCATATAATGCCTCCTCGCCATTATTGGGAAACGGGGTCTTCACCGCACAAGGAAACTTTTGGCATAAACAGAGATTGACGGTTCAAAAGGGATTTTCAACAATAATGATGAAGAATGGGATTCCCTGTATGAAAAAAACTGCAAGGGACCTGGTTGTATACATGAAAGTAGCCCAAAAAGAATCAGCAAAGGAAATAACAGATTTTGATATCTTGAAGTTGATGATTATGACTTCATTGGAAACAATTTGTCAAGTGTCGTTTGGGTATGAAATTGGTTGTTTCAACAAGAAGAAAGGTAACGAAATAATAGGCATTCTTTCCATTATATTCAATACCTTCGGACGCAGAATAAGTTCTCCATATCTTCAATGGACCAAGAGCTTTCCAACTGCAGAAAATACTAAATTAAATGCTTCTTTGGAAAAACTAAATATAATTGTTAGAGACATAATTGCTAAACGTAGAAAAAGTAAGAGGGAAACTGAAAAGATCAATTTACTCGACATCATTCTTGAAAGTGATTTTAATGAAGAACAAGTTACTGATAATGTTAAAAATGTTTTGTTTGCAGGATTTGATACCACTGCAAGTACTTTGTGTTGGTCCTTTTATGTATTGGCAAAGCGCCCAGATATCCAAAGCAAGATCCGTGCCGAGATGGACAAGCAGTTTGGGTCAAAGTTGGACACATTGGATGGACCAAAACTAGAAAAGTTGACATACTTGAATGCAGTAGTTATGGAAATCTTCCGTTTGTATCCAGGTGCAGCCTTCACTAGAACAACTTTGGAGGAAATATGTGTTGGTGGATATACTATTCCCGCAGGGGTGGATATTGGATTCACCCCATATATATACCATAGGGATGAAAGAAACTTTCGAAATGCCAAAGTGTTTTGCCCAGAAAGGTGGCTGACAGGCGATCGACAGAATGTTGATTTATTCTCTCAGTTGTCTACAGCAGCTGTAGAAACAGCTTTTCTAACATTTGGATATGGAAAGCAAAACTGTGTGGGAAGAAAGTTATCAGCTTTAGAGACTCGTATTGTGATTCTGTATGTGTTGAGAAATTTTGAAGTTTTCCCTGCGATAAAACAACATCCAGAGTTCCAAGAAACCCCTTTTGCTGGAGTTACACTGATTCCTCAGCACATGAGAGTTGGTTTCAAACCAAGAAAAGTCTAGCAACATGGGAATTACATTTATTCACTGATGTTTGAACATCTGTTAATACCTTCTATTATAAGTGTCTCTGGGCAGATCGGAATAAGAAAATTTTGTTGTTTCCTACGACGTCTTCTTAATCTCAAGAACCTTGAACATTTCCTCTAAATTTGGTTTATCTCCAAACGTTTTCTGCTGAAACTCGTAAATGACTTGTCCTCTCTTATTGAGGATATATGTTCCACCTAACTGCATCTTGTCTCCTGTTCTGCTCTGCTCAACATTTCTTGCCTGGAACATTCGCTTGATAACTTGGGGCTTCAGTAGATCGGTATAGCTTCCTTCTCCAAGTTTGAACTCCTTATACAATTTTTTATCTTCATCAATATAAAGATCTAATCCTTTCCAATAACCTCCTTCAAGAAAAGAATCTAGAGCATCGACACCTAAACCTACTCCTACAAGTTTCACTCCATTTTTCTCCAATGTTGGAGCAAGAGAACTCATTTCCGTAGCTAAGTTTCTGCATAGCGGACAACCAAATCTTCGAAGCAAATGAACAACTGTGATACCTTCTTTCCATAGATTTTCAAGTTTCACTTCTTTGAGAGAGTATTTTTTGCTTGCATTATGTTCAGAGACAACCTTTTGTAACGTAACATCACTCAGCGAAGGCACCTCTTGCAAACAAATTCCATTCATAATGTTCCTATTTTCTATGTTTTTACTCATTTAATTATTAATTAATTTGTTTTGTTTGAACACTTGTCTGTAGTGTACTTGTATTATATTCATTGTTTGACATGTTTGAACATCTACAATTGTGTACAATTTTGGAATTTAAAGTATGAATTGTTCTATGTGGAAGAATGTAGCATTACCAAAAGAGATAAGAGAAGATGTTCTAGTGTAACAAAGATGTTACTTAAAGTAAAACATCAATGAAACATATTAATTGATATTGGATATTCTTTACATGGGCAAAAACTGCTTTCTTTGTGCAGTCTGAACATATTATTTTATAGATCAATCTTTTAAATAATTGATTTATTCTATCTATGTTGCCCAAGCGGTGATATCCTCTAAGTTCTTTTAAGAGTTAGACTGCATGATTCAATCATTCTTGAGGTATCTTAACAAAAAAACATATGAAAATGATGTCTTGCTGCTTTATTTCGCGCTTTAATATTAGTGGTTAAGAGTTTTTAGGTTTTAAGGTGCACCAGAGAGTCTTACGTGGAAACTAATGCCAACGAAATGAGATGCTTCTAAAAATATATATAATAGTTCGTTGAGCCAACTTTGTTCTTCCAAGATTGAAAACTCCATAAAATTTGAGATCAATGGATCATGTACAAATCAAGCAACCTTTTTAATAGGTAAATCAACTCAAAGAATTTTTGGGTACTTAAACTTCCTGGCCTTTGCGAAACGTGATATCCTGTTTCGTACATTATCATGAAAATGTATTGATTTCACCTATATTTGTTCTGCTGATAGTATAATCAACCCTACTTTAAAAAGGTTTAAGGTTAACGTAGAATTTGGTTCATACTTTAGTCATGTTTATTAGTGTTGATACGTGCTAGTAGTATATAATGCAGATTAATATTCATCAAAGCTTATCTGGTAAAAGTAAAGATTTTAGAATTAATTGGGAAACAAAACTCTTGATTTACCCACTAGAAATATTACATTATTTTTAAACCAAAAGCCTGTGGCCATAATATGAGACATTGCATTTCAATATATGGGAAATAGTAAGCCTAATTATTAATAGAATATTCAGCATATAATATGCAAAGAATCAGAGGTTACATAGAAGAAAAAAAATTGGGTTTCAATGCTGGAGAAAAAAATAAGTTTGTCAATTATGAAACCTAATGATATGTTGCAATTGGTTGTCAACGGAGTTTATTTCATAGATTGAACGGTACCTGACTTAGAAATAGAAAACAAATCAAACTAAAAAACATTAGAACGGGCTCTCGAACCACAAGCCGCAGTTATGGATAATCCGCCATTTTCGTTGTTTAAAGGAAATTTCACTGCTTTCAGCGGTTTTGTGTTTTAAACTTCAATGAGTAGTTGGAATATGCTGCACGCATCTCCTAAAATGATTTTCTGACTCTTGAGCACAGGGTACTTGACAGATATTTTTAGTATTTCTGGAGAATAGTTACAGTCTATGCCTTCCCTTCTAGAAATAGAGTTGAAGTGGCCAGTAATAGAATCATCGAGATACGCGAAGCTGCACATATATCCCTCCCATGGTAGCTATGAGTCATGTCTGCAATTCCCAAATATAACAAAGTTTCTAATGGCAAAATTATGAGTTATAGAATTCATGTACCCATTCCATGGTAAGAGCATACATACATATTATTTGGTGCACAATAAGTAAGTTTCAGTATCAAAACCTCTTTGTTTAGGTAGGAGAAGGATAGTGTAGGCTGCAGTGACCTACCTAAGTTTCAATGTGGTAATTACTATGTTTGGTCCTTCATTCTTTCTACATTGGATATAGATTCCGTACTAACATGACGTACAATTTGAACCTACGTATCAATACTTTGAAATCAGAACTGTATCCTTGATTCAATTTTAGTGCTCTTCTTTTCCATTTAAGATTAGATATAATATAGATCATTTATTCATTTCCAAAGCACTCAAGTTTTTATGTTTGTAATAAGCTTTTAAAACACTTCGTATGTCCCAAATTTCCCTTGATGGGTTCCATGAATATTAGATAAGGCCTACTGAGGTCTTGTGGTTTGAGAGATACTTCAAGACACCTTTGTATAACCACATTGCCGCCTTAACATGAAAAATATTTTGAAATAAAAAAAAATTCACCTATCCAGTTCTTTGGAAAAGTCTTTATTACGTAGGTGGTAAAATTTCTTCAACTGTTTCTTAAATTTGGGGTGTTTTATAACTGGTCATTAACTTGCTGTCTCCGTATATTAGAATCACGTTTCCTTGAAAAATTTAGGTCAAGGTTCAAACTCCATCCTAGCGTTAAATTACTCCTTATTGTCCCAAATTTATTATACCTTTGTTACTTTAATTGAGCATTTATGAGCATATGTCTTCCCTGCGACCGAGTGCTTTTAAATTCTCATACTGAACCATCAATTGGTCATGAAGCGTAATACTTTTTGATGGCCTACACTGTACGAAGTAATATGTAAGAAACTATACTACTATGATTTTCTTGTTTAGATGAAAAAATTATTCCTGCTTCATAATAGGCAGATTTGTTTGTTTTGGTTTGCCAGTACCTCATTACTTTTCTCTCATTTAACTCACCTATTAGATCTGCACTCTCTGGTGATATTTAGAATCAGTAAGGCTGCCAAGAGTAAGAAGATAAGTTACAATAACTTCATAATAAAAAGTTCTAGGTGACAACCCACATAATGAAGACAACTTTCCATAAAAAACTTTAGGGAACCCTTTATGGCAGCAAAACCCTTGGTCCACAACTTATGGTGAATTTTGATAAACTTCTAGTGATAAGAGAGGAAATAAGGACTAAAATCCGTAGGGAAACTAACACCTATCAGGTGGCAATAAAATGTTGCTGCAACAGAAAAAACACAGAGGAAACACTGTTGAGCGGGAATTGGCAAGTGATGATTCTAACAAGATTATAAAAGAAAATCTTAGAATTGAAAACTTGTGATTTTTCCATATTTATGTTATTTAGCAGGTGGTGTGTATTTTATTTTCGAGTGTGTTACTTTTAGGTTGGAAACACTACAGTCTTACAAGGACATAACGGACCCAAAGCCTTAATGTATTTTATTTTGGGCACCACATAGTTCCCATAAAATATGTGCACATTCCAATCATTGATTTTACTTTCAGATCTTTATTTTACTTATTATTAAGAACAAAACCAAATGATTTTACTTTCAGGTCTTTATTTTACTTATTATTAAGAACAAAACCAAATGATTTTACTTTCAGGACTTTATTTTACTTATTATTAAGAACAAAACCAAATGATTTTACTAGTAGTTAGTGTACTCTTAAAAAGAGAGAAGTTTCTTTGTGAACGAAACTTTGGAACTGCTTACAGAATGGGAAACGAGTTTCTATCAAAACTAAATTAATCACAGAACAGCTTAAACGAAGACAAGTCAAGTTAAGCAGTTACCAACACGATTAATCTACTATATTCTTCTACTATGAATCCTAATATTGCAGTGCCTTCCAACTCAGGAACATATTCAATCTCTTCTCTTGAAGCAAAGAGTGAAATTCAAGAGCTACATCATGCAGTGACTTTGGAAAAACAAGGCGTAGAAACAGTGAATGAAACATCTCTTCACAACAACAATATGAAAAATTTCAAATGGAAAGTATTCTTTGGTGCTATAACCTTTACCGCACTACTTGGAACTATGTTAATGATGTTCTCAATGGACCATACGTCTGTTGGGAAAATGGAAAACAAGAAGAAAGAAAATTTTGTTTCCCAAAATCTGAAAGAAATGAGTTTATCTGTTACAGGAGAAAGGAGTTTACTTGGTTGTTCAGAAGAACTTGCTGAACTTTCTCGAGAACTTATTGGTGCTAATGCAATCCGTGGACCTTTTCCAGGTGTTCAGATAGGAGATATTTTCTTGCCTTGCTTTCCAAGAAATGCATTGAAATATTCAAATGTAAGTACAAGAGGAGATAATTTGAGGTTTTCAAATGTTATCATTGGTGTAGTTGAAGAGGGTGCTCTAAATACAAGTATTGGCTTCAATATTGTCAGAGTTGATTTTTATGAATCACATGTTTACACTTTTGAGAACCAAGATAAAAGCATTACCTTTGTTAATTTCAGAAATACAGAAGTTGGTAAATTTCCAGATTTTTTTCCTGCTGAGCAGATATATCTTGAGAACCTCGTTAATTTTATTCCTTCTATAGAGTTCATTAATTTCATTACGAGTTCTCCAAAAGCTATGCTTTCTATGACTAGAATGTGGGATGATGAAAACTTAAATATGTTCCATAAGTTGCTGCGTGAATCTAATAAGAGTATCTCTTTTGAACAATTGGGAGGTAGTATTAGAATTGTGGATAACGAAATTACAACCTTACCAAAGAATTTTCTTGACTCTGAAAGTATTAATTCAACTACAGATAGTTTGAGCTTAACTTTTGCATCAAATTCCCGCTTAAGTTATTTACCAGATTTTATTTTTGCTGTTGATCCAAGAACTAACTTCAGATTGGTGTTTGAGAATAGCAATCAGTTTGTAAGACTTCCATTAAGCACTTCTTACTTGAATCTGAATTTTTTGAGATTGTATGGTACAGGAGTTGATTCTTTCGAAAATGTTGACTTTAGAAAGTTTCCGGAGCTAGTCGAAATGAGCTTAGCTTATTCACCAATTAACCCACTTTGCTCTAACCAAGCTTCCTTCAAGGAGCATTATGGTATTAACAGTACAGTTTTACTTAGTGATTGCATTGCTTAAAATAATTGGGGAAAATCTCTATATAGAGAAGGTTTAGTCTTGTAAAGAATAAGCGCTTTATAGCGAATATCTTTTATCTTCTTCTATACAGCCGATATCCAAACAATCACAGTGGTGCATTACCCTGAATTAGTTATTTAAATAATAGATTTTTCACAACCATGAGATGTCTTTCAACAAAAGTGTCTTCTTCGCTAATACGCTCACTACGAGAGCAAACCGGAGCCCCAATAATGCAAGTAAAAAAGGCCTTATCAGAAACAGGCTCTGTAGAAAATGCTATTGAGTATCTGCGAAAACATGGTCTCAAACTAGCAGAAAAGAAGCAAGATAGAGAAGCAACTGAAGGAGTTATCTCCATAAGAAGATCAACAAATTCATCGATCCAAGCGATTGAAATACTTTGTGAAACAGATTTTGTTTCAAGAAACTCCACTTTCAAAACTTTAGCAAAAAATCTGCTCAACCAATTACCTGCTGAAGAGAATTTAAGTGCATCAGAGTTCAAGGAAAATGTGACAGTCAAGAATATCCTTGCTGATGCAACTGTAGCTCTAAGTGAAAAAATTCATATCTCAAGTATTTGGAATATTCCAATGGATTTAAATACTGTTACTGGAGTTTACATGCACAATGGAATTGAAGAGGACTCTTTCTTGTTTGGTTCAAAATTTGGGTTAGTGAGCTTTGATGCGCAAGAGAAACTTGAAGACCCTGAGATTAAGATTAGGGTGGAAGAAGTTGCTGCTGATTTATCGTTGCACTTAGTTGCCCAGGGAGAAGTTGATACACCTTGGTTGGAACAGGATGTCATCAGTGCAGGAAAATACAATAACTTGAGCGTGAAAGATGTGTTTGAAAGTTTAAAGAAAGAAACCGGAATATCTTTGGAGTTTAAGCATTTGCTTAAATTAGAAGTAGGTGGAAAAGAAAGAAATGGCTTCATATACTTTTAAACACACACACTCTAAAAACTTTCATCTTTCCCTCTTCACTCAATTTCAGAATCGTTTCTTTAACATGTTCGAATTGGACATCCATAATTTCGTCCGTGGATATCGCCAATTTTGACCGTTTAGTTCAGCGTAAAAATTCAGAAAAGAAGTGGATTTGGAAAAATGACCATTGGGCAATACTTATATGAGCATACGAAAAATCGGAAATGACGGGGTTAAATAGAAGTAATAATATCAGTCCACTATATTCTTCAACAAAAATTCGGAAACTTCGGAAAAAGAAATAGGTATGAAGGTGGTCGGAGAAAACTTGACTGATTGTGAGCTTCCCTTTATTTTGGTGGAGTCTAGGTGCGAAGTAACAGTTTTCGAAGAGTTCGAGCCTTTCACCACATACTTAAGATATTTTGCATTGGTTGAGTTTGGCGTACTCTTCCTTCTTCTAATCGCTGCTCTCTTTGCATACATCGGCTCCTCCATCTCGAAAAACCGCAAGCAGGTTGTTGGTGAAAAATCAAGATCTGAGCAAAGGAACAAGTTCTTCCTCTATAATGCCTTTTGTCTATTCCTTTCTGCAATCTCAATAGCAGGACTGTGGTTCTTTGCATACAATGGTTTCATACTAGATCTAGAGTTTAACAGCGCAAGAGGTAGGATAAACGCGTCTGTTTTGTTCATCTCGTTAAACACATTTTACATGTCCAACTATTCATTTTTACCTGTATTAAATCAATTAATGGGGTCTTTTGCTTTTGATAATGTAAGCCAGGAGCGATTCAATTGTGGACTTAGAATTGGATTCATTTACCCTTTCATTGCGGTGATACCTTTCAGTTTTTTACTATTCAGAGGACTCCTTGATGTGCCGTACTACTTGACTTTCTCTTTTATAGTTTTCTTTTTTCACACTGTTCTTCTTGTCTATTTACTCTTAGCTCTTATTGATACAGTTATAAATGGACTAAACTCTCTCAAAGATAGATACAGTTCAACTCCAACTTCATCACGGAACTCAAATATGCTAAATTCGTTGAATGATTTTTCACGTAAGCTTCAGTTCTATAAGAAAAGTGTGTTGGTACAAAGCATTGTGTTTTGTCTTTCTTTAGTTCTGATGATGTTTCCTTTCTTGACGAGTATTCCAAGGTTCTTGCTTTATCCTACTGTGTATGCAGTATTTGCAGGACAATCAACTATTGCTGTGTTGTATGTGTTTAGTAAGTTTATTATTCCTGGGTCTGATGGGTGTTTCTCTCTTGCAACTGCTGCTGGAAGCAAGATTGTAAGAACGAGTTTTAGAAAGTCCAAGGCAATTGGCCAAAACCATAAGGTTACCTTAGTTCCGCGTAGTTTTACAGAAGAGGATGTTTATGGTGAGTCTGTTTGAAATTATTTACTTTATATTTGTTATGCTTACATGTTGGTCAACTTAAGATATTAGTATTTGTTATACATTCTTGAGAGAAGGTTCAGTGAAATTTCTAACTTACGCTAACTCCTCTAGAGATAGACATAGAGTTAGTAAAAACGAAAGCAAAACACTTCGTGTTCACTGACAAGTATTTATAGATACAGTTTCTGAAATACCGTACTTTTGTCTGAACTCAGCTTCATCTGCACATGTTGGCTGAAATGGAGTTTCCTCGAGCTCTATATATAATAAGTTTGGAAAAACAGAAAAATCAATTCCATCGAGACTTTCAATATCGGTATTTGAAATTGATAAGGAAATAAGATCAACTTCCACAAGACTTGTTGGAAGATTTTTTAGTTCCTCGCAGTCAGATAAACTTATTTCCACTGCTTGTGCAAGCATTCCGGAAAAAACACCACTATCTAAGAGTGTTAACTGCTGGCTATAACGCATACTTAGTACTATTTTATCTGCAGTAAACACAAATTTATCTGAACTGAAAAGATTATTTGGCAAATATGTGAAATTATTTGAAGTTAAACCAAAACTACATTCGGTTGCATCAAACTTTATTATTTTGTTCTCATTTAGTATCAAGTTCAGAAATATTTGAAGTTTTTCATCATCAAGCATTCCATGTATAACTAAATTTCTTTTTGGAGAGCTGGCCAGGAAATAAATAAAATCTATTGTTGGTATAAAATTTAATATTTCGTCAAAATAAAGTCCTCTTACTGGGAAAAAAAGTGGGAATTTGCTAATTTCTGTATATGATATGCGCACCAGATCTACTAGTGTTTCTTGGTTTCTAAAGTTTCCTATTTTTGATTGCCTAATTTCAAGAACACTGATGGACATATTATCACCTACAAAGGCATTTTCATCAATTACATCAATTATAACATTTTCAAGTATAAGGTAGCTTATCAGACCTGCACTGCTTACTAACTTGAAAGAAGCATTTGAAAGACAAGGAAGTGTCATATCTCGGACAGCCAGTAAAGTAGTTGATCTCACAGAGTACTGAAGCATAAGTTGGGCAGAATATTTTGTATTAACTTCATTGCATTCCTTATTAGCTTCTTCAACATTAGTTTCGTTTACCTCAGTGTTAAAGGTAAACTCTAAGACGAAAAATGATAGAAGAGAGATGATAAAAATTGATATCAGACTTGCGAGAATAAGCTTCTTTCGTTTTCTTGCTTTTTGCCGTTTCTCTATGAACTTCTGCAACATCGCGTTGTCATTTGAATTTGCCATGGGAAGAGATGGAACACCTAGTTCATCTCTCCTTGGACTGTAACTGTTATTTAGAGGAGAAAAAACTCTATCTCTGAGAATACAGAAGGTGAAATAGTCGGAGTTGCTCCAAATGATTACGCTGAATCAAACGCAGTTTCACTGTTTATATCTTGTTTTGTTGTTATCGTATTTGGTTTCATACTATTAATATCTTCTTAACTTGGCTATCTTTAATTCGGTTAAACTATTATTCTGTCCAGATCGAACATACTCTTGACTAATATTTTGTCCGTTTTTGTAAAGCCTAGGTTTTAGAATTTAGATCATTGATTGTCTTTTGTGAACTAAAGGTAAAGTATTTCGAGATTGATCCGAGAACAGTTCAGTACATAGTATTGAAAACAATTATACTTGATATATTGATATCTTCTAACTTAACACTATATCTAAGACAAAATTTATAAGGCTTAGTTAAGTACTAATTAGTTAACATTGAATGATTCGGTGCTGCGTCTCGATTTACATTCGTTATTGAAACATCTTTCCAGTCGCTATATTACTCATTCCTACCACATTGAAACTTTCGATATAATACAATAAACCACTTTCAACATACTATTATCATTCCAATAGATAATATCGAAATTCTTCACAATAAGTCAATAGGGAAAAGTACAAAAGAGTATTTAGTTCCAATAATTAAGTATTGATACAGGTAAGAATTAGTTAGGAAGAATGCACGTATAAAGATATTACTTGATAAAGAAGAATGCGAGAAAAACTCTTCAATCCCAGCATCGTCAGAAATAGTTTCTCTGGCGGAGATAAGTCTACACCGGACGCAGAAGAAAACCACCAACTCAAATATAAATTAAAATGAGAAAACCTAAAAGAAATATAGAATATGTCAACCAGTCTACTCTATTTGGAGTAGCTCCATCTCCTCCACTTATGACACCGAGTGAACCTTCTCCAAGTGAATCTGTTTTTGCTCCAATGGAATATTATTATCAAAATGCTAGAAGTGAAAACGAATTACCTGTTCTTCCTGTACCAAAGGCGAACGAAAACCTTTTAGAACAAGTAGAGCTAAGACCGCTTCTTCAAATTAGTTTTAAGAAAACTGCTATTGCGTTGGGTATCCTTCTTTTACTAATGCTAAACTTTTTTGGGTTTGTTATGTACTCATCTCCTCAACAAGAAGTTGGAGCTAATCCTCCAGTTGATGGGAATACAACTCTCTGTACTCCTGAAGATAGATTACGTTCAAGCAAGTTATTGAGTGAAAACTATGAGGAATTGAGTTCAGGAACTATACAATTTTCTGATTTGGTATTACCTTGTTTAGCGTTGGAACCAATTCAAGACATAATTTTAAATATTCCATCAGCAAATTTAATCTTTCGTAATGTGGAGATTGAAATTATTGAAGAAAACGCTTTTGGTATAGATAATAGTATTACTGAAAGAATAGAGTTTGAGAATTCAAAGATTGGTATGTTTTATAACCAAGTAGTTCAAGTTGAAAAAGTTGAGTTTAGAAATACAGAGGTAGAAAAATATCCTGGTGTTTTTCCAGTATCAAATCTATATTTTTTTGGATTAATAAATGTTAACTTTTCAGCAGATGTAGTGAGCTTTATAACAAGTTCTCCTAAAGAAACATTATATTTTTGGGATGTATTTGATGATGAAAAAATTATCCAATTTGATAAGATGCTTCAAATGGGAAATAAAGCTATTGAATTAACACTCTCTGATGGAACACTTGTTATAGCAGATAACTTATTTAAAATGTTTCCAAGAAATTTTTTTAGTACAGAGAGATTTAAATTCTCCGAAAGTGATACTAGTATACAACTTCATCAAAACCATCAGCTAATTATGTTAGATGATGATCTATTTTATGATATCCAAAGTTCAAATGTTTACTTGACTATTAATTACTGTGACTTATTAGAGAATCTACCAAGTAGTATAATAAAGCTTGATCTATACTATCTTGATATTGGGAGAACAAATATAAGTACCTTTGAGGGGATAGATTTTTCAAACTTTAATAATTTAGAAGGGATTTACCTTTTAAATACACCCATTCGACCACCTTGTGCAGAGCTTGATAATTTTAGACTAGATTATAATATTAATGAAGAAGTAGATATTAATAGCTGTATTGAGGAAGAAGTGTGAACCGGATTTAGGCTATATTAACTGTTACTAAAATATGTTCTCTGTGGTTTGATCTAAATTCTTCTTTTTAATTCTATTCTACCAAAGCTTGCGACAAATTTCTATAAGAAAACATCCCTTGGCAATTTTTCACCACAGGGCTAAAAATAAAGTTGAGCAAGTTTCTCTTAGTTTGGTATCGATGGACTTTTTTTATGAAATCCCTTTGAATATACTTTTTTCATGAAATCCCGTTGAATATACTTTTTTTTGTTTGCCAAAATGTCTTACGAGGATAATTTACAGGTGTAGAGTAAGTAAAAAGTTCTATGATTGCTTCATATAGTACTCCTTTGTATCTTTTTTTTCAAATTTCAACACCAAGCTCAAGTTTTTTCAATATTGTAAGGGATAATCCCTTATATGATTCTTATGTAGACCAGATTCTTCATTTGAACCAATAATGGGGTTACATCGTAAGAACAATTTTTTCCCAAACAATCCAAGTACCATAAATAGTCATTCGTAATGGTCAGGTAAGACTAATAAGGCTCATTGCAAGATTGCTCTATTCGGTACTATTTTGCTTTTAATTCTCTTCAACAGAAAAAATATTTTAAAGAAATTTTCCCTTGGTCTTTATCTGCTCGTGTCTAGCTGATGAAGACTAGAGTACTCATTTTGTGTCAAGTTCCCTGTGAGATACCTAGAAAATTGGGCTAATTACCATATTATAATAAATTCTACTATATTGTGAAGTTCTACATTTGCTTAATTGTCTTTATATTCGCTAATTGTATTGAACAAGCCGTCTTAGCTCGTTTCAGTGTACCTAAAGCTGTTTAACTCATGCCTTCTTAGCATATTAACTTAATGTAATCATTAATTTTCCCTACTTTAACTGCTTAAACGTTCTAAATCCCTTCCGAATACTATTACAATGACTTCTATGCGCTCCTAAATCAAGCCCCAAGCGGTAATTTGATTTTAGCTAGAAGAAACTCAAGTTTTCAAGTTTACTTCAAAAGTGTTACATTAGATTACGTATTATTCCTTAAAGCTATCCCTCAGTACATTTCTAGGTACTATAATTATTAAACTAACTATTTTGATAGTGTGTATTTTGTGCCATGCATTGAAGCAGTACTCAAGTCAACTGTCATACAGGTTTTAGCAAAAAATGTATAACATTATTAGATTAATTTCATAAGTCAAATAACTCGAGGACTGTCTGTTCGAAGTAAGAGTGACTTATATTTTTCTTTCGCTGACTTGGTATAGTTTTATTCAATAAAATAAATTTTCATTAAGACATATCAGGTTAAAATGTAACTCTTTATTCTGTATTAAAGAAAAAAGAATAAATTAAAATATCTTTTAATGTTCGTAGCCCTTTATATATAGTCAGCATTTAAACAATTTTGCTAAGAGCTAAAAATGAGAACATGTACCCAAGAAACGGAAAACCACAGAATTTGTTAAGGTGTTTTTTTCTTTTGACAGATCCAACTAAAATTTAATTATTTCTTGGGACATATCTGAAAGTTTATTGTTGGAACCTTTTCTAGAGAGAAAGAACATAATTTCATGACATTTTTCATAAATACTGGTACTAGGTACTATGTTATTACTACCATTAGGATATAAATATCGGGTAGGATTGTGAGCTTAGTAGCCTAATGTTATTATTAGTGCATTCATTTCCTTTATTCTATGAGCATGTAGCTCAATTATTCTGTTATAAACTCAAAAAAAGAATGATATATAAAGTACTTAATGAATAGAAGATTTTGAATAGAAATCGAAAAAAAACAACATGATATCTCTCGATTCTTAAAGGTTTATAAATAATCAGTAATTTAAACAGTTTACTATCATTTGGAATAATCCTTCGTTGCAATATTCTTGAAAAAGTTCAATAAATTCAATTTTAGGACTCTTACATGCAGAAAATTATATATAAAATTACAATGATACAACCATTAAATAGTGAAATACTTTAGGCCATCCAAACGATATTAAGCGTCCATACCTAGGATTCCAAATTGAGTTTTCTTTTAAGTAACGACTGTTAGATATAAAGGGTTAACGGTTAAGTAATTTTTTTTATAGCAGTTTAAATCATAATAGGAACTTCTCAAATGTACCAACAGCTTCGATATCCCGGTTCCCGGAAACTGTTCCTATGCCCAGTTATGACACAACTGCCTCTGCATGAGGCGGAGAGAGAAATAGTCCGTAAAAGTTAATGCGTAATTGCTTGAAAACTGATAAATATAAGAAATAAACACCTGCCGCGGATAAATATATTATATAAATGTTTATGACTTTACTGTGGTATTTTGGTTACCGAGACTTGCATGGTAGGTTGTTAATGTTAGATGAACGATTTCTTACCATTTAGGTAGAAACTAATTTGAAAAGTCTTATTCAAGAACAATGAGGAGCGGGTAATTTTTCACACTGGTATATGATACACCTCTCTTCGATTGGGTAGAGTCATGCAAATAGCCACATAACCCGGATTTGTATGCTGAGAAGACACAATAGAAGCGACACACCCCGAATAATACGAATCCCGACCGAATGGATCAGTCTACTTTTGCGAAACAGAAAATTTACATTAACATTTCTTGAACAAAATAAATTCGAGCAAGATAGTAACTACAGCCAAAAGAACTTCAAGGTTTGTTGTGAACTGTTGGAACTGGAGAAAATGAATTTATAATCGATTCAAAGTATCCTTAAACCCTAAATAGGGTAAACGGTCAAGCCATAATATTAATAAGTCTTAAGATTAGGTATAAGTTTATCAATAAAGGTACATTGGATATTAAAATTAGTGTAATACATTAGTTTCTCAGTATCTTTTCCTTGTTAACTGCAAATAAATTGCTGGAAACGTAGTATAAAGTGAGAAAATTTTAAATGAATTATAAAGGATTTTATTATATATGGGTTAGAAATCAATTAAGCTCTACTACAAGTAGATATCTCACCACCTAAAATAAAGTTTCTATTTCAGGAAAGATTCTCCCGAGTTTTCTAAAGAAAGAAAGCAAAAATGTCCTGAGAGACTGAAGATATGATAATAAACGTTCATAAGTTAGAAGTGCGAAAAATTTAATTCGGGGTGAAGTTAGCTGTCTTAACAGAGTATGTGTATTTTAATCTTTTTTGATGATACTGCTGCTGCAAAACTCGTAATTGAGATGTTAGTTTCTTAAGTATCACTACTAACAAAATAAGAAAACGTGTGTACCAATAGTATCCAAATTGATATTAACCAGGAACTTAAACAAGATGAATTCTTAGATTTTCCCTTTCCAGGATTAATTTTTCTTAACAGCTGGCCGTTTGTTTGCTTTTATGAGATCTAAAAACAAGTTTGAGGTTTTTCGTGGGCTAAGATATTCGGTGTCCAAGGAGGAACAGTGATGATGATCAATGGAAGTGCAGTTACAGTTGTGGTAGCTAGGCAAGTAAAAGTTATACACCTATTATTATCCGGTAATTATTGACGAATATTGTCGTCTGCCACGGTTTTATTAATTTAATTTTCTGATTTACAGCTAAAGTAGTCTTTTAATTAGCCTTCAGCGAAACCGTTAGAGGCACTCTACAGTTGATTTACTTCTGAAGAATAAGTTGACTCTCTCTCTCTATATATATATAGTGCAAGCTCAATTCTTATTCCCGACATAATTAGAAAACAAGATAATTGTTGCGGGGTAAGTACCCGTAAGATATGGGCTATATCATCCATTCAATCAGCATGTTGTGTCACCCCGCCTTTTGATCGAAAAACATGAGCTTTTAAAGTGAACTTTGAGGAGCATTCTCCTCTCTTTAACTAATGTCTTCTAGAATCTATAATCAAGACTAAAAATATGCACTGTTTACTGAATATGCCTAGTTCAAAAGCTTCTTTTTTGTTTTACTGCAATGTTTCATATGCTTGAATTTATAGGAACTAACATCGTATTTTCTAGGCCCTCGCCTATACCCTTACAAGTAAATAATAATTTTCCTCCTTAATTTTGTTTAATTATAATTCTTCTTAAAATATTAAAATTTCTTAATAATTAAATAATAGTTTTTTCTACTTGTAAACTAAAACAATTGTTTTGATGCTAAATAATGAAATAATCAGAGTTACGGCAGTAGATATGTTATAAATGAATTTCATCTTAATGTCACCATCGTTTGTATATATATAAGGCAACAATATATATTTCTGTTTCCAAGTGGTTTATGTAAAATTCAAAAGCAAGTTCTAGTAGATTACAATAAATATCGAGAACTCTTAATATCTAACATTATTTTAAAATGCAAAGTATAACTCGGCTTTATCATGAATTTTTTAATCTAATTTCTGACTTGTAAGAAGTTGTCAAAGGAAAAATTCTGCAATCTATTATTGGAGTCAAAAAATTAGTATTTATCAAAGTCAAGAAATATAATAACTAGCCCAGAACATGTTGCTTTTTCAAGAATTTACTTATCTCAACTTTACACCGTGTAGCAATATTTTTATTGGTGACCAAACTTGAATCTTATACTCCTGAAGATTGATCATTATAAATACATTATTCTACAATCCCCTTATATAATGTAATGCTTTCTGTGCTTTCTGTGATTCATCTTTTTGATTTCTTGACAGAAAAAAAGAAAACTGGATAACAAAACCTATTGAACATTAGGGCCAAGGAAAATTACCAAGAATATCTAAATTCATAAAAATATTTATGTATTACATGTGATCGTAGCACTTTCTCATATTTGAGATATGATTCTTGTGGTAGTATCAGATAATGCTTTGTATCTTCGTCTATCACTTCGATAGGTACGTATATCTTTTCAACTATTAAATTTTATTTCATTAATGCTCAGGCTTTTTAAAAGGAATATTTTCTTCCTTTCATAGTTGTTAATTATACAAGAAGCGTTCGACACAATTTGACTCTTAAAATACTTAAGAAATACCTGGTTCTATTTTTTTTTATTTTTTGGTACTAGTATATTCTATGTAATATCTTGGTCAACTTAATAAAATATTTCATAGATTCTTGGTTTCCATATACGGGTAAAGTTTTATTAATCTGATGCAATATCATCCATCATAGCTAAATTTGCTACTCAGACATATTTTATTAAAACACCCATTTCTTTCATGAGGAGCCATTACACTTGTCTCTTCATTGTCATTGAGGTTATATTTTCTTTTCAATGTATCCCATTTTATTGTAAGCCTGAAGTCTCCATTTGCAAGGAAACAATATCATGTTGCACCTGGGTTGATACACAGCTTTTTCTAAAGCCATTGCATCATATATAATTTATTACATTTTTCTTAGTTTCAAAATCAATTGATACTCTGACGTGTTGTGTTGCTGACAATTTTTTTTGCAACAATATCAGAATATCTGGTAAGCTAAAGACGCCATCAGTAATAAAGGGATCTGTCTCTGTGATCGTACATTGTCGCATCCCTTAAGCCTTAACTCGAGGCTTTTTCACTTAACTCACCCTGCTTCCCAATATTCTCTTGTGGAGAGGAATTTTTATGAATGCATAATATGTTTGCTTTTTGCTTGTTCTCTCGGTCAATATTCTGCAAATTTAGTAGACCATTAGCTGGTTATAGACTACTTAATACATATTTCAACTCATCAAAGCAAGAAGTATAGCTTTGAAATATATTTCAAACATTATTGCTTTTATTCTTTTCCCTCTGCATCATGTTTTTACAGATTCCATGACTATGGGTGTGATTTGATTTATTGCTAATTTATCATCATGAAACTTAGTAATATATTTCTTATTGATTAATTCTGATAATTCCCAAACCATTTTGATTGATTATTAATAATCAATTGATATTCAATACAAAGCTGCATTATAAAGCTCTGAGCCAATTAGCAAGAAAAACACTTTTCATTCTCACAACATACATAAAGATTTAATAAATTAATTAAATGGCCGAACAACATTATATTGCGAGACTACTCCCCTGTCATTTGGTCAGTTTTTAAAGGTTTTCACACTGTCCAAAAACTTGATAGGAGATCTTTAGCAATTTAAAGAAGGGTCGCATAGTACATCTTTAATCTGATATTCAAATGAAACTGAGAATGACATCATAATCATTTATTAAAAGTAAAAAATAAATTTTCCTTTGTGATAACAAGAATCAAATTTATCATTAAACAATTGTTGATAATTTTTGTCAAAATCGACTCCTATCCATGGCTGTGTTAATGGTCACAAGAGGGTAACTAATTAACGATATCAATTCTGTAGTCAGAATCAAATTTCTGATATTTTCACCTTAATCTGTACTTAAGGTGCTTAATAATATATACTCTGGTAATGTTATTTGTAGAAAATACATTGAACAAGAGTAAACTATACTCAATAGCAACTTCTTTACTTACAAAAATGAATCTGCATTATTTTTTGTTTCTTATGACATTATTTTCAGTCTTCATATTATTCCATGGGATAATGCTTCTTATACTGTTTGTTGATGAATCATACTTGGTGTTTTCATTAATCCAACATCAAATTGATTACACTTGTCTATCTAATATAAACTAAAAAGTTATATAAGATGAGAAAGATAAAAAAAAACACCCAGGTATATTCTTATTTCCGTTATTATGAGAGCAAAGATTGACTTAGTTTCTGCTGTGTGAAGAAATCCTTTGTACGTGCACAAAAAGCTAGTTGCCCAGATGTGTATCAATAAGAAAGATTTATTAGCTCAACTCTATACTTGCTAGTATTTTCAAGAAATATTGTAATGAAAAAAACGTATGTATGTTCTCATGTATTACGATAATATCTTGAAACAAAATATCACCTTCTTTTCCAATAGACTGATTCTTAATACCTTGAAGGACAAGTAGTAGTAGTTTTCTACTCTCTTCAATGCAAAGTGAAGAAACTTAAACTCCATCATGAATAGAAATTGAACCAATATAACGCCACTAATATAGATAGTTATCTTCTAAATGTATTATCTATGATAAAGTAAAGAATATGTTAAATATAGTGAAAAATATACAATGGCAGAAAAAACTGCGGCAACAATATAGATTTGCCCATTCTATTCTTATTATATATAGATAAGCTTGCTATATATTTAGTCATATTATAATAATTAACCCAGAATGATTAAACATAATTTAAATAAGATAAAACGAACAGTTGTCAAGAGATAATAGCTATACTGGTAATGTTGTATTCTTTCTGGCATCCTGAATAATGTGCTTGACTTCTTCAGATATCGGTAGCAGAAATGCACGATCTCGTAAGAAAAATATATTTTTCTTAAAAGGATTTTTTAGAAATATTGTATATTCTATTTCTGACATTTCAATAAAAAATATTTCTTCAGGTCTTGTTTCAAAAGTATAATAATCATCGAAAGAACACAAATGTAATTTAACAAAACACCATATCAAAGGACTATACTTCACATCACAGGTGTAAGAACCCTCAAACTTTTTCAAATATATAAATACACCTTTTCTTGTTACTAAAATATTTTCGCGAAGGTATTGCGGAATCTCTTTACCATATTCTTGGTCATAGAATGTACTAAAATACAAGTATTCAACAAAATAATTATAAGGCAAACAAATAAATATGTGAATTAAAGAAACCATAAATTCTATTATAAAATTTTCTATGATCTTTGGAATTATAAGTAGTTTAGGGTATTTGAAGCCGCTGTCAGTGCAAGACTCCATATAAGTTTCAGGATGCGGTGTATTCCCATAGACATAGGTTCGTTTAAAGTCACTCATTCTTCTGAAATTTGAAACATCAAATGCTAGAACATCATTTGGTGAAAATTGAATATCATTTTCCTCTGTATATTTGATATATTTCTGCAACAGTTCTTCTCGAAGCATTTCTTCGCCATCAAGTTTCATTAAATGAGCCATTTTAGAATTAGTAGTAATGCACCAGTGTGTTTTATGTGACCATACGCCACAAAAGTAAAACAAAACTTGTAACATAATTGTTGTTGTAAAAAATAAACAGTGGATACATAACACAAACATGTTCAACTCCATTTTTTTTATTATTTCTTCTGCTCTTACTATTTAAAATCAACGTAAAAAGCGAAAAAGATCTCCTATGAATAAGTGAAGAAAGTTAATTCGGTTTAAGACATTCCCTGGGCTCCAAATCAAAGAGGTTTTGTAAAGTAACATTCCCAAAAAAAATATAAATAAAGCTAGAGAAAGAGTTAGATAGATTATATTTTTTCTTTGGCCTTAATTTTTTTCCATTTTTGAAGTTGCTAGAAGCGAGTTCTTTGCGCCTGGACATTTGGTTTCGGAGCAAAGCATGTGTCAAATAGACAACAAGTGACCCAGTTTGAAAAAAATATATATATTCACCGCAGAAATTATCCTTGTTTGAGATTCCCTTTTTTGATTGCTCATTCTGTGCTTTTTTCTTTTGGAGACCTATTGATCAGATCGACATTTTCCACAATTAGGTACTCCAAAGTAAAAAATGTTTGTCCTGAAGATGTTAAGCTGAATAAAAAAAAATGAGCTTTTTAAAATAAGTGTGATTTTTCTTATATTGGGTTTCCCTATATGGCTAAAAAGTAGATTAGGGACATTTACTAAAAAGAGTCAGTGGGTTCTATTAGTTTTGAGAACGCTTCAATAGATTTTGCTGAGAAAAACTTGTTTGAAGACACAAACCTGATAGCCACTGACCTAAAGTTCACTTTGTTTAAAGTTGAACTTCTCAAAGATGAAGTTACTGTTGTGGATGAGTTAGTTTTTTCTTGTGGCCAAGTTACTCGATTTTCAAGCAGGTTTTTGGAATTTAAGTAAGAATTAGTATACTTGTTCATTTCATTCCTTTTGAGGATCGAATTAGTTTTATAATGATCTCCTCGGAGTTTCACTTGTTTGAACAATTAATTTCATAATGCAAAACTTACTAATTTTGCTTACTTACTGAAAAAGAATAAGAAAACTGTTAGATTTCATGAAACAGCTTTTTTTATGTGATTAGTATTCTTCCAGTATCATAGCAATACTGAATAACTTTCTAAGCAATAAAATTTTGTGTATCTTGTTTCAAGTAATCAGTTTGCTCTTTGAAAGTTTAAACTTTTTTCTTAGATGATAATTTGTTCAATCCTTTCACAATTACATTAGTTTATGTATTACCTGTTCACGGTCATAAGTTAATTAGACGATCATAAAGTTTCATGAAACTGAAGTTATAAATTCTTGATAAATCTTTTTTAAATATTTCATATCATAATTGAATAGATTTTTCTTATTCAGAAACTAAGAAAATTGCTATTGTACATTTTATCGAAACTAGACTAGATTTGAGGATATTGAATATTCTAAACTAAAGTATTATATATGAATAAAAAACTAAAGATTTGAAATTTGTTCACAAGAAAAATAAAGGTAAAATCTTATTTACACGGGGTAAATGTAACCTTATAGAGATTTCATTGAACTTCTGGATGTCTGTATAGCCTTAACTAATGCCCAAACTTATTAACCTAAGTCAACTTAAGATGACATAAATTACTTGAAAAATAGTTTTACCAACAGAATATAATTACCTGAAAGGTAATGACTTAAAAAACACCTGGTCTAAGTGAATAATGCATTTGTTTGTAGGATAAAGTTTCCGACTGTTTCTCTTAAAACTCATTAATGTATTTATACTCTAAAGGAAATCTAATTTCAACTTATACTGCCAAACCCATATCCGACTCCATTGGAAAACGTTCTCTTGTTTCTTCAATTATATGCATTAAGTCTCTAGTTATTGGAAATTGATTATTGTTGTTATCCATTATCTGCAATATATGTTTTTTTAAAGTTCTACGTTTTTTCTCAGCATAATTAAAATCAGCTAAATTAATAAATACAACCTTTTCAGGCAAATCAAGAAAGTATTGGTTGTTTTCCTTGCTGACAAGATTAAACCAGATTAGTAGATTGATTAATGGACTGTATATCAAGTCATATGAAAACCGAACCTTAAGCTCTTTAAAATAAATAAATAATCCTTTTTTTGTATCTATAATATTCTGTCTAAAATAATGAAAAACAGCGTCTTCTTCTTCAAATTGATAGAATGAAAAGGCGTACAGGTAGTGACAATACCAAGCGTACGGAGAGCAAAAAAGTAGAACTAGAATAAAGAAAAGAGAATGAAGAAAAATATCCATTAATAGTGCTAATGTAACATCAGTAAATGCACGGAGAACTTCATAACTTGTTGAACAAGTAACAGAGTGTAACAGGTGGTGTGTAAACAGAGGAAGGAGTCGTCTCGCATCATTAATTCTAGACAGTTTAGCAACATCAAAAGTAATTATGTCATCCATGGAGAATCTAATATTATGTTCCTCTGTATATTTAATGAATTTCTGCAAAGTTTCATCTCTTAGTTTTTCTTCACTATCAAATTTGAAAATATGAGACATTTTTTTTTGGTAATTTTAAGATGAAAGTGGACATGACCAAAGAGGACATATCTTAATTATCTTTTAACAATAGAAATAAATTGTAAGAACAAAACTTCTTAAAATTATAATCATTATAAAATCAAGTTTATTGTAGATTTAAAGAAACAATGGAGTTGAAATGATTGAAACATGCTAACTGAGATTTACAACACGGTAAAACAATACTAAAGGGTTTTAGATTGTTATAACAATACTTATTACGCGAAGTTTCCTTTGAGATATTGTATTATGTTCAGGTACTAATTAGTGCTGTTGCCAGAGATTTAATCAAGGCCCTCTCTAAATTAAAAAGTGTTCTTATATTCTACTTACTATAGACTTACTTAGATTTATAAAGTTAGGTTCCCTCATTATGGTCAGAATAATAACCATACATAGAAACACAACGAGTTTATTGGCACTTTTAAAAGAATTCTTATGATTTTATTTTTCGGTATGTTATTCTATTAAGTACCAAGCGCATAAAATACTTTGTCATATTTGTACGAGGGGTTACTCGAGCAGCTGGCAATCATGTGATATTTATTAGATATACAATAAATAATTAGTTAAATAATTAGTTGACTACGATTGCTTCAGGAAGGAATGAAATAATTTATATCAGGCGTGAAAGGGTCTGTATTTCAGTAATTATTCTTCTTCTATTTCTCCATTGGAGGAAACAAACCACTCAAGGCCAAAGGAACTAAACTAATGGATAATCTCTATTCATTAAGGAACTAAAACCAAAAAACTTCATGGAGTTCAACTTCAAGAAAAGGAAGTTAATTACGTAGATAACCGACTATATAAACAGAAGAGGATAACTATATTCCTAAGCACCTCTTTAAAACAATTGAATTAAGAAGTTTAAGTTTAACAGTTCCCGTCGGTGCTCCATTGGATGCAAAGGGAGATAAAAGTTAAATTCATTTCTCTCATAAATAGAAATTTTCCTAATTAGTAAATCTAACGTTCTCACGAGCTTGGTACTAGTTATCAATGTTCATGACACAATGGGAATTTTATAATTGAGATCAAACGAGTTTGTATTTTCAGGTGGAACTCAATATCAGTTGCTTGATCTTCAATGCTTGGAATGTTTTATGACTGCGAAAAACATTAAGAAAAAAAATAACTTTCAATATACGAGGATATTGATTAAATTTATACTATTGACATTCAACAAGTTTTCAAGAGTAGTATGAATAAAGAAAAATGCAACTATCACTGGTTGGAACGGTATTTAAACTCAAGAGTGAACAAATGCTTGAAGATATTTATATATAGATTATTACTGCGTATTGTTTTTCTCTGTGAGTAAACATTATCAATATGTATATTGTGTTTTAATGGGACTTAGATTTTCAAAAAATTCATAATGCTTGCAAATGTGTTCATAACTTTTATTCTTGAGAAAAATGTTAGAACAACGATATTAACTTCAGATTACAAACTGAGAAATTAATTGCCCTCCTGAAGATATTTTAAATTTAACATCTTTCAGAACAATAGATAGTTATGTATATTCTGTGATTTTGTTTCTTATACTTTTAAGAAAGGTAATTGTATAGTTGTGGAAAACAAGGAAATCCTGAAAGGAAATCAATATTCTTTTATTGTTCGTGTTTATCCTTAAACTGAATAGTGTGTATGTTTGAGACATATAAAACTATTTGCAGATTTCCTTCTTATTACCAATTAATGGTTTTAATCTCTCCAGAATACCTATCTCATTGTGGAGTTAATTATTGGATATGTTAATCTTTTTTATTGAAGGCAAATAATATGCTTATTAGATGAATGATTACTTTCTTTAAATATATATACCAATAAAGTTAATTGGAAGGATCATGCGGTTACAAGCCATTTATGTTCAACTATTTGACCAAGTAGCTCCTAATCCCCTAAAGATGCTGATAATCTTTCACATTTCATATTTAAAAGTGTGTACATTATTGGTATTGTTTATTAATCACAGTATATGTATTGGTTTTGTCCTTTTGATGCTTTAACAAGCTCGTAAACAATATATCTATATTGAAATAAATCAACAGATATACTGTAGACACGTATAATATTGTCTTAAATAAGTACATATACACTTGATTATCAACTGAGTGCAGCAAATTATTAGCAAAGAGAGTTATTTTTTTCTTCATTCAGTTTATAAGATCCATATATCGGATAAGCAGGTACATATGTACATTTACTTAGAAATCCTGTTTGCGTAGAATACAACACCTTTGACAGTCAGAACAAGTACGGTTTCAACCTGGAAGATACCTTCATGTTACTTTGGTCAACTTTACTACTTACATTATTTGATGCTTTAGAGAAACTATAATATTCTTGCGACCAATATGTGAAAGCCTTAGGTAATTCAAATTGAAAAATTCTAAATTTTGTATTATCATTCGTCTTATTATATAAGAACTTATGTATATTGCATATCAGTATAATACATACTGGTGCAAATTGCAGAGAATATTGCTCGATCAACTGGGTTTTGCATCTATTAATATAAAGCTCTGCGCAATATATAGTCTTAATTCAGGTTATATTCCGCAAAACCTGATCCAGTGAATACTAAGAATAATATATATATATACATATATGTCCTTAATGAGTTTTATTATAATATAAGGAGGTTTTACTGCTTTCCTATCCGGTTAACAAGCTATTTTTGTTTTTCCTGGTCTCAATAGTATTATTTTTTTGTGAAGTTACTCAATCATTTTTGCTAAACAAGTATTTAATGTATTGTGTTACTTTTCTAGAAATAAATATCAACTAGTGCATAAAAGTTTACGAGGTCTGAGGTTTTCTCTTGTCTTGTTTATTTCTTCTCATGTTAAGCTTCAGTTCTCTACGCTTCATTTCATTATTCTACAAACTCAGTGACATCACAACGAATGGGCTATCGATCGAGGTTAATCATAGAATTGTTTGTACACGCCACTACAAGAGTACATATAACAAAGCATTTACTTCTAGATAATCTTTTCACATAAAGAGAATTTAAGTTCTTGTTTATAGTTATCTTATGAATTTTTTGAAGAAGAAACAGGTGTTCTTGTCATGATTCATATGTTTTAAGGTTATATAGTAGCACCTCAAAAAATAGTTCGAGAAGAGAATTGCATAGTTTTCTCTAAAGAAATTACATAGACTAAATTAAATTTTTATTAATTTCTACATTTTAATTAAACCCTTTTGCTTTTATTCTATCTTGGTATCATTTTAAATACTAATCTGGGACACATCTTGTTATAGAACTATATCTTACAACGAGCTTGGAAGTTATATTAATTATCTTTAAGGGGGAACATGACTGCGATACTATATTGAATCTTTATTAAATATTTAGATACAATTGAAATTAATCCAACGCAATATATTCTTATTTCTTGTGTATTTTCACATATAAATTATTAAAAATTTTATATCAATCGCATCTCAAAATTGTTTTAATTGTGAAGAAACCTATTGGAAATTTTACATTTTTTAAAATTGCATATTATCATGTGATTTCTCCTAAAATGTACTAGTTACCGCAGTTCATGGCTACAATAGCTGCATAAATGTGTAGATAGGTCTATCATTATATATATATATATTATTCTTCGTAACTTCCATATACAGTATTCTAGTTAAATCTTATGTTAATTGATACTTTTATTGGGTTTGTTTTACGTATATTATTTTCATCACAGGTAAGAATTCTATATATATTGCAGTGCGATATTCAGAACTGAGATCAACTTGTGAGTTTGATCTAGTAGTTAGTATTTGAAGCTGGGTGATGATGATTGAGATGAAAAATGAAGCATATGAGATTTTCACAAAGGGTTAGGAATATACATCAAAAGGAGGCATATGTCTGCAAATTTGTAGGAAAATTTCGTTTTCACTTCTTTTATAGTAAGTCTAGCTTAGCTATACGTATACTAGAATCTGTGAAACGAGTGTTTTCCTCTATTTTTTCAATATCATCCAGTAGTTCTAGTCAAGACAAAGAATTATTTAACCTTCAATTTATAAGTTTGACTTTAAAGTTCTGTATCAATTCTAGACCTTCATCATTGAACATCATTGCAGTTACAAGAAAGAATTAGATACTTTCCTTGAGTCCTATATGAACCTAAGATGTGAAGGAAAGAATATTTTATCTTTTTTTAATTTGCTCAACCCAAACTTTCATTGAGATTTAAAGATTTCTTAGTCGCTGAGATATGGTCCTTAGTTAATTGAAATCTTAAACACTTCTGTGGGGGTATTGATTACGGAAATTTTCAGAGTTAGGGCAATATATATGTTATAAATGAGTCTCATTTCAATGGTGGCATCGTCTCTATACGTGTCATCATTATATCCGCTGTTTTTAAATAGTTGTCTTATAATTTAGCCAAAGTTTCGACAAACTACAAGAGATATTCAAGTCCCCTGAAATCTTATTTTCATTTAGAATTTACATCAAAACTAAGCTCTCTAATGAGTTTCTTGGTCTCATTTCAGCTTTTCCATAATTTCACTACAGATTTGATTTTCAAATTTTGTTGGGAACCAATAACTTTACTGCAAATCTAACATTGGGAGTATAGTAAAAAACTCAGAACACATCTCTCTGCTGAAAACTTGAGTACCAGCTCTATATCGTCTAATTTTTTTGACTTACTGACCTAATAAGAACCTTATATTCTTAAGGTATATGCATTACTTGCACATATGGTTTGTATTTCGGTTATAGTATATTGCAATTTTAACGACTTTGGGAATTTTTGCTTCCAGCTATTGAAAGAACCAGATAAGTCTGGATATTGACGTCGAGTACAAGAGAAACTAAATTAAAATCACTAATAAAACATATTTCAATAATAGTTCCTTGCATAAGATGTTTTTATAACATATTATATAATTTTGAATGTAGATTCTGTGAAAACATCAGCTTTATTTTAAATTTTGACACCTGTTTTCGGTAAGGTCCTGTACTTTTTTTGAATATCTGAATTGGTTTTTCCTAAGTATATTGATACCAGAAGGATTTGTTTCTTGATTATAGTTTCATTAAATGTGCAAAGAAGCATTCAAAATAATTATAATCTTAACATGCTACGGAATGTCTCCTTTTATTATTTAATTATTTACTTCTCGGTACCATTATATTCAAAGTTCTACTTTAAATAATAATATATATGATTTTTCAAACTCTTAATTTTCATATATCGCTAAACTAACATTGTTCCTATATGGCCTCAGTCATGATTTCTAAATTTGTTGTGCATAAATACCCTATTAAAATAATCAAAACAGGGACTATAATTTTAAGAATTTCTTTGACCCCCAGAGTTCCAACGTTAGTACCAAGACAGTGCTACGGTACTCTATTTGATCAAGTAATGAATTGGTAATCAACATCAAAAACAAATTCTTATTAAGCTAAAATAACATTCCCTCATCGATCTATTAGTCAACTAACAACAAATTTCATCCAATTGAGATATGTCAAGCAAAGGCTGCATAGCCTTGGCAACGCCAGTGTCTATGAAAGTATACAAGTATTGAAACAGAAAACATGAATTGAAAAGTCAATATAGCCTGTCCTCTAGTATACTACTTTTGAATAGTTTTTAATTTGGTATTAACATTTAAATTTGGCAATGTATTAACGGCTATATTATGACAAATAAAGTTTGTAACTATATTGCACAAAGTAAATACGCATATGTATACTAACATTATTAATAAGGTGCATACAATGGTTTGATATATATTTGCTATTAGCAGTTATGTTTACGATATGTTTCTACAAGTTGAGAACTATTACAAAGCTGAAAAGTCAATATATTGACATCTCTCTTTCTGAAAAACTGTCTGTACGGACATTCAAGAAGATGAATGCATGATATGAGTAAGTGCGAGTCCAAAGAAACTCCAGTAGCACCCGAAATTATTGTCTCTAGCAAAGAATTCTGCCATGTTGCAGGTAATCTAACAGTGATCAAGCAGTATGTTGAAATATTCAGGTTTTGTAGAAGGTGAAAGAACATTTAAGGCAAAGTGGCATGGAAAATCTAAGGAAACGCGTTCATTGAATGTATCGTGGTATTTTAAAGTGGATCTTTGTTTCCTTTAAATATTAAATAAGTTTCTACAAAATATTGTAGAAAGTATTTAGAGGCTTTTATTTAAGACACTGAAAATATATTTCTTGATTTAAGTAAGTGTATTTTTCAAACAGCCGTTTAATTTAGAAACCTATTGCAATATAACAAGATAAGAATAATTTCTAATCCAGATAATGGACGAGCTTCAAAATGAGAAATGTTGTAGGGTTAGACTGATTTATAAAAGGTCGGTTAAGGATAACGTAGAACAGGTAAATGAAATGCATTGAGTAGGATTCTTCACGTCAACAGACTACTTTCGATCCATTACAATGATTCAATAAATACATTGATTTCGTTTTCCAGTTAATTGAAAGTCCCGGATGTTGCTTGTATAAATATGTGTGTGAGGTGGTCCAAAATAAACATCTCCAAAAGTTTCTTTGATTTTATAGCGAATATCACCCAGGTATTATAATGAAAACGTTTCATTATTTAAATGGGATAGGTACGTATGAAAAATAACAGTCACCTGAACGGACAAAGTGACTATTCTGAGTTTTGTCTTTAATCTAGTTGAAGGAGATAGATTGGGTCCTAAATCTATAGAACGTTCCGAAGAAGTAGAAATAATTCTAGAATAAAACTGAGACCCGATAGTCTTTGTTTGTTGTTATAGCCCTGAAAGTATATCACATGAGAGCCTCGTTAGCGGGTATCTCTGAAGCTCAATTGATTAGATGAACTCTGAGTAGATTTTCTTAATCACTTTTAATTTGAATACCATATTCAATGAAAAACCTTTATCCACAATTTGATTATATTCAGAATGTATCAAGTCTAAATGTAAGGAATTAACAATATATCAGAAGGTTTAACAATAGCGTGATTAAATTCCTTAAAAACTCTTTAAATCGTCGGATCTTTTATTAATGTTTCATAAAAATATTTAATTTTCTAGTAAGATTTTATGAAAGGTAACTATTCCCATCTCGTCAGCTAGAAGATGATTATTGTCTTCAAAGTTAAAACTAAGCCCATGAAAGATACTAATATATTAAATGTTGAGTAAGTGTTGTAATTGAACTGAAAGTTGTTGTTTGTTGCAAAAGGTAAAACTCCATAATTTGTATATTAACTATATTTTTCTCATCCATATTTTGTAACTAATAGAAAGGTGATTCTATTTTCGATTTGGAACCAACACAACGTGTTAATCTACTTAAAATAAGCTTTCGAATTGGTGTTTTGTATCGTACTTCGAGTGATGGGCGTATAGTTGGTTGGTTGCAATATCCTCTGAGAGATTAACTTGATTCGGATCTAATATTTGGAGATAAGTACGTATTTTTTTTTGAAATACGCCGAAGACCTTATTTTCAACAAAGGTTAGTAATATAAACAACAAGTCCTTGTAAATATTGAATACGTGGTATTGTCTGTCATGAATTTTTTGAAAACCTAGCCAGTTTTTTTTTGGATTTCATAGTAAGCTGAGAAGGTTCTGCTAAGTCTTATTTGAAAAACTGGTTTGAATTCTAAGTTTTAAAAACTGTGAACAGAAAATTAATCGAGTTTAATTGAGCTATCAAGAAGTTTGTCAGTATAGAAGAACAGCCTAGATCGAAGAATGGTCCCAAGCATACCAAGCAAACTTCCCACCTGGTAAATATTGCTTGAAATAATTTCAACTATTTGAAAAGGTCCAAATTAATTTAAGAGGGATTTCTCGTTGGTACTAGAGGTGACATACTCTGACGCGAGCACGTTATTGCTCTCCAAATATGTGATAACTGGGTCAGGATTTTTTTTTGAATTTAGAGTTTTCAATATCCCAATGGAATTTGACATTAGAATAAGCATGGTTTGAAGCGCATCTATTTTTTCCACCATCTTAGTGTGATCTTGAACCAACGCCTCTGAATCCATTAGTTCGGCAATTTGATTCTTCAATCTGGTCGAAAAATATGTATGGAACTTTTGCAATAAAGGAGAATATAAGTTAAGACAGATAAATAACTTTTTTGGTGTTTTCATCATCTTCTTCTGCTAGGTTTATTGATAATAATTAAAGATATAGTATTTAGAAGTTCTGGTAATCCTCTTTTATGTTGTCGAAATTAGGATGTTAGGGAACATATGAATCTACGTATAATACTATTAACTACTTGAGCAACCCCATTTGTCCAGGGACTGTAAGCAAGACTAAATGACTGTTGAAATCATATTGCTTCAAAAAATTATCTGACTAATTTATTAGGAATATGAGCGCCTTTATCTTTAACAACTAAAAAATGTTCTTCTAAGCATAAGTCTCATCTCCAACGAAGAAGCGTATCAGCCAATCCAGAAGCTGTTGGTGGCTTGCAATAAGATAATGTAGTTCTTCTCGCACATGAATCAAGAACGACAAGGATATATCATGTCTTATTGATATGTAACCAATGTGTTATTATTGTTTCTATAGCACTTCGCACTTGGTCCGTAAAGTTAAACAGATCCCGAATTTTTGCTGGGCTCTTTTGATAATGTAAATAACGATTATGGTGCATTCTAATTATCGAGTTTAATAATCGCGGTTTTATACCAGCAAAATGGCGTAAATTTAGAAAGTTTTATATCTGTTGTTAAGGATGGATAAAATTTTGATACAAGATATCTGGTGATAATATCTGCTGCCTTGCTTCTTATAATAACGAATTTGTTCTATTTATAGTAAAGTCCACCTCATACTTCAAAATCATTGCTCAGTTTTTCAGCAAAAAAAAGTCTGCTACATGAGAACATTGTCTGTAGTAAAGTTATTTCTATTTGGTTTTCCATAAACTAGGATAAATAAGAGATTTGTCCTGAATATAGTTCATTTCAACTTATCAAGGCGAAAGATGTACAAAACAATAGATTTAGGTTTTCTATTTACTCTTCAGGTCCAAAAAAATTAGGAAAGACAATAATGCAGTGAAACAAGGTGGACAAGAAATTGATGAAGGAAACAATAATAAGGCAGCTGAGCAGAGGGTGCTAGCTATTATACAGGATTCAACTACAATATTAAATATTTAAGAAAATGAACACTGGTTGTTCATCAGCAAAGAGAAGTTCTAATTAAATCTTGATTTAAATCTCCAAGTAACCGAAGTAAAAAAAAACATAAACATTCTGAAAATAAAGGACAATAATATAAAAAGTAGCGGTTCAGGAGCGAATATATATTTCATCATGTTGTGGTTGGAGAAGAATGTCATCAATGCAAAAATTGTGGTCACAAGGTGGGGTGCAAGCATAGAAACGTAAGTATAATGTTGTGCTATGCCAATAAAATATATTTGGGATGACAGTAGTTGATACAGATAAGAATAGAAGATGTGAATAGGAAGCTATAAATGTGTCAAATGAGCATACACAATAACTTGAGTACGAGGCAGGCGGACAAGCAAATCTGAGGGTTTAAGAAGTCCAGTTAAAGGAGATCGTAGAGCACAAGCTTTAATTTGATATGTTCTTAGAGAATTTGGTGGATAAAAGCTAATTTACTCTATTTTTAGGGCACAAACCCTTAGATAGGAAGGTAAGTGTCACCTGGATGAGCGCCTGGCACAGAGGAAAAGGTTAAGGTCAAAATTATACTGATGGAACACTTAAAATTGTACGTGGATCAATGAATTATTGACAGACTAAAAGAAGAACACGAGAGAATGCGTAGAGGAAAAAGCAAATAAATTTTGGAGTTTAAGAACTTTGAAAAACCTAACGTTATAAAATGAATATATATATTGATATTTTTGCTAAGGTAGAACATTCCCTTGAGTTTGTTGAGATGTGAAGATCTTAAGAATATGAAAAATGCGAATGACCTCGTTAGTGACAACACGATGAGAATTTAAATGAAGCACATGGAATACATTTTTAAAAAGAAGGTAAAAGAGGAAGTGGATGCAGAATTGTTTTGTTTAGTTATTTATGACTGGGCTCACCAAAGTTACAATTTTCACGGTGTATATTTATGCTTTGACAAGAAGAAGATGACATTTCGCCTTCTTCGAGTGTTTCCTTTAGAAAAAGAAATCCAGAGAGCAAGTGGCATTGTTCCTTTCCTGGAGAATTTGATGAGTAAATTTGGTCTTGATGAATCATTGCTGGTTGCAATTTTTGACAACAATATAAACACGAACAAAAGGCTTACAGAGCTTGGAACACAGTTTGTGTGTTGCATTAACCATCGTTTGGCTCTAAGTGTTAGAACATATATCAAACCTCAACCGGGTTTATCCGAAGCTTTATACAAAGTGTAGTTGCTTTTTCGAAAGATCAAGAAGTCAAGGAAATTAACAGTAAATCTTAGAAATTTTACCGATAGAGTAGTTATTCTTCAGAATGTAATGCCTTGGAGAGGAAATGTTCATACGATGAAAAAGTACCTTTAGATTTGGATGTTCTGTGCACAGCTTCAAGATGATGAAGTTTATGATCTTTTTTTGGGAGATCGTGAAATAAAAACTCTGAGAAAACATGTTGACTTTCTTGATACCTCTGACCGCTAAACAGTTGCTCTTTAAAGTTCAAAGTTTAACCTTGGAGATGGAAAGACAATTGTTGAAAATCTCTTAAGAGATGTCAATAATAATGATTCTTTGTTGAAGTATTTAGAAGATGATACAGATATTTTGGCTGAGTTTAGTGCTTTTGTAACTGGAATGATTAAAGTTTTTGGGAGGAAGAAGATAAGCTTGAGGTAGCAGAAAAAAGAGCTTTATTCAGATTAGTAAAAGATCCTTCTGAAGAAGAAGCGAAGACTCCACCTGGTGATTCTGTGGTTGCAGAGGTCTTTTTCAGTTAAGAAAAAGTAAAAAGAAGAATTCCTTCGCAGATACGAGCTTCATTCCGGTGACTTCATGCAGTGTAGAAACATTATTTAGCAAGTGCAAGCTTATTTTTAGTGACAAGAGAAATAGAATGATGCCTCCTACTTTAAACAATCTTTCATTTTTGAAGATGAATAAAGATGAGTTGATGGGTCGCGACATTTATGCTGCTGTGAAAAGGAAAACTCCAGGTTTGGATGATAAGGAAGAAGACGAATAAATGGAGGAACAGACGGAGGAAAAGAATGAGGAAGAAGAAAGAGAAGATTTGAAACTTGAGGGATTTCGTTCTTGTGACAACGAGGAGTGTAGCGATGATGAATCTTAAGCCTTAAGGATTATTAATGAGTTTTATCTTTCTTCATATAAATAAATATTACTGTGTAGAAGTTTAGCCCAAATTTAACCTTCTGACCTATGTAACTCTTAGGAATAAGGTGCAGTTTGTGCAGAAAAAAGCAATGATATTTTGGGGAATTCGCGAATTGTCGGGGGGTCGCCGAGGTTTCCCACCACTGCCGCGTCTCCAATATTCTTTCCTTAAAATTTTGCGTCTCCACAGATTTCCACAGGAATAGTGGAACCCACAAAATTCACAGTAAACATTTGAGCATCACTGATCAGAACAACTAGGAAAGTTAACTGCAGCAACGAATTCTAATTCAGAAGAAATGCTGGAAGTGATCAGTAGACTTGCCAGTGGTCGGTCTAAGTGGAAAATTCGTACTTCTCACTACTTTGACGAGGCAATCAGCTTTTCTAAGTGGGGTTGGAACTGCAAAAGACTAAAGAGATGTAAAATTAAGTGTAGTTCAGACAAAAATTGCTCTTTTGAAGTTAACATTAAGCTTAATCCTGATACTTCTAAGTAAATTTTCGTCGTAATTAACGAAAATCACTGCAATAATGAGATAAAATCACTAGGAGAGAAAAAATATATATGCAAAAAAGCTTGCAACAGAAGAATTAAAAATGATTAAATACCTAGGAGTTGCCGACAGTGGAAATGCAGCGGCAGTTGTCGCTATACATCGCAATTTTCCAGATACATTGCTTGACAAAAAACTAGAAAGAAGAATAATGAAAAAAGATAAAGAAGCTGTTGATGCTAGCGAAGATAATAATATTAAGAAGTTAATTACATGTGGGAAAATATGCTTAGAACATGGAGGAAGATTTGATCTGACTTGGGATTATCCCAAGGAAAGCAAAGCTATTCTAAATGAACTCAGTTTTCAAGAAAACCTACAAAATAAATTAAAAAAATATACGGGGATAGTATCCAAGTGGATACTACCCATGGAATGAGCAGATATTTGTTGGTGGCAATGTTGCCTTGCGGAATCGATTGCTTCCTTAAAATCATAAATTTCGGTTGCTGAATGATGGAGAGTGAGTCAAGTAAAGATGTTGTGAAAGGGCTGAAATTTCTGGGTCTTCAGGATGCGGAAGTCATCATGACCGATAGGAGTAAAGCACTGGAAGCAGCTGTTGAATTGCTGGGGCATCTCATGTTCTTTGCAGGAAACACTATGTTGTGGCCTTGAACTCAGCAAGATCTGGCCTAAAAGGGATGAAAAAAATAAAGTTTACAAGCAGCCTGGGCGATGTTCTCACTGGAATCTTTTCAGAAGAGAAAAATCTTGATCAGCTTATTGAAAATATGTTGGTTGACTTTCCTGATGAACCACAGCAGCTTGCCCTAAGAAAATTAATAAAAACAAAGTCAAAGTGTGTTGGGAGATGACTAGAAAACTTCTAACATTCTCTCACTGCGCTGCTCAGAGGGTTGAATCATTTCACTCGGCCATCAAAGGGAATGTTTCTTTAAAAAAATTCTCTTAAGTCATGAACACTTGACGAAGTTGTAACCCACTACGAAATTAATGAGGATAAGTACATGGAGACAACTTTGAAAAAGATTAAGGATTTGATTCGGGAGGATAAAGATTTTTCAAAGGAAGCTGTTGAAATGCTCACAAAAGAGTTGAAATTGATGTGAGCGTGCTGGATTGTTGATGAGTTGAGTTCAAGAAAGTTTATTGTCAGTGATTCAAACATGAGAGTAAAGATGAAACATGTGTTGGAGGTTACTGAAAGGGAAGGGGTAAAACTTCAGTCATGCATTTGTGAAACGTGGACACATCAACTTTTTTCATGTCGCCACTATGCACTGTATTGTGATCGTAAAAGGATCCAATACATGTCCATAGATCATTTCTCAGAGAGGTGGACGTACCAGGAGCATCCTCTGTTCAAGCAAGCATTAAGGGAGATGGGGCGAGAAGTTGTTGGCCTATGTGGGTGTATTGAGTTCAAGGTGAAAGTTCCACCTGTGTACGCAGCTTACATCCCAAGAAAGCCGAAAGCTAAATATTCCAAACTCCTCACTGCATGCAAAGCGCTCTGTGAAGAGGCGAAAAGCAGCAATGAAGGCTGGAAGAAGAGCTACGCAGTAGTCTTGAAGATGACCACTGTGCTCAGGGAGAACCCAGATGGAGACTTCGGGGATTTGGATGAAGTTTTGGAAGAAAGTGGGATCATGTTTGAATCGCCAAGAAATAGGGTCAAAAGAAGGAAAGGGAAGGGAAAAAGTGTCGTTTCGCCTCTGAACTTCTCTCAGCCCACTCTTCTCACAGATGAGTGAGAAAAGTGATCTGTTCTTGAACATAAATCTTTAACCTTGCACACTTTACTTTTCTTGAACATAAATCTTGAACATAAATCCATGAACCCAAACCCCCCTCCCTTTTTTTGAAATTTAAAATCCTGGAGATTTTTTCTTTGAAATATGAAATCTTGAACCTTTTTATTTTGAAATACATAATCCTTGAACCTTTTTCCTTTGAAATATTAAATCTTGAACCTGTTTTGCTTTTAAATATAAAATCTTGAACGTGTTCTTTTGAAATATGAAATCTTGAACCTGTTTTCTGTTTAAATATAAAATCTTGAACATTTTGTTTATAAATATAAAATACTGAACCTTTTTCTTTTGAAATATAAAATTTTGAACCTGTTTTCTGTTTAAATATAAAATCTTGAACATTTTGTTTATAAATATAAATTACTGAACCCTTTTTCTTTTGAAATATAAAATCCCGAACCTGTTTTCCTTTTAAATATGAAATCCTGAACATTTTGTTCATAAATATAAAATCTTGAAAATTCTTTTTTGAAATATGAATTCTTGAATTTGTTTTCTTGAAATATAAATGTTAAACCCCCTCTCTTTTGCTTTGAATAATCCCGATCCCTGAGCATTGGCTGAAGTTAAAAATGAGTTTTTACCTTCTGAGCAGCTATGTATCAACAAAACGATGTACCTTTGTCCTTTACTAACTCGCTTCCTGCACTCCGTTTTGTTGAATATATATACCTCTTGTAAAATCTTGTAAAACTCTGTTCAATCTTGTACAATAATTTACTATCATGTAAAATCTTGTTCTATCTTGTATAATCTTTTTCTATCTTCTAAAATATGGTGTTTTCTGGGTCCTAGCTTTGTCCTGTCCAGTCTTTTATCATGTAACTGTCATGATTTCAGTTTTTTTATCTTGATTTTGTTGGTTTGTTTTTTTTTTTTTAAATTCGCAATTGAAAATTCGGTCAATGAAAATTTGGAGTATTTGACTCTGGAGATAAAAAAACCTTATTCGTTACCGCAGTGCAACATTCCTCAGTTCTGTTTTGATTACTCAATATAGAATTACCACAACCAGTTTATTAGAAAAGCAAATATGTATAAACTCAAACCAAAGATTCTGGATGCTTCTTTAGGATTCGTCACGAAACATGGATGGAGCAAAATTGCACTCGCATCTGGTGCAGAAGCAATACAACTACCCCATGTATCCTCTGGGTTGTTCCACAAAGGACCAGTGGAACTTGTACATCATCACATGGAGAAGAGCAACACCTTGCTGATCCAACAAATAAAAAGCTCAGGAAACAAGTACATTTCTTACAAAAATCTAGTATCAGATCTTCTCTTCTATCGCATTCTGTTGAATAAAGAATATCAGCAATCCTGGCCTCAAGCTATGGCTTTGGGCGCTCGACCGGAAAATGTCACAAACATCTTGTCTTTGATTCATTCTCTCTCTTTTGATATCTATAAGGTACAATTTAACCCTGAACTACTCAATCATGACTACTATTTAGATTACAGACTAAATCAAACCTCAGTTAGAGCTATTTTTGCTGCTGGAGAGACTTATTTCTTGTCAGACTACTCTAAAGATTTTATAGATGCAAAAAAGTTTCTTGAAGTAAAAGTATCTCAGGCAAAGAGTGTAGAAAAAGTTTTGAATTATGGAACAGCAGTTGGAGAAGGTGCATTCTCTGTTTTTTCTTCATTTTCACATCAAGTGTTTAAAGCTTTAACAGAGCAAAGAGCAGAGAAATTTGTGGTCATTGAGAAGGAAAGAAAAGATGATCAAGTAAAAGAAGAACAAGTATTTAAGCTTCCAGGTGATCTTTTTCATTCTTATGAAAAAGGATATAAACAAGTTAAGGTTATGACTTCAGACCAAGCTGAAAAAATCATTTTAGATTATGAGCCTGAAGCAATTGTTGTCAAAGTATATTCTTTCTTTCTTTAGTTAAATTCATAGACAAATATTGATGAAACTTTTGAACCTATTACCAACCTATCCAAAGATTCAAAACCTTTTGTGAGATTAATTGTGGACAATGCGAACATTGTACTTGATGTATTAACCAAGTAAAATAACTATGAACTAGGATTCTATTCTTAGTTTTATAACTTTGCATATATATTTTATAAGGGATAGATTCTGTGTGATAGAAAACCTATACATTAAAGGACCTCCATTTACTCAAAAAACAAAAAATAAGAAACAAACATTTCGTCAATGCCGTATTCGGAGAAAGGCCTACAAAAATTAGTTTTATTGCATGTGGAAGATTATTCACGTCAACAGAGAAGTATAGTTAAAGGCATAGAAGAGTCAGTTTCGTATATTTTTTTCTTCTGATATATTTCCTAATCTTTGATGAGAAGTATTCTAGTAAACAGAGGAGAACAGTTTTATAGCAAATAAAGTGATGTAGACCAGTTAAAAGCAATAATTACTTTGGTAATATCCCTGTTTTACAACAGCGTTAACCCTCAAGCTGGAAACCAGAAACTGCTTTGTTTTTATCCGCGATGTTACACTTGCTTGGCTAACACTTAGTATTGACCTCAAAATATACACCTGGGTGAACTCTATTAAATATTTCTTTTCTTTTTGAACATGTTTGAGTTTTGGAAAAACCTTCGAGACTAAGGCTACCTCCAATACATGAAAGGTTTGTTTGCAAACTGGGCTTTGCTAGCACTCTTTGGTTTAATTTAGTATCAGGCACCTAATCTCAAGAGCAGAACTAACTAAATGAATTTGATAGATTGACTCTTTAACGAAAGTCAAATATAGGGAAGCAAATGTTTCTTGAGTAAAAAGTTATTCATTGAAAGTGTAAATGTTCTATTCGGCACTATTCCAAACTTCACGAATTAACTCGTAAATGCACCTACTTGGATAATGTAACCCACGTCTTTATATGTCTCACAAACTTATGCAAAGTGCTCTAACAGAGTTCAATCAATATTTTAGTTGATAAGAACCAAGTTCATTATCCTCGAGTACAAACTTTAGTTGAGTTTTGCAGGTTAGTATTTATATATATAAACTATCCTTTAACTACTTCTGCATAGGATTTTCTTCTACAGCCAAATCTTGGTGTACTTATTCTATATATTGGGAAAGAACAGCTCAACAGTTTCCAAGAATGTTCTTTCATATCCTTCAACATATTTCTTACCTTTTCCTCTTCCTCCATCTGACACCAAGATTTTTCACACACTAGGAGAACATCCTCTAGTTGGATTTCTTCCTCTTTCACAATAGATAACCTTCTTTTCTTTTCAATTCTGTTCCAACTTTCATTGCAAAGTAGAAGTGGATATTCAGCAGGAGTCCAAATTGCTTTCATATTTTGAACTGCTCTACAATATTCAGGAAGGCTTGCTTCTATCCATTCCCTCACAAACTTCTGCTCCTTTGTCTCCATAATCTCACCTTTACTATTCTTCTTTGGACCTTTATAGCAATATATAGGTCTTCCATATCTTCTTCCTCTTCTCTTCTTCTTGTGAACTGTTTTTCTCCACTTCCATGCAAAGTGTACTGCCTCTAGTCCAAGTACAACAACCATATTTGTTCTTTCTTTGTTTTCTTGTTTCAATTTAATTTGAAATATATAACTATTTTGAAGAAAATTCTGAAAAATGAATAATTTCAATCAAATTTATTATAGCAAGATAATTCATATTAATTTCTTTATACATTGTTTATCCGTCATTTTTTTTATTCACACAATTTCACACACATTTTGGGCAATCATAATATTCTCTAACGTATATATTTAAATAAATTTTCAGAACTCGCTTAGAGTATACAGAATAAAATTAAACCATGTTATTTTTTATAACGTTATCAACCGTTATAATTAATATCTATTTTTATTTTATTATATTTAGATTTTATTATTTACTTTGGTTCAGAAGATATGATAACAAGGAATAGTTTGTATTTAGTTATCTTGATAATTATAGTGATAGATAACATTATATATCAAACCAATACTTTAATAGGGTTTTCCAGCTTCAATAAGTATACAGGGACTTTGAGTTCTTTGATCAGGAGGTTTTTCTATTTGAATTGTCAGTTTACTGGGGTCTATTGAAAATAGTTCACAAAAAAGATGTTAGGTAGACACTTTCATTTAACATGGCAGGGTATATAGGAAGAGGAGAGCTTTTGATTGAGTAAATAAAGTGTCAGTTGGTGTCATTTAATAATAGTTAAAAGGAACTATAAGTTCAACAATAAGGATAATATGGTTTGATCCAAGTGTATATTTTATACGGTTATACTATTACTCTTTGAGAGTTCAATCAGTTTTGTGCCGACAAAACCTTTTTACAACTACTACTTTGAAAATGTAGCGAAAGAGTTTTAATTAGTTAAAATCAAGTATTCAAGTTAAATTAATAATGGGCGAATTTTATTTCTCCCTGTCAATAACCCAATATATTCCACTAGAGCTTACAAACAAGAATAGAAACTTGGAAAAAGATGAAAGGAAGTGTTTTGAATAACATTGAAAAAGCTCAACTCATTGCTCTCACACAATGATTATATGATACTTCAATTAGGATAATTCATATACTATTGACCAGTGTAAAAGTACTGTGAACAATTTGTCATATCCGATTCAAATTTGTACCTCGATATTATTTAGATGTGAAGTCTTATTCTGAATATTGCATTTCAGGGCAATAATAGTTTATTCATTGCAGCGTAAGAAAGGTTATCTCAAATTACTCTTCTCAAATAAACAATTTAAATTAGTTAGAGAAGATACAAACAAATGCAGGGATGGGCTCACTATTAATTAAATTTAAAATACCGCTTTGGCACTATTTGTTCTATACTGTGACATATGTGCTCTAGCAATTACAATTCTGCTTTGCCTAAATTCAGCGCCTTTAATAAGTATTGTAAGAGAAAAGTTATATTCTTTTCATCGCAAATCAGTGAAGCAGAGCTGTGCAAGATTCAGTTTAGAACCAATGAGGGCATTCTCCTAACAATTCCAAGACAAGTTTTTGCAAATGTTGGTTAATTCTAAGAGTTGGGATCTTAATCCCTAGGCTATGTTTCTATTCTACCAATATGTTCCTCAAAGATCCCATCATTGGCAATTTAGATGTTACGGAAAGAACAATGCAGGTACAAGATTGTGGAGGATACATATTACCTGTTCCATTTCAGTAACCCTGTTGGTGCCGAGGGTAATGATAATATCTTTCTCTTCTAGGTATATAAGATCTATAAACTCTTTAAGGGTCATGACCTCAATTCTTTTTATGATATTGGTTTTTGAACACCATGAATTTAGGCTGAATTTAAGTTTTCTTCAGAGGAAGCTTTTTTTCAATAATTATATTTTTTTAGTAAATACAATGTTAATCAAGTTTAAGAATTCTATTTAGTATCGAATTTTAGGGAAAAGCTTAATCACCGTTTTGCGTTAAGTAATCGTACTTATCAACAGTTCATATTTATATACAGAATCAATACAATAACGTGCAAGCATAATTGGTATATTTTGCTGAATCAATATATTTTTTAACTTAGATTTGCGAATTAGTTTTCTCTATATCATAGTAACCCGCTTATTTCTATACAAGATATACATATGGGGTAGATAAAAGCTGCTAGAGTGAGATTAAGTTGTGTGCTAGTTGGTAGCTAATATCTAACCCTAGAGTGCTGCATGGAATGTTACATACTTAACACCTTACTACTTATTAAGCGAAAAAAAGTTTATTTGATTCGAGTTCATAGTAACATTTTGATTAAAGTAATAGATTTGAAAATTATAAGAAAGTCAAAACGAAGCTCAAGATGATTTTATTTTTTTTCGAAGTTAAATCGCTCAGTGTGACCCAGCTTCAGTAAAAAAAGTGAGAAAATAAACAATCTCAAGCTTTAGAATTAGCGACAGGTAAGGGTTTGGGGGTTTACTACTCATTGTAACTTTCTGGTGACACATATAACATAATCATTAAAGACAATGGCATAACTGAGGTAGCTAGAATAACGGATTAGGGGGTCATAATGCTTGTTAAAGCATCAACAGAGACCCGAAACTGGTGGTTGGCATCAAGACAATTATGGATGAGATTCAGTGGAGAAGAAATGGCCACGAGCACAAATAGTATCCAAGGGGAGAAAACTAGATTTGAAATTATAGGGGGTAAAGTTTGGTTGAACAATAATATATATATAACGTATTAAGATTTAGGTAAAAACTGCCTCTAACACTTTGGGATACTAGTTTATGAAATATATGGATACTAAACCCACAGATAAATTTAAGACTTAAGAATATATTTTATTTAATAGGAAATAAGAGGAGTTAAAACTCTCACAATTTGAGAAAAAAAGGTGGGGTATAAAATATAACAGACTATGTGGTAAAAATACACCAGCTAATCATTGAAGAGCAAGATTCTATGATGTTAAGATTTATCGGTATCTTTTGATTTCGCCCTGAGAATCGTGTGCTGTTAAGTATTAGTTTGCTTGAAAAATTGAACAGTATAAACTATTTTTCTATCGCTCTAAAATATAAATAAAATATCTGGGTAGACCGCACAGGAGTTCATCATGTCACGATCAAAAATTTCTTCATACGGTAGCCGTTCTTACCTTCCAGTTTTATCGTGCTACGGTACTTAACCTAATTTATACCACAAAGATTTATTCTATGCAGCATAGCATTCAATGAAAATTTTGTTTTCCCTCGAAATACTGTCTTACAATCTATTAACTACCTGATATTCGGACAATATGTGAAATAATATGTTCCTAAAATTATCCCAAGAATCAACAACAATAACTAAAACTCTTCTTTGAAAAATACTCAAAATCATCAAGAATTCTTTGTTCAGGTAATTGAAGATTGTATATTTAATGCAAATTCTTAGAGTTTCCAAAAAAAATGAATATATTTGCTGAAGATTATTGGATTGGCGATGATTAGTCCTAAGAATATCGCTGCCCACAATAATGAGTAAGCTTTATTGTGACAATAAACTAGAAAGCAACATACACAGTAGATAAAGCATATTTCAGAAAATAATACAAGAGCAGAAATTAGCTATAATAAATGTAGATAACTGAGACAATATGGAAACTAACTATAATTAAAATCAGAGGCTAAACACCCAATTTTCACCAGGTGTGTTGTGAAGTTAGGTTCTTTACATAAGATTTCAGTAAGATATCAATTTTTATCCAGAAACATAAAAGGAGAAAAGGGACGTCACATTGACACTAGAGCTTAAATCTCCCAAAAGCTTCACATAACATTAAAAAATATATTACCATTTCACAATAGCAGCGATGAAACTTACTAGTCAAAGTCTTGGGAATTGACCCTAAACGTGGCTTAGCATGATAGATTTATAGCGAATGTAACACACCATTAACTTGCAGCAAACAACAGATCGCAAGGGACCTTAATGTACAAAATATTTATTTCTTAAAGTTACCGTTCATTAGAGTGGTATTTGGAGTTTGCCTATTATTTTTCATATACTCTCGTTAGCTTGTGACATTATGTTACAATACAATTTGAATTTACTGCAGAATAGACAAGAAATACCTAAGCTTTGGGGAAAAGGCAAAAAAAAATCAGTCAATTTCTCTATAGAATAATCTTTGTCCGCATAAGAAAACAATTTTCTAGAAGAAGATGTATGACTGGTCCTTTTTTGAGGTGTAAATATTTCAATAACAACGAAAAAGACCAGTTTCCCCTCCCCCCCAACTCTGTAGCTTGATTGGGCTCGTATTGATAGAGAAGTACAAAGATCGTAAGATCAGAGTATCGCCAAATTGAAGGATACTAGATCTCTAATATGGTTAAATATAGCGTTAAACTGATTATTTATCAAGTTTTTCTTCTCTTTAACTTTTCCAACATAACGTTGAAACTACATTTGCTTCATTGAGACCCGAATATACTGGCGAACAATGGTTTTTCTTATACAAAATATAATCAAAAGGGTCTAAGAATCACATTCTAATATTGTTTAACCTGCGCTAAGAACCCTCTTAAGATTATCATACTTTAGAAATCTTTATGTAAAATTACCCATTAATCAGTTCGCATAATGTCTATACTCAAATAGAGTAAGTTTAGTCTGTACAAACAGGTATAACTTCCTAACCTATGTTTAGTAAAGTTTCCTAACGGATATTAATGTATATGTGCTCTTTATTTTAAAATAAGAGCTAAATAGTGGTCATAATAGCCGCTAGTATTCCCGTCTATGCTCTTAACCAGAGTTCTTCACTTCAAGCTCTTAGTTAGTTTGATTTACTTGAGCGCATACTACCTTCATAAAATTGATACAATGGTGGAAGCAACCATTTGTGAGCTGATGCGCCTCAAAATTTGCTTCATATGACTAGAACGATATTAGATTACGGGTACGGATTTTTGACTCCGGATTCAAATACTCCTCGCGATCTCATTGGTCAGATCGATTTCCCAAAACTTTTGTCATTATACTTCGTCTGAATAATGGAGTCACACAATCGCGATTTCCACACTTGGAGAAAATTTAAAGAGGGCAGACACAAATATTTTGGGCAAAGTTTAAAACAAAATTACGAACAAAAACTATACAACAAGGCGAACCCAAAGGGACGAGTCTCCGACCAGAGGTTCTACAAATTGAACAACAAAGTCAATCAGAATTACGAGGAAAATAAACTGCAGCAACGAATTCTAATTCAGAAGAAATGCTGGAAGTGATCAGTAGACTTGCCAGTGGTCAGTCTAAGTGGAAAATTCGTACTTCTCACTACTTTGACGAGGCAATCAGCTTTTCTAAGTGGGGTTGGAACTGCAAAAGACTAAAGAGATGTAAAAATAAGTGTAGTTCAGACAAAAATTGCTCTTTTGAAGTTAACATTAAGCTTAATCCTGATACTTCTAAGTAAATTTTCGTCGTAATTAACGAAAATCACTGCAGTCATGAGATAAAATCACTAGGAGAGAAAAAATATATATGCAAAAAAGCTTGCAACAGAAGAATTAAAAATGATTAAATACCTAGGAGTTGCCGACGGTGGAATTGCAGCGGCAGTTGTCGCTATACATCGCAATTTTCAAGACACATTGCTTGAAAAAAAAACTAGTAAGAAGAATAATGAAAAAAGCTAAAGAAGCTGTTGACACTAGCGAAGATAATAATATTAAGAAGTTAATTACGTGTGGGAAAATATGCTTAGAACGTGGAGGAAGATTTGAACTGACTTGGAATTATCCCAAGGAAGGCAATACTATTCTAAATGGACTCATTTCTCAAGAAAACCTACAAAATGACTTAAGAAAGTATACGGGGATAGTATCCAAGTGGATACTACCCATGGAATGAGCAGATATCGGTTGGTGGCAATGTTCTCTTGCGGAATCGATTGCTTCCTTAAAACCATAAATTTTGGGTGCTCAATGATGGAGAGTGAGTCAAGTAAAGATGTTGTGAAAGCGCAAAAAGTTCTAGGTTTCCAGGATGCGGAAGTCATCATGAACGATGGGAGTAAAGCACTGGAAGCAGCTGTTGAAGTGCTGGGGCATCTCATGTTCTTTGCAGGAAACACTATGTTGTGGCCTTGAACTCAGCAAGATCTGGCCTAAAAGGGATGAAAAAAATAAAGTTTACAATCAGCCTGGGCGATGTTCTCACTGTAATCTTTTCAGAAGAGAAAAATCTTGATCAGCTTATTGAAAATATGTTGGTTGACTTTCCTGATGAACCACAGCAGCTTGCCCTAAAAAAATTAATAAAAACAAAGTCAAAGTGTGTTGGGAGATGACTAGAAAACTTCTAACATTCTCTCACTGCGCTGCTCAGAGGGTCGAATCATTTCACTCGGCCATCAAAGGGAATGTTTCTTTAAAAAAATTCTCTTAAGTCATGAACACTTGACGAAGTTGTAACCCACTACGAAAATAATGAGGATAAGTACATGGAGACAACTTTGAAAAAGATTAAGGATTTGATAAGGGAGGATAAAGATCTTCCAAAGGAAGCTGATGAAATGTTCACAAAAGATTTGAAGTTGATGGGAGCGCGCTGGATTTTTGAAGAGTTGAGTTTAAGAAAGTTTATTGTCAGTGATTCAAACATGATAGTAAAGATGAAACATGTGTTGGAGGTTGCTGAAAGGGAAGGGGTAAAACTTCAGTCATGCATTTGTGAAACATGGACACATCAACTTTTTCCATGTCGCCACTATGCACGGTATTGTGATCGTAAAAGTATCCAATACATGTCCATAAATCATTTCTCATAGAGGTGGACGTAACAGGGGCATCCTCTGTTCAAACAAGTTTTGAACCTGGGTCCAGTGAGAGTACAGAGTTCCAGTTGCTGTCCGGGAGTGAGAGCTGGACTGAAATGTTCCCATATTTAGAGTCCTACCCCGAAGGTTCGGAGAACTTCAAAAGATTCACAAATAAGCTGAGGGACAAAGAGGATGGGTTCAAGAAGAAGACAGCTGGCAGTAGCAAGAGGAAAGGCAGTCACAGAACTGAAGTAGGGGCATATCGACATGGCTTGAGTGAGCGCGGAAATATAATTGAGTAGTTACAATACGTAAGCAGAAGTAATAGAAAAAGAGATAGTAGTGAACATAAGATATAATTGTTAAAGTCGTAGTTGAAAACCATAAGAACATTTTATAGTAACAAAGAAGCATTCTTAAGAACAACTCCATATTTGGTTAAAATTGAATTCAATTTGTAAAAAAGTATTAAAAGAACGGAATGCCGACACCAACGAGCAGAACAAGGGGAGGGAGAAAAGCCCCTCCAAAAGAATCAACTGACCAGGATAGAGTGACAGCAGTAGAAACAGATACGGAGGCGGCAGTAGCCGCATTAGAATGTGGTTCCACGGAAAACAACCCCTCTGAACTCGTAGAAGAGCAAGAACAAGCAGTAATACAACCAGAGGTACATAGAATGAGTGAAGAACAGTTAGCAGATGAAAGTTATGGCAATGACTTGCCAGAAAGTCTAACAGAAATGGAAGGTCAGAGAGCTTCCCGTTTGGGAAACGAAACTTTGGTGACTAACGAACTTGAGAAACTGTTGGAACTTCAAGTAGAGAAGTTGTTAAATAAGATGTATGAGAAAGGAATGCTGGCTCCTGGACCGAATTTCGGGGGGCCTGCTTTCGGAGGAGAGCATCAAGATATAAATTCAGTAACAAGAAAAAACAAACAAAAAGAAAAAAACCAAGAAAAAGAAATAAACACGAGTATAGATGTATATATAGATAAGCGGAATGAGGAGGTCAAGATATCGGATAGGCCAATTCTTCGGAGTCTGCAGTCAGAAAAGATAGCGAAGTTCCTAGTGATATTTAAGAATTATGAGGATTTAGTCCTCAAAAGAATAATAGGATTAGAGGAAGCAGACATAACCAGGAGTTTAAATTACAAGACGTTCTTAGAACTGCAGATGGCAAATGTTGATCCAACTAGTAGGATAGAGGTCCTCAACTATCTCAAGTTGTTGAATGAGCAGAGCTGGAACGCGCAAAAACATACCCTATTGACCCGCGCAAGTAGGAGATTAAAATGGAAGAACTTAAGCGACGTAAATACCTCGATGCAGAACTATATAGCTCAAGTCGATAGCCTTGTTCTTGGAATGGACATATCTAGTGATAAATACTTGAAAAAAGCCTTTAGCTTGCTAGTTTTGAAGAAACTCCCATTGACGTTCAGGGGACGGGATGCCCAGCATACTCAAAAACTTAAAGGCTGGAAGGATTATACTAAGATGAAAAATGAGCTAAATCTATTGCTTCTACTTTGTCTTTGATTTTTGCACGCATCCTATTATCATCATCTTGTCCATTTTTCGCAGCACCTAAACCTACATCAATATTCTCCAAATCCATGAACTCTTCCTGCTCAGGAAAGTCTGCTCCAAATACATAAGGTGGTACTTTTAGCGCGTTTTTCGGAGTAGAGCTGTCCATTCCAGAATAGAAGGACTTTACATTGATCATTTGACTTTCTTCTTCTCCTACATAATCCAAAAACCACTTCGCAAATGTTGGCTTCTCTTCTATACTTTTACCTTTCTCCATCCTTCTTTTAAGGGTATTAAATGGGTTTAGGTTGTATTTTGGCAGTATTTCATCTCCTAGAATTAGATCGTCACATTCTTGAACGTCTAAAATAAGGGCTTAAACCTCGTAAAAGAAAAAAACACGATGTCCATCCTGATCTACCACAGTGATCTCTGGAAACTGTACCACTTCTCACACCGGATATATAGCACCTCCGGCTGCCTGTACCCTAAAGGGTTTCTCTAGCTTTTTTATCTTACTACAATGCTTCTTCAAATTCTGATGAATGATACTCTTGAAGGCTCCAGAATCTAGCAGGACTTTGTTCTTAAATCCATTTATATCAACCTCGATAATAGCTCTGTTCGACACCTCCTTTTTCTCATTCACTTTACAACACTTCTCCTTATTTTCTGCTCTTTCTTTAGTCTCTTCGTATCCCTTCAGACTTCATTTCCTTATTTCTTTCACATAATCTTTCCCTTCATTCTTATTTTCTGGTACATCATCCGCTAACCATTTATACGTCTTTGCTCCAAACAGCTTCTCTGCTTTCGTAGCAAGTGCCTCAGCTTTTTGAACTCTCTTTGCTGATACCAGTTCAGCTTCTTTTCTTCTTACATAATCCTCCATCCGTTTCTTCAAAACTTCCTCGCCCGGATGAGGTTTAGCAGGTTCTCCTGCTTTCTTCTTATAATAAGAGGGCTCTGTGCGCCCATATTCCCACTCGTATGTACACAAAAGGGGTGTACGCTTGGGGTTCTGAAGTGAATTCGGTTTCTTGATTACAGTCTTTTGCGCTTTGACCACAAATCTCGTCTTCTTCATCGGAGTTTTTATCATTGGACCTTTCTCTTTCTTTGCTACTCTAGACTTCCTGGCGCAAGGCGGTGGCATACAGCCCATAATATAAGCCTTTAACGCAGTTCTGTCTGTTGCTTTAAGTTCTGGTCTCAAAGTTAAATCATCCTCCCGGACCCACATAAAGTCCGGCATCAGCTTCAAGATTGCCTTCGCGATGTCCTTAGGTTTTTTCTCTGCTTCAGGTGGAAGATAGGTTAAAGCTTCCTCAACGTCTTGAAATACTGCTTCTATTGCATCTTCTTCAATTATTTCAGTGTTGAATTTCACATACTTCTCAATAAGGGCAACTGCATTCGTCGCAGTTCTACTCCTTTCACTTCTAATCCGTTCCTTGATTGCTTCGATAATACTTTCATTTGAATCGACAGTGCCAGCATTTCTTAACCTCTTAAAAACCTCTTCACCTAACATTTCCTTCAAATAGATAAATTTCCTAGTGCAGGGGTTAAGACGCTCCACTTCATAAATGAACTTCTCCATGCTCTTCATATCAAGATCCTCCAGTGTTGTGATCCTAGCACGACAACCTGCCATCCTGCTAGTTAAGATGTTCATGCTCATTCTGTTTTCCTCCGTTAGCGTCTGAATAATCTCCCTGTTCCTATTCGTTATCTCTTCACTTCTCCTGGAGTTTCTCTCTTCCATTCTTATCAATAGATCCTCTTGCCTCTTGACATTTCTTTCATCCAGCCTCATTAAAATATCCTCAAACGCCTTGAACATTTGGTTCATATTAGCTTGTCTTTCGCTCATAGCGATATATCTTCCTAAGAACTCCTCCGTTGTTCAAACTTCTTAAAATCTTGAAACAAATCAAAACTTCTGAATTAAACTTTTAATATTTCAAAATATTGCGTTTATCGTGCGAATAACTTATGTACGCTACACGTCCCAGGAAATTCGTTAGTTTTGATATAAAAGTAAGCTTAAACTCTTCTTATAAAACAATCAACAATATATTCTTTTTTCTTATCTCTTAACAAACTTTTTCTTATTACTTCTTCTTAACTGTTATATTTTACACTAACTATTTCAAGTATAATATGATACCCCATATTTCAACTTAATTCCAATACCATATCATATATAATACATATACCAAAATCCCCACATATCATTAACGTACCTCAATCGTGGCTAACGATATCTCATTTCAGATTTATATCAGCGAATGTCACAAAATGTAAATTCATAGCATAAAACATCAATGAACAAACCACCGCTGTGCCTCATCACGGGCGAAAATTACCACGTAATACGAATGTGAATAGACAACAAATTAGGTTCCCAATTTGCTCAAATCAACCATATCTCCCGAAAACACATAAAAAACACTCATAAATGGTTCATAGATACTATAGATACATAGCAGACACTCCCTGAATACCCAGTTATCATTGTAGGACAATATTTCACAACTAACCACACACTTTATATACCAACACTTGATCCAGGACCAAAATATAACAAAAACTCCACCAAATATTACAACGGGAAGCTAAATATATCATAGGAATAATGTCAGACGTTACATGTTGAACGTACCGAGCATGGGAAACGACATAAGTTACCTAGTTGGTGGACAAAGGATCAGAAGAGAAGGTACGGTATGGAAAGGGGGTTATGCTTATATTGCTTCACGGAGAATCATAGGGCAGCACAGTGCCCGCTGTTGGGAGAAAAAGGGGTTGTCAGGAAGGTAGCAAAGGCACCAGAAGAGTCCGGAATAGGAGATTTACAAACTAAGCTTATTAAAGAACTAATTGAAGAAAAACCAGGGAGTGGAGATACATTCCCCCAGGAAATTGATGAAGTTAAGGAAACAATAGAAGGCAGTGGACGTGCGTGCATGGTTAAGGAGTTTTATGCGGAGGAGTCACTGAGGGGAGATACGGAGCCCAAGGTGACGGGGCAGGTGAACCTGATGACCTAGTTACAACTTATGTGGGGCAACGGGAACCCGGTTTCTTCGACAATGTTATATTAAATAAGAAAGAAGAGATGGAAAACAAAGAAGAAATTATAAAGCAACTGCACAATAGTCTGAATTCGATAAAAGAAAAGTTCTCCATGGACAGTGACAAATGGCAAGAGCTGCAGAGCCTGTAACTGAAATACGATGACGTTTTCGCCGTGTCGCAGACAGGTTGCTCGATGAGTCGGCTGAGCCCGGTGGGAGTATATATTAAGCCCAGGGCTCAGCCATTTAATAACAAGCCACATCCTGTTACCGGAGAAAAGAAGAAGTTATTGGAAAAGAAGTTAAAGGATCTAGAGAGTATTGGAGCCCTCGAGAGGGATCCAAACCCATATTCCAGCAGCCCTGTGTTCGTCGTTCCGAAGCCTCAAAAGAATAAATTTAGAGTGGTTATTGACTTAACCAGACTTAATCGCAATACTGAGGCCAACACAGGATGTCTTCCTCGTTGGAAGACTCAGTTTAGCTGGTTGCCTAAAGGATGCAAACACTTTGGACTCTATGATGCCCTGTCTGGTTTTGATATGCTGAGAATAACTCCCGAAAGTGAGAAATATTTTGGAATTTCTACCATGATGGGAGTGTACAGATTAAAGTGTGCACCGATGAGTTATCATATCACTCCCTTTATTTATAGCGAGCGAATAATTAGCGAAGTTTTGAACGTTGAAGAGTCTCATTTATTTGGAGCAGCGAGATCGGGAATTCTTCAATGGCTGGAAGACAGTCTATTATACTCATTAACTTGGAAAGGGTTCTTGGAAACAACCGAAACATTCCTGAAAAGATGCAGACAAAGATTCCTTAGGCTAAACCTGCTTAAGTATGAGCTATATAGTAACTCGCCAACCTGGTGCGGTAGGGTGATAACTCCAACCGGATGGATGTTCAGCCAAAAGCATTACAACAAGATACGTCAGATATCGAGACCCCTCAACATTGGTCACCAGGGAACGGTCTTGTACATCAGCAACTGGCTGTCAACTAACATCCCGAAATATGCGGAGACACGACAGGCTTTGTGGGAACGGTTACAGGAGCTAACATTACTACTAACTACAGAGAAGCAACGCAAGAATAAGAAGAGGAGAAAGGAAGTATCTATTAAAGAAGTCTGGACTGATGCCGATCAAGAACTGCTGAAAAATCTTAAGAGGTTTATTGAAGATAGCTGCAGAAAGCAACTAACAAATTATGATCCCAAGCAGATGATAGGTCTTTTTAGTGATGTGAGCGACCTACATTGGAGCTCAGTGCTAGTTTGTAAACAGTTGCTGAACGAACCTTGGAAGCCAACATTTTTTCTTTCAGGTACATTCACGAATGCTAGCGTTAGGTTGAGTGTAACGTCTAAGGAATTCTACCCCATTTTACTAACCTCACCCGATTTATGTATTTTTTATTGGGACATCCATCACCGAATAAAATATATACGGATCATAATAATCTAATAGGTCTTTTTGACGTAGGATCGAACCAAAAGATAGTCGAAGTGGGGCGCTTGCACAGATTGAAGTTGCTTGTGCAGGAGTTTAACTTGGAATTCGAACACATCCCGGGCCAAGAGAACACAGTAGCGGATTTTCTTTCCCGTTGGGGATATGGTGAAGAAGCCGAAATGCAAGAGAAGCGTATTATGGAAGAAACATTTCCGGTGCAAATAGATGGATTATTGTCTAACACCCCTAAGAAACAAATAGTCCAAATACTTGGCAAAAGAGCTACAGCGGCTAAGGTTACAAGTGCTGAGAGGTTTGTGAGGAATACAGAATATAATGATTTCTTGAAGGCCAGAATCAGCTACCTTTTCCCAGATAGGTATCCATTGTGACAGACTATAACCTTGATTAAAACAGAGGACCTCCTTCAAATACAGAAGCAGGACGTGAAACCCGATTGGACTTTCGACTCACAGCATGGTTGCTACCTCAAAGAAAGAAAGAAGGTGGTACCGCAGGGTTGGATGGTTAGAGGGCTGAGCCAGCTGCATGCTTGTGGTCAACATTCTTCACAGGAAGCATTAAAGGGGGAGGCAAAAACCTTTTATTTTGAAGGAATGACAGGGAAGGAACTAGGTGATGCAATAACAATGATTCGCCATTTCTGTCTACATTGCGAGAATACCTCGCAAACAAGTAGGAGAAGGTATGTTTGTTATGCTCACTTAATTCACAATGGGTTAATACTTAAAAAATAAGTATTAATACTACCTCCAAACCAAAATTCTTTCTATTTCTTTTTTGTTATTGTTTTGCTTTTTGTTTTGTTTTTGTATTTAACTTCTCCTCGTACTACCATCCAACTAGTACTTCTTTAAATACCTTCATACGCAACTCAACCTACAATTGGTATCTAAATACCATTCAACTTCTCTCAACCTACTTGTGGTATCTAAATGCCTTCCTATGTGTCACTTTACAACAATACTTCGATCATTCACGCGAAGGTGCCAAATAGCATTTTACATACAGATTATTTGTATGTCTTAAATGATTATGTTTTAGTAATAACAGATGATTTAAGCAGGAAAGTGTTGCTAAGATATTCCAAGAAAGCTGACTTGGAAAATGTAGTGAAAACCCTCATCCAGTGGAAACCAACGTGTCGCTTGCCAGAATACTTCACCCTATACAGTGATCAGGGTGCTCATTTCGCCAATAGGCTAGTTAAAGAGTTGGTGGAAGAATTTCGAGGCAGTAACCGTACAAGCATTGTGTATGCTCCGTGGACTAATTCTGGGGCAGAGCGCACTACCAGAGTGATATTAAGTAGCATGAGGTCACTCTGCAGCGAGTTATTATGGGATCCAGAAAAATGGTATGAATTGCAACCTTTGATTGAGTGCTACATGAACAACAGGATTAGAGAAAACCTTGACCTAACTCCGAACGAGATATTCTTAGGTCAAAGGATAAAGAGTCCGTTAATGCCCACCCCGGCTGGAGCTCCTTCAAACAGTGATTCCGTAGCAGTCCTTACATGGAAAGGAAAGAAGTGAAGTATTCAACAAGCCTCACAATCTGTTAGGCAGTATATGAACCAAGTAGCAAATTCTGTGGAAGTGAACCATGATCGAATATTTAACAAGCTAGAACGAAGAAGGCGAAAGGCTAGAGACGCATTGAATAAGAGATTTAAGTTGGAGGATTTGCAATATCAGATTGGGAATTGGGTTCTAGTCGCTACAAAAGGGACAAAATCACACCGGGAGAAACTTCGGCTCAGATGGGCGGGACCTTACAAGATAGTTGGTATTACAGGGAGTCATCTGTACGAAGTAGAAAATATCGATAATAAGAAGTCACAAGTTTACGCCCAACGTCTCAAGTTCTATTGTGGAAATTGGATGCATGTGGATGAACTGGTGAAATCCTCTTGATTATATAATGAGGGGAGATTTGAGGTAGATGAATTCATTTGAGTTCGGAATTCGAAGGACGGATACCTCCTCCTTACCAGATGGAAATTGTTCGAAACATTCGACCCTACGTGGGAAAAACTATCTGAGATGCTTCATTCAGTACCCGAGGCAGTGCGGAAGTTCTTGAAGTCTTCTTACGGGGGTTGAAGAGCCAAAGAGGAGATTTCTCGTTTGATGCACGGACAAGTGAACACAGTAAGACGTAAAGAATAGTACCGTTGGGTCATCATTAGCTATCCTGCGGGAGTAGCCGCATTATCAGAAACTGTTAGGCATGGGCTATCGAGGTCAAAGGGTTGGACAGAAATGAAACGATCAGTTTTAGATGCGCTCATTAGATATAAAGATTTCGGCAGATGGAACCAAATAGTTGCAACAGGGGTGCTGCCGGGCAAGACAAAAAGCCAGATAATAGTGGAGACAGAGAGCCTTATCCGATCGCAGAAGCTGGCGTATTTTACAGGACTGAGAATTTCTTATCTCAGGATACGAGCCTTCAACGACCTACAGCCGGGCCATAGGAGAAAAGGAATGTTAGTTGAGACGGGAAGTAAGAAGCCGAGGGATGAATTTTCCAGAAGGAGAGAAGAAGTTTATGCGCAACTAGAAGGGTTACAGTAATTTGCTGAGCTTGCGGACGTGTCTATAATGAGACCAATGGAGGTATCTAATATGGCCCTTACAATTGGTGACATCAAGGGTTACTTGGCTTTCATTCAGATGGGTCGAACGTGTTCGGTCACGCGATCCTTAGACACACATGGATTGTTTGAAACGCGAGGTTGGGTTCAAGTTGACAGCGGATGGATGGAGGTTTCGACAATGTTTGATAGCGGAGCAACATTTTCTTGTGATTGTTATGATTCATATTCGCGCTATTTCAAGGTCAGGTCGGGGGATAAGACCCACAGTAAGCTTCGAACTGTAGAGTTGGTCAATCAAGATTTGAGAAGAACCGCAGAATATGTAACGGTGACCCTTAAGATTAGGGTGCGTTTGCAGAAAAAGGCTAAGGAGGTTTACTTGAAGCGGGTGAACATATTTTTATTGAGGGGAAATTTTTCTGATCTTTTAGTGAGAAGAAATATCCTACATTCACTGGGCGCAACCCCGGAACAAGTTATCTTAGGATCCGAAATAAAGGCGGGAATGGCGTTTCAGGCTAATGCAATCGATCATGAGACGGACTGGCAAAATTTACTAAATACCGAGCTGCAACGGAAAGTCCTGCGAGAAAAGCTTAACGAAGAAGTACGAGATATTTGTGCCCGAATGTCGCACGAAGCCTGGGACGGTAGCAAACTGGTTAATATCGAGAAGTGGATGTTTAAACCAATAGGGGATTATTCGCTTAGGGCAAGTCATAAGCATTTGAACGAGCGCTTCACACTTGACCTGTGGATTTAGCCGGTGAAAAGTAGGATTTTTCCTCTTGACATATTCAAATTCCTGGGTAGGCAAGAGAAGTTTGATTTATTGCTCATGGATTATCCATGGAAAGCCCCCGCAGTTTCTTCCCCAACTAGGGGGATGTCATTAACATACGAAATACTACCAGATGAACATATATATACCTTTATCTAGATTGGTACAGAACGGCTACGCCATGGTATGGATACTTCCCAGCAAGCTAAAGCTAGTTGTAAATTGGTTGGAAGAACACGGATTTTTCTTGGAAGAAGTATTGGTGTGGATAAAAAAGACCAAGTCTCGAAGAAACTTCATTACCCAAGGTGGCCTGATGCTACACAATAAGGAACTGTTACTAGTGGCAAAGCGTGGTAGACCGAGTGGAGCTAGACGTCACAAATTTTCCGACGTCCTGTATGCTATTCGTTTATAGTCCAAAAATAAACTTCTTTCTACAAATTCTACGGACTTTCAAAAGGACGACTGTATCGGCTTGTTCTCAAAGTAGTTTTCTGTGTAAAAGTAGAGTAAAATATAAAGTTATAACTTTTCTTTTTGTATTTTCTTAAACTCTTAATTCGCTTAAACCGCTTATATATTACAAGGCACTCGTATTCCAAAAGTATTTGAACAGCTAGTAATACGAATTTATTTCAGTCCATATATTTCAAACTTGAACTAACAATGCCCAGTATAGGTACCCATCGAGGAAACCGCCAGAGCTATACACGTTGATAGAAAGCTTGTTCTCCGCTAACAAGAAACTAGAACTATTCAGACGTCGATGGAATTGCCGCCCCCATTGGACCACGGTAGACAAGGAGCTGTTGTCAACTTGAACTTTAGAAGGGGGTAGTTTAGATCCTGGATCCAATGAGAGTGCAGAGTTCCAGTTGCTGTCCGGGAGTGAGAGCTGGACTGAAATGTTCCCATATTTAGAGTCCTACCCCGAAGGTTCGGAGAACTAAAAAAGATTCACAAGAAAGCTGAGGGACGAAGAGGAAGGGTTCAAGAAGAAGACAGCTGGTAGTCGCAAGAGGAAAGGCAGTCACAGAACTGAAGTAGGGGCATATCGACATGGCTTGAGTGAACGCGGAAATACAATTGAGTAGTTACAATACGTAAGCAGAAGTAATAGAAAAAGAGATAGTAGTGAACAGAAGATATAATTGTTAAAGTCGTAGTTGAAAAACCAGAAGAACATTTTGTAGTAACAAAGAAGCATTCTTAAGAACAATTCCATATTTGGTTAAAATAAGCATTAAGGGAGATGGGGCGATTAGTCGATGGACCACGTGGGTGTATTGAGTTTAAGGGGAGAGTTCCACCTGTGAACGCAGCTTACTTCCCGAGAAAATCAGAAGCTAAATATTCCAAGCTTCTCACCGCATGCAAAGCGCTCTGTGAACAGGCGAAAAGCAGCAATGAAGGCTGGAAGAAGAGCTATGCAGTAGTCTTGAAGATGACCACTGTGCTCAGGGAGAACCCAGATGGAGACTTCGGGGATTTGGATGAAGTTTTGGAAGAAAGTAGGATCATGTTTGAATCGCTAAGGAATAGGGTCAAAAAAAGGAAAGGGAAGGGAAAAAGTGTCGTTTCGCCTCTGAATTTCTCTCAGCCCACTCTTCTCACAGATGAGTGAGAAAAGTGATCTGTTCTTGAACATAAATCTTGAACATAAATCCATGAACCCAAACCCCCCTCCCTTTTTTTGAAATTTAAAATCCTGGAGATTTTTTCTTTGAAATATGAAATCTTGAACCTTTTTATTTTGAAATACATAATCCTTGAGCCTTTTTCCTTTGAAATATTAAATCTTGAACCTGTTTTGCTTTTAAATATAAAATCTTGAACGTGTTCTTTTGAAATATGAAATCTTGAACCTGTTTTCTGTTTAAATATAAAATCTTGAACATTTTGTTTATAAATATAAAATACTGAACCTTTTTCTTTTGAAATATAAAATTTTGAACCTGTTTTCTGTTTAAATATAAAATCTTGAACATTTTGTTTATAAATATAAATTACTGAACCCTTTTTCTTTTGAAATATAAAATCCCGAACCTGTTTTCCTTTTAAATATGAAATCCTGAACATTTTGTTCATAAATATAAAATCTTGAAAATTCTTTTTTGAAATATGAATTCTTGAATTTGTTTTCTTGAAATATAAATGTTAAACCCCTTCTCTTTTGCTTTGAATAATCCCGATCCCTGAGCATTGGCTGAAGTTAAAAATGAGTTTTTACCTTCTGAGCAGCTATGTATCAACAAAACGATGTACCTTTGTCCTTTACTAACTCGCTTCCTGCACTCCGTTTTGTTGAATATATATATCTCTTGTAAAATCTTGTAAAATTCTGTTCAATCTTGTACAATAATTTTCTATCATGTAAAATCTTGTCCAATCTTGTAAAATCTCTTTCAATCTTGCAAAATATGGTGTTTTCTGGGTCCTAGCTTTGTCCTGTCCTTCCTTTTATCATGCAACTGTCATGATTTCAAATTTTTTACTTTGATTTTGTTGGTTTGTTTTTTCTTAAATTGGGAAATTGAAAATTAGGCCAATGAAAATTTGGAGTATTTGACTCCGGAGTCAAAAAAACATAAACCCTTGAGGTTTATTCTACGGAAACTGTACACTTGTATACTTTGTAATAGCATTATTAAAATAGATGTTGGACAAGACGGGTGAAAGTGGACATCCCTTTCTGAGTTCTTTCTGTACCTTCATAAAATTTGAGTTCCTAATTTTACCTTCCTATTTTTCACAACCAAATGTGTTTTAAGTGTATATATGTATATATCTGCAAGTGTTCTAAAGAGCAAGCAAAGAGGCTGCAATATTACACTTAATTGCACAAAACATATTTTCCAATCTATCCACCTGTGCAGAGCGAACTAAAAGTTGTTTTGAAAAGCAACAAGAGCCTGATACTTTCTTTTCTGTAACTTTAGAAGGCACCTTTGGCAAGCACCAACTTAGATCAAGATTTATGCAATTTGTTTCCACAGTTATGAACAATTAGTATGACGTTCCCACACTGTAGATACGCAACGCACATAGATAGGCTTGCTTGAAATATGAAACTTAAAAATTAAAGACATATTGACGTAGTCGTGATACGACACAAATTACTTTCTGTGTCCTTACAACTCCTCGCTTTGATCATTTGAATCGAAGAGATAGCTAGAAATTTAAGGTATGAAGAATGAATTATCTCTCTCAAAGTTATTTATAACTTTAAGTTCCTACACATGACGCAAGAAAGCGCTTGGGTCAGATGTCCTCCTTGTAAGACCGAAGAGTTTTCAACCTCAGAGTATGCCCCAAAAAAAGTTTCTAATTCAGCTGCTGAGGGCGGGTTATGAAGAAGAGAATTCAAGTGCAGCAAGAAAAACTTGTCATCTAGTAGAGAAAGCGTACCAACAGAAATAAAAAGTATCACAACGGGTCCCTTAGATGCTATCTCAACTTTTCCATAGTCGCAATTCAGAATATCGCTAGTTCCATCCCTCTCAAGAACCATTTCGTTGGGTTTCGTTCACTAAGCCAGAGTACAGAATTTCATTTTAAATCATAGTATTGCATTACCGTAGACAAAAAAGTTCAACAATGAAAACCATAGGTCTTTTTAAGCAAGCGACTCGGAAAATCTTACGGATTGATCATAGATTTAGTTCAACTATGCCGAACAACTTATTCATAGCTGATCCTTCAATTTTTGATGAAGAATATGCAAATTCTGACATTAAGACAACTCCAGAATACTATAAAGGCTTGGAAAAACCTTCGTTTGCTCAACCAATATTTGATTTTAAAACTGGAGAACAGACTGAAAGAACATTTGAACTGTCAGAAAAAGTATTCGATACACCTATAAGACCGGATCTTTTTCATCTTGTATCCAGATGGCAGTCTGCACTAAAACGAAGCGGAAATGCTAAGGTGAAGACCATCTCTGAACGTTCTGGAAGTGGAAAGAAACCCCATCCCCAAAAAGGTACAGGAAGAGCAAGACAGGGAAGTACAAGAGCACCTCATATGAGAAAAGGAGGAAGAGTACATGGTCCGAAGCCCCGTGATTACAGCTTCAAAGTAAACAAAAAGACAAGAAAATTAGCTATTCGATCTGCTCTGTCTGCAAAATTTCTAGAACAAAACTTAATAATCGTAGAAGATTTTAATGTAGAGTATCCTGAATTACGAGATTCCTTTTTGGGCTTAGGATTAGAAGGAAAGGGAGTGTTTGCAGTGAGTGTAAGTAAGGATATGGGGATTAGACAGTGTCTTAGTACATGGCCAGCGGCAACAAGGCATGTGCCTTCAGTTGGAGTCAATGTAAAGGAACTATTGCTATGTGAGAAACTTGTCATAACAGAACAGGCTTTGTATGATCTACAGGAAAGATTGACCAAACGTAAGGAATATATTGTATACGAATAAGAATAAGACTCCTACATTATCAATTTTTGAAGGATGAATTGTTTCTTGTCGGTAGATTATGTTTCCTTTACTCTAATGTCCATTCTATGCCTAGAAGTATGGACTTAAAATAAAATATCTGGTAGTATAACTTGCTTACGGTCTACTGATTAAAATGGTTCCCATTGTCTTAGATTAAGCTCCCACGCGACGTTTTCGTTACTGAAATTCAATACTAGGTATTAAGATATCTGTTTGACTTCTTCAATTGACATTATATAAACCTGTAGGAAGGTATACTAATGTGAACCTCTCAGTTCCAGTTCATGTTTTTCATTAGACACTGTGCAGTTGATGTAGGTTACAAGCTTCTTTCGAAACTAGGTTCAACTGCTGGAAGATTTTCTCTTCCTAACATAGCAAGATTAATTTATCCTTATTATTTTGTAAAAATAGTAGTTTAAATTCTGTGTTTATTCTTGAGGTATGACATGGTAGGCAAGTTTTGCGAGTCTTTTCTACTTCGGTCATTTTGTAGTAATCGTAAGCTGAGTTCGATATATTAGGGAAATGCTATGCAGGTGAGTTTTAGTTGGCCAGCTAAAGTAACAAGTTATTATCTCGAATCCAATGTTTGACCACCTGCCCTAACAGTTGTCGGGATGAATAATATTTATTTTTACCACTCTGGTGAATTCCTAGTTAACAACTACTAATGAACCTCCAGAAGAAAATCTTGAGCTATGAAAAGCTTCAGTGCTACTAATATATATAGTTTCGTTCGTTGGTTTCTTTTCAGTAAGTTGTTAAACAGTTTTTCTTACGAATATACCAGAAGTTAGCTTATATCAGGTCATCAGATTAGTAATCTAATAGTGATTTTGTAGTAAGAGGTAAAGTTGTTTCTGTTGGGTATGTATCCCAGCCTGACCCTTCTTACAGACTTAATAAATGAGAAATGCACTATGGAATGAGCTGAAGGGAACTAGGTGCATGAAAAGAACTTCCGGTGATTTAGCATTTTATCTTAAGAGGAGTTATTCAAGACTACTTAATGGGAGTTTCTCCTGTTATTTTTAATGTACCTTTCGTCCGTATGCTACAGTCTGGTGCAATATTGAGATAATGCAGTGGAATCATGTATAGGATTAAAGAAAAAGTTCTTCAAGGAAGCCATGTATACCGAGGTTAATGTGGTACTCATGGCAAACTGCTTCTTTCCTCTCTGGGGTAGAGCTTCTTGACATAAATTGCAACAGAAATAATAGCAAAGACATTATGTGGTTGAAGAGGATTACTTATTACCGACCCAAGTTGAGCAAAAATACATGACATTTTATCATATATGGAGCGTTACGCTCCTCAAACAAGTAGAAAATTCAAGTAATTCTACAAAGTAAAGTAGAAATTATGAGTTTAGAGAAAGATATGGATCACTTCTCTTTTCCACAAATGAAAACCAATATCACATGAAAGAATGGTTTTTAACAATCAGAAGAAAATATATAGGCCATGGGATGTGAAACTTTAGTCCTAAAGTATTGAAACTTAAAATATTGAACAAGAACTTGGACTTTAAAACAACTCCCTATGTTTCTAGTCCATTCAGTTGTGCCTTGAATACAGAATTTAAACACAGCTAAAACGTAGTGAGCTTGTTGCACTTAAAGTTATACTACTACCCTTGCTACTTATACCTAGACTCATGTTTATTTAGGTTTGAAAGAGCTCAAGAGTATACAGATACAACATCTCGGGACCAGTTCTTACAATACTAAATCTACCAAGTTTGTTCTTGAAGCTGAAATTTTCCTTTTACCCTCGACATTGGCTAATCTATATGAATCTTCCACTTCTTACTTCAACTCGACATATCCTCATATAAATTTCTAGCTTTCTGGTTTGATGGTGGCACTCACCAAAGAGCTTAAGTTTTTAATAACGGCTTCTCTAAATCATTATTCTCTCTCCTTCTCTTCATCCAACTTTCCTCAATCAGTTTCCTATTTGTATCACTTTCCAAGTTCTTCGATTCATTGTACACTTTCTTTTCTGACATGTCTGAGATATGTTGTTAGACGATTCATTAGTGGGTAAACTGCTTTCAAATAAAGCGGAGTATGGTTCATCACCAATTAATCTATTGGAATTCTCGTTTCATTTCATCGTCAAAATGTCTAGAAACTTTGGCAAATTTAACTTGGTTTTATCTAGTTCAATGGTGAGGCACCATGCTTGATCATTGAGGTAACTTAGTTTTCTCTCACTGACACCATTCTACCTATTATCATACAATGCATTGATCGTGTGTTGAATGCCATTTTCTTCGTATAAAATCATTGAACTCCTGTGATAGAAACGAAGATACCTGATGAATTCAGATATTAATAGGCGTTCCGAAGACATAGAACCCCTTATCATATAATGTATTCAATAACTCTTCCATCGTTTTTGATCTTTTTGGTGCGTCAAACGTAAAGCCGGTGCGAGAGATTAAGTAAATAATTGCACCTTTTTAACCTTTGTAGCTAGGTAAGAAACCAAATCCATAATAGTTTAGATGAATCTCCTGCAGTTTAGCTAACTTTCTCTTTCAAATTGCGGACTTATCCATTTTAATACTTTGAGTTTGACCGATTCCCCAAATATTATATCCACCGATCAGATTTATTAATGCAGCAGCCCTAAGGAGTCAGGGGCATATTTTTTCAAGAAATTAACTGGGTTAAATACCTCTTGGTGCGCAGAACTCGAAATCTGATGATGAAACTTCTCCATTAACTATTATTTGATAGCCTCAAATACGTACATTTGACCTAGGTAAGTAGAAAGACCATTTTTCGTGTTGAAATTATTTAATTTTTAGTTTGTTTTAACAAACTTAAATTGAGCTACATTATCTTCATTAAATCTTCTGAATTCTTTACTAAATGTTTCGTTATTAATAACCTCTTTTCGCTGCAACAATCTAGTTTCTATTAGGTTTATTATATAAAAGGAAGGTTGTTTTGCTTCAAACCCTTCTAATCTCCCAGGATCATACTCGAAACGGTGACCGGTCGGTCCATATGGGTATTGTAAAGGTTGGTTTCTAGTCCAAAGGCCTCAAATAAAGTATTTCTTCAAAGGTAGTTACGATTTTTATCTCAAAGGTCCTGCTTCTTAATTTAAGTCTAACGTACAAATCATAGCTAATATAGATTATATAGCAACGGTATAAATCAGGCTCAAACACCAATCCGTTATATTCTTCTTGTCCCGAATATTTCTTTTTGTAACTTAAAATCCTGCATTATCTCTCTGTAACGAGTATATTTCCCCTCTTGCGCCTTGAAAAGGGGCCATACTAGGGCTTTCCAAACAGTAGATGTCATGACTTTAAGTTCAAATATATTGGCCTCGAAGTGTTCCAGATTCTTCAAAACGCATGTTTTTTTTATTTGTACAATAGAATATTTTTTCAGCCAGGTTACCACCTTGCATCTTTATTGACTAAAAGCAGCATGCTCTGTTCAAGTTATCGAGCTAAACTGGTAAAAGAGCTTTGTCTGTTTTCCTAACTGTGTAAATCATACTCAACTCGATTGTTGACTATTCAAAGATCACAATTAAACCCAACAAAGGTCTTCTCTAACGCACCCATCATAATGACTAAGAGTACTTTAAAAGTCCTTAAGATTCTAAATTCCAAAATTCAGGAAGGATTTTCAACTGCAAATGGCAGGTGAACCATCCCTGTTGTTTCCGTTTGCTTTTTCTTCATACTTGAAATTTTTTATTGTAAGAACCCCAGGGTTCAAATTCTGCCTTGCATTATTAATAGTTGCTTCCAATTCTGTCCCTTTTTATTGACCATTAAACTTTAAAAATCTTGAACATAATCCCGTTTTCGTTTCGTTTTTTCTTTTCTATTGAAAACTCTTGGGGAAATATTTGAACCTAATACCCTATCACACACTGTTAACTAACTATCTTAGTGTCGGTAGCTGATTCTGATAATAACTAGTTTGGTTCTTATTTCGCTTCATTAAGTTGATAGATACTAAGCGAGACCTTAATAACTAGAACTTCAACATAGAAAAAAATCTTTGGTAGGTTAAAAGTGTAAGCTCTGCTACTGCAGCAACATTCACCTAAAATGTTGTTCAAGCACACTATTAACATAAACAAAAGATTATGTAGAAGTTTTCAGACAATCAATACATATTCACTCCTGTCTTTCTCCTTTTTAAGCTCTACTTTACAAACCAGACCACATATAGAACGACTCTTCTTGTATTTTTGTTGGCTCTTTATTGGTACTTAACTAATTTTTTTTCGAAAATACACAGTAAGAACCACTTGAAAATCGAAAAAGAAAATTATTATAAGCAAAGAAGAAACAATTGTTTTACGAAAACTAGATGCTTCAAACCCTATATATAAACAACGGAACTCGCACTTAATTGCATTCTGAGATAATAAACACCTATATTCTCATATTTTGTACAACCATAAACTCCCGATTGGAAGAGTAACAATTCTTAAGCTCAACAAAACACAAACAAAGTGCCAACAAATATAGTTCTGCTTCTCTTAACTACAATCTTTTGAGTGATTCCAAAATTTTAACCAAAAACATCATAATAGGATCACACTCGCGCCACTCTAAGAATTTATTTACTATTTCCGAGTCATCAATACACTCAAAACTAGTACTTCTCGCAGCTACAATGTTATTACTGATTGGAAAGCGGACCATTCACGAACAAAAGCCTATCAGAAAAAAATGTGTTCATTGAAAACAACTAGTAATTTTAAGGTACTTACCAGACTATCTCTTTCACAATAGTGATACATATATTTAGAATTTTTAAAATTAAATAAGATATGACTTTAACGTTTATAGACAAGACCCACATTTTTTGCAAACGACTTCCGTGCTCGCAAAAAAAATACGGGACCAAATGCAGAAAATTCTAGACACTTGTTGCGCCAGTATACTTTAGATGGATATGCATATCTATGTCACGTAAGTTTGATGCATAAGTATAATAAATAGATATAGCCGCTACCTTTCTCTGCAGCTCTCTACCAAACCTCATACTTCTAGAGTTTCCGAAAGGTCATCTCCCCGAAAAATGGAAATAAATTAAGATGGCCCTCACAGAACACCATATACGGTTTACGCCAAGCACCCAAAACATGGTGCGTAATACCAGCAACTACTAGTAGGACCGTGGTTCTCTTAAGATTACCCCCACGAAAATAATTTATGTGTCAACGAGGGAAGGTTAATGATAGTAATATATGTTGATGACATAATTTACATTGAAAAAAAATCAGAAATAGATACTTTCAAACGGGAACTTTCAAAAAGTCTTGAGCTCAAATTAGTTATCTGTGCTGACTTATATATCGCAGTTCAAATAAAACAAGAACTAGAAGAAAATTTATTTAACAACCAAACGAGCTTCTGTCTACTTGCGGGCAACACTCTGTAGCTATGAGAAAACGCAAGTTGAAGTTTCCAGTGACTACTGCTGACAAGAACGATAAAAGTAAACTAGTACACTATCTCAAGACCTATCAACAAATTGTCGGATTTATAACATGTTTAACTGAAGAGGCAAGATCCTACATTGCCTTTGTAGCATAATGGCTTTTGAGTAGAAACAAAAATACCAATGAACCTGTAATAAAACCTGCAAAGAAAGTTCTTAGGTACTATTCTTGGTATAACTGAACTAAAAATGTCCATAAAGAAACTCACAAGAATGAAAAATATCTTGAAGATGTATGCTGACAGTAGCCACGCTTATGCTAAAGACATGAAACTGAATTTGGGATGAATCATTCTTTTAACTGAAGATGTATTGACATAAAAATCTAATAAAAAAATCATTATAACAAGCCATTCGACGCAAGTTGAGTATGTAGCACTATATGAAAGAATCAAGAAGTTCATCGAATATTACTTCATCCTCAAAGAGTTGAAACTTGATTCTGCATGACTAATATTATCCGACAATCAAGCTGAAATTAGATAAATAAAAATTTCAAGGTTTTTCACGAGAAATGGTAGTTTACATGTTACATGGGCTTTCAATTATCAAGAACTCCATTTGACTGGACTTACCTTGTCCAATGTCACCACGGATGATAATTTTGTTTATGGATTTACAGAGAGAAATGGAAGAAATATATCTAGTAAAGTGAAGAAAGTAATGTCTACTTAACAAAGTAAGATAATTGAATACTGGTTAGTTATTTTGAAAACAGTTATTTTGATCAACAAATTCATTTTAATATTTTTAATGCTACCAAACTAGACCTAAATAGCTGAAACTTGAACACAGGATAAAGACTTTCTTTAATAGTAACGCGTCCAACCTTATCCAATATTGAGTTTCTTCATCCTTCATAATTAAGTTTTTTCTATTAAAATCTTGTGAAATAAGGAAAAAATTTGAGTTACAACCACAAAAAGAAAAAATTAAACATATTTGCCTTTTTGTTTCTTCCATCCTCTTCGTAGGTGAACATCCTTCTTGAAATATCTTTACCTGGAGGTTACTTGATTCGTTTGCCAAAATCTCCAGATGGGCGTGTATAAGGATCTTTCAGTGTACTTCAGAACTCTTCCTCATCAAAATATCCACTTTAGTCCTCTCTTCATCATCAACTGCTGCGTTGCATCAGAACTGACCGTTTGGACATCATCATCTGAGGATAACTTGGTTGATCCTTTTCAAAAAAATGTGCATCCAAATAGAAAAGGCTTACTATATTCTTTTAACTGTGATTTTCATAAAAATATGATCCTCTTTGTCTCTCCGTAGCCTGAATAATTTTCTTTCGTGTAAGTCGGCAGTTGTGATATCAGCTTCTCTCAACATTTTAGTTGGCCCATGTTGAAAATAACACTTCTATGTTGTTTTTAGCTGAACTTCGCTTGAATTGTAATTAGAAACCTGAAAATATCACCATCTGGCTCATTTTCCTTTGTTTTATTGTCTGGTGCGATGCAGCTGATTTATGTCTCTTCTGTAACTTGTGTTTTGCTGGTTCAGTTTTCTTTGGATAAACATTTATACAATTAAAAAAGTTAGCCAAGGAAATTTGAGGGTATCTTACTCTGAATTCAGAAAGCTCTATTGTTTACCAGGAACATTTCTGCGTAGAAGATGCTTTAGGTTGGTCTATTTGAACAAATCTTGCCTCCACCCAAACCATAACAGAATAGAATGAGTCCCTAGAAACCCAGTATTGCATTACCCCTAATTCTGGACACAACACAACTGCTTCCATAATCAAGAGAAACGAGCGAGTCGTCACTAATAGCTCTCAGAATCACATAAGAATACGTATAAACTTTTCCATTGTACTTAAAGTGGGACCCTAAGTAGTTTTATCTCTGAAAAGTTATCACTGAAGTAATAACTATGGAAGCTTCCCACTTTGTTGCTAAGAACCACGATGGACCGTTACTTGTTGAAATTTACTTGGTTCTATCGCTGACAACAGTTCTATCAACTCGACTCTTTCTCTATGCAACGGGATATCCACAGCTTAGTAGTGGTGAAATACATATAGCACATATGCTTTGGGGTGGGCTTTTAATGTTTACATCACAAATAATTAACTTCCTCACTCTTGGACAAACAAAACGAAGATTCTGCTCTGTAATTGGTGGCATTGGGTTCGGCCTTTTTATCGATGAAATTGGAAAGGTTATTACAAAAGATAATGATTATTTTTTTGAACCGACAATTACTATTTTATATCTCCTTTTCTGCTTTTTTTTTCTTGGTTTAAGATTTATAGACCCCTTTTACTCAGCTACTGAAAAGTATTCACTGCATGAAACTGTTGTTAACTTGCTTGACATATATCAAAATCACTTTCACTCTGGAATGACTTTAGAAACAAGATTGTTATTCTTTGATTTTATGCAAAATTATGAAAGAAAAGCTGAAAATTTTATGAATGAAATGCAAGCTGCAAAAATCTTTGAAGCCATGAAAACATTCGAACAAAGGAATATAGTAAAAATAAATGAAAACAGGTACATCAGGTTTCGCAGAGTTCTAGCTCGAGGGTATACTAATCTTGTTTCCAGCAAATTCAGTCTTTATTCTATCCTTGTTTTTTTCTCTCTTCAATGCTTTCTTCAGTTTTACGATCTTCTTTGGTATACAATTCAAATTTTCAATAATCAAGGTCTATATACTTTTTTGTTCTTCAGCGAGGATGTCTTATCATCTTACAACCAGGTAAAAACATCCAAACTCTTGTATTTTTCATATCTTGAAAATAATTCATCCAATTTCAATATGGAAAGAACAAATTTCAATGGGGAATCAAAATATGAAAACAGTTTTTTTTACAAGGCGCTAAATTTTTTGAACGGTGGATTAGCTGCTCCTGAAGTTTACTTGAAACATGCTGAAGTCTTATTAGATGACGGTTTTCAAATATTCCTACTTTCTTTCATGACATTTTGCACTTTTCGTGGTCTTTACCTTCTCTCTAAAAATATGACAACACCAAATTTAAATATTTCCTGCAGATCTGGTTCCTTCAGGAGAAGAAGAAATGAACGTTCAATTGGAAATAATCAAAGACTGATTGCTTTTATCTGGTTTAGGCGAGGGTGCTTAATACGGCTGCTAGTGACTAATACACTCCTCTTGTATGATCAATCAGTCTTGAGAGCTTTCTTAGAACTATGCTTTTCACTCTTAGGAATGGGATCTCTTACTTTTGTAATAATGGAAGAAAATACTTCTGCTAGAAAAAGAAGATTATCAACCTTTTCCACAACTTCACAAGAAAAAACAGTTAGCGAATTGACATGAGGCTTTAATCTTTACCAAGTTTTAATGAGTGGAATGAAGCTTATCCAACAAATTCAAACTGTCTATGAATTCTTCTCTTTCAGTGTGTTTGAGGTTTAAGAATTCCTCCTTCTTTATACACTGGTCCATCAGGAAGCAAAAATGTTCCATAATAAGCATCAAGTCTCGAATTAAACCGGTTTGGCAAATAACTCTTTTAATTCTGTAATCATCGGGAACTAATTTTGGATAAATTTGTGGGATAATTTGATACCTCCCATATATAAACACTGCTAGAACAAAATTTCTGACATACTGGGAAACAACTTTATCTTTCTTGAGAACAAGTTCAAAGATTTCTTGACTTAAAAGCTTTTTCCATGCCACTTCAAAATACTGGTTGAACAAAGATTTTAAGTCATTCAATAACTTGGTGCTAAAGTTACTAAAGAATTCAATCATCAAATTTGGATAATTTGATTTATTTTGAACGTAAATAAATGACAAAATAGCTGCAACTGGATTCGTTAGAATTTGAGTAAAATAATCATCTGGCAAATCATCGTGAATTTTTTTGAAGTTTTCTCCACCAGAACTAAAGCAGATAAAGGGAATTTCAGGAAATTCTGTAATAAATTCTTCTTTGGAACAAGAACCTGCTTCAAACGTTGGTTTTTCTAACCATTGGGTGGAATCCTGATCTGTTGAGCTTTCATTTTGTAGAGACTCAACATAGCGTCTAAGTTTTTCTACGTATGCAAGCCACTTCTGAAACTCTTCTACACTAAAGTTCTTTAGAAGTTTTCCTGTATTCTTACCATCAAACACTACGAGAGCAGGAAGTTTAATTGCCTCGATTATGGAAAAAAATGTAATAACTTTATTTTCACCTTCTTCTTCTTCCCCATTATGTGGTGTTTGATTTAAATTTGGCAAAACGAACCCCTCATCCTCTATAAGTATGTCCTTGCAGTTAATATGAAGTAAGATTCTTGAGTTTCGTATAGAACGAACTTTACCATTCTTATTCCTTGTTTTCTGTGCTGATTCTTTGTTTTTCTGACTAACTTTTTGCCTTACTTTCAAAATGAACTTTTGAATCTCTTGGAGAGATTCTGGGTTCACAATTTTATAAGCTACCGTACGCTGCATCAAGAGTGAGCTAAAATTCTTTACTACCATTCTAAAATCTTCATCAACAGTTTTCAAGTTTCCAAAAGTAAAATAACTGCTGTAATCTAGGTAGACCAGTTGAATCAGAGTCAACATTTAGATTTTTCTTTCACTGTTTTTTATTGAATCCAAGTTGTAATTGATTTCGCTAACTGCTGACGTGGCATCTTGTATCTCTACCGGTAAACAAAATAGAACAATTTAAATACGCTGCAATAAACAGCAAAACAAACGACGCAAACAAGATGAAGCCGCGATTGTGCTGAATAGCTCTTGAATTGAGTCAAAATACTCGCAGTTCGTATATCTGGCACTTTTCTATTAGCAGTTCAAGACTAGTGTGCGAAAACTTCCCAGCACCTGCTGTGTCAAGCAAGAAACCAAGCAGTGGCAGATATAATATGGGCTTCAAGGTTTATTTTCTGTTATCTACTCTTCTCTACTCAAACCTTCACGTTTCTTTAGCTAATAGATGTTTCACTAGTTATTTCTCAGAAGATGATGGCTTCTGTCCTTCACAAGGAGTTTGCGAAGATCGTTGTGGGTTACTGCTCAAGAGGAGATCTTCTAGTTTTTCTCAACTCTTGCCTTCTTTTCTTATAGAGGAAAATTGCTCTTCTTCCTGTCTTTGGATTGAGTTTAATATTCTACGACCAAGAGAAACTTTCTTTACTATTTCTCTTCCTTTTGGATGTTTAGATAGTTTCTCACCTGAAATTATAAAAGAAAATAAAGGGCAAAATTTACTCTTTGAAAAAGGTATAAATATTTTCTCATGCGAGACTAATCTGTGTAATCTCCCGCCTATAAATACAAGTTGCACACAATCTGAAACTGAACAATACCTAGAAACAGGAAACACATCCTCACCTTGTTATACTACTGGTTCAACATTTACAAATTTACGAAGCAACTTTCTAAGAAAGAAGAATCCAATGGGGTTAGTGCGTGCAAATCATTCTCTCTTAAACAGGTGTATTGATCAACCTGTTGCTTCTTTAAACGAAATTGGTTTCCGAAAGTTATATCCTCGTAACCTAGGTGAAAATTTACCTTTTGTTACTTGCGGAGAATGCAAGAGTTCAACCAACTGTAATGTTGGCGAGGATATTTTTTTGGAGAACCCAACTTTCCCTCAAGAACCAGAATCTATTCCTGAAACTAAGGAAAAAAGTCAGGTTCAAATTCCAGTGGAGTTTTACTTCTTGGGAGGATTTGCTGGGGGATCATGTTTCTTTTTCTCCTTCGCAGTACTATTTTATTTAAATAAGTCACGAAAGGAAGAGTCTAATATATCTCAAGCGGAAACCTCAGCAGCTTTGCCTGTAGTTAATAATCGTCTACAAACTACAGCTAGAGCAACAACATGGATTTGTGATACACAAGACAGTGGAAGATTAAATAATGTGTTGAACTCTCTCGATGACCATGAGGTTGTTCAGCAGAGTAGTAACACTTCTGTAATGGTTCTTTTCCACAAGAAAGCGAGAACTACAAAGGAAGAGATTGAAGTAGAAGAAAGCTGGATATTAGGAAATGAGTTTTATGACTCAGAACCAAACTTTGAGTAGTATGTTGAAAGTGTTATTTTTTATGTTCGAAGTATCTTAAACGCTATTTCATCTATGTTTTCATTCTCATAGATTATAGCTTTTCTTTGAGACTCAAGTTTTTTTAATATCTTTAAACAGAGAATAGAATCTAAAGATGAAAAGTCTGTTTCAGAAAAAGTATCTCCTGAATGAAGTTCATAAAGAGTAAATAAATTCTCTACAAGCTCATGTTTGGAGCAAAAACCATGCAGATCAATTGAGAGAGTGATGCAGTCTTTCCAGAAAATTTTCAGCCGGGTTTTTTCTGAGTCCACATACCGTGCATATTCTAAAGAGACCAGATCAGCAAATATTGAAGTCTTAAGAGCATCATCTGCCTCTCTTTGGATATTCTTATTTTTAAAAAGTGGAAAATTTTCGCGACTTATTTCTGTTTCTTTTGTCTTTTCCAAATATAGCCTGATGATACTGATCCAATGCTGCAACTGCTTTCGTTGAGTCTCAGCTACTGGTTGTAACCTATAAACCTTAAAAGCCATTCAAAATTTTACGTGTAGAATGGTGGGAACTCGAGGAACTTCTTGAAGTTGACTCCTTTTTCCTTTTCACTCGTCATGAAAATTCACGATATTTCATTGGTTACCTCATAGTTAAATGAATATCATTGGTGCAAAAAATTGATTTACTTAACATAGTGCTGCATCACTGTAGATAGTTATGTCGACTCAAGCAATTGGAGCACTTCTACTTTTCGGAAGTCTATCCGTAAAAATTCCGATTATCCGTAATATAGTCGCATCCAAATCCACTAATGGGCTATCCCCGCTTTCCCTCTCCTTGGAAATCCTTTCTCAATCGCTTTACCTAACATATTTTCTTAGATCAGGAGAATCCATCTCCCTTTATGCAGAAACTGTGTCCGTCTACTTGCAAAACATTGCACTTTTCTTTACATTAAACTACTTTCCTCTCACTTCATCTTCCCCTGATGCAAAACCAATATTCACCGACCTTTCATCTACAATTTCTAACGTCATCTCCTGGTTGATCCTAGTATCTATCCTAGCACTTGCTCCTACTTTTCTCCTCCCAGTTTTTCTCTTAGTTTCCTCACCAATCAATTGGAGCAGTGTTTTACCGTTAATATCCAATAACTATACTAACGGAACTACCGGAGCCTTATCGGTGTTCTCACAAGTGAATGTTTGCATTGGAGCAGTGTTGAGAAGCTTTACGATCATTAAAGATATAGGGACTGTTTCTGCAGTTATTCCTTCTGTGATTGGAACCTCTTTACAACTAGTTCTGCTTGCTCAAGTATTGTATTATAACTTTCTGAATGGTAATGAGTTGGTGCAGAGTGCAGTTGGTGTTGGTCAAAAGTTTGTGAGCGAGGTGTATGGAAAAGTTGTAGAGAAGAAAAATGAGCTAGAAAGTATGGACCCAGAAAGGGTTAAGCTGCTTAAGGAGAAGTTTGGTGAGTTTAGATTGAGAACTTCAACTTTGGGTGATAATATGGGAGAATTTAACCTGGAAGATGAGGTTTCCAAGAGATTACCTACTAGATTGAAGGGGAAGAGTTTTAGAGTAGTTGCTGATGAAGCATTGAACTACAAAGTAGCTGTCGAATAGTTTCGTAGAGAATACATTTTATTCATATAACTTTTCGCAAGTAAACACATAACTATACCTTTTATATATCTACATTCTATAAACTAGGATCAAGATCGAGCATCAATTCAGATTCCATTTCCTCTTTTTCTCTCGCAACTTTTTCATATTCTTCTACACTTTTTCCAGAACTTTCTTCAATAGTATACGGCTCAAATTTTTCATTATCCTCTAAATCATTTAATATATTATTTGTTCTAGCGCTCACATCTTGTCCAACTGTCCATGCAGTAAGCCTAGTTTCTACGCTTACTTGTGCTGGTTTCAACATTGCAGGAGATGCCACAGCTGTAGCAACTTGAACATCTCCATGCCCATCCTTTATAGCTGACATTCGCCTTGCCAGGAACAAAATAGTCAAAGCCAAAATAATTACGGAGGATGCAACAACTGTACCAACAATTATAAGTAGCTCTTCATCGTCACTTTCATCCGAAGAGTTTGTAGTTGGGCTTGGGGTGATTTGAGGTGTTTGGTCATCTTCAAAACTAGGTGATGATGTTGGACTTATAGTGGGTTCATCAGTAGGCCGTGCTGTTGGAGAGACTGTGGGTCCATCAGTAGGTTTCTTGGTAGGAGATGAAGTAGGATTATTTGTTGGAGAAACTGTTGGAGAGTCTGTAGGGATTTGAGTAGGAGAGGCACTGGGATGATTTGTAGGAGAACTAGTCGGGGCTGTGGAAGGGGAAACCGTTGGTTCAGTTGTAGGAGAAAATGTCGGGGTATCAGTTTCAGGACCAATAACTTCAGGAACAAAATCGTCATCAACAGTACAATCGGAGGAGTCTCTACAGGTGTCACAACTGGTAAATGTTAACTCTTGCTCTGGGTTGTTTGCATTTATACGTGTGAAATCCAAATCTGTAATGTCTTCATCGGACAACTCTATACAGCGGTTAAGAAAATCAACATTTTGAGCAATTCTTCCGGTATCCAAAGTAATTCGGAATGGGTGATTTCTGAGCTGCTGAAAGTTGCTGTTTTGGATGAAGCAGTCGTTGGCAGTGTCTCCTGAAGACGTGTACTCAACAGCTAAGCTGGAGTTACATCCGGTTTCTTGCGGAGGAATATTACAAAAATCTTCAGTACAAGAAAATATGTTTGCACCTTCGCTAAACAGTATGTTATTTGCTATATCCGTGTCAATGTCTTCTGGTGAATAATTTTCTTCACACCCAAAAGGATAGGCCAGGGTAAAATTGTTTGAGTTAACTCGTTGTACATTCAGCTCGACCCAGATACATGCACTTTCACAGCTATCATCAACGACGAAACCAGGAAAAGATTGAAAAAAAGGAACATTGTCTAGATTTCCTGTCAAAAACTCTCCGCACCTATTTTCACACACTCCAGTGGCACTGCACCCATCACTCGACTCTTGAAAACAACTTTGGAAGCAAGATAAGCTTGAAACTTTTCCCAACAGGGTCAAACTTATCACTAGAGTCATATACATGAAACCACTTCCTTTCATTTTCTTTCTATTATTTTCCAACGGATACCTAAATTCTGATTTTCTTGCCGTTCGATCCCGGAAAATACTGCTTCTGTTCCAGCCGGGATTATTGTCATTTAAAGAACTCCAATCAACAATATTATACCAGAAGATTAATGTTAGAATTCAATATATATACATCTTATACGAAATAAATATGTAATAAATACTTATTGGTATTTCACTGTTTTGTTGATAGAGTTCTGATCATTGTTTATATTCGGTAGAGGTTCATTGATGTTTGCCCGGATTGTGAAGGATAATATGGAAAAGTCGCCTAGTATTCGAATGATATTACTAGCATATAATAAACCCTTCTGGGAATAAACAGAGTATTGGTACAATACAAACTTAAGTGATACCTCTGGGCTTTAAGGTATAGGATTATAATAAATAATTAAGAAACAAAAGAGTTTGAAACTAAGAATTTGGTGTGGGTAAAGCTGAGACACAAGTAGTCACAAAAACACAAAATTCTAGAGCCACTACCCCTGTTCATACGAATGTTGAACATCTATTATCTTTTAGATTTTACTTTATCGAAGAATATATGCTAATTGCCACAGCAGATGTCCTTTTACTGTAAGAAGCTAAAAGCACAGAGGTAAAATGCCTCGGAAGAAATCTCTACTCTCTACCAAACACTTTAATTCCTAAAACAAGTATATTTTTGGTAATTTGTTTCAAAGGGTGCACACGTGTTTTTCTCCAATTTGTGCCAGTAACTGGGAATCAGCACTTAGAGCGATTTCACCCATTCAGTCGCCCTTCTCTCTCCAATTTCCCATTACATGTCGCGGGGCTCTATACATGAATAACGTACAGAAACGACAGTTAACAAAAGATGGGGGCTTCGTGACTTGTATCTAAGCAAGATTCTGTCAACCCTCCTCTATTCCTTGGAATCTTCAAACTTGCCGTATTCTTAATAAACGTGTTAAACAGTTACCTACTTTCAGGATCTGAATTCTGATCGAAGTTAAACATAATATTGTTTTCCAGGTTACATTAGGGAAGGGTTATACTCTGAATTAATAAATTGAAAATTAAATTATGAGTGCTAACATCATTGTCTCACATTATATACAAATGTCCAAAGTCTTAAGATCCCGTTCCTGCTTAATGAAAGCCTAATGTAGATCATTCACGAAATATTAGGATCTACAGATAGGTCGACCCGGATAAGGAATTAAGTTTGTCTTGTGTTTCTACTCTATTTTTCAATAATTAAATTAATTAAGAAAAACGTTTAGACTCAAGCCATTCTTAATGTATTTAAAACCAATAAAGATATTTTGCATTGTGTGAGCATAATTTCGAGATATCAAGAGTATATAGCCATAATTGAGTTCTTACCAGTTTGTGCACGTGTAACTCGGTATCTAAGTAAGCAATATAGCATTAACTCGCCATGCCATTATTTTTGGTGTTTGTCAACAATAAGAACAGTTACCTGCTGAATAGTTTTAGGGCTCCACATTTCAGTAAGGAAAATAGTTTGCCAATGAAGTTTGAAACAAATTTTAAGACCACATAAATCTTAGTGACATGATTAAGAAACCTAAACCCTTAAGTCTTCCTCTATAAATTTGTTAAGTAATATTCTAACCTTGGTTATCAGTGGACATTCTTGGCAAAACAGAGGTCTTGGAATTTCGGGCAAGAACTAGGATTTCGTACAGTGAAGAAGTGGGTGCAATGAGATATACGAACCAGGAGAATACAACATATTGCGTAATGTAGATATTAGCGAAATGCGAATACTCATATCATAAAAATGGGTTGTCTCCCAGGAAATATATTTAAAAACACTACAATATTTTTGAAAATATTATTTGAAGGAACTAGAAAAGTTTTTTAAATATCGCAACAAAGGCAAGTCTCACTTCAGTTTTAGCAACCCTATGCGCACGCTCCTCTAAAAATCGTTTAAGCCTTAAAACTCTCTCCTTACCATTCCATGTAAAATTGTTTCTTTTCCAGGAATTCAGAGATAGATTCAGCATATTTTTTTGCTCTAGTTGAAACAAAAGAGAAATTTGGATTTAAATCTCTGATAATAACCTCCTATTGTAACTGGTCTGTGCAACTTAATTTTTTGTGGTTCGGTTTGCAACAAACGGATCAGCAAGATTTCTTCTTTTCAGTTTTTGTGGTACATTAAGGTATCTTATTACCAGGGTTACAAACTTCTAATGATCTTGCTTGAGGGTTTACTTTCTTAATTTCAAAACTAATAGACCAAAGTTTTTTCTTCTTCAACTTACCTTGTGGCCTTTAATTTCTATTTCTTTTTTCTCTTGAACGTGTAGATAATAAGGCAGTGCGAATCAGTTTTAAATCCAAAGTACAGATTCTTCGTATCTTTCTTTTCTACCAACTTTAGCTTGTTTTGTCTACTTTGGGCATATCTTGTATAATACTTTCTCTGGGGTACTCTAGTAGTTACTTACCGATGGCCTATTTATGACATGACGACTCCAGCGGAACTGGTATTTTGAACCATTAATGCTCGCATTGATACCTAAGAAATCCCTTTCCAGCTTACTTTTTAATTTTTGAGTTCTGCCTAACTGGACCCCTAGTTTCATGTCAACCCACTGGTGCTTGAAAGGAACTCTATCAAAGCTTTCAAATCTACGTGAACATGTGTATTTTCTTTCGAATACCTGTGCGGCTATGAATTCTAGGTTCTGTACTAAAAATAGCCATTCGATTTAATCTCTCTAAATTTGCACGAATTAAATCTTTCTAGTGCTTATTTTCAATTTTTCGTACTCTCTCTCTCTCAAAAAGTTTGAATGACTCATTCAACTTTTCCCTATTTAAATTTGAAAAGTTCTTGCACAATGTTGAAAATATATTTGCATTTTCTAGCTGTATTCATTTTTTCCTTATCTTGTTTCTTTCTTAACAGCTAAATTTCTCTTCTGAGGTGCATCACTGTAGGAGAATAGTGACATTAATTTTCCGAATCACTCAAGACTTTCCAATATATAAGATCTTAATCTAGAACCACAAGCCCCACTTACTAAGGACATCGGATCAATCCCGAATAAGGAATCGGTGATTTTTAGGTTTTACTGCGTTAATGAAACTGGATATGGAATACAAACTTTTGACATCTTGTACAGCTTTACCTAAAAGACTTATTTCTTGGAAAGTTTGTTTTACAAAGTGAGAGTTAAAGTTGGGGAAAATATGAAGTGTATGAAATTTGAAGGTTAATATTAGGTCATGTTATCTCATGTTCATTAATACTATTATTTGAGTTCACCTATTAATAAAAAGAATAACCCTTTCAGATCAAAATTGCTTACCTCAATCGAGTCTAAGAAAAATTCTACGTCTTGTTTTAACTTTTTACGAATGAAGATAGCAGATGCTACTGTAACGAGATGTCCACATGGCAGCGCACACACAAGGTCCACCATTACATCTTCTCGAGTTTCACAAAACTAGAACCAAACAGCAATGAAAATCTTAGAAAAAGTATTTCAGCAATAACATTAATATAAAATGATTTGAGGAATTTTTTGAGCAAAATTGTAATGAAATGTTTGCAATATAAATTAGTCTTTTTGAATCCAAAGAGAAAAAATATGTAAGTCTAACAAACATTCTTTGATTCTAAAGGGATGCGCATCAACCTACTCTGTTCTAATTCCAAGAATACATGAACTTTGCATCTGAACACCTGAGTTCTTCTTTGAGAAAGAAGACTCATGATAAGCTGTCACGAAACTTAGAAAAGAGAATAATAATTTAAATTCAAATGCTAATGAAAATTTGGCTATAAAGGGATGAAGAATCCATAGGTAATCAGAAACAGGTGGAAGGCGGGATTTTTTAATTGCCATGGTTTCGAAGTTATACTCGTCTCTATCAGAAAATATGAATTCCCATTTTGCTCATTTGGTACATAAATTGGCAATCTGAAAACCTCTTTTGTAGTTCTGACTGGGCATCAAATTTGATAAGAATTATCGATATATTCTTAAGAATTGTATTGATACTAATTATCAACAAGTGAATTTGGATTCTTAATCTCATCAAGTGCTTCTGATTTTACTCTGTTTGTCAGCTATCCTTGAGAATAAATATGGACTCTTTGACCTTCTTTTAAATTGCCAAGAATTTCTTACATACTTTCTACACCGTGTGAAAACCTTTAAAAACTGGCCACATAAGGCGGGGAATAATCCGGTTATAGGGTATGGTTGGGCCATGCAGGACACCCTTGCATTGATAATTACTTGATGATCAATAATCAATATAATGATTTAGGGACTATCAGAACCAAACAAAAAGAAAAACATGAGCAAAACTTTTATTGATATACTATCGATGGAACAAGTTCGACTCCTTTTTGGCCCTCTAAGCTGCTAATTAATAAGATAAGAGTTTTAATCGAGAGAGCTGCATTATCAAATTTCTATACCTATCATGACGAAATATATCATCATAGTACCAAAACAATGCAATAAAGTTATACTTACCTAAATTTCAATTCAAATTCTTGCCTTAGTCTTCGTATATATAATGATCAATAATATTATTTTAATGTAAAAGTAACGTTAGGGAAAATAAACAAACACCTTTTATATCTTGAGAGTAAAGACCACTAGATAGCAACTTCCACGAGGAGATAATAACCAACTTTAGCAGGTTATCATATTCACCGTACAGCTAAGAAGGTAGATAATAAACTTACTTCCAAGCCAAGCACGAAAAGAGCAAAGCGAGCATAAAATAGTAAGTCCGAACACCAAGTACACACTTTATCTAACTTCTGTTTTTTCTGGGAAATACAGTACCTATCTAGTACTATACTCATAGCAACAAAAGAGTTCCATCCACTATGTTCTAAACCGGTTGACATGGTTTTAGCTGTATGGCTAACTTGTACTTCTCAAGAATACACACGGTCAACTTCTTTGTTCTCGCCTCGTAATATCTGAAACCCGAATGAAACCAAACCCAAAACAGATTCTTCTTCATGAGTTGTGAAAAACCTTTTGTTTTTGATGAAGAAACACAAAACTGTAGTTCAACCTTGTTTGAAAAACATGAAACCTACGCAATTTGTATTGTCGTTGCCGGTGTGGCAGTAAGGACAGCTATGCTTATTACTTGGTTCTTTCTTCTTTCGAATTATCTATACTTGAAACGTAAAATATTATTTTCCAGGAGACATGCTAACGCTTCAAACTTATTTTTTGTGAAACAGAACGTGAAGGCAATGCTTTCTGTTGGCGTTGTTCTAACCACTGGATTGTATATAGCTTCAGAAGGGTATCTCCTCAAAATTGACATCGCATCACGTAGTGGAAAAATTCTAGCCATCAATTGCACCATCTGCTGGTCCGCTGTTGCTTTAAGGTTTATCCACTTCTCTCCTGTTATGTCAAGACTCTTAGGAATAGAGGGAGAAGATACACGTTTCTATCGAGACTTTATTCTTAGTCTTCAATATATTATTTACCTCTTTTGGGCAATTTTCATTCCAATTTTCACATTTAGTGACATTTCTTTAACCCTATTTGTTACAATTGTAATGTTATTTAATGTCATTGTCCATCTAGCAATTCTCTACCCTATAATGAAGCTACTGAATAAATTGTTAGCCTCCTTTGAGAGTATTATTGAACATATCAAAACATCTAGTCCGTCAGATCCAAGAGTTTCTTCTTACCAGAGGTTTCATGCAAAGGTTAAGAAACTACGTTCCTCAATAATTTTCAATTCTTCTCTATACACGCTTCTGGGAGTGCTTCTTTCGATCCCTGAATTTAACGTCAGAGAAGGGATGATACTATTCGCAGCAACTTCAGCAGCTATATGGCCTGCAACTGGAATTGCTTTCTTTAATGTTTTCTCTCAATACATAATACCAGATAAGAAATCGTGCTTTTCCACCCAAGGAAGCTCAAGAGAAGAAGATATTTAGTCCGTCCATGTTGATTAGCATAAATTTTAAACTGTGTATTATCCTCCTGCGATATATTGCATCTTCACTTCTCTTCATTTTCCATCTTGTGAATATACAATGATAAAAAGATTCTTGAGTCATGGCCTCAGTGATATCATATGAAATTATTTTCAACTTATGGTTTTTGTTTTCATTGACTGTTAACAGTTTTCCTTCTTGAATATTCGATAATCAACAAACAAAAGCTGAACCACATTACAACACCTGATATAGAAAAAATGATAGTGTAATCTTAACAAATTCAAACATAGAGCTCAGGCACGAGTGTGCTAAATTCCTTTATAGGAAAGATGTTTCTTCAAAATTGGGATACTTGTCACTAAACCCATGATCAACTGCATAATAAGCTCCATAACAATACAATAATTTTAAGTTCATTTAACAGCGGATCCAAGTTCAATATCAGGTCTTCCTTGGGTCGTGAAAACGCAATCTATATTTAGAATTACTTCATCTACGGAATATCTTCGTTTTCTAGAATTAAAATAAAACGTTACATAGTTTGTATCGCGTCAAATTTTCTGTATCTTTTGAGACAAGAAACCTGATACTAAGTCCAAACTCTAAGTTAATGGTTTTGAATTGGTACTTGCCCTGCGTTAGAGTCCATCTAAATAGTGAAAGAAAACGCAACTAGACGCCATACATGCCGTAGAGGATGCATCGTTCTATAAATAGAGAAATATTATTAAAACCATTTTGTCAAATATAGAGTATATAATAAAAGGCCTTAGTATGAAAATGACTACTAGCAGATTGCATTGTAACTGGGCTCGAACTGCGGAAAGAGGAGTTATGTTTAACAATCGTGAAGCTGCTTAAGTTCCTTCAATATTTCTAAAATATCGTCAATTGAATCATTCAATAAGCAACTGTTTTCCATAATAATATTATTGGAAGTGTATGCAGGGATTTATTTTGTCAGCCTCACAGTTTTCTTTTTTATTATTTGCTTGATCTATATTATGTTAACGGTTATGAAACGCAGCCTAATGACGTGGCATTTAAAGTTTGGCACAATTTGTGTATACTCCATAAACATCCGTTAGTTCTTGATTATTAGGATAATAGACACAAAGCAGCAATTTGAAGATATTAAATTATATTGCGCCCAATAGTCTAAGAAATTCCTAATTTGTATAAAGATAAACAGAGTACTAGCTTCAGCATTACACATAATAATGAAACCATTTAAATAGCCTTCTCCCGGGTCATTTCGGTTAAACTAAGCAAACAAAGAAAATAAGGAATATTAGAGTAGGATATAGGCGGTATCTACACGATACTGCATCATCTACAACCTTGATTTTGTAATCAGTAGGAATAGTATGTTTAATAATCTTTTTTGAGTTGAAACCGAGAATGGAAGTGATTCCCAAAACCAATGGGTAACCTCGAATTCAAACACCATTGGCGCAAACCTAGTTGAATGTTCGAAAACAAGAGCTAAAAGCACTTGATTAAATTTTATTTATGGATATCTTACCCTTTTTTGTATGAGGTTTAAGAAATTATGCCTCTGCGCAAGTTTTTCATTGTTAAATTAAGCAACAAGTGTCTGAGTAATCTGAGTCTCTTTCCATCTTTGGGATCAAGATAGAATTTAGTGTGATCAATATTTAGTCACAACTGAATCATGATGATACCAAGATATCAGAGAAGTAATGATTCATACGCTACTCTTGTTTCATATGAGCTAGCGCGAGTAACGAATACTTTATATTCTTCACAACTCTATACACCGTTGCTGCCAGCCCCTTCAAAAACATAAACAGGAAAAGTGAATTACAGTAGTTCTTCTATTATTTCTTTACCTAATCACGTGTTTTCTCTCTTTAACTTGTACATTTATTTCTTTAAAATATGATTAACAGGCCTAGGTTCAACGTAGGAAAAAGATTGGGGCTAAGACAGAAAGCAAAATGAAAAAAAAATTAGGCTTGAGAGAGAAGTACAACAAAATACATATTCCAAATATACAGCCTGGTTTCTCATTCAAAGAGATTCCAAAGATACGTACCTTCAGAAACAAATGTTTAGTTGTAACTCTGTGAATGGCGGTCGTCATATCATGTTTGAACACAATATGTCCTAACAACTTTTAGGGAAACAAACACAGGGGTGCTATTTACCCAAGAACTATACAGAGAGTAATTTCAAAATCTTCAGGTAAGACTAAAAAAGAGAGCAATTTAGTACAGGGGGTATTTCTCGGAACCTCTTTTTTTTACGAATGTAGCGAAGTTCATGAGGAAGAAATTTACAAATCAAGTGTTAGAAATCAGAGGAAATAGTAATAGAATCTGGAGAATGGCTTTGAAGCTAGGATAAAATGAACTATTACCTTAAGCAACTGGTTTTCCAAATAATTTTTGGTTTAAAGGCTGAATTTTATTTACAATCTCTAACTGCTTCAGAAACTTCTTTTATGAAAAACATAAGAATAACAGTAACACTTGTTCGAGATTTTCACAATAAAGTCTCAACGAAGAAATAAGATATTGAAAATACGCTTAGATATATCATTATAGCTAACAATAACTGGGGTTATCTATCTAGTCTACTAAAGAGGTTCGAGTTACATATATTATAAATAACAGAATTGTTACATACAAGAATGTTGCAGCAGCCACGGGTGGGTTTCTCAGAGTGCTTGTATTTTAATCCCTAAGAAATATACTTTGTTAGGCCAAACTAATTACCAGTATCCCACCTCCTAAATATATATTTAATATCTTGGAGAAAATGTGGCTAAAGAAAAGGCGTGTCTATGTTAGTCATGAGATTGAAGTCACTGGTAACTTTGTCAACAACCCAGTATCCTTTGTCCAGTTTCCTTATAAAAACTTTATATATTTATTAATAACCCTGAAGTTATTAAGCTACTGCACAGAGAATGTTCAAACCACTTATACGCTGAATTAAGTTATGCGAAAGATTAATTGAATGAGTCAAAGTGATCCCAAATATCTAGGAGCTTTTACCCCTACAAGTAACAGGACTGCAGGAAACATATACATCTGTGAACGAGAGTGGATTGTTGGCCAGAAAACGTAGGTTTTGGGATACCTCAATGTTAGAAGGCGAAAACAATGGCCAAGGAAGTCAGAGATAGCGAAAGCATGTTCTCAATTTCTGATTGGATAATGTAGTAGCATTAATACAATATGAGCTCCTAAGCAAAAAGAGTTTAAAAACATATAAAGCTATTCAGGTGTTATAGTCAGTCTATAAAACGATTGCTGGAATAAGGATAAATTTATCTGGAACGGTTAATAGCGAATACCAAGAAATATAATTTTGATGAAGTATTTGGAGATCCAATAACAACCTCTTGTATTGTCAAGTGATATATCTAAAAGAGAAATTGAACACTGGTGCCAACCAATTTCCGAAACGAATCTCAATAATACCATTGATACATACTCATCTACGCTACAAATATTAAGCCCGATAACAGATCCCTGTGGAATAATAGAACAGCAGGGAGGGAATACATAAATGGGATACTGAAAGCTTCTGAAGTATTGCGAAATTTGTCGCATATTCTATCCAAAATATATACAGGTCAGACAAAGTATGTCAACAAGTGCATGAAAAGTTTTCCCTGGCAAGATAATACATATATACAAACAGAGACAAAAGTCAAACAATAATCCTACCTTATTCCACCCAATTGTATTGTCCGACTTATCCTTAAATTTCTTAAAATAACTGCTAATACTAGACTGAAACTTGGGACTCAAATACTCCCTGTATAGTTAGCTGGGAACAATTAAAGTGCTTAAAGTGTTAAGTAGATAAGAATCTGAGCTGTAAATAAATATCAGCAATAAAATCTATTTCTACCTTGGCCTGGCTATATTGTCAGAAATAAGATAGCAGATGGGGACAAGAAATATTCTGGAAAAAATTGTTGTGAACACTGTAATACAAATTTCTGTATTGAGTAATTACTTAAATAGCACGATTATAGTTGATTATGTACCTGAGCTTCAGATAAAAGTCGGCTCGGGATTTTGGCAATGAAATATGCAAAAACTGATCGTCCAAACCTAGTGTTAATCTCAGGTACACCTTATTGCATTAAGCGCTATAGAGATACAAACAGTTAAAACAATATTTATGTTGGAACTTATTTTAAAAACATTAGTCTCTCTCTTTATGTATATATTCTCTCTTACTGAAACAAAGGTTTATCTTGTCTGGAAATATTAAAGAGATAGCAAGGGTTTTCACTCACTTCAGTATACAATAAATCAAGGGTAAGGCTCATAAAAATCATTATGGCTGCATCATCATATCATAATGATGCACACTGGAAACTGAACAAAAAAGTGTCTCTTAACTGAACATATTTTCAGAAAATACCAAGAAAAATACATATAAAGTGCAAATCACCAGGTCTGGGATATAAGAAGTTATCCTCATTGCAGTAGACTTTGTCATGCTGTGGAAAAGAAAATACGATGCAGCAGCGGAAGATACATTGGATAAAGAGTTAATCAGCTCAGACAATATATCCAGAACAGTCAAATAACACCCATGCAACAAGGAGCATATAAGATATAATGGAACCTTGGATATTCTCAGCTTTGGCAAAATATCTGCCAATTTCGAATTGATCTCTCCGAAAAAGGCTCAAATACCATGATTTGAGCTCAAAACAAACAGTTTAATGTTTTAAGAAGTTGTGATTCCCTTACCATCTCTTCCCAAGTAGTCAGAGATTTTCGAAAAGCCTCCCATACCAACCCGGCCCAGCGCCAACATATATTTCAACTTTTACATACAAGTACCGAGTCACACAACGCGGGAAAGTAACTGAGAAAATCCTGGGAGCTTCGAAATCCCGAGATCCCAACAACTAATTTACCCGAGCTTAACTTTCCGACGTATACAATATAAGAAAAAACTCATTTTTACTGCGTTTCTGGTAACTCAATGTTACTTTAGAGCTCTCCAGGCTTCCACAGAAGCCGGGCGCCCACTTGTCGGCAGATGGAGAACCTCCTGGATCGTTAAAAGCAACATATAACTGGACTGAAGGAACAATTTCTGAAGTACATGATTTCCAGGTCTGCAGCTTAACAAAGGCTACCAACTAACATATACTTAGGTTCTATGTTACTGATACCTACTGCCATACCCCAACCTACCAGCATAATAGCATGCTATATCATGACGATTTAAATGAATAAGTCTTACCTCCAGAAAACCAACTGCCAGCACGAAGCGGAATCCCAGATTTTCACAAGAAACATAAGTTTATCACCTCATAGACATCCGTCTTACTTCGTTAACTTTCATAATCTCTTTTCCATATTCGGAGATATCGGGATATTTATCTCAGTCATAGGAAATATCACCTTTGGTGATTTGATTTCGAATTGACACGGAGCTTGCACTGTATATATGGGGAAAACAAAAAATTGATCTCGGCATTACACCGTTTTGAGCTAGCGTACCTGCCAGAACCAAAATTCCTGGGAAATAACCAATTAGATCTTAGAGTAAAATCAACACCAATTTAAAATAAGACACCATAATTCACAAAACCAAGAGACCAGGGAACTCGAAGACGGCATAACAGAGAATGTCAATAACATAATAGTAGTACTGGGATAAAAACATGGCAGGAACTGGATGGACTTCAGAGAAATGACGCTGTATCAACTAAGTCCTAGAGCAATCACCACCATGGACTTACTAGCAGTCTAAGATTCGGAGATACATCTACTTTCCTTTCCATAACCATGTAGAATTTATATCAACTTAGCAGCCATACACTTATTTCATATTACTCTTTTATGACTTTATAATGTGAATCTTAAGGTAATGAAAAACTCTTAAAGTACGGGAGATAAATAGTCACTATAAAGATAGCGAATCCTATGCGCTAGCTCATTATGCAACTAAGACATGTCATTGCTACGCTTTGGCATACCTTAACCTCTGCTTGGTTTTTTCTTGCATAATTAGCTTTTAATGTTCTTAATAATTGAATATTTTTAGATGATTTAATGTCGTAACTTGGAAACTTTGCATTTTGGGTTTTGCTACTAAAAGTATGTTTCAGAAACTCTTCGTTTAAAGAGAAATGTACGACTCTAAGACCAGCTAATTAATGCGCTTTGTCATATGTACACCTCAGACTATCAACAAGACACAATATTTTCTGTTTGTCGTTCTTGGCTAAGCAGTGGTCTTTATGTATACTGTATGTGAGTTTAAGACAGTCTTCATTGTATATGGTGTACATTACATATAGATAATCTTTGGATAATGTTGTTGGATACGATAGCTAGACATCATTATCCAAGATGACTCAGCTTAATTTTCAGAAATGTAAAATGTCTTAATTGACTTTAAAAACTTTATCTTGAAAAAACTGCATTAAAAGTCACAACCTTTCTTTAAAACCTCAAGTGTAGCCTTTGCTCGAATTCAATACCAAGTTCCTATGAGGTAACAGTAAATATGTTTAGACTATCGAGGAGAAATTTTAGGACGCAAAAGAAATAAAGATGTATCTAGGCATAAGCAGTATTATTCACAAGCTGAGAAAATAAGTAAATAGTCGCATCAAGCTAGATTGCATGCTATTAAGCATTAAAATTTGAAAGGGAAATGGTTTTGAGATGTCTGTAGGGCTCTCAAAAGGCAATGACCAAAAGCATTTCCACTGTTAAAATCAAGTTAAAAAGTGAAATTTAGCACTACCTAGGTTGTATAAATTATGACTATTATGGAAGGTTCATTGCGGTGTTAAACTTATTTGTGCGGCACTCCACATATCAGTCAATATTCCAAATTATCTAACTCCAGTTTTAATTAAGTAGCGTATAGATAGCCTATTAATGAAAGTAACATATATTTAAACCTCTAATATTTTTAATTTTGATGCTAACTCAAAGAGATTCTTTCCTTGTTGGCCAAAATCTCTGCAGGAGTTATTTTTTTTGGAGCAAGAGTTTCTCGCTCTGAAGAAATATGAACTCCACCGCCTATCTCTAGACAGGTTCCTTAAAAAAAAGAATTTAACCTTTTTAAAATCAATTTTTCTAAAACTTCCAATCCATCAATACCTTCAAAACATATCATAGAGCGTTCTCAATCAATTTTTCAAGAATTATGTTTTCTCTTTTCTTATCTTTCATTTTTTAGTACTAAAAGATTAATTCCCAGTTAATATTCAAAAGATTTAGTTTAAATCACTCGTCCTAAAAAAAGGCATTTTTCCTCTGTATCTATATTAATTTGTTATTCAGTTGTTGGTTCATTCTAGTAGAGGTATATCAACTAAGTATAAACAATTCCCTCGAAGATGTGTCAATCACTTCTGTGGTTGAAGAAAATACACAATACAGAATTACTGTGTATCTTGTTGCCAAAAACCACATTTGCAAGAGCAAAAAATAGCCACACAACGTGCATCTCGAAAGAATTTCAACAAAAACAATGCGGCGGACCTCTAGCACATTGCAGCTAGCTCCACAGCCATCTAAATACCCCCCCAGGTCTAAATCTGACTTGAAATTATCTGCAACTGATTACTTAGCTTCCCCAGTGTCTCAAATGTCACTGTCCGAAACACGTTTTGAGTTCATAGACGAACAAATAACAGATGATTTACGATATCAGATGATCGATAGTGATTTGCATTCATACGCAGATAAAATAGAAGGAAGTCTTTTTAAGAGCCAGTATTTCGATGGTGTTGATTCTTACCTTGATGAACATGATCAAGAACAAACAGACTCAGAAGAAGTGTTTGAATTCCCAATATCAAATCTAGAAGATGAGGAAACGCAAATTATAGAAGATGAGGAAATTTTTTCGGAGGAAGAAGTTCAAACTGATGTAGAAAGTTTTGCTATGCTGGAAGATGACATTGGTAGATGGGATGATTGTTTTTTGCAAGTTCCACATTCAGAAAATTTTGAGAATGAAATTTTACAACTAAAAGAAGAAGAAATAGATGATTCAGATTCTTCATTAATAGAAATTGAAATTGAGAGACCAATTGTCCAAGAGCCTCGAAATTTAGTTTTCAGAGGAACTTTTCTTTCACCAAATTTCAAGAAAACAGAGTCTAAAATTAAAAACACAAAAGTAAAAGTTACTAAAGAACAAAAGAAGAGGGAAGTATCTGCAGTTCCAAAAATTTCAATACCAACTCCTGCAGAGAAAAATGAAAAGAAAAAAGAAGTTAAAAAGAAAAAACCTTTGGTGAATGTAGAGAAAGAAATTAAGACTCCAAAAAAGAGAGGAAGACCGCGAAAATATCCCCAATCTTATGAACAAAACTCTGTCAAGAAATATAAGAATAAAACAAGTTTAAATTTATGGGAGAAATACCCAGAGATGAATAGATTAAATATGGAAGGCTTCAAGAAAGAAGATGTGGGTGGATCGAGTAGTTTCGATGGTAAGAAGGAGGGAGCAAGTATAGAAGGAAAGATTTTGTATACTGCAAAAGAACGAAAAGAAGCACTGAATAGATATGTAAGTAAAAGAGGATTAAGAGATTGGAGAAAAAAGATAAAATATCCTGTTCGTAAAAGATTTGCAGATTCTAGGTTACGCGTGAAAGGAAGGTTTATTAAGAAAAGTGATGAAGATAAAATACGGGAAGCGTTGCTTCTTATACATTGATTTTTTTTTTTACGTAATTTTATTCTGATATGTAAAAATACTAAAGCGCTAAGAAATTAAGCGAAGTTCTTGCTTTAGGAATTGGTTTTGATCTGCTTCTTTCTTTATAACTTTTTTCAGGTGACTTCTGCTCGTACGAAGAGAAATCTTGATATTTTAAAATCTCTTCAACACTTTCAATAGGCTTTACTTTGCTTTCGAAAAACGAAGTTTTCAATGCTCTTCTCTTTGTTTTTTTCATTGCTTCTTCCATCCCTTCTGGGTGCTTTGATTCAAGATGCTTTTGCAGAAAACTCATCCCCCGAAACTTCTTTTCGCACAATAGGCACTTGAATTTATCTTCAGCTTCTTTCAAACTATTTGAAGAGACAAACCTAGAGAAATATTTTTCTTTTAGCTTTTCAAAGTGGTTTTCATTAACTTGTATTCTTTCTCCTTCCCTTTGAACTTCATCCACTAAATTTTCATAAATTTTATCAAAACCGCGTTCATAACTTTCATAATCCGTGACAATTGTATTTTCATCAAACTTCGGCCTTAACCTTGGCAGAACAGCCAAATGAAGCAAATCACCTTCATCGGAATATTTTCTTCCAGCATAATAGCAAACATAATATATCCTTCTCAAATATAGTAATACAATATCGAGTTTAGCAGTTCTTAACTTACCTGCATTCTCTTCAAAAGTAGCAAAAAAAGTTTTTGTATCATCTCTTTGTAGAACAGATTCTATGCCGTCACCTTCGGACAAATATTTTTCATCCAATAACTTGGCCAACTTTAAACTGTTTTCCAGATCCTTTTTTATCCTTGAAGGCTGTGCAAATAGAATGTGAGTCAATTTATTATAAAACAACTTTTGAGGAATAAATTCAATCTTCCCTTGCAAAAATATATCCCGTTTTTCTAACAATTCTTGTCGATCTTCAGCATTTCCAAATACTAACCAACAGCTTCTGTCTAACATTTCTCTCTTAGAATGTACTGGATTACTGAATAAAAAAGAAATTTCAGCGTTGGGAACAATTTCTTTTACAGCAGATGAAAAACTTTCCTTGCTCAGTTTCAGTGAAATTTTTGGGACAAAAACAACTAAATCCCTTGGATAATGATTCCCAACAACGACTTCATCTTCCTTTGTTTCTTCTATTGTCTTTATTCGCTCATACTCTTCCTTTGAAGATGCAAAAGATTGAAGTTTAATATATTTGATGAGAGTTTCTGAAGCTGTCAGAGACGTAAAATCTGATTTTAACAAGTTGAAATTATTTCTAAAAGCTAATTTTTGTTTTTGGAAAACTTTTTTTTGATTTTCAAGTTGATATTCATCCAAGAACCATTCCTCTTCACAGTGATCTTCAAAGTAATCAGTTTCTTGATTATAAACAAAATCAGAAACGTATTTCTTATACCTATTTACTAAATAAGTTAAATCTTCGTATAGCTTTCCTGATTTAGAAATATATCGATTTTTATCTAACCAACTATCAAAATTCAAAACAGGCTTCCTTCTCTTAAAATTATCTGAAATTTACAATTCCACAAATAAAATTTACCTCTTGCACCTGGTTTCTTTTGTTTTTCTGGTGACTTTGGTTTTTGTTTAATAAGCGAGTCCTCCTGTTCTGCAACCTGTTTTGTTGCCCTTTGACGCTGAAGCTTAAGCAAAAACAAATACTTACTTTATATGAGATATTTTCTGCATCAGTTTCTCTACGTCTCTTTGCAGCGTCCATATACTGTTTTTGCTTGAAAAATGATCAAGACTTTGAGATTATCTATGGTACTCAAATTCAAGAGATGATGCTTTAATTTAACAATGTGGTTGAGTCAGAGGATGTGATCAAGCTGTGTTCAAGTAATCTCACGTGGTTTGTAGGTTTTTGCTTGATGGCTATTTCGAGATGTGTCAATTTTGGGTTATTTTTGCTATTCGTTATCCTTACAGATTTTGAAAATAGAGACTTTGCATAAGTTCAAGGATATTAAGACTAGCGCAAATTCTGAACTATAAAACCCTTTCGGAACCTATTTATTAATCCAAAAATATGATTTATAGCTTATTAGTTGAGATTCAAAACATACCACTCTAAGATTTCATTGTTTCTAATCTCGTAGAATTAGTGCAAAGTCGCACATCAATGCCAATAGTCCTTTTCCTGAAGCCAAGAACTTTAAATAATATTTTGAACCAAATGTGATTAGTTATTTAATAAAATAACTATTTAAATAAGCAATCAATTACTAAATATATGTCTTTTTAAATGGCTCTAAACATTTTTTCTTAGATATACTATAACCTGAATACCTGACTTTTCCAACCCCAGTATGGGTAATTCTTCTAAACTATATTGTACTAGGCTTTATCGCATAACACAGTCCCCATGAAGGTGGATACATAAAAATACTTAACAACTTTTGATGGCACAAATGTTTTGGAAAATTTCAAGAAGTCTTGATTATGCTGAGTTTGAACTTCACTTCCAGCGTAATATACTAAATAAATGCTCCTTTTAAGCTCTCTACACCTTCTCATACGGTAGTTGTAAACTATAAGCTACCATTAATAAAACCAGAATAAAACGAATGCCTTTCTGTTTAACCAGCACCATTAGAAAAAAGTTTTTCAAACCCCAAATCCGCTTAGAAAACGGAGGGAAAATTATGGATTTTTGTTTTACTATGTCAATACTAATACCACGATTGTACATAATTCAAAGTAAGATGCATCGCAACTTTTTGTTCATCATGGATAGGTTTAGTTCACAAGCCTGTGCTCGCTGCTCTATGACTACTTTACTCTCGTGAAAGTATTGATGTAACAAAACTTTTATGCAGCAAATTCAACGCATCTACGCTTCCATGCAGACATCTACATTCGTCTTCATTGTCTTTATGCAGCCGATTAGGGAAAAGAGGTTGCTTTGAATTACTTAAAATGTTCTATGGAAATGAAAATCTTAAATGCAGAAAGAATGCACAGGCTGAATAAGCTCATAGAATAGTCAAGAAACATTCAAGACAAACTACTTTTGGGGAATAACTTCATGCTTTGATACCAGGTTCTACTTTACTAGATACAAGGAAACTACCTAAAAAAGTGGTCTTTTCTTCCAAACCTGTATAAGTAATGGTAAAATGATCATCGCGATGCAGAACACATATGTCATAGATTGTCATTTATAAATTCAACCATTGATGTAACCTCTAGGGAATTTTTCTGTCATTGGCTGGCCTTTTTAGAGCTTAACACACCTCTAGATAGATGTTTACTTCGTTTAAATTTTTTTTCTTTCTAGAAGCAGATAAGAAATAATAAAAAAAAATTGAGGCATGCACAAATTTTTTCAGCGACCAGAGATTCTTTAATTAACTAAGCCAAAAAAATCACTGAAAAATATCTAAAAACACGACAAAATGAGTCCATTTAACAAGGTTTGGTTTCCTCCTATACATCATGCGTTAGAGGGACATAGCTTGTTCCCAAAATCTTAGGATAATAGAAACCTTCTACACACTGCAGTTGCGAGACTTCAATCATCAGAACAGATTCTTGTATTCCTTTTTCAAAAGGGAGACTATAGTGCGGTTAGCATGAAATTCTCTTCAAGTTTGATTTAAGATGTATAATTAGTTGGCGTAAATAAAGAATCCGAACTTATTAAGGTCTATGGACATCAATAACTCCTGACATAAACCAGTGGCACGAAACCTGGGCAAATTTCCTGTAGCTATTATATGTGTTATCCAGTTAACCTGAGTTTTCTTTGTTGGTCTATCTTGACTAATTTTTCTTTATTTATTGCATATTTCACAGTTTTAGTTGAACGAACTACTCTTAGAATATTTTTTAGAGTAAATGATACAAACTTGTATACCAACTATTAGTTTATTTATTAGTCACTTTCTTTTTTCTACATAATTTCTCGCTTCGGAACTCGATCGCGGAGTAACTAAGGCACCGCTTTCGTTAGCGTTGGAACGGCAACTAGATCTTATTAACGTTAGTGAAGTTACACGCAATAAAAAGGATATTTTTAATAACGTTAGAACTAAATCTTTAACGCTAACGAGGACTAGATAATACCCATACGGAATACAACAGTGTGGCATTACTGAAACGAACCTTTTTCTTGAAACAGTTTCATCAACGAGAGATAAGAGTAAATACGGTATACATAACGTGAAAGGACAAATAGAAAAAGACTATAGCAAGCTTAAAAACTAACCAAAAAGAAAAATCCTCTTCATGAAGAAAACATCAGCTATCTCCTCTAACTCTTCATCCGACGATAAGAACTCGAACTTCAAACTAAACAGCCTGTCTACTTCCTCCGAAGGTTTCAATGGCGCTGAAGAACTACATGATTTTGTCGATGATGAAAAAAAGAGGCACTCAAGACAATTCTATAGGGTATTTTTTTCATCTTTTTAACCGTATAGCCCCCTGAAGTGCGTCAATTTTGGGGTGACGACCAAGATGAACTCGAAACAGATTGGCTCGAATTGTTTTACGATCTCATTTACGTTGCTGCTGCTTTTCAACTAGGAGAACAACTGGAAGCCGATGTTTCAAAAGAAAACTTTTCCAATGGATTATTGTTTTTCTGTGCTCAATATTCTGCAATGTTTACAATTTGGGTTTCGAGAACATTTTACGTGTCTCGATTTATCGTTAGATCAACATATCATAAAATACTAGATATGTTTGAAGCAATGACAGTTGCATTTTGTGCTCTTTTTATCGGAACTTCAGCCGAGATTTTACAATTTAATAGGTTTGATGAAGATAACTCTGATTTAAATATTTCTTCTATTCGAATTTTAGCTGATGAGAAGGAATCAGAAGAACTTGTTGATTTTAATTTTCTCGCTGGGTTTACATTAGGATTAATAATACTTGGTATAATTTACAGCGCTCGATATTTAGAGTTGGTTTTTGTTGATTTGGAAGAAAAAGAAAAAGAACAACTGATTAAATCCTTGGCTACAAGGTCAGTGCAACGCCAAGTATGCTTTTTCTCCATATGTTTATTTCAAAGCTTGTTATTATTATTTTTGGAGGTACGGCTTTTTCTTGCGCAGCAACTGGTTTTATTGAGATTGGAGTTTCGCTTCTAATTGCGATTCCAATTTTTGGTTCAACTGTTTTGTTTTTTCTGTATATATTGGTTTACTTTTTTATTTTTAGAGCTACAAAAAATAAAATATATAAACCATCAATTCCAATCCACGTTGCGTTTTTCATTCGACGTGCAGGAGAATTTAAAATGTATTTTTTTTTGGAGTTCTCAATTTTAGGTTGATGCTTGGCGAAGGAATTTTACAGATTATTATTCTTACAATAGATGATTCGTATGTAATGCAGCATTTTATTATATTTGCGTTGTGTTTTTTAGTAATTGCGTTGATGCAATATCTTTCATATTACGTTTTACCTTATGAACCAAAAGATCACTGTTATAGAAAATCAAAATCTCGAGGCGCTTTTTTACAAGTTGTCCAACAAGCTTATTTTGGTTCTTTAATTGCTCTTGGAGTAGGTGTAAAAACTGTATTGAAAACAGCATCAGAATCTAAAGTAGAGAGTCAATCACAATACGCGTTTCTTTTGGGGTCCTCATTATTCGCTGCTTGTTTTTCTCTTGCTTTACAAAATATTCTTCATGCAGGACTTTTGGAAATCATGTTTTGTTCTGTATTAAGAGAAACATTTGAGACTGAAAAGACAATGAAACACTTTAAGGAAGAATGGGAAAAACCAGGAAATGTAAATGTTAGGAGAATTAGTGCTGTTACTATTTCTTTAGTGTTTCCTGTCACATTTTTTTTTTATCCGATGTTTTTTTCCAATGATATTAATCCTTTTACTCTTCTTGGGGTTAGTGTGTTTTTATTAGTGGTTGAAGTCTTCATTTTTAAAATTGAAAAAGGAAAAGTGTTTCATGACACTGATAGTGAATTTAACATTGAAAACTTTTCAGAAGAATTTAATAATGTTGATGAAGTAGAGAAAAAACAGACTGATTTTTTTAGTCTTAATCGAAGTAAAGTGATTGAAAAATTTCAGTCCATGAGAATTGGTAGTAAGGAGGAATTAATGGGTGACAAATTGCAAAATTACTTGGAAGCAAAGAGAGAGAAACTTTCTTACATGTTAAAGTACAGTCATCATCACCTTGCGTCTCTTCAAGAAACGGCAAGAAGCTGCTCAGGAGCAGATGTTGATGAGTTGCTCAAAGAATTAGAGCACATTCAAGTAATTAACTCTATGGCAATTAGAAGTCTTACCAAAATGAAACCACTGCTTACAAGCAATGAGCCTGCTGTAAACACTGAAGATGTCTTTGTCGAAAAAGAATCTAAGGTATCAGTTTAGTTTGTAATTATTGTGCTAGGAAATAGAGTAAACGTTCTAGAATTTAAGTTGGAAATGTTGGAATTATCCCACTAGAATACCAGCATTTATCTCATTTATGTTGTAGAGGCTTCGATACCTGGAGCATAAGGCTTCTTGGCACCAAAACTCTGCATTTGGTACAAGGAATAACTAAGGTGCCGATACATTAGAATAAATCTACATGAATACGTATAATTGAGAACTAAATAAGCGATTATGACAACCATTATTCTTAGCAAGAGCTTATAGTCGTGGCTAGTATTGGGTGTCAAACGATATTAGTTACTAAGGATTTGAAAACGACTTATAATAGATCTTGACATCAAAGAATTGCGGCCAAGCTCAGCTCACGTGCTTGAGAACTCAAATTGAACGCTCAAGACAGATATAGGTGCTTTATTATAAGGTAAAGAGAATCATGGTGATGTTGTTTCTAGAAAAGAATCTGTTCAGTGCTACTCACTATTAAAGATGTAATTAAGACAAGTTAAGTAGATTCTACTTTGCTTGGAAGGAAAGTTCGGTGCTGTGCCAAATCAGAGCATACTTGAACGAGTCAATGTTCCTGGTCAATACTGACTGCTTTTTCACAGCTAATGAATGTATGCTTAGTGATGAACAGAAGATGATGACATAGATGCAAACTAAGCAAAGGAATTTGGAGCAAGATAGAATTCTGGTCAAGCTGAAACTAGTCTATGAGTCCAGATAAGAAAAATTACACTAGGATAAGTCTACTTTGGATGTTAACACTATAAGCTGTAAATTAAAGATTCTCCAAGAGTCCAGCTCCTCAAAATTAAAGTTAATAGAAAGCAGAAAAGAAAATTAGGGTGCTCTGTTTGAAACTGCTTATGGGCCCTAGGCATTCGCGAATTGCGAAATATGTTTTAATAAGGTTAATATTAGTTACTGGAATGAGTTTGAGAACTCTAGGGCTTCAAGTGTTATAATAAGATGCTGTTTACAATTGCCCCTGATTGGCTATATATGGTAGTAGATACAGGTTGCAAGGGATACCAAAAAACAGCTGAATAACTTCACAGCGTGTACCTTGACAAGGGGAGGCGCGGAGTTATAGTTTATGTCAGCTCTACTAGTTGAGCCTCCATTATATTTTGCCAATGGGATTATTCATGTTCTTTTTGTTCTACCCATTCAAGCTCTATATGGGATAAGGCAGAATTGTATGCGTCAACTTCATATTCAAAGAGTTAGATCTAACTTTGTAACCAAATAAATGAATAGAATTTAATTGGATTTATTCACCATTATTAGACGGCTTAAGAAAGTAAAATAGGGTGTTTTCTTTATTTCGTAGTTCTTAATTCTACTCTGTTCCTATTTTCTCGATGAAGATCATGGAAAGCTGTTGGCTCTGTTTGATCATCATCCATAGGTGCCTAATCCTTCAAAGCCTTCGAATTAACCACCATACTGGAAAAAAGTGAATCGTAGGTTTAAGCCTTAACACAGTTTCAAACATAAGGAAAACAACCAAATTTGGTTTCAACAAACCCTCGGGGTAACGCTGCATCTGATTTTGAGAACATAATTATATTTTGAAACTCATGAATGGAATAGCTCATAACTTCTATGTATTTACCTGCGCTTCCTGCTATAAAATGTATTTAAATGGTATAATGAACACTTCTAAAATCTAAGAATTCTCGAAACTACACCTGTTTTAGTAATTTATTCTCTGTGTTTGTTCATTATACAATTCTGGCTTTAACTCTGACCAACCTATAGGCGTGTTTAACTAGAGAGTCTTAAGGAGGGCTTCTCGAGAAGTGCTCTCTTGTTATCTCGCAATGCAGATATTTTGATAAAATCCTTCTCTAGAAGCTTTTGTTATCTCGATATACATACCTACCAACCTGGAAGAACCTATGATTAACCGGGAAAAGTATGACGAAATTACCTAAAATTGTTATTTTGCGTCATGATTGGTCATACGAATTCAGGTAAGTCATACTTTTTTAAAAAATTTGTACTAGATTTCTCCTGCTTGAAAATAAGGCCAGTTTTAACCGGAATTTGTATGACCACTGTCATATTTTTTTCTAAGAACCAATCAAAACCCTTCTGCTATGAAAACCTTTCATGGGTTGAACCTCGAGCATGATCACAGTGGGGTATGGCCTTATAGTCAAGACTTGCACAAGAGCAGTCACAAATTAATGAAAAATTACACAAAAAATAGATATAATTTGGTGAATGTCTAGTCTTTATCAATAGTTTTCGGTTTATTTTAAAGCTCTCGGTCTTGTGTCTCGTTCTGGACAAATATTTTTTTGGAGTCTTTTGAATTTATGGAGGATAGTGTATTTTACCATTGGCCTAAATTAAGAACCAAACAGGAAAAACAATGAGCCAAAATCTTGGCGTAAGTTATATTGAGGCTGAATTTTTTTAAGTTTTCACTAACCCTGAACTATTGTCAAATGCTGTTTCCTCTTGGTTTTTACTTTTGCAACAGCGAAAAAAACTTGAATGAAAAGAGCCAGCGGAGATTGCACAACAGGTTACCAAAATTAGAGCAAACACGATAGCTAAAAACTCTCAGAGCTCATGCGAAGGCTTTTAAGCTCAATTTTTAAGCTTGTCTTTGAAACATGACAATTCTTTTGGTTGCAGACTTCATAATAAGGTTAAACGAAGTTAACATTGAAAAAGTAAAAGCAAGTTTAATAGTCATTGGAAAGCCTGTTTGAGATGTTAATAACTTAGTCCTCTTGAAAATTTCTGGGTTCTTGGTAAAAACCTTTAAGTCTTGTATCGCAGCAAGAAAGGAAGTGATGGGAGCTTCTTCCCTTTTCTAGCCTTTCAACTCAGCACTCTGAGCTTTACAATATTTTCCTAAAATGTATGGCTTACTATGGTCCTGACTTAGAATATGAATTAGAAAATTAATATACATGTTCAAAAAGAAAATTGCTCCAGAAGAACAAACAGGTCAAAGTGTCACGTGTTTACAGCCATTACTATAAAGCAAACGGAACGAAGAATAGGTATTTTATAACCAAAAATAGGAAGATGTAGTCACCGGGATACTCAAAAGCCTTCTATAATATTTCCTTGAGAAATCAAACTCTGTCTTTGCTTAGAAATAGCTACTTTCTCATTTTTAGAATCTTTAGTACCTTGCTCCAAATATACTACTAAGACTTATATTTAAGTCAACAGTATGTTAATTTATCTTATAGCTGCTAAAGAATTAATTTTTTAAAAAAATTAACATCTTTTTCTTTGAGCACTCAAACACTCAGTACGACTTAAGTCAATACATGTCGTTGCTTTCAGACTTGAATAGACCTGAGCTGTTTCCAATATACTGTGAGTTAATTGAAGTGCTTTAGCTAAGACTTGGTACAATCGTATTTGATTCTGGAGGAGTTTTCTAACAATTCAACATTGCCATTATTCGTAAGCTTGAAGCTTGTTTATTCTTGCTTCAAAGGAGCTAAGAACGAATTCTCCCCAGGTCCCTATTTTATGGAATTCCAGTTATCATAATCCAACCAATGAAATCTCAAAATTCGGTATTGAAAATCGCAGGCTAGCTCGTCAAGCAAATTCCGACCACAAGTAGTTCTTGCAATTCAATTTGACCTAAATGACTAGTACCGAAAATTGGTTCTGACACACGTGGAGAGAAGTACTTTCAAAGAAATCAAGTCTATCCACAGACAAGTATATTCAGTTTGATTTGCCATCATGTGTTAATGAAACTTTGCGAAAGCTTAAGATTTTGAAATAGACAAAACAGAAAGATGGAAAATCTTTTGTTGTCAATTAGTAAAGTTTTCCATCATGTCCAGTTTGTTATTTGGAGGAAGGTTAGATTAAGTCTTCGCTCTTTACAATTTGAACTAAGGTAAGGGCAAACCTTTAAAATAGTTTCAAGATACTGTCTAGTACAAGGGTCTCCCGATAGCTACTTACTTCTGAGAGAAGTGTTCCCAATGTAGAATAATAGTAGCGCAATTATATGCTACCTCATACTCGTATCTTTGTGATCAATAGTGCAGGTCATAGTATAATATAACTACATGGTGGTGGGATTGGAATCATGAATATGAAGTGTAGGACTGTTGGTCCAATCAAACTTGAATAATGAAAACTAGTAATGGAGCGGCTCTTCTTCAGAAGAGGTAAAAAAGTTTCGAATTTGGCGAACCTGTCCGATATCAAGAAGTAGAATAATCTGCAATAGCTGGATAAAGGTCATCAAATTCTTCGGTATTTCAAATATCCCATGTCGTTGTTGCCAGTTACTCGGTGAAATCTCAATATATAGCTCGAACCATTTAGAAGAAACCTTAGAGCCACAGAAATAGCTTCTGATACGTTACACGGCAGGGTTCATTCTTAATTTTAACTGCTACGTAACAAATTATGCGCTCTTCTTTTTTATTAAGAGAATTTGCACCTTTGACAGACTTACTTTGTTCAACTAAGAGCTCATATTGGCGAGTGGGTATCTTCTAAGAAGGTTTGTTCTACTTCAAGATTCATTTCCTGTTTATTTCCCAAGAGTAATCTCTAATTTCCCAGCCATAACGAATTTCAAGTGAATGAGAACGTTTTTTTAATGTTTTCGACTCGCTCACCATATTAAGACAATGACTACTGCTAACATCAATGTAAGTTTTAGCTAGCTCTTGCACAACAGGGTTACACAACAAAAGGAAAGCAAAGATATAATCATAAGACTCAACTTCAAGATTTTATTGATTGAAACTGTAACTGGCTGTAGGCATTTTGTAGCACAAGTGAATCCACTAAGAATTGTATATATATATTAATATTTGTTCCATAAGGAGTATGCTACGTAGAAAAACAAATTGTGGCGCGGTTATCTCCAATTACGTACTCTAAGGCTCAGGTGCGGAACCAGATGAAATAAAATTAAAATTTTAATAGTTCTTGAGAGCAAAACACTGTGTGGGTTTGAAAAGAATACTGAAAATAAGAACTTATCTATACTTTCTAGAGCTTCTCACTGTGGTTAACAATTTCATCATAAACTTCATTGCGCCTTAGCAGCTCTTTTGGAGTTTGAAAAGTAATACTTTATCTCGACTCTTAGTTATTTTAAAAACATTCGTTATTTGGGTCAGACTAAATGGTCAAATAATAGTTCTGAATTTCCGCTTTCTTGGGAATATATACTTTATTTTTTTCACGTTAGACAAACAATAGATTGAAACAGGTATAAAACATTGAAATTTGACGACTTCAGAAGATTTAGCCTATTGAGGGCGTACAATTCTGCGAACCTTTGACCAAGAATGGATAACATCGGGTTCTGAAACTAGAATTTCAGAAGTACCTCCATCAACAACTTGCTGGGTTCTGTCTGTAAGCCAAGTTCGGTAAACATGCACAAACAATTAATGTTTAAAAAATCTGTGTGAGCATGAAGTTGTACTCTTAAAGCATGGTCAAGTTTTCTTCGATGTTACACTATATCCCAGCCGGGCGATTATGTGACAGACGGTAACTCCCAACATAGGCCCAGTTTGTGTTCTTCCCTAATTTAAATCTTGTCCTACTTTGTATACAGTAATCGTACATTCACTGCAAACTCTCGGGAAATAGAAAGGCAGAAAAAGCGCAATTGGGCCATTTGGCCGTCGGAAAAAGTTATACACATACGAAATGAATAACAGCTGTTGCGACTGGAACATTTTATTATGCCCGGAGCTGTAAAATATATATATGTTATTTGGTCAGCTAAATACAAGTTCACTGCAAAAGAAAAACCAAAACGAATTCTAGCTAGTATTAAACTTTTATCTGTTCGGACAAGGAAATAAAATCAACCAAAAAAAAGTTTTGTTTTTGTCTAACTATTCCAACTAAATTCAAATATACAAAATAAAGTACCCAGAAGAAGTATAAGAAAAATTGTATCACCCAGTTTAATAGTAAGTGCCCAACTAAAATCCAAGCATAAAATAAAAGCCACGTTTACTAACAATGTTAAACGAGTTACTTCAGCGAGCACTTGAGTCAACGCTAATGGAACAACATGAAGCTGTAATGAAAACACGAGAAGAGAATGAACTTCTTTTAAAACTTATCTTGGAGAGAATTCACGGAAGAAATAAATTACAAGACACTTACACAAATGAATTGTCCCAGAAAATAGAAATAGGAAAAAAACGCAAAAGATCTGGGGATAAAAATGTTAAACCTAAGTTTTACAGAAAGTTGTGTGAAAAAGAGGATTGTACAAAGTATTCACAAGGATCTAGTCCCTTTTGCTTTCGTCATGGAGGTGGATATAGATGTTCAGCACCTGGGTGTAATAAGGGATCAAGAAATAGAAGTCGACTATGTATTTTTCACGGAGCGTCAAAAAAATGTAAGATAAAAAAATGTGCAGTTGCTACGAAATCGGGAAGTATGTATTGCAGTAAACATTTAGTATTTTGCGAGAAACAGGTCGTCCATTGAGTTATATATAGAATATATATTGAAAATAAAAACTATCTTGTTTGTTTTTCTTAACTTAAATCCGTGTTTTAGGAATAATATTTAATTTGAGTTCAATTATCAAGTTTAAAAAGTAGAAACCTAGAAGAAAATGGGAATGAAGTAAATAAAGAGAAAAGAACTGAACAGAAAAAATATGAAACGTAAAGTTATTACAGTTAAATATATGCACACTCTATAAAAACTTCTCACTAAGTTCTTGTCAAGTGATTATGCATTCTAATATTATTCTGTATTTGTTTTATTTTGCTAAGTTTTCCCTTCTTATTTGATGTGTGTAGATTTAAGCTTCGTGAAACGTGTTGGATATTTCGCTTTCCATTACTTGGAGAAACTAATTCCAACCTTTTGATCTTTACAGTAGAGTTTTGACGCGTATTTGACGCTTTAAGCGCTTTTCTTACATTTTTTTCTCCTTTTTTCAATAATTTGTCTTTGTATTTTTTGCTCTTTTGAAAAGCTAATTTCCAAGTAAAATTTCCTTTATAGTGATTTTGACACTTTTTAAGAAAATCTTTATATTTTTGACCTTGTCTAAAAGCTTTTTGATATAAAACTTTCCAACCTTGATCAAACAGAGATTCAAAATGGGGATTATGTTTTTCAAATTTCAATAATAAATCTTCATTCGCCAATCTAGAACCAGCCTATAAATAAGTAAAAAGTTAAAAGATACTTTGTTAATAATAGTGAAGAGATCTCTTTTTGAAATTCCTTTTGGAAGAGCTATAAAATAAAAACCATGTGCTTCATCTTGTCTTGAGAAACGTTTGCGTAAAAACACATCTCACGTTGACCAACTAGTAACAAATGCTGGTGAAACAGAAAATAAACCATACTATTGAAACCAAAAATATTATTTACGTGCCTTTGAAAAAACTGTGATATTGTTTGCAATTTGACTAATGCATAATTCTTTCAAAGTCTTCATCTTCTAATTCTTTTCAAATCTTCCTTATAAATTATGCACTAGTACATATAACCAATTAGAATACATCTTTAAACCAATCATATTGCTTTATTATCAATTATCTTCTATTATAGTTTAAACAGAATAATTATTTAGTTTGATTTTATTTGGTACTAATTATTAACACTAGCAGTTATATAAAGGGATAGAATGGATTCTACTTAAATACTATTAGCAAATTATTCAATACTCGTTCCCCTCAATAGATCCTAAGAAATATTTCAGGATTGATCTAGTTCATCTCAGATTAAGTACAAATAATTATAATAACTTCCAAGTATTTGTTGTGTCTTTCGTATACTATTCACGAATTTAGAAAAAAATGTGAAGAAAACAGAAGATAGAGATGGGTAACACTTTTCATTCAAACAGTTCTTGTTAAACTATAGAGGCACACACTCGTACATAAGATTCTCGAGATACTTAGAGCAGTTTGAACACATTTCCCATGCTTTTTCATCATGAGCATTTTTTAAAGAAATTATTTAACAAAGGTTTCTGGTTTTTTGTTTATTAAGATTATCCACCAAGCAGCTATGGTGATATCATATTGTCTCCAGTGGTAGCTTGTACTTCGTAGTACTGTCAGTTGAAGGTGGTTGCATTTAACCATCAGGCCAGGATCATGAGAGCCTTGTGACTCTGATAACCATTTGAAAACTATTAGAAAGGTACATATAACAAATTAATTGCTTTTTTCCATAAACACTATTGTCCCCATACTGTACAGATCTTGCAGTTCGACACTTCCTTCCAGAAAATCATAGAAATCATTCTTAAGCGACTATCTCCTTCTGTTAGTATAAGAATGGAGAGTATTTTAATGTTAATAAATAATAGATATTGCTTTCATATATCTCCGAAAGTTTTGAAGCATGGATATCTGAGATCTAGAGCTTTACTAAGGCTCGATTATTAGTGCCAACAACACTATCTAATCCAAGGCTTTTTTCTATCACCCTCCGCGATTCTTGGGGAGCAATACCGCCGCATTGTATGGCAAGAACTGACTAATCAACTTTTTCATTAGAATCTGATCATTTGTTAGAAAAACAATTGTAATTATTGGAGATCAATAATTGTTTCTGTACTGGAAAGAACCAATATTTTAAAACTACATTATTTCTAAACCGGCAAAGAAAAACTGAATAAAGTTTAAATTATCCCTCTTCATATGCCGATTCTTCCTTAGTATTTTAAAAATAATATGCAAGTTTTTTTTCCAAACTCCATTTGTTTTGCCAATAGCAGCTGTGTCTATTGCTTTATCTCAGCTTTCTTTAGAGCTTTTCATAGAAGTAGGTGTGCTATTTGCCGTAATATTAATCTCAGAGTTTCAATTTCCATATAATGTCAGTTGTTTAAATATCTGCCCAACATTTTTTTTTGCATAGTCATGCTTGTTGGCTGGATCTACTGTATTAACTCTTATCATGCCCTGAACTTCCACAGACCTTACCGCCATTTTAATTGGATTTTAATACCTCACCAGTTCGTTTTTCGTGGAAGTCCAAAAATTTAAAAAAAAGTACATTGTTAGTACTGAGGGCAATAGTACTATCATTAGATTCAAAACATATAATCTGTTTTGTTTCGAAACCTTGAGATCAAGAATTGTCAGCAGCATCAGGAAAGGTTTCTGATATTTCTTACCTTCTCAAACCAACAGACTTTTCTTGGAGAAAATATACCTGGTTTTCGAAAAACAGCATCGTACATTCAAGATTAAGTTTGAGAAGTTAATTTTTCATGGTAGTTCTTACTGCTAGAAGAGCTTAACTGTTAATTTTGAATGAACATAAATATACTAATTAACCTTAGCTACGCGTTCAAGACCATAATACCAGGAAGTTAATACACAAAAAATCCACTTTCATCAATTCAAGAACTATCATAATGTGATACTGGTATGAAAAAAACTTTATTAATCCTGCAGTAACAATCGTTGATGATCATGTTATCTCATCTAAGTATTATAGTAGCAACTTGAACATGGAAGATAGAGTCTCTTATGTGTCAGCTGTAAGGAAACTAGTTTACACACCATGGTGATTACCCTAATTTTCTGTACCAAGATTATTGTATGGTAAATTTAGCTTCTTACAGGAAACACAACAGATTCATATATTATTATAGTGAAACATGAAAAACAACGATAATGGAAGGCGAATATTCACAAACGCTTCACAAGTTTCTTAGGTTGTTGTTCTGGACATGCTATAATTTTTGCTTAGTGTTAGCTTCTTGTCAAGATATGCATTTTTTAGTTCTTGGTTTGTCAAAATAAGTTTATTACTTTAGGTTCTAGCTTCTGTTTTTGCTCAAAAGATACAAATCTTAATCTATGACTGCATTATAAGTGTAATTTTAGAAACTCCTGCACCTCGAATAATTGTTTCCTAGGGTTGCTTTATGTCTAGACTTTTTGCTCATCAAGAACCGAAAGGCAAATAAAAACTTTCGTATACCTCGAATCTTTGCCTTAGAACAAGGTTTTGTGGTGGCCTGATATATTTCATCTGTCATGACAATAGAAGTGTTCAACGCTAGGCCTCTTACTATTATTTGGTAGTCATGGACAGACACAGAAATATAAGATACATATTTTTAATGTTAGAAGTTTTCGATATTTTTCTTTGAGGAACAGCTATGGTTTATATGATACCCAGGACGTTCTTCTAGAAAAGTTTTCATGAGGTGTCTCCCATGATGTACATATTCTAACCATTTATCCCCCCGGGGCTCTAACTAACTTTTAGACATATATTCAATTCCTTCGAACTAACTTCACTCTCTAATAGAATTTGATAAAATAATAAATTTTTAAATTTACTTGTTTAACTTCTTGAGAATCTCCTTTCACCGTGCTTATTAACTGAAATTTAATATCAATATAGACAAGAATGTTCCGAATGTATTTTCTATGTCGACGTTACTCACACAATGTTGTCTTAGTGCTATAGTAAAACTTAGGTAATAAAAGTGTTTTGGATAGGGTAACGTGACAATACTCAGCTATATCATGCACTAGGTTAAAATAGAATATAAAATATAAGAATAAATAATACAAAGAAAATAACTAGACAATTTTATCTGTAATTAAATGTACGTGTTCTCAATCTGAGATTCTATTGCGTTTCAAACTTCAACTTTATTCTCGTACTGAGATGCGCCTTGAAAATTGAGAGCCTTCACTTAATTTCAGATGAGGATGGGTAATTTTTTTCTTGGACGCCTCGAATATTAATAAGTTGGATCCTGTGAAAAAATTATGACAAGTATGTTAAGAACAAATAAATAAGTGCTTCCATAGGGTAGAATTTGCGTACCGTATCTGAAAGCGGGAAGATGTATTCTGAAAGAGAAAAGATTTGAGTTTAAGCACTTCTTAAATTACAGAGGTCATTCTTGAAATATTTATTCTTAGTTGTCACAACCATACATTTCTCATATTGCTAGACCTATATGGCTCTATCTAATCCAAATTTAGTGACCACAAGTTCATACTTTCTGTAATCACATAAAAACATTTCTCATAAAGGTGTCAATGACGAAAGTGTTATTTATTTAGCAAGAACCATTGGATCAACATCCTTCTTCTTGTTCCTTCTTGATATTTCATTTTTTCGTTCTATCATATTATTAAAGATTGTTCTCTTAGATCAGAATTTAAGACAAGTTTCAATTAGTGTGCAGATGATGTTCAAAAGGTTCTAATATGTTCAATTCAAATATTATTCTTATAAGTTTCACAAATAAAATACAAAAATTGAACAAACATACCTTATTTGAATAGGGACAGCCTTATAGATAACTGATTTGAAGTACAAAGTGTTACGAACTAAGAGGTTGAGCACTATCTCAAAAAAAATCTAAAAGATTTAATTGAGGAGTTCTGATAATGAGTTAGTCGGGTAAAGCACATACACATTATGGCCACAAATCAGATTAAGAAGCTTTCTATTGAACCGGTATGCGATAACTTAGTGCTTGATGATAGCAACAAGAGAAATGAGTATCTCTAATGAATTTAAGCGCAGCACATATTTCAAAATGTATTTTTTTTTAATTAACATATTCTTAGGAAACTGAGGTTTGTTATTTGAGGTTCTTCCACTATAGTAAAAGTGCTCTATCTCAATAATTAGCTTAGTTATTTATACATAACAGAAGGCTATTACTAGTTCTTGATATCAATAATGCAGCTGTAGATGCGAGCGCTACTTCATCTTGGATATGTAACATTAGAAAATTTCGATGTGATGTGCCTCAGTTTTATGAACTATGTCGCCAGGTTTCTATGAATTTGAGTTTCACTTCTTGAATCTGGTATTTGGTAGATTATTAAGAGCTAGATTGTTATCGGTCGCTTCTATTGATAAGTTTTCTTGCCAAAAGTATTACTTTGTGATGAGTAGCCACCATGCTTCCTATATAATCTTTATAAACAAAAAACCAGAAACCTTTGTTAAAAATTTCTTTAAGAAATACCCATGATGAAAAAGCATGGGAAATGGGTTCAAACTGCTTTAAGCATCTTGAGAACCTTATGTACGAGTGTGTGCCTCTATAGTTTAACAAGAACTGTTTGAATGAAAAGTGTTACCCATCTCTATCTTCTGTTTTCTTCACATTCCTTTCTAAATTCATGAATAGTATACGAAAGACACAATAAATACTTGGAGGTTATTATAATTATTGGTACTTAATCTGAGATGAACTATATCTATCCTGAAATATTTCTTAGGATCTATTGAGGGGAACGAGTATTGAATAATTTGCTAATAGTATTTAGATAGAATCCATTCTATCCCTTTATATAACTGCTAATGCTAATAATTAGTACCAAATAAAATCAAATTAAATAATGCTTCTGTTTCAACTATAATAGAAGATAATTGATGATAAAGCAATATTATTGGTTTAAAGATGTATTCTAACTGCTAAAATATACTAGTGCATGATTCATAAGTGGCGTACTTTCTAGTGGTTTCGGATTACCTCTGGGGATGTTTGGTATCTCTTTTGAAAACTGGTTCTCGGTTACTCTTTATCAACGCTTAATTCGACAACTGCTCACTATGCTACATCAACATGGAATTACCCCATTTCCCCTTTGAGGTCAACTCCATTGACCTCAACCTAATTCCTGAAGACAGCTTAAGTGTACTCTAGCTCATCTGCGGTAACAAGCCATCTCGCTGCAACTTCAGGTTTCCTTCCAAAAATTTCTATCTTCGCACATCCTCCGCAACACGCTTCAATCCTAGACCTCAACTCTCGAGGCTTAACACTACCCGGCCTTCTAGGTGCCAAAATCACATCACTACCTAAATACGCTTGTTTCATCGTCGTAGGTAGTTTCCCCTCTGAAAGACTATACACTCTTCCGTCGCTGTAGCTACTAAATTTCCTGGTCCAGGCTGTACTAGCTTCTTTTCCGAAAACTTTATCCATATGATGCGACCCTTCTCTCGATACCCGGCGTGCCTCATCCATTCTGTGACCAGTTTTCCTTTAGCTTTTGCCACCCAGTAGAAGACGAGACCCCTTGGAACTAGTCTACTTATTGGTATTATCTTGATCTCCTCATCAGGAAGTGTCTTATATTTCACCGCTACTCCTCGTGTAGGATTTTCTGACGCGATGCGCCAAGGTGGGTCGATAATCATCACCTCTGGTATGCCAAATCCTATTATCATCATTGTTCTAATCACTCCGTCCCAGTTTAAAGTTGTAACATCCGCATCAATAGCATATACACCAGGTGGGGAATCACTCCTGTTCCCAAAGAGATATCTCCATCGAAAACCTCGTAGATCCAAGTTAATCCAATGCACTTCGCCTTTATTCCTTCATCACCTTTCGCTGTGTACTCGTCCCGACCCAGTTTTGATATTCTCAGCGACCTAAACTCCTCTAAGATCTCCTCCAGTCGCTTTCTCCTTTCCGCTTTTCGCATGTCAAGTCGTCTCTGCTCCGCTACTTCTTCCTCTAGTTGATCTATCGTAGCATCTATATCCAAACTATTCAGAAGAATAAGTCTCCTGTATTCATTCCTGGCCTTGGCCATCCTTAGGTACTGCATGGACTCCATCTTTTCCTCGAACGTCGTATTTTTCCTATGAAATGGAACATTTTCTTCTTCTGGGCTACTCTTAAGTCCAAACCTCTTCAGATTAAACCATCTCTTTGCCAAGGACTCCCATCTCAGTACTATTCTAGTCTTTTACTTATGAAATTCAACTCCATACCTCTGAACATTGTAGTTCGCTACATCCCTCGCATCCAGTCTCAGCAATCTATACTCGAAAATTGATTGCTCGCCCAGTAGATGCTGGACTCTAAAATACAACGACTGCTTAGATCTTCCAGGTAAATAATTCTTACTCGTGATTGCTGAGTAGTTTCCGACTCCATGCTTCCTTGTTGCTCCTATGAGGACCTTGTCTTCATAAGTATCCCAGAATCTTGTCAATCTCGCTTTCTCTTGTCCAGTTCCTAGGTGGGGTAATGCTTCCTTAGTAAACTTATCCTCCCCTCTATTTTTGAAGAGTTTTACCACCAGCTGTCTCACATCCTCCCATATCACTTCCAGTGGCTCCCAGGTATCGTCTACCTGAGTGAAGCCCTTCCACCTCGTGCGCAGCTCATATACCCCGTTTTCGTGTCTCAAATCGATAAACTCTTGAACCTCCAGCAGTCCTGTATCTAAAGTGAACTGCTTCCTTACTTCGGCACTTGGAACGCATCCATCCGGTTCATACCACAGAAGACGTGTAGAGTGCGCCGTAACCTTCTTTCCTTGCAACGATTCCACTTCATAGACATTTCCAGACAATGTCTTCAATACTTTGTAAGGCCTTGTCCACTTGAGCTTCGACTTAAAACGATCTGTGTGGGTTCCTGCTCTGGAAAGCATAACCCAATCTCCTTCTCCGAACTGCACCACCTTAACCGCTTTTTTATCATTCCACGCAGCATTTCTCCTATTCCTGAGTGAGGACGTGTGTTCGTAGGTGCTCTTCCAAATCTACTCCAGCCTCGTTTGCATCCCTTGAACACTCCTTCTTACCTCTGCCATATCTTCTGGCGTCCTCCAAGCGACCTTCTTGGTACTCCCATCCATCAGAGGTAAGGCCCAATCTTCCTTGCTTAACAATGTTCCTTCACCCTTGTGGAGCATAATAACTTCGTTAGGAGATAAACCATCGTTAGCCGCTGATGGGCTCTTATTCATATAGTATGCCACCTGCTCAAGTAAATCAGGCCATTGGCCCTCCTCAAGGCAATATTCGCTTATGAGGGATCTCAAATATTTCAATATAGGTTCATTTGTCCTTTCCACACCTCCATTAGTAAAAGGGCTATTGCTAATCGCGAAGTGTTGTGTAAACTTAAAGAGTCTCTGCATCTGGCTAAATAGTTCGTTACAGAAATGGCTGCCACGATCCGTAAACAATATGAAGTTTTGAACAAATCCAACGTCATTTCTCCATCTAAGCAAACTTTTGGCTGCACCATATGCAGTACATTCCTCATGATGTGTAAGTTGACACTTCCTCGATAGCGAATCTACAATCACTAAAATATAACTTTTCCTACCAATGTATAAATAATCCATAAAAAAGAACTTCCCTTGTTCTCCTCCCCAACTGGGTGACACTTCTGGGTCTCCTTATCAGCTTTGATCCTTTCTCACAGTGAAGACATTTCCTCCTTAATCTCCTAATCATATTTCTCAAATCTTTATCTCTAACTGGCTTGAAAGTATATTTGACCTTAAGCGACTGAAGTTCTCTTTGTTCCAAAAAATTCCCTTTGCTACAATGATTGTGCAAAATTAACTTAGCTACTAGAATCTCCGGTATCCATATCTTCCCCCTCCCTTTTCACAATAAACTTTATATTCTGTTGGACAAGTTTCTCTTCATCCGGGGTTAGTAATCCGCTACCCCTCTGTGCTTTCCTAACCTCTGCTTCGGATACTGGTCTCCATTTCTTTGAAAATAAGTGGCTGAATATCCCGATCCCAGCGTCATCTAAGTCCTTCAAATATTCCTTAGCCTCTTGTGCCGCCTTCACTGCCTTAATGGATCTACTTGTTTCCCTCCTTACTTTTTGCTCAACCGCGACATGTCCTTCATCGAACTCATTACTCTCCGTCGCCAATTTCCTCACGACTGGTTTCGTAATGGATGAGTGGGTTTCTGGTAGCTGAACTCCAGTTAGGCTTCTCTCGTTCCCCCACCTACTCAGCACACCCACAAATACGTTTCTTGTTCCCTCTATGTGCCTAACTGCGATGTTAAGTTTCTGAAGCCTCAAACTCCACCTGTGCAGCATATCTACATAACTTCTCTTGTCGGCTGCACCCGGTAGCAATATGTAGATCAAGTTCTTATGGTCCGTAAAGTAGTTACAAGGTGTAGGATGACCGAGTATCAAATAATCTATTCTCGCAGTGCAGGCAACCATAGGGTACATTTCCTTGTTGCTAATGTGCCATTTCAATTGGGAACCAGTAAATTTCCCAGGGAAGAACGTAATGGGTCTATGTTTTTGTTGCAAAAAGTCTTTCTTCTTAAGCTCGAATCTGCTACACTGCGTTACCACACAACTCCAGAATAAGTCACTTGAGTCAGAAAATATATTCAACTCTAGTCCTGGGTCATATATTGCCAAAAACCTATTTGTTGCTCTCAAAACTTCTCTTAAAAACCTATCCCATGTCTCCTTTAACTTTCTATTCCATTTCTATGGTATATTTAGTGCCTTCAATCTCTTCATCGATCCCGCTAAATCAACTTGCTCTGTCAAATCAGATCCAATCCTGGAAAGCTGTGGTATGGTAGGACTTAACCACGTAGCCAGGTAAACTATCTCGGCTAGCTCATGGTGATATTATGGTTTTCTTGTCCTTAGGATTTTCCTATAATATTCTGATATGAAACTCCATCCTGTATCTTTCAGCACCCTGCCACAATACGTGACCTTCCTTGACGCGAAGGTACATTTCCCCAAGGAAATCCTTATCCCCATCTTCTCCACTTGTTCGGACAAAGTTGTGAGCACCTGAATATAGTTCTCCTCCGACCTGACAAACAAACACGAATCGTCTATCCACTGGATCACCCCATCTGTTGTATTCGCGTAGAATCCCGTCTCTTTCAACACCTCTTCTACAATCAACTGCTGGAACAACATGGGGCTATTCGTCCAGCCTTGGGGCAGCTACACTGATGGTACACTGTTCCCCAAGGCATCATCAGCCGAAGTACCTCCTACTTCCTTCCTCCACCGGAACTTGGTCGTATCCCGAACGTATGTCGAAGTATCCGTAGATTTGCGCACCTCTGGTATGATTAAGTTGCTGCTCCAAAACAGGGAGCTGCTGTGCTACTTTTACTGTCCAGGCATTTAGAGGCTTCATATTAACCACGAGTCTAAACTTAGCAGGATCTTTCTTAGGTACCACGAATATTCTCGCAGCGTAGTTTGACTCCATCTTCTTCGCCAGTTGGATTAACCCCATCTTTTCCATCATAGCCAGCTTATTCCTTAACCACACCTCCATCTGTGCTCCTACCGCTCTGGCTTTCACCGTTATCGACTCTGAGGCGTCCCTTTTCAGGACTCACTTAACAGGAGATAGCTTACTCAATACGATCCTACTCTGTGGAAGTGCAAAACATTTCCAATGTACAAGTAAAAGGTCTTGAATCTTATCGACAAATCCCCCTGAGAAAGGTAGGGTTCTCCTCATCTCTTCCACCTTGGCCTTTATCTCAGCTTTATCTTACTCTTCCTCGCCCACATATGTTTCTCCTTCTTTAAGTATCTCTTTTTCCATCTCTTCAATCGGAATAACTATATTATCACCTCCAATGGGTCCTTCTAAATGCTCAAGATCGTCACCTTCATCTGGGTCCTTAAATCTAATTGGACGCTCTGATGGCAGTCCAAGTTGTTCCATAAGTATTGTTTGTCTAATTCTTTCCTGAAGATCCTTTTCTTCCTCCTCCGAAGCTTCTCCCTCCTTTCCCTTCTTTGAAGGTTCGTCGTCTCCATCAGCTCTCCTCAACGTTATTCCCGCTACATTGATACAATTTGCAGCTACCAGTTTCCTCTTTCCTGTAGTCTCCTTGTTCCTTTCCTCGTCTGTAAAATTTCCAAGTCTCTACTCCGGCAAGCATCCCAACTTCTCTAATACTCTCATCCCAATAAGTATCTCTGGGAATTCAGAATCCACAAAAAATATTCGGACTTGGCCTAAAAACGTATGCCCTTTCTCATCCACATGGGTTCTTAGCTCTATCAACCCTTCTTTCGAGGCATAAGCTATGGTTTTCTTGTCTGCTAGGGTTACAGGTATGGGCGAGCATGGTTTTACTTTTGTGCAGAGGTGACCAAACGAATCAAACTCAGCTAGTGTATGGGTAGCTCCACTGTCCAAGTAACCTCCAACTTCGACCCAAGTTTCTTTTATAGGATCCAAAGCTTCTATTGTCACTGCTCTTCCTGTTCTCGTTCGCTTAACAAATATGTTTCCCATGTTACTGTCCTTATCTCCGCCCTCCTCCTCAATCGTTACTCGGAAAGCAGACGTATCCGAAGATTCGTCACCTTCTTCTACATCTTCAGTATCTTCCTCTTTATCTTTCTTCGGTGATAAGACAGCTTGGCCTGCTCCACCCTTCGCTTTTCGCTCTCTTCCTTCTCTCCTATCTCTGGTATTGGTGGGGTTCTCAACATTATTTTGTGGGCAACTGCGGGCTATATGGCCCTTTCCTAAGCATTTGTAGCACTTCAGATCAGGACATTTAAGCATTAGATGCGCTTCAGAACCACATATTCTGCACTTCTTTTTCTATTGGACTCTTCTTTTACCATCTCCTCCCGTACGACGCTGCGGCTGTTCCGATCTACGATTCCTCCTCTCTAGTTCTTCGATCTTCCTACTTAACTCTGCAATCCTCGCTTCTACATTCCTATCAGAAAGTTTTCTGCTCATCGATTTCCTCTTCCTGCTTTCCCTAATCTTAATGCTCTCGACTGCAGTGTAGTTCTCCATTGCCTTACTAAACTCATCTAATGTTCTAACTTCGGGGTTTTCTTCCTTAAAATCAGCGTAAGACATCGCAAAGTAGGGTGGGAGCTTCTCCACTAGTATCCTCAGCATCTGCTTCTGGACTGTTCGATTGCTAACTCTAGCTGTCCCCACCAGATCTCTAGCCTTCTGTGTGCATCTCTCTAGGGCTTCTTTTCCAGTAAATGCATCATTTGGCCAGTTCAACTCTCCACGAAGCTTTCCCAGTGCTTGACTCTGGTGCAACTTATTGAGGACCTCGAGGTGAAACTTCAAGTAGTCCATTATCGCGTCATAGTTATTGATGTCCACCTCCTGAGCTTCAACTAGCTCCAAAATATGGATTGACATCCAATCCGTGACGCTAATGTCAGCACCGGTTGCTCCGGCACGCCTCCTCATCTTCTCCATCCTTAAGACGAAATCGCCCAGCTTGTCTCTATCAAGAGCATCAAGTTTTTGGATCTTCGGGGGTCTGAATCCCCCTCTACTATCCATATTTCCTCTACCTACTGGCAATTGCACACTAGAAGCCATATTCAGCTTCTTAAACTGGTCCATCATCGATGCGAGGAACTCATCCGCCGTGATACTTCCCAATGGGGACCCAGGGTCAGGGGCTCTGCCACCTCTAAAATCCTCCTCCGCTTTAGGACCCACTTCAGGTGGTACTTCTTGCACTACCCTGCTCGGAGTCTCTGGGGCTGAGCCTACGCGCCCCCTTCCTGACGGACTCTCTGGTGTTTCCGCTCCACGTGCGCTCCTAGGTCTAGGTACTCGGGGCCTTGGGTTGCCCCTCTTATCTAGCTCATAAAATTCTTCGTTCATTTCTATACTCTTTTCGCTAAGCTATAGCTTTGGCGTACTTCCCAGCGGTTTCGGATTACCTCTGGGGACGTTTGGTATCTCTTTTGAAAAGTAGTTCTCGGTAACTCTGTATTAACGCTTAATTCGACAACTGCTCACTATGCTACATCAACATGGAATTACCCCATAAGGAAGATTTGAAAAGAATTAGAAGATGAAGACTTTGAAAGAATTATGCATTAGTCAAATTGCAAACAATATCACAGTTTTTTCAAAGGCACGTAAATAATATTTTTGGTTTCAATAGTATGGTTTATTTTCTGTTTCACCAGCATTTGTTACTAGTTGGTCAACGTGAGATGTGTTTTTACGCAAACGTTTCTCAAGATAAGATGAAGCACATGGTTTTTATTTTATAGCTCTTCCAAAAGGAATTTCAAAAAGAGATCTCTTCACTATTATTAACAAAGTATCTTTTAACTTTTTACTTATTTATAGGCTGGTTCTAGATTGGCGAATGAAGATTTATTATTGAAATTTGAAAAACATAATCCCCATTTTGAATCTCTGTTTGATCAAGGTTGGAAAGTTTTATATCAAAAAGCTTTTAGACAAGGTCAAAAATATAAAGATTTTCTTAAAAAGTGTCAAAATCACTATAAAGGAAATTTTACTTGGAAATTAGCTTTTCAAAAGAGCAAAAAATACAAAGACAAATTATTGAAAAAAGGAGAAAAAAATGTAAGAAAAGCACTTAAAGCGTCAAATACGCGTCAAAACTCTACTGTAAAGATCAAAAGGTTGGAATTAGTTTCTCCAAGTAATGGAAAGCGAAATATCCAACACGTTTCACGAAGCTTAAATCTAAACACATCAAATAAGAAGGGAAAACTTAGCAAAATAAAACAAATACAGAATAATATTAGAATGCATAATCACTTAACAAGAACTTAGTGAGAAGTTTTTATAGTGTGTACATATATTTAACTGCTATAACTATTTTCATTGGTGTAACAGTTTCTAAACGTAATATCATTGGCGAAAACTTTGTTTAGGAAGTACAACTGCAGCAAAAGAACCAGAGTTGCTACGCAGAATTTCATTGGCTACAACAGAACATATCTGTATTTGATTCGGTGAAAAATTCAACGAAGAATATACATATATTCAATTCGTACGGAAACATATCCAAACATGAAGAACAAAGATCAATATAATAACAATAACGACTTCAATGTCACCGATCCCCCCACTTCTTCAAACCCAAAATCAATTGATTTTTTCCTTTCTGCTCCTGGGAAGATGTTACTCCAAGAAATCCGGTTCGAATCATTTGACTTTAGAGAGAAAAAGAAGCAACAGGCTAATATAAAGAATTTTCTACAGACTGTTGAGGATGCAGAAAGTGTTCTAATTAAAAATTGTGTAGGGAAAGCTATTCTTTTCATCTTTGAACTTTTGTTATCCTCTGATACCTGGAGCGTAAACAAGCTCACTTTCAGTCAAACAAGATTAAATGAACTTTCAAAGAATGAGGCTAGAACTCTCATAAACCGTTTCTTCAAGTTTGCACATTTGAAAACATTAAGTTTTTCTCACTCAAAAGAAGATGATGATATAATATCTTCTTTTGAGAAAGAGTGTTTTAAGAGAGCTGTAACAAGTTCAATGATACGCATTGAAACTCTTTGCTTGTACCCTGTTATTCCCGGATCTATGTATCTTTACAAGAATATCCCCCTGACTACCAAATTCTATGATTTATCTATTTTGAACGTCACTGCAGCTAAATTGAATGAGTTTAGAACTATGGTTTCTTTGTTCTTTTCCCTCACCGACACTACGTGTCCCCCCAAAAAAAGTCTCAGCATCAAAATCATTCCACGAAGTGGAGTTAGAAGTAACCCTGTATACTACTCACTAGAAAAGATTCTTCTAAATAAAAGAATGGGTAATGTATCCTTTCGAGCCTCTGTCTCTCAAGCAGAGCCTCTGGATGAGTTTCATCTATTTCTTTCAAGAATCTACATGCAAGTTGCCGCGATGAAAAAAACTGTCATTACACTCTCATTTCTGGATCGTCTAAAGCGTCGGTATAAGAACCTTCGTTCAGGCGAGTCTGCTCCCCTTCTGCATAATAATATGCAGTCTTTAGTTGTCAAAGAGAATGAAGCTCTGAATTGTCTTAGAAAGAAACTGATTATGATAAGAAACCTTGGTGGGGATTGCTTTCGTATAGCGCGAGCATTTTCCAAAATCCATGTCGTTGATAAAAACACAAAGTTGAACCAGGTTCCTTTTTCTGTTCGGTTGCATGAGTTTAAGAAGCTGAAACTATGCTTCACTTATTGACAGTTCTTTCGCACTAGCTCATAACACGTAGTATTAGCTGCTCCTGTTGTTACGCGGAGTAAAGTGGGTATAACTTGACCCATCTCACGAAAATGTTTAGAGCTTATTGAAGCAATGGGCTGAAAGATAATCCCCTACTGTGCGTCAGCCTAAGCGCAGAGTAGTTATATACCACTCTAAACTGCATAAGATAAAGCATTTCCCAATATGCAAGTCTTGAGGGAGGTAAGAAAGCCGTGAAAAGTGTTAATAATAAAAGTTCTACCCAGTATCAGGGTTGCTGAAGAATTCAGAAAAAAACTAAGGATATGCATTATAATAAAATAAAGCAGATTTTGGCATGCCCTTCATTACTTAACGCTTTGAGTTTGTATCAAAGAAAAAGACTTTTCACATCTATCAATTTGTTCTCCTGCTACGAATGTGATACTGACACAATATGCCAGCAGTAACTTTGTATGGTCATAGTGGTTGGCAGCAACTTCAAGCGTATTGGAACTTGTGTGCTGAAGGAAAGAATCTATTGGTCTCAAGATGCTTTCCTTAGAAAGCTTCATTGATGGCTCGCCATTTACCTCTATTAACTTAGCCTCTAACGCTTGATTCAAAATTATATCAACACCGAGCACATGATAAGAACTGCTAATATTTTTTTTCCTTTCATGGAAAGCAGCTTCAGTTGCCTTGATCAAACTTCGTAGTGGAGGTGCTACAGCTTCCTGCAACGTAAAAGATCGGTCTGGTTCATCTTCGTTAATGAATTTTTCCAGCTGTCGAAAACTGAGGGTTGCGTCAACCATATCTTCTCCTTTCCTGACACTTGTATTAGTAAGGTAAGCTGATTTTGATTTGGCTAATCGCACAAGCCCTCTATTAAATAGCTTGGCCCGCAACCTCTCTTGTTCCCAATACATTACTACATACACCCTCAGATCATACTTTATGCCTTTGTATTTGTGCGACTTTTGTAAATACTCTTGTACCACGTATTTATTTCTGAAATAATTATAATCATCAAAATATCCATTCTCAAAGTTAATTAATTTTATTCCTTTTCCTCCGCCCTGTTTATAAGGTTTTATTATGAGTTCCCCATCAAGTTTTTCACGAACATATTCTAGAAGCATGAATCTATCAACAGGAAGCACAAAGCATGGAAATGTAGTCCGCAAGAACTCGTCAGTGGCTAAGAATTTTTGTAGTGTTTGGCAAAAGCTGTTCTTCGACCATAGAGTTTCTTTTAAGCCATCAAATCGGTTACGAAAACTCATGTCTCTGTTACATTTACCCAATGCAAAACACAGAAACAAAGATGCATGGCCAGAGTTTGCATAAGTGCGTTGATGCTTTCGTAAGATCACTTCCTTCGCTTCTAAGATTTTCATTGTTTTTCTGTCTTTAACCCCACTAAGCTTGCTTTGAGAATAATACCCCACAGTTTCTATCCCAAGAAGAGTGAAAATTCTTTCATAAATAGCGAAATCTCGTTTCAAGAGCACATTTTCTCCGGATATTCCTATTGTAAGGTTCAAATGTTTTCGTTGGAGAACAAGGTTTTCCATCCCTTGCTTGGGAATAGCTTCGACACTTTGTGCACGCTCAGTAGTTTTCTGTGTCAACGTCCCCCACTGTTTCGCCTCAGCCTCCATGAGCTCTTCCCATTTTTCTTTCTTCCTAATTTCCTCCGCTTGATATATTCCTCTTAATGTTCTCTTTTCTTCGTCCGCAGAAACTTCCAACTCTTCATAGTTTGCCCACACCAAACTTTGAAATACGGGGACAAGAACAAGACATAGATATATACAAAACCTTGCAAACACCATTCTAACATCAACCACAGACTCTTTCTTATGGTATCCTTTCATAAATCAACCTTGAATTACTTTTCAATATCTATTTTTGCTGTATTTGGTTGTTTTCTACGAATTTCCTTTTCTTTACTCAACGAACAAATCTTGTTATCCTCCAACGGCTCAAATTCACTTTTCACTGAATATCGAAGCTTAACGGCTAGAAGCTATTTAATTTCTCTGTTTCTTGGATGTGCAATTTTAAGTTTTGTTGATGTGAATAAAAAAAGAGAAACTGGATTTTGGTTTTTGAAGAACTCTCTATTAAGTTTAGGAATTTCTACCGGGTTTTGTGGATCATTAACAACGCTTTCTGGATTGTTGAATGAAGCTGGTCAGTTTATTTTATTGGATGAAGTCGAGGAAAAAGACAATTGCACTGATTTTTTCAAAATTTCAAAGCAGGAAATTAGTTTCCGCACTGTGGAGAACATCTTCAATGGATTTTGTGTTTCCTTTGCTGGCTGGTTTCTCGGTAAACATCTTGAAAATAAAATTTCAACGAGTTTCGAAGGTTTTTCTAGAAAAAATGGAAACGAGGAAGTTAAATCTGAAGTTCCACAGACAATTATAGTTTCCTTTCTCTCCCTCAACTCAACAATTGTCGTACTGCTGGTGCTGGATCTCTCGTATAAGAATTTTCTTTCCAAAACAGTGCTGGAATTTCTTTTTTCTCTTCTTTTTGCTCCGTTTGGTGCTTTAACTCGATATGTTCTTGGAAGACTTAATCGACCTGAAGAAGCTATAAAGAAAGGAACTTTGGCTGCGAATGTACTAGGATGCTTTCTCATAGCAGTCTTCACAGCCTTGAGCTTTGAAGAAAATAAAAGGAATGTGAATTCCCTCTTCATCGGGTTTATGGATGGGTTTTGTGGAAGTTTGACTACAGTTTCAACATTTGTTTCTGAAATGACAAAAAGCAAGAGCTTCAAATGTGCTTCCCTGTATTTCTTAGTCACAATTATTATCTCTCAATTCCTAATTTTTGCTACGTACGCGATAAATGTGCGCAATTAAAGCTTAGATGTCTTAAAGTTGATGCTTGTGAGAGTAGAAAGCTTTTGAAGTGCCTTTTCTTCTTGATGGAGAGACACTTTAATGGTCTCGATACCTAACTCAGCAGCTGACTTTAAGTTCATTCCAATATCATCCAAAAAGATAGCTTCTGAAAATTCGCATCCTGCTTTTTCTATAGCCAACTTATAAATTCGAGGATCAGGTTTTCTTAGACCTACTTCCTTGCTTTCAATGAAGTGATCAAACAATGTCTGGATTGGATATGTAGGACCAAGATCAGATCCAGGAAGAGCGAAGTTATTTGTCACGGCGATTGTTTTTAATCCATTTTTTCGTAAACTTTGTATAGCGGAAATAAAATTTTCTCTGACGACTCTCCCCTTAGCTGACATGTTATAAAGCAAGAGTTTAGTATCTACCTTAATTGTCGGAAGGGTGGAAGGAACAGGTTTTTTCAGGTATGAGTAGTAAGTATGTAATTGGTTTGGATCTTCAAGCTGTGATTTGAACTTTGCATAAAAGGTTTCGAGGGAGATTGAGTTGGTTTCCAGTTGCGCGAAAGCGGAAGCTTTGGCTTGGGTTTTGATACATATGTTTATGAAATTATGGGGGATATTGTTCTTTTCTTCATAATCTGCGATAGCTTCAAAAGGTGAATGGCATACAACACCTAAATAAATAAGTTAGTTTCTTAAATTTACCACCCAAGTCAAAAAGGACAACCTTATACTTCATCTGAAAAGAGATCGGAATAAGAGCAGAACTTTTCACTAAGTTCAAACTTTTTTTCTTTATGTTCGGATTTTTACGTTGACTGAGGATAACAAAAAAGAGAATGAATGGATTTTAAACGGAACTTTATGTTTCTGTTTCCTATGTTGGGTTTGTTGATTTATCGGTGTTTCTGCGTTTGAGAATTAATTTCAAAATTAGCGGAGCAGAAAACAGTAATGCAATACTGAGTTAGAAGAAATCAAACACCTTTTTCAGTCGACGAGTGACTAATAACTTCAACACAAGATTGCCCGAGAAAGTGACTCGCGAAAGGGTCACAAATTCAGACTCAAAGATACAAACAAGTGCTCTCGAACGAACTTAGAAGAAGCTAAGTTATCTAGTTCAAGAAAATAGATCAAATTCCGAAAGGTTTAAAGTACTACAAAGTGATTGTTATCCTAGTATTCAGAGAAACGAATACAACAATCTTTTATTTTACTTTTAGATTGGTCGTTAATTCTTATTCAATGGCTCAAACATCCACTATCTAAACTACCTACTTCTGCCCTAGGACAATATGGGTAACTCAATATTATAATCCCAAATACTGTACTAACTCTATCAATTAGCACAAACTACAAACAAAGAGTAAAGCTCACATACACCAGGGCAATGAAGAACCCAAGTTGAGCTTGGGTTTATTGGGGTTATTCGTCTACTTTCTTGCATTTCCTACTCAAGCCAACGCGAGCATATTTATTTTATTGAGGTTAAAGCTTTATGTAGCAAGTAAAGTACAGTGTTTCAGACGCCTTGCTGACAGAAAATCTTTTCTATTCTCTTTCTATGAACTGTTCAATGCTTCGTATGTCACATTTCTTGAATGAAATGTAAAGATATACTATAAAAATACTGGTTAAATGGGATGTTGTATTTCTTCACAATAAAATAAAGCCATAGAGAAAAATTACAACGAAACTTTAGCAAGATATTTGACCGCTCATTATGTGCTTTAGGGTGAATGCTAGCCTTTCCGAACTCTTTCACTGAAACTATTATCGATGGGATGTACTGAAAATTTTCTAAATTATGTACAGTTTAGACCATTGGAATTGGAAATATTCCTAAACCTCTGATTTTTGAGCGAAAACATTTTAAGCACTTTACATGAGACCGAGCTAACAATATCAACGCAACATCATTCAATTGGCTGTCGTGTCCTAATTGCTCGCTAAAAAAGAGTTTGTTATTAAGATTGTTCTTTAATTTAATAATTAAGACTAAGTAATTGGGGATGAATTGGAACAAACTCAGGTGAAAGCCATACAATAAGAAATCAATGATACCCGAAACTGATGTAGAACCCCGTCCTTCTCTTTGATATTTATTTCAAAATTACTTAGTTCTTATATATTGCATTAACGGCTAAATATTCTATGGCTAGGTCAACCTATTACAAGTGATGACGTGGACTATTGAATATGTCAGCACGGATATATCAGAGTCGCGGGAAAACCTGTAGATGTTGAAAATCAAGGCCCATAACATAATAACTTTAAGTTTTAGTCAAACTATACATTTTGGATAACGTTTTGAGAAGATAAAATGATAAAAATCATTATTTATATGCATGGGTCAAAAAGCTATATCCGCATCGGCTGCCTTTCCATTTCCGGTCTCCAGTTAAATTTATTGCCTTGGCCTCGCCTCTTAAAAACATATTCTCAACCTCGACCGCAAAACGGCACCTTTCTGCTGATACTGTGCGAAGTAACTATTTCCTATTGTTTTAAGCGAGCAGATTGCCATGGTAACTTAGCTACCAAATGTTAAGCTCTCAAATAGCAACTTAACAATTTCATACAAATATAACAGTGAAATTTCACCATTGAAAGCAGGAATTACTCATTCATACACTAAAATGAAATTTCAAAACTCTAGGGTAACATTATTGTGAAATATCTATAGTATTGATCTACTTTAGGATTCTTAGTACTTCTACCTAAGCACAGGGTTAGTAACAGTCAGAATACTAGAATTGTCCAAGTAAGAGAACTAAAGGTATCAGGTCTTATTCTTACAAATTTACAACTTCTTTCATTTATTACCTCACAACCAAAAATATCTACAAGAGGAAATTCTAAATATCTATGCATTGGTTATAGACATAATTTTTAGACTCGAGAAAGATTCGTTGCTGAAAATAATGTTGTCTTTAGAAACCCATAAGAATATGTAAATAATCCAGTTTAATGATATTGATATCAAGTTTCCAAGGTTCATATGCAGAGCTCATTTAGTATTTATAAACTTACAATATTCCTCGTCACCTGTTGAATGGTATATAACATGTTTAGTGAGGTTCCTTTGAATCATAAGTAACGAGTTTACTTCTTGGCATCGAAACAATAATTTATAGAAATAATTCACTATAAACCCAGGCCACTAATCGCAAAAAATTCAAGAAAGCTTAAATGTAGAACCTTCACCATATTAGCTTTTTCTGGCAATACTGCCGTGCAATATGGCGTCCTTGGAAAAAAATTGTATACAGAACTTTCTCAGCAACATGCAATTTCTTTTCTCCCTTCTCGAAGGGTTAAGCAGAGCCAATATTAGTTCATTGCAAGTTATGCACTTTGATATTACCTACATAAAATAACTTCTCTCACAACAAATGTAGTTAAATATTTTGACTTGTGTGCGACTGATAAAGAATAAAGTTTTGAAAACACAGTACGTAATTTATGAAATATATCAAAATTCTAGTTTTTCTGCTGTACCTTCCACACAACTCCGTGAATGTTTGCTAAATTTAAAGTGCTATCTGATTTGTATGAGTGATTTATGCCCCTAAAAAGATAAACTCCAAGTTTCGATATAAATCATTTCGATAACCACCCCATCTATAATTAGTTCTTGCAGGTATTGCTATATCCACTCCTAACTCCTTGTTCAACAATGAGGTATATACACTACATCTCATACAGTAAATTTTAACCTCCTTATCTTCAACCTGCAAAACATGTACATCGTTTCCTAAACCAACATCGCTTGGAGCATCACGTATAATTAACTCTGTCTCATTTTCCTGTAAAATCTTAGCACATAGCTCTAACCCTGAATTATAAATTTCATCAACTTCCATTTCTGCAACTTGCTCCCTTTGAAATAGTACACTCAACCCATCGTCATCATCGGAAAAATCTATTACAGACTCGGTGGTAAGTTCTCTACTAGAATAATCAGAAACTACGTCAGGTTTTCCAAGAACTGGCTCATATAATATTTTCCCTTTTTGTTTTAAATGCACTTTCAGCTGTCGTATTGACGAATCTTCCTTTCTTCTAAAACGGCCACCAAAGGAAGTATCCTTGTATTCATTAATAAGTGCAAACATAGCAAACACTTGTTCCTGTTGCTTTACTTTTACTTCATTCTTACCCAATAGACGATTAACATCTCCCCGCAATAGCTGTGAATATATTTGTCCACTTGTTAGATTCTGGTATACATCAAACCACTGAAACGATTCTCTAACGTATGCATTTTGTAAAAGAAGACCAAACAAATATTTATCATCTCGTTTTACAGCTTCTTTAACTCCAGCATTCTCCCCTGAAAATAAAACAGAGTTGCTTCTTCTAAGCGTTCCCGGGATCTGAGTTTCAACTCTTCCCAGACTTAAATCCCCTACTTTTCTGTACGTTCCAAGCAAACTGCCAATTCGAGGAACAGATTCATACTGCACAAAATATTCGCTTGTGAGCGTGTATAGTAAGAGAACATTGAGAATATTGTCTGCGGAAGTGACAGCGAAAATCCTCTTCCATCCTTTGAAACTGATCTCCCTGTCTATAAGAAGATCCAGCAAACCTTTAAGCGCTTTAAACGTGTGTAGTTTCGTCACATTGTCATCAATGTACCGGTAGGCAGGAAGAAGTTCTTTTCTCTCTTCTGTGTTCATGACTTGTTTGGGTTTGTGTACAAAATCCAGTTTGTTCCCGGGAATATGTCTGAATTGTCATAAAACGTGCCTAAAATGGGTCTATGTTGCCGGGAAAAGGTATTTAAGCTCATGGTATATGCTTACACTTCTCTTTACCACTAGAAGATATTAGGTCAAAGCTAGAGCAAGGAGTGTATTTATCTTTCTCTTCGGAGAGGATGAAACGAGTTCTTTAATACAATAGAAAGATCTTTCCATTTGAAACTTCCTTCAGCGAAATATAATTGGACGAACTATCCAATCAGCATATGTTCCAAAATCAGAATGGTGAGTAGCCCGTTACTCTGTAAAATTCTGAACCATAATTGGGTAAACATCGTTCTAGATTCTGAATTTCGTTGAAGTTACTATAATAATCTATGAAAAGGAAGAGAGAACGAGAAATATCTATCTCTGGTGAGACGACAGAAGACGAAGAAGAAGCTGTTGTCAAAAAGGAACAGGAGGAAGATCAAGATGTTATAGAACATTTGGATCAGTGCGATGCCGTTGATCGAGTGTTTATGTCACGAGTGTGTGGAAAGGAGAATTTATTAAATCTTGAAAGAAGGGAAGAACTTCGTGAACTGTTTAACTCCACCATGAAAAAACAACGTAAATTTCTAATCGAAGGTGAAAAACTTTTTCGTTTTTACTTGAATTTCACGTTTGACGACGATTATTATAGAGAAACTCCATGGTACAACCAAACTCTTTCTTCTAGTACTCGAGTCCTTGAAATAATCATGGAGGATGCCAATCTAGAACCAGTTCCCAAAGAATTGTTTTTTCTTTCCATTGGATTCCTTAGAACCGTTGATGAAAATGGTATTCGTGTTGCTTTGCAGGATTTGACGGACCATTTGCTTGAATTACTTCCTCGAATGTTCAAGGAAGCAGAAGCCCAACGATACAGCTTTATGGACAGAATTACTATAATGGAGACGAAAAGATTAAATGACCTTATCCATAGAGGTAACAGACTCCCACCTGATTTGAAAACGTATCTATCCTCTGTACTCGATGAAATGAGTAACAACAGTCTTTGTGGGTTCAGTTTGCCAGATGATCGTGGTTCAGATGAAAATATTTTTGTAGAGTTTGGTCAAACAGCAGATTTAATAAAACAAAGTTTAGTTTCAAAGTTGATTTTAAGCCAGCATTGTGAAGTAAAGTCTCAACCATTTAAGATTGAGAAGTTTCGTCTCTTTAGAGCAAAAGAAGAAGAAAATCATAATCGTCCAGCGCCTAAACTTGAAGTTAAAGCAGAAGAATCACAAAAGAAAATATTTAAGCTGAAGACGGAAAATTGTGTTTCGCGAGTAATAGAGCTGGAGAGACACTTTGGGAAAAAGGTACAATTTTTTTTTGAGAATACTAATCCAGTGGGAGTCCCTCCTAATTGGGCGGGTAAGTTGGTTTTTGGTGGCGAAGATTGGGTTGAAGTATCTTCGGCTCCTAATAAGAAATCCTGCAAAAAGAAACTTTGTGATGTTTTCCTGGAAAGTGTTTCTGAGCACTGGACCTTGTGACTGATTAAACCTTCTTTATTGGAATATACATCAAATACTTTGCCCAGAAAAAAATATATTGGAAACTAAACTCTGCTTGCACTAGCATGAACATCAAAATGTCTTGTATCCTAGTACGGTGCAAAGCTTGCATGTTTTTTTTCAGTCTTAGTTTTGTGAGTTTTTTTAGGAATTTTTATGATATTGTTATTTAGGGACAAGCTTTTTTACAGCAGCTAAAGTCTTCCCGAAGCACAATTAGCCTGGTTTCATAATTAGTGATCTTGCTTTCGGTTCTTGTTTCAATTTTAACCAGCTTTAGTCGAATCTAGATTTTGCTACGCTTAGTCTGCTGAAAAATGTTGCTTAACTCATGTTCCTATTTATATTCTTTATTCCCATCTAATGCAGGGACAATCTCATTACCCACATGGATCCAATTAATCTCAACTTTCCTTCTGCATACTAGGTAATGATATTTGGAATAAGTTTGATTAGGTAAATCAACCACCCAAAGTCAATAAGAACCAGCTTTGTTTAACCTTCGGACAAAAAATAGAAGTCATCGTTTCACGTTCGTTTTACTCAAGAATTTACACAACTTAACTCTGTATCGAAGAAATGCATCTTTTCCTAAATGTGCTTTCATCCTGAACAAATAAGCCCAATGGCGGAAAACAATGTAAAAATTTGCTAAGACGGATAGACAAGTAACTTATTAATTTTGAAATAATCCCTAAAAATAACTTGCACACTTGATTGTAAGATATCTTACTCTAAAGAAAACTAAGTAAAGCAAATAATGTGATGCAACCAGTACCACTAGGTCCAGGGATCTCCTTTCTTTCTTTTTTATATATAATGATATGACATGGCAGAAATGTAAGAACTAGGCGCTAATCTGAACTCCCAGTGAACCAAAAGTTTATACAACAATGAAAGGTACTATATTATGTTCATCTAGCTTAAATATTAATATGGTGTAGTATGTTTTTCGTATTATGAAAATAGACTATTATGTTTTTCCCCGATATATGTAAATATTGATACAAAAAAATAGGCTTTACCGAAATACAAATGTCTCACCTTATGTCAGTTTTGAACTAATGCTTATTCTGGTCCTTGCCTAAGTGATTAAGAAGTTACTTGGGGAAATCAGCATTAGGGATATTTATAATAAGATTAGGGTCTAAATAATGAATCTCTAATGGGTGTTTCATAGAAATCGTGTCTCCTTATGGAAAAAGTAACAAGAGATGCTTCAGTAAAAACTTTGAGGTTGATTAACCGCCCCCGTGTGACATTTTGCTTTAGCACTAGTACAATAAATAGTTTTACTAATACTCTTTACTAAATGATCATTCAGTTATATTACTTCACTCCTTTGCCAAAACACAAAAAAATAACTCGCAAGAAGCCTCTACATTCCATATATTGAACAAGAAAAATGAACCATCTCAGCAGTCAAATGACATTGACAGCCATAAGTTTACAGTTTTTTATTATTTGAGCATCATGCAACCGAAAAAATTTACATCAAGTAAGTTTTTGCTGGTGGTCGGAGACTTTTGCTGTTTAAGAACCAAAGAACCGCATATCTGCAAATGTAGTTATCATACAACAACTGATAAACTAATGTAGGTTTTCAAATAGAAACAAATGCCTGAAGAAAAATAAAAAATGCAAGGAAAACTAGACTAAACTGAGAAGGTAAACAGCATCAGATTTTATAAAAATTATTAACAGTTATTTGATAATTGTCCTGATTTTGATTATCAATAAGACAATTTGGGTTTTTATTCTTATCAACTAATTCTGCTTTTATTCTGATTATTAATTGATTATCAATAATAATTTGAGCTGTATAACCTTAATCCAAACGGACCAGGAATATATATTTTATGTTACATGATTACAAAATCCTTATTATAAGGCAATATGAGCCGGTGCTACCATAGTAGCGAGATTCAGTAGGGCCATATACCCTGCATTGTAAAAACTTTCATATGTTGGCAAACTAACTTATAGATTTCTTCCCTGCTTTTCCCGCGGCCGTGTAGCCCAATTCTTTTTTGAACATCATTTGATTGGCAATAAGATAAACTGGGGACTTACCGGTACCAACCAATAATAAAACTATGGACAAAATTTATATTTATAGATCATCAATGGATCAAATCCGATCCCTAATGGAAACAGTGGATGTGAGGTCCGCTGGCAAATTCGTATGGTTAATTGTTTTTTTGACTGGTATAACTTCTAAGCTACTATGATTATAGTGGTCAGGCTGCCCTTTCTGTCCACAACACTTAGAATCTTATTTCAAATGCCTCAACCGGTAAACTTTGGAGTCAATTCCGCCATATATGTTTGATAATACGGATCAACCAGGCGTAAATTGAGTATACTTGAACTTACACAGCATCTGACTTATCTTAGAAACAATTACTTCAGAGATAGGTAGAATAGCCTCTAAGTAAAATAGCTATAATCATTGACTAGATGATTTAAAAAATGCAGCCCTCTACAAGACAGTTGCGCTCAACCCTTCAACGTGATTAACTTTGGCCGCTTTTCCGTAGAAGACAAAGTCTGTCTCATCAATTACATCCATAGAATTCAAACTGATGTGAACGATTATGAAAGTACTACAAGTTTTCCAGTAAATGTTATGTACCTGAAAGAGCACCGATGTAGAATCGTAGACATGTGCATTCTCGCTAATCATAAATTCATATTCTGTATTATTTATGATCAAAAATCTTTAAGAAACGTGTCGATTATTTCTTGCAAATGAAAGATACATAAATATAAAATTGATAAACAGACATTCTTCAAGAGTATTCCAAATTTCCCACTCATCCATTTTGAAAATATTTACATCTCACAGTGAATAAAAACTACCATCTATTCACAGCTAAACGTGAAAAAAACATCCTTTCTAAAGAAATGCTTGAAGATATGTGAAAGAGAAGAGCCCTTATCCATTCCTACCCGGTTGACTATTATTTGCTTTTGAAAATTTAATTCTTTTTCAGACCAGCATGTGTAGTCGCAACTTACATTCTGTAATTCATTAAATCTCATTTGTAATAGCTAGAGGCCCCATACTTTAAAGATTCTTATTTAAAATTTTAGAAAATTATAGACAGTTTCTTATTGAAGTGATGTGGGATCTATATTGGACATTGGAAATACTATGCACCTGGTACTATAAGTGTCTTTATACCATCTATACTAGTTGGGAGAACCTTCTAGAGAATCTCCCTTTGGATAAATATCACTAACCTTAACCCTATTCATAGGTGGTTTGCCCGTATATATAAATCCCAAAACAAATAGGTAATTAGAATATAGTTGCAGGAAAACGTAGGAAAGTGCTTAACTAGTTTGAATTTTAACATGTAAAATATAGATAAAGCCGTTCAGAGAGAAATCTTATCTTTTTTTAGATAATACAAGTTATGCCCGATTAATCAATAGTTTTCTTATTTAACCATCAAAATAAAATATAATTTTCGCGCATAATATACACCAGAAAAACAACCACAATACTAATTTTTCAAAAACTAAAAGTGTGAATATTTTTTAACTAAGGATTATTCCCTCTGTAGCGACTACTATATGCTTCACAGTATTTTATCAGAGGCAAAATAAAAAAATATATTATTATCTTAGATTTGTAATAATATGACAGAGATTTGTATAATTAAAGCCAATAAGAAATTTAAATCGTATTTATTTCTTCTATAAGTTCCTAAAATTAACCTTAAATAAAGTTAGAGCTAAAGTTCCTAATATTTAACCTACTAGAAGTTTAGTATTTGCTATTATAAAGCTGATTTTGAAACTGACTTAAAGTATGCCAAATAACTGTTTCTGTGATTAACAGGGAAGCCCTTCGAATTTCTTTGAACCAAGCTCAGAAAAAAACATAAATCAACCCTAACAAGAGGTGATAATAATTTCTCAGGATGAATCATTACTTAGTGTCACCCATTCAGGAATATTTGACATTTAAGGGTATCCTTTTTCACAGCTTCTGAGATCTTGGAAATAGGATACATCGTTAGGAAGTATGTACAGAATACATAAATTCTCAAACAAACTTGTCAATAGACCTAAATTTACCCATTTTTTCGACTGGTGAGGTCTGTTTGGGCTCTAGACGAGTATTTCTTGAGGTATTACACGGATTGAAGTTTATGAAAACAACATTTTAGCCCAATGTCGACTTTTCTTAAGAAAAGCCTTAAAAATTTCCTAAAAAACCATTTTTAATATTAAAAACCATATTTTTTAGTTGTAGGGGGCTTTCCAGTACCAAAATTTAGATGATTTTAACAAGACTCAGGGATTTCGTTTTTTCAGATGTGCAGATTTTCAACATTTGATTTTTCTGAGTGAAGCTTAGCTCAGATACAGTTAACCAGAGTAGCAAAACCTTAAAACTGATTTATTAAGTCGGGTGTTATGAGTTCCTAGGATCACAGGAGAATCAGATCATCTATAGAGTTGTTCTTCGTGTTGCTAAGTTTGAATGTATGTTTTTTTAGAGATCTGTAAACTTAGTGAAAAGGACCCTTAAAACTAGCCTTTCCTAGGGTTTAAAGAACTCATCCTTATCAAATACCTTGAAAAAATATTTGTTTGGAAAGGTTTTTTTCATATGAAACACATTGTGGGTGATAATATTGTATTTGAGGAAGAATTCGTGACAAAAACTAACAAATACTTTATGCGTTATTTTAAGTAATCGTGTTTTTTTACACTTTATATGGTATTAGTCCTCTAAATTTTTATGTTAATAAGTACTAGATTTAGTTTGCAATATGTTTTGACTTTTTAGAAGAGTTGGAAAGGTATTGTTGGTTACATGGCCGTTATACTGCATTTTTAAAAGAAACGTTGATAAAGTTTTCAACACCCCGTAATAACAAAAACAATTATACACTATTGTTTATTACTAGGTATAACTTGAATATAAAACCTAACCTAACAGTTTATAGAGATGGCGTAACCTTTATAATCGTTGTTTTCTAGTCGGTAAAAAGTAATGGAGTTATATTTTGGTGGTATTTGGCGCTCTACATAAAATCAACTAATTCAAATCCCATATTATCTTATGTGATTAGAGATATGTTAAAAGAGCTTTCCTAAGCTACACTTGGCCTTTCACAGCCCAAAATAATCATCGAGCTATAGATTTTACAATTTTTTAAATTTTAATCAAGAATACAGGTTGAAGGCGAGAGAATAGAACAGAATCATTTTAGCCAGTGCTCAGATCTTTAAAATTTTAGAATTTGCTATTAAATACAATTTTGGAGATAAGTTTAATTGGTGACATTAGCGCTGTAAATGAAAGTGGAGTGAGATGCATTAAGAACAAAATTTTCACAGAAAATTCAGCTGTATTTGTAGAGTAGCAAAATGATTAGTTTCATTACAACTCAAATCATAAAAAGAAAACATAAAGTAGAATATATGAAAAAAAATCTTATCAAGTACAGTAGACTTTGATTTGGTGCAAAAAGGCAATGTATTCGCTAAGAAAAATTATTATTGCTGAACTAAACATAGGTATACATTATTTTCTTCCCATTATTGTATTTTAAGTCATTTACAACCAAAGTTTAACTTTATATGAAGCTCTGCTGTTTCCAAGGAGAGGTTGAGAAATTAGAGATCCTTTCCTATGAGTTTTTTTTTTGATGAAAGTGAGTTTAAGCCATGATAGAAGTATTTATATATGATGATGATAGCTCGAGATGCGCATGCCCCCGAGTTCAATTCAGAGAAAAAATCCCAAAGAAGAAACCAAAACTAATAAAAGAACTCATGAAAAAAGCCTCCAGAAAAGCCCACAGGCTCAAGAGTATGGAGTCGGCCCTAAAATGCGCAAAATGGCATACATGCCTTGAGACGCCTGGGAAGCGAGGAAAGACAAAGTTAGCGAGGAACGGGAAGAGAAACGAGAAGGTAATTCGAGAAGAGAGAGTCTCGGCGGTGGTCCCTGATCAACCAGGACTGGCTTTCAATACCCCTGGTAATCCCATATTGATTCCAATCTTATTTTCAATAAACTTGACGAAAACAGTTAGAAATAGATAAAGAAGAATGCTTTGGCTGGACAAATATACTCCCAAAAGCTTTGAGAAACTCGATTATCACAACCATTTAACTGGAAAACTTCGAAATTTAACAGAATCTAGGAATCCACCACATTTGCTTTTCTATGGACCGAGTGGTTCTGGAAAAATGACGCGCGTCAAAACCGTTTTGAGAGCACTTTACGGATCTGGAGCAACTCGATTAAAACAGGAGGCAAGAAGCTTAAAAACTCCTACGAATAAAACGATAGAATTCACAACCATATCAAGCTCCTACCATATTGAAATCAACCCAACGGATGTAGGAAACCAAGATACTTTTATGGTTCAACACGTTATTAAGGAAATTGCTCAATATTCTCCTTTGCACACTTTAGGGAAGAAAGTTGAAAAAGAACAAACTCAAGGAAAGATCAATTTTGGAGGGTTTGTTCCCACTTCAGGACCTGTGGAAACTCCACAAAAGAAATCTACATCAAAGGCAGGGTTTAAAGTTGTTGTTATTTCAGATGCGGGGAAACTTTCTCCAAATGCACAGCATGCGTTGAGAAGGACCATGGAGAAGTATGTTAAGGTGTGTAGACTGATCCTTATCTGTAACAGTGTGGAATATAATAGACTAATTCCTGCTCTAAGATCACGATGCTTAGGAATTCGTGTTCCTGCGCCAACTGAAGAAGACGTAATAAGAGTTCTTCAAAAAGTTTCTTCGAATGAAAATTTATGTTTATCAAACGAAGAAAAACTTTTTGTAGGGATCGCACGGGAATCAAAAAGAGATTTGAGAAGAGCTTTATTGATGCTGCAAACCTATTCGGCTATAGGAAAAGGAGACGGTAATGTTCCTCAACTTGATTGGGAGATTTACATTCAAGACATGGCAAAAAGAGTATGCCAAAGTCAAAGCCCGCAGAATTTGCTGAATCTGAGAAACGGAATCTATGAGCTATTGGCAAATTGTATACCTGGTAATGTTATTATAACGAGGTTGTGTGAAGAGATAGTGCAGAGAATACAATTTAGAGGATTTATAGGGTTGAAGCTCAAGACTGAGATAACGAAATCTGCTTCATTTTATGAAAAGCGCATGGGCCAAGGTACAAAGGATGTATTTCACATAGAAGCTTTTCTTGCAAGATTCATGCTTGTGTACAAGAAAGAGTTGATCAACCAGTTTGCTTAAGTGAGATGTCCTTTTCCTGTTCGGTGCATTAAACCCCTTATTCGCAATCTTTGAGAATGTTTCTTGTCTTTCTCAAGCAGAAAACTTGATAATGAACTTGTTTGCTGTATAATCTTGACTTCCTCTACTGAGAAAAACTTGTCTTCAGTGGAAATAGTTTTGACGACGTGATCTAAACAAAGATTGGCCAAGTGTTGGATAAACTCCTTTGGTATTTTCTCCGCCCATTGGTTATAGAGGAACCTCTCGATTTGCGCCTCCAAATTAGAAAGTATCAATAAGAAATTTGAACACCTTCTGTTCTGTTCCAATACGTTAATCATCCAATATTCAAAAGTTTTTAACACAGGTTCTTTTTGAATTTTTTTAACGAATAAATCGCTTCCCCAAAACACATTTAAAGAAACGGTTAAATATTCGGAAATAACTTGATGCCACCAAAACTATCCGTTAAACAAAATAAAGAAAATACTGCTGGAATATAAAGGGCTTCTCCATCTGTTAAAGTTGTCTCCCAAAGCTGCACTTGGTTGAAACGAGAAAATTTTGAAGTTTCTTGATCGAACAGTACTTGGCTTTGTACTGTCCTGCCAAAAGAACCAAGAGGATTCGGATAGAGTTCATGCAGATATTCCGGGGAACAAATCCTTACGTTCTTTCTTCCTTTGACTACAATTAGGAGCCCGTCATCCGGATCGAAGTGGCAAAATTCGTAGTGTCTTTGAGGGGCTATCCAAAGAAAAGGACCTATGAATAAGGAGTGTAACGAGTTGGACCTTTATGGACTTTTTTTATGAAAGTGGGAAGAGTTACTTCTGATACAAGTTCAGGAAGCGCTTTCTTTATATTGCAAGCTGCTAAGTAGAACTTTTTTGCTTTGTTGGTACTCACTTGATCAATGTCTTTATATGAAAATAATGTAGAAACTTACATTGGGACAATGGCATTTTGTGGATAGGAACTCTTGTTCCATCCTTGTATTCTTTCTTATGAACATCTGTGCGAACAATGACTTCATTATGACCAGATTTTTTCAGTAGTGTTTGCAAAGTCCACGACAAGTATTTCTTATTTGAAGTTGTAAACTTGAAGGGCAAGTTTTCTGCTAATTTTTTCTCTATTTCAAGTACTTTGTATTCGTCAATGAAGGGAATAGAGTTCATATTAGTTGGTAAAAGTGGTTTTGTTTCCATTTGTGGGTGAATGAAATTTATTTAGATTGTTTTTGGTGATTCGTGAAAATTTGTTGCTTTTTCATAGACTTGGTAATACCATATTGATTTTTATTAACATAGTACATAGAGTATTCCTTTTTTTAAAGACCAGCTTCTTTCAGACTACTTATTCCTATTGGGTCTTTCACCCTATGGGCCATATGACCCTGGATCTTCCGAAAAGAAAAAATAAGCAAAAAGTGAACGCAGAAGCATTACAAAAGGTGGAAGTAACCGAAAATATCATATAAGCGTGAAACAAGATCAATGAACCCTAAACCGATGATCCACACTCAAACCAATGTTTGAAGTTTTATAAAAGACTCTTTCTAGGGATTTTGATGAAGTGCAGCCTTTTTCTACCAAATTTAGTGGTGGAACCAAATAGAGTTGTAAAATCACCTTTAGGGTTTTGTACAGATTAATGTTTGTTGTGTCTATAAATAGTTTACCTAGAGTTAGAGTACCAAGCTACCCTATAGCAAAATATCCCTATATATAAGAAATTTGGACAAAGACTAAGGGTGTAGCAATCAATAGAATCATAGCCAGAGATAAATTTTCCAATCATCGAAAAATCAATAGAACACATACAAAGGTTTCAAGTGAAGAAGAAAAATAACTAAAAGGGAAACATTCCATAAAACATTAAGGAATGTAGAAGGGAAGAAAAGGTCATAAATACAAATAATAATATTCAATCCAGTATTAAATCAGCCAAATTAGTTTCCAGCTTACAGCCAAGGGGCAATTCCTATCTTACAACTATAAAAATTACATACAAGAAGCTTCTAAAGGGTCAAATAGATACATGAACACATACAAGAGAGTTGTAACTCTCAGCTCTGCTACTAACGACAGTATAAGAGAAGATATCAAATCTTAACTTCATTTGCATTGCCGAAAGTGTAGGCATTCTTAGTCAATCAGAGCTCGCTAGATCTATGTCAGTCGGTTAATAACTTATAATTGGGCGGTCTACTTGCTTTGCGTAAGATCCTCTTGCCCAGTAATTTTCATATATCTCAAGAACCTCAGTCTGAAGATCATCAAACTGTTCCTACTTTAAAGCTTCTACGCTACTTTTCCTTCTTCTCTGCCAGCCTGTTAATGTAGGGTTTCCGCTGCCATTAATATAGCTCAAATTCATGGAAAGGGGTGACTATTTCCTTTTAGACATATTTGGGTCTCTTTACTCAGAAGCTGTTTCTTATTTCTTATGAAACAAATGCATTGTTCAGATTTACTCTTTAACTTTACGACGTCCTATTGAACTCATCTCTTAAACCCCTCGCTTTGAACGTTTTCCTTGACATTGTGTATATGACACTTAATTTAGATGTAATGTGGCCTCTACATAGATTTTCTTGTTCTTCCTGAAATAACTTCCTTGGTCTTTTTAGCTTCCATATTATGTGTCTCCCGGCCAATTATTAAACTATATCCTGGTTTTAGCATTTATTGAGAAAACAATGTATAAGTAAGCCCTTTTGTATCTTTTGTAAAAACTGAGTTAAGGGTATTGATAAACTCGGCATTTGCAAGACTACGGTAGATAACGGGCATATTGGCTTATTAAGGCAATTCAATTGGCACTGTCAACCCTATGGGGTTTTATCTTTTTACTGTATCATTTAATTCTGAGTTTTGTACTGCTAATAATTGAAACCTTATTTAAATTCCTCAAAATATTTTAGAAAATTATTTAAGAAGTTTCTCCCTACCCCCTATCTACTGACCAATTGTTATGGCTACCAGTATCATTCTAAAACTATAGACTTTCTTCAACCTCTCTGGTAACTTACTTCCCTATATAAAATTTTCATGTTATACTAAGAGCTCTTCAAAGAATAACCCAATTTTCTGAGCTCTATAAAATTTATTAGTAGTAAGGTTAGATACTTCACAAGGGATCACTTCCAAATATCAGTTTGAATAATATTACTTTATCTATTTGGTTCAATCCTTGTCTCCTTGTTGTGTGAACAAGTGTTACACAATGTTTGGAAGCTTTATTTGACACTATTATCTTTTAGTACCTCCGATTACATATTATTAAGTTATATGATGGGTGCCCGTGCGAACTTTTTTAATTGGGTTTACTTAATTATCTCTTTAACAAATCTTTTTAGTCATTCTACTTCATTGTTGGAGTAAGGAAGGTATCGGGGCCCCAACTGGTGCTACTTATTTTTCATTTTCCTAGGACATGAAGTATTTATTAGCAACAAATTTGAATTCCTATTCCAGTGTTTGTCCAAAAGATACTATTATGATTTTATAAGAAGTATCTATAACATATAAATATGTTCTACGACTTCATTGCTTTTCCACTTCTGGCACTTGGAGTTAATATGACGTTTTCTCTATGTATTTTATATCTCTAACCATCTTAATAGGTCCATTTGAAGCAACCCTAACTTCTTTCAAAAGGTGCTTTAAATTTTTGTATATGAAGCTGTAGCTTCTTCCTGACTATGAAAAAATTCATCTTCTAAAGGTTCAGCGATGCTTACTTCAGGATATATGTCGATTTTGGTTCTAAGAATATTTCTTTATGTTGTATTCCCTCATTGTAGTAGTTCTGTTGGTTGTATTATTTCCAGTCCTATTAGAGCTTTTCACAAGCGAAGGTTACAGGTACATTTTCCTAGTTTAGTATATTCCCCACATATTCATTTCTATATTTTTTCCTGTGCCCCATTTCTTACAGTAGATATATCTTTTTCTTCTTTGTTGTGACCCCATTTGATTCCTATTTCTATTGTTTTTCAAGTAGATTAAAAGAATTAATTTTCAAGCCATAAGCTATGAAATAAAATAGATTGAAAATTCAATGATAAATATTATCTGAGGGATCTACTAAGTGTCAAGCATTTGGTGTTTTAATATTCTCACCGATAATTATGTATACTATGCCAAAATCATCTGTTCACAAAAAAATATTGTTTTGCTCAGATCTATAATCATCTGAAACCACTATCTAATAGATTATAATATTCCTCCATATACCGTTATGCTGGCATTGGGGTCCTTCCATTTTTCTTCAGTCATTCTATGACATCCATGACGAATATTGCTTCAAGTTCTTTCTACTTGTCTCAAGGTATGCAAAATGTTAATATCTTCTGGAAATAATTGTCATCAACATGGATATATATATAAATAGCAAGTATTACATGGTTTGTCAGCAGCTTCTATTTGAGAATCTCGATTTTAGCCAGTTGGTAAGCCGGATAGGGTATACACATATGTCCATATTTTGAACAAGGCGGCAATTCTAATTTCAAAATAAAAACTTTAAACTAGTTTCTTTGCAGGTAACTTCAGTGGATATGTCGTTACTTTCTGTTTTTCTTGTTATTTTTTTATTTGTTCATTTTACGATTTCACATTTTAGGTTTTATAGCGAATGGAGATAATTTTGTTATGACTGAAATGGTAACTTTCAAACAGTATTAGTTATTAAAATATATGTTTTTAAACTTACGGATCAAAGTAATAATAATACATAATAAAGAGTTGAATCCACAATTTCTTAGCTTTGTCGAATTTTATTGGATTGGTAAAAATGATGCAGCGGCTGTTCAATGTATAAGGCTTTGAAAGAATCATGCAATAATGGGTACATATAGATGCCCTGAGTACATGTTTAAGTAAAACATATAATGAAATCTTTATCTAAGTGTTGACCCATACAAAAAGAATATAAGATATCTTCTAATGCAAAAATTGAATGTTATTGTGTTTTATGAGAACCCAATTGAGGTCCCTACTTAGAAGCCCTCTCTAGATACAAGTATACAATCACGCTTGGACAACGGTAGATGTTATAAAGAACCCAGAAACAACTATTTCCCCAAGAAAACGTTAAAAAAATATCAGAAATTTCAAAAGGCATGATGTATTTTTTATTATTTAATCCGGTTGAGAAGCAATGTAGTAAACTTAGCCAAACTCGGAGTACCAATTAAAAAAATGGCCACGTCTATAAATGGACTTTCAGCAAAAACGTTGCCAATGACATAATTTCAAATGAAATCAAAAACCCAATGTATGCGAAACTTTCTACAATTTGAGTTTAACATTCATAACATTTTAAATTGTATTTTTTATTTGACAAGACACATAAAATGCAGCAGCGAGAAATACTACAATGAGTAATAGAAAGATCTCAATAAATCCACCGAGAAGAATCAAAGCAAGTTAAAATGGTAATTTAAAAGATGAGTGGCTTACCAAAATGTATTTCTATTTTAATTTAAAAACAGAGAATAACCTTAGCAGAGACTCAACTACTATGGTATTTCATATAAAAGTGGGGCCAAGATCATCTATTGGCACCATCATAGAATAAGGTTTTGCCCCTGGTATCAGCGGAAATGATAGCTCTCAAGCAACCAATACGTAAAGAATTTGACTTATCAACAAGAATATGGTTCTTACCTTGAAAATTGAACAGCCAAAATTAGAGGTATAAGAGCAAGACATAAATCGATTTTCAGAAGAAAGAAGTAGGTCTTAAATCCTTCATTTAGCTTGTAATCATTCTGGGTACGATTAAAATTGTTTATTTAAACTGCAAGGTATATTTACTTTCAGATGAATTTTGTATTATATTACAATCGCTTCAATAAAGTTAATTCCTTTGCAAAATAAGTTGCACAACAAAAGTCAACCAGATGTTTTACCGTATATTGCACTTGAATCAGTTAGTATTGTTGTCGTACTGAACCAGGCCTGAACATACTTGTATTCTTCTATCACCCCTTTATTGTATCTTTTCTTGTGGCAAAAATTTTGTCTTCAAGCGTTCTTATACATTCTTATCCAATTGTTGTGTTTGATTCCGATTTATGACTCGATATTAGAAACTAATAACACATTTGATTAACCAAATTGGTGTTGTAATATGTTCTTACTTACAAATTCATAAGCCAAGTACCTATGTCACACACTTGAAGGGGTCCGAGATCACTTCTGAACTTATTCGCATTCAGTACAAATAGCATTACACCAATATGGACTCCTCCTCCATTATTTTATATTTGTATTTCATAAATCTATTGGATTCTAACTATATCTCAATATATCCATAATAAGAGCTATCTAAATAAATAACCAGATAACACAGGTCTATATCAACATGTTACATTTGTCTAAAGTATCAGTTTTCTACAATAAAGGTCTCCTAAGTAATTTTTGGTATTCTATGTTGTTACTATTCAACATACTATTCGAATCGACTATTATTCGCTTGTTTTGCTACAAAATTTCTAATTGGAAACCATTGCACAGTTTTGAAACGTGTTATATGTTTGAGAGTATGTGTAAAAAGTCGTAACCTGTACATACAATTTACATGTGTGTTCCGAGGTAAAAAGTTGAATTCTGGACTTGAAATTATATTTCCATTGATAGAATCATAACCATGGAATGAACAACGCTTTGCAAATTTCTATTCTCATAAATAATTTTTTATCACAAAATCTAGTTAAATTAAAAATGTTACACTTTTCATTCATAGCATTAAATTTGAATGTATAAGTGTATGTTTGCGATAAGAATGACAAAAACAAAAAACTCTTTTTACTCGATTTTAATGAACTCCTAAATTTAAACAACAATTGAATAATACATTTATTACTATAAACGAACCAGGATCGTAACCTCTCAATTTTTGCAGCCAATTGAGATTTGAACCACTTTCAAAACAGCATCCGCAACAGTAAATTCAAGGACATGATATGATGTATAAATATCAAGGATATGTCTTGTCTATAGAAGTTGAAATGCTTCTAAATAAACTTATCCGTAAGAAATTACTATAAAAATCCTATTAGTACAGATGAATGGTATTTCTAAATAAAAACAAAGCCCAAATCTTACGCAATCAGACAAATATAGACCAATATCTTTCTAAGCAAAAGTTACTAGGTTTTTGTCAGTATTTTATCACAAAGTTTGAGCCAATAGTGTTGTTAACTGTTTTTCACTGTCAAGTTTAATTCATATTAAGTTGGAGAAATGTAAAAAAACTTGACTAACAAGAGCACACATTCTTACAAAATGAGCATCAAATTTTGCGACTGCCATTTAGCTCTGGAAAGATTTCTGAGTACTGTAACCATAAGTTCATTATCACAGAATTGAACGTGACGGAATTGCCAGGGGTGCTAAAAAGAGGTATTATTTACCTTTTCCCACTTGCGAATATTAGCATGTACGTTGACAAAAGGTAAGTAAGTTGTTATGAAATTGTCAAGATGGATTACATGTACACAATTTGAATTCACTATTGGCCTATTCCTTCCTACAATCTATCCTAAGCAGATCAATAAATATTAAATTTATTGAAATTTGTCACTGAAAGAGTTTTCTAATGTTTCTGATCTGTGTTGATGATGTCCTATCATACAATCCACTTCTTTATTTTTTCAAAAAAAATGTTCTTAGCTATGAGGTTTTATTACAATAAGTTATGAATAACATCAAAATTATATTATAAAAACAAGAAAATACAGTTTCCTGTAGACCAGAACTAGCAATGGATATGAGGTACTTATTTCAGGTGCACTAGCAAAGCAGTAGTACCATACTGAATAAGTATGTAGAACAACTACCAGGAATTTTGGTTTAAACATCAACCACAACAGAACAACATTTACTTTCGTCCCTTGTTCAATTAAGTTAACTCACAAGTTTGTTTAAGTGTGTGTTGGTAAAATTGTCTGTGTTTATCGTTACAAGGATTGAAAAGGGGGGTTACCAAAGCATAAGGCTTTCTACAATCATATCCTCCAGTGCTTAGACTCTGGAACAAACAATTATCAGTAACGAATAATATACCAGGACTTTGGAAGTCTAAAGAAAGAATCAATCTGATAATTACGAAGATCACAACCCATTACCACTCTAGTTAGACTCATTTATGGTGTTCTTTTTTTTTGCCTAATTCTGTGTTCATTGCTCTTTCAATGGTCAACTAGTTGAGGCACCATTTGGAAATTCCGGGTAATTACAAAACTACGTAAAGTGATTATAATTGTGGTTGGAACCATTAGCATGTGCAATTAAGATAAATAAATTTTGTGAAATACTCAGGACTTACAGCTTGCAAGTTGTGGTTCAAATGAAGGAGGTAACAACATGATTAAGAAATTTATTTTTCTATAATAGAAAGCACCTCTTTTTTATAACAAATTTGTTATATATTTATCTTTATGAATAGTTTTTGGTTAGTCAACTCTCAACCTGCTACATTGATTACTTGGATGTATTATTACCGGTATTGGTCGTTACAGTGGGTTTGAAGATCTAGATATCTGAGGGCATAAGGATACCTCCTTCGCGGTAAATGACGGTGCTGGCATTACATTATGGAAACTCTAGAGAAACTTAACCGGTTCACCACTGTTAGCTACTGTTAGTTAGTACATGCCTTAAACCAAATCATCATAAAGGAAGCAATGTTATGAAACTAGCTCAAGGATTGCCATCCTCTTTTACAGCTTTTCCTTATTGCCTCCTCTATTTTTCTTAGCTTAGGTAGCCCTTTTTCCTGAATATATTCTGTTAGCCTTATTTAGCTTTTGGGTAAAGTATCTTTTATTTAAATTCTTTCGCATAATCTACTCTTAAAAATAGTCAAAGTTAGTTTTTTAACACCACTTTAAATTTCTCAAGAATATTTCTTGTTTTTTTTTAATTTTCTGAGGCACGCTATTTAGGAACAAAGGCACCGAAAAAATCTATAAATTCTGTTTTTATAGTTGACATAACAGATTATTGCCTTTTGTAAGTAACTAGTTGAGCTAGCTAAATTGGTTTCTCCATAGTTCCTGCCCAAGTAACACTGAAGAGTGCCAGCAAATGATGTTTATCGAAAGATTTTTCTTGTTAGAGAAGAATGATAAGTACCGTTCTATACCTGTGCTTCGCCAAGTAAGTTTGAGCAAAAGCTTGATACCGAGGATGAAATGTTCCATTTCATCCGCCTAGGTATTCACATTGTTGGTACAAAATTTACTTCCTGGTGATAGCTCCATCTAAGCTTGGGTAGGCAGCGGAACACTCAGCCCAAACTTATTAAAATAAGAATTTCCGTTCAAAATAGCTTATCTCGTATTGATTTTATTCCATGTAGCTGCGAAAAACTCCTTGATTTATTCTTAGCATGGGTTCAATTCTCACGAAGGAAAGAATTTCAAGAATATCCATGGTGTAGCCTTACTGCTGCACACTATTTCACTCTGAATATTGTATTTTGATTTTTATGTTGCCATTAGGGATCTGATTGAATTTATTGATAGTTCATCAATGAAAAAGTTTCCTCTATTTTGCTTATTGATTGAACCTGATAATTCCCCAACCATTTTGATAGGTTCTTGATTATCAAGTGATTGTCAATACAAGACTGTCCTACAAGGCCATGGGCGAAACAGTCAAGATATTACTTTTCTACTTTTGTATCATACACAAAACCTCCAAAAATTAGCCACATGGCCTAACCACATCCTATTACCGGAGTATTCCCATGTCATGTGGCCAGTGTTTAAAGATTCTTATACCGTGCAAAAGATATGTAAGCAATTTCTGGCAATGTAGAACAGGATCGCTTAGCCCATCCTTGCTATTGATAATCAGAATTATTTGATACAAATTAATAACCCAAATCATTTATTGATATTCAGAATTAAAATAATTATCAAATAATTATTGATAATTCTTATCAAATCCGGTGGCTAGTTGCCACTAGAAAACGGTGAAATAGGCCCAGAGTAATAATGTTTATATTCTAAGCGCTTAAACATTATCTGTTCTGTTGTTAGTTTTTAGGATGAGCATCCAAACAAGAAAGAAATCAAGAAAGGTCTGTCGATCTTATTAGAGAGGTTCCAGTCATCTCTTCAGGTTGTTCTACGCCTAGGCATTCCAATAAACTAGGAGCCAAGTCACATAATGCACCATCATTAACTTCATAGCTTCCCAAACTACCTGAAAAATCTCTTATCATGCAAGGAACTTTGTTCAAAGTATGTGCCTAAACATAATAAATTAAGATTCATATACAGTGTGCGGTTCATCAATCTCGTAGTTCCACATTTGTTCACAGTTTCCGTGATCAGCAGTAACTATTATTGATCCATTTTGCTCTTCCACCACCTTTAACAATTTTCCAAGTCCTTCATCCACCGCTTCACAAGCCTTTATTGCTGCATTAATATCTCCAGTATGTCCAACCATATCTATACTTAATCTCAACATAAGAAAATACCTGGATTAGCGTAATTTATCACTACCAAATTATACTCACCAGTTCCAATTGCTTTCACTAACTTCTCTGAAACTTCAGGAGCCGACATTTCAGGTTGTAAATCATAAGTTGCAACTTTTGGAGAAGGAACGAGAATCCTATCTTCATTTTCAAATGGTGTTTCACGACCGCCATTGAAAAAAAAAGTTACATGTGGATATTTTTCTGTTTCTGCGATTCTAAGCTGCTTCAATCCCTTATTCGCAACAACTTCACCAAGAGGTAATCTAATATCTTTTTCAGCAAACAATGTCGTCATATATTTATCGTGGTCATCAGAATATTTTACCATACCTAATTTAGCAGAAAGTTTATTTCCAACTCCATCAAAACTTACTTCATCTAAATATAAACTTTAAAAATGAATTCACCATGCTGTATCTCCTCAGGAAAAAGCAAAGCTTTCAATATCTCTCTAGCTCTATCAGCTCGAAAATTCGCCATTATTAACCCATCACCTTGTTTTATACCTTCATAGCCTTTAACTACAGCAGGTATAATAAATTCATCTGTTTTATTATCTTCATAGCTCTTTTCTACAATATCCTTGGCAGATGCATAAACTTTGGCGTCAGAATTTTCACCATTTACTATAACATCATACGCTTGGTGTACTCTTTCCCATCTATTATCTCGATCCATAGCATAGTATCTTCCTGAAATACTTCCAAACTTTATCATTCCAGAATCTAACCCACCTTCAATACTTCGTAAGAACTCTGGAAGAGAATGATCGGACAAAGTATCTTTTGGTGGAACGTCTCTTCCATCAGTAAAACCATGCAACACAACTTTTACCTCGTTCTTTGCACACTCGTTTGCCAAAGCTGCTATATGATGCTGCATAGCATGAACCCCACCTGGACTTAGCAATCCCATTAAGTGGATTTTTCTATTAGCTTTTTTTACCTTTTCTAGAAAATTCTTGAGTTCAGGATTTTCGGCGAGTTTGTCTTGAGAGGAAGAATTTGGGTTCACAGCGGAATTAATTCGAAGAAGATCTTGTAGAATAACTCTACCAGCTCCAATATTCATGTGTCCAACTTCAGAGTTTCCAATTTGGCCTTTTGGAAGTCCTACGTGTTCTTCAGACGCATTTAGATAGTTAATCTGCTTCCGCTGTGAACAGAAAGAAAAAAGGGAATCATAGTTTGGTGTTTTAGCTTGAAGAACACTGTTATCCTCTTGAAATGGTCTAAATCCCCAACCATCAAGTATGCAAAGCACTGCAAGGCGCTTTGAAGGAGAATGGGCGCTTGCAACCGAAGAAAATTTAGATATTGCTTTTTTCAACATTTTGATTCTTAAGTTAGCATATATTTGAGGCCAAATGGCCCGAGTATGCTGTATTTTCGAGAAACCCAGAAAATTCGAGAAATCGATATTTCTTGAATGAATCGATATCGTATTTGTTCCCTGTATTAAAGCTAAACTGCATATGCAATTTTTGAGGCCTTTTCTTATTGTATGAGCTTGTTAGAACAACAATATACATTTGCAACAACAACAAAAGTATAATTAATAAATAAAACAATTGCTCTCTCATCTTAACTTATTTCCAGAACCTAAGACATAATGTTCAAAAGGTTTCATATTTCCCAAGGACCTATAAGATATAACTCGATTTTAAAGCAAGTTATGTTTGAGAGTCTAATAATACGAAAAATAGTTACAAGATTAATATTTTCCTGAATAAAAGTGATTTTTCTCAATGAGTACTTTTCCTTTTCTTTCCTGGTAAGGTTGTAAGACCACTCTCAGAATATAGTGCGAACACACTGTTATTTGTTGCCTTTTCTTTTTGGAAATTTATTTATTACAATAGTTGTTGTTTAAAAGTTCCTGAAATATATGTGTTTTTCAAGGGATGCCTTCTTTCTTTCCAGCTCTCTCTCAATTTTAATGCAGAATGCAGTTATCAGATATGAGTTAAATTTATCCAATACTTATCTAGCAGCCTCTTTTAAAAGTTTTGAAATTAGGGACTTTAAAGTGAGCTGCTATTCCACTCTATCCAAATCAACCTGTTTCTTGATGAAAATTCTGAGCCTTGTAAAATTGTATTCTTAATAAATATTGTCAGTTGCTAATAAACAAAGACACCTTTGTAAAAATATTTGGAACGGCTTTCCGCGTATGACACACCTTGTGATGTTAGAATCAACTCTAGTTGACGATTAAGATACAAAAATATTTTGACAGGCCTATTTTTTATGTGCTGAAAAACAACGAAGAAGTATGTTACAGTACTTCTGCAAACTGCGAAGTGTATTAGTTAAATTCAAGTCAAGACAAACATCAAGCAAATTATATCTTGACTTGTTTTCCTTACGGGATGTTAATGACTTCATCAAAACCTTTCTGCATAAATGCATTATACTGACTATATAATCGGAATCAAGTTCCTAAATCATCAGAAGACTGGAATCATATAGAAAATTTAATTTGGCACTGTCTAGTACAAATAATTATAAGGTTCAAACAATACAAATTAAAAAAAACCATGATGACTGATAATCTCGAACAAAATATTTGCAGCGTGTTGTCTTGAGATCTTCCTCAAATGATATATTGAGGTCCATTAGGTTTTTCACATTAAAAAAGATTCCAAACAATGTGTTTTGTCAAAGTATTTGATAAGGATGAGCACTTTAAACCCTAAGAAAGATTAATCTTAAGAATCGTTTTCGCTAAGTTTACAGATCTCTAAAAAAACATACATTCAAACTTAGCAACACGAAGAACAACTCTATAGATGATCTGAACCTTTTCAGACTTTTGAGATTGACAAATGTTGGTGCTTGAAGCTATTTGTTAATGGCCTTCTACTCTGATTAAATCTGACTGAGCTAAACTTTAATCAGAAAAGTTAAATGTCAAAAATCTGCACATTTGAAAATATGAAATCTCTTAATTTTGTCATAATGCTCGAAGTTTTTATGCGAGGGAACCCCGAAGAACTAGTAAACATGACCTATAACTTTTTATTCTGTTTTTAGGACACTTTTAATGCTTTTTTAAAGAAAAAATGATATTGGGCTAAAATGCTGTATTTTTTAACTTTAATCCGTGTAATACCTGAAGAAATACTCGCCCAAAGCCTGAAGAGACCTTACCAGTCGAAAGAACGGGGGAGTTTAGTTATAGAAACAAGGTTGTTTGAAAATTGAAGTATTCTGTATAGACTTCCTAACAATGTATCCTATTTCCAAGATCTCAGAAACTCCGAGAAAGGATACTCTTAAATTGCAAATATTTCTGAATGGGTGATAACAAATCAGTAAACATTCTGAAAACAAGTTACGAACTTGAGGTGTACGTTATTTGGCATTCATCCAAGCTTTGTTTCAGGAAACTTGAGGAACTTCCCTATTAACCACAGCAATAGTTACTTGGATTATTTTAACTTGGCTTCTAATTCAACTTTAGAATAGTCAAAACGGAACTTCATAATAGGCATATATGCGGAACTTAAGCTCTTAGCTCATTTGACATCAGTTTGCAATCACTCATGGAAGAAATATAATAACTTTGAAGTTTTACCAATTTTAATCATGGAAATGTTACTCCTTTTTTCCAAATTCCTATTTAAGAATTTTTTTTTCAATCCTAAATCCTGATAAGAGCTTCAGAAATGCAAACAGTCTGATACAGAACAGATCTTGATGAGTTGAAGAATTTCAAAAATTTCGGTCCACCAAGAGAATCACATTTTGGCCTCATACTGACGTATTCATAACTATTAACATGCTTTTATAGTGTTTAAGAGTTGAATGTCTTCAACTTTGATACCTAGAGCCTGCTTGACATCAATTTAAAGAGAAAAAAATGTTTCCAACATTACTAACTAAACCATATGAACTAGAGTTACGGTTTCTTTGATTATCTGATATATTGGTATCAAAATTTTGTAAGTAGCTTATTTAACCTTAATGTAACACTATCTCCTATTCAATGAAAAGATTGGTCGGTAATTCAGACCTGTGGCATTTTGTCCTCTTTCTGATGTAAGCTTTCAATGACTCTGTTTGCTTACGAAACCGGCTTCATCCAGACTTTCTTGTCGCAGAATCTTTGCACAAGAACTGTCCATTCGGTAGATCTCTGCACCGGAACATTAGCATATTAATTTTCAATTTGTGTTTCTTTTTATTCGTTCTTGGGAGATACCAGTATTTCAATGATTCCAGATTAGTGTTTACTAATTCTTAGTTTAATTTTTTTAACGAGATCTACTCAACACTTAAACTGAACCAATACTTTATAACATAATATCATCCACCAAGTAGCTTTTTATTGAAGCCTTGTGTTTATAAAAAATTTGAACGCGTATGTTTAGTGGAAAAGAAAAAATCATTTGGCTAGGATGAAGCTAGCCCTAACAATAACTCTCCTAAAGAACTTCCTGCAGTTTTATTCACTGGTCAACTTGAAGACAATTTGCGTCAAAATTGTTTCGACTGCCGTTCTTTTATTTTATTGCTTTGGTCTTGTTTAAAGGAACTTTCAAAGATCTATTCCTATGTATTCGCGGTTCTCATTTCGGAAAAAGAAGGTGGTACTCAATTTTTTGAAACCCCGATTATATCTTTTCGATATATTTTTGTTTAACTGAAGAATAAAAATATTTTATTCTATTTTCTGTAGAAAACAAATATAATATTGGTGGTTAATTTTGGTTTACTGGAAATGATGGAACTAAATGTCCCAGATTTTCCCACTTATTACTATTTACTACATGAAATACCGTTAAATATTAACACTACTATTTGTTAACGCAAGAATGATACCAATTTTTCACAGGAGGGCCATAATAGAACTTATAAAAAACTAAAAACACTCTAAAGAAATGATAGCAAGTCGGCGAAATCCTTTTAAGAGCAAAAGGTTCACTACACCAGAAGGCCGTGTACCCAGTCCTTATGAACCTTACCTAAGAGAAAACAAGAAAACCATTAAACCAGATTCTAACTATGAGAAAAATTTGTTTAAAAGAAAAAAAAATCAGCAGCCTCCATTTCCAGAAAGAAAAACTAGAGTTACTGTCAGAACAGTAAGCACAAAACGGCAGTCGACACAAAGAACAGATAGTCCTCCAATACCACCAAGAATTGTAACCCCACCAGTTCCACCTAGAACTTTTAATACAACTAAACTCATGAAAAGGGGTGAGGTTATATATGATGAGTGTTCAGTTTCTGTGTTCAGTCATCGAAGCTATGTTTTCAATTTATTTTGCTGTAAAATAAGAAGGAGAAGGAAATCTAGCAGACGAAGTATGTAACAAAGAATAGAAGACTAGTTTCCATGGACAATGTCAAGTGTCGAGCCAGCTACCTTCTAATGAGCTTCTAGAACTCTGAAACCATAAAATATAAGTAACACATTATTTTAACTCCACGATGCTTTCTTTGAAGTAAAAACTGCAGTATAATCCTTTATTTTTAGATAAAAATACAATTCATTAGATTTTATATGAGTCTAGATTAAGCTGCGGAGTGATGGATGCGACATTTTTTTGCCAGTAAATCCCACTGCTCCTCCAATAAGAGAGAAATTACAAACCTATGGGTCTTCCTTACATAATGAACTTGCTATCATGATAGAACAAGGCTTTGAGCTCTCGGGCCTTGATACGGTTTCGGTAAGAGAGAACCGATATTTTTTCAATTCTGCTAGGCTGCTCTGTAAGCCCGGTTTTTAAAACAGTAAGACTATTAACATTCGATTTTGAATGTTTTCTATTCAAAATTGGATTTTAGGTATAAACCGTGTATGCCTAATATGGTATCCAGCTGGTGAAGCCACTATAACACAGCAAATGCATAGTAAAGCATATATCCCGACCAAACCAACAGCCTCTATCTCTGCAATCCATCCTTCAAGAATAGATGTTCGTAAGCAATTCCTTAACAAGTAATAGTTTCAACTGTCAAAAGAGAATATGTTCTTATCTTCCTTTAGAGTCATGCTCTCGTAATTTTAAATATACAACAGAGTTCGAGCTTTTTCATTTTAATGATTTTCGGGAAGAAAATTTCTAGTCACATTTTCATTTTCCATGTTTGCTTTCATTTTACCAAAGTCCACGACTGGAGATTTTCTAAATTAAATCTGGTCCAGATCCAAAATATCAAAATATAACTACTCTTTATGTTAGTTTTTTCCAGTACAAAGCCTTGACTCGTAACAGAAGGTTCAGGGGTTTCACAATTCTAGAGCAATAAGTTCGGAGTACAAGAACATAGTTTTCGATATCTTGAGCTGTTAGTGGAAAAAATGCTTAAAAAAACCTGAGTTCAAAACAGCTATACAATTTATAAATAAAAAAAATGTCATTGTAATTATCAAAAGGATATTTGTTTGGTCTCCCTACGGTGTGCAGAACTCCTGAATAAGCTCAAGTTAACAAGCTTCCTCATCTGTTCTCAGTACAATACACAGCTGAATAATATTTTAACCAGAATTTAGAAGTATTTTTAATAAAGAAAGACTTTCCAAACAAGTGTTAACTTGTTTCTAGCGAAATTTCTTGTTTAAGTTCTCAAAAACTTTTGTTGCATTGTGGGACCGATTCTGTTCCCTTAAGTATTGAAAAACTTCATACTCAGCCTGTGAATCAGAGAATTCTATTTTGTTTTTCTTTGTCCCACTCTTCTCTGTTGTTTTCTTTTGTTTTGTTGCCTTCTTAGTTTTAACTTTTTCTTCTTTCCTTTCTTCAACGGTTTCTTTCATTTTATGACGTCAACAAAATAAAAACTAAATTTGATTGGTCAACTCTTGCAATTTAATTGGTCTAATCCTTAAAGAAACAAATGAGTGATTTATTTAGTATTTTTTTCCTCCGTCTTCTTTACTTTATTTAGATTCTTTCAAGATCTCTAATTTATTACTTGGACTGAATTTTGCATTTGTTGCGTTGGATTCTCAAGCAGGTATTTTTCTATCTGTATTTTAATATCAGGAACAAACCAAACAGGAAAAGGATATTTCTTTCAAACAGTTCCAACTTTTATTTTCACAATGGCTTCTCTTCTGAAATTTAAAGAGATTGAATCTTTGTTTGGAACACCAAAATTTGTACTTATTTATAGTTTTTTACATATAGTTCAAATATTATTTTGTTACTTCAATATTTTCACTTGGAGTTAGTTGTTTCTTTACACAAACTTCGATCAACTCCTTATTTTTGGTATCTCCTTTGACTCCTCTTCTCATTGCATTAATTCCTTTAAATCCAAAATCAAACCCTCTCTTTTCATCAACTTTTGGTTTTATTTCAATTTTCATTTCGTTACTGTTTACTCTTCCAAGAAATACCTTCAACCCCTGTTTAATTTCATTTATTTCTTCTTTTCTATGCCTAAAATATCTTGAATCAATTCCTTTTCCGAAATTTTTGTTGAATATGTTTAAACAATCAAAACCAGATGAAGAAATATCTAACGGCTACTTGGAAAGAATGCGGAATAGAGAAGAAAATCAAGGAAGAAGAGGAGGAGCAGTTGATTACAGTGCTGGTGTTGAACAGTTGGCAAATATGGGTTTTGATAGAGATAGAGCCCTTGCTATGTTGATGGCTACAAATGGAAACGTGCAAGCAGCAGCAGGAAGGTTAATTGACGACAACTAAAATGGTTCATCTGTTATTTTCTGTTGGAAGTTCAACTAGATAATACCCTGTTAAATGAAGCCCCGGAGAATTCTAACTATCAGCACCTGAGAGGCTACATAATATGTTCTTGTGTATTAGGTACGAAAATTCTGTAACGGATTGAGTTCTGCCCACTCATGAGCTTGGTGTAATATACGTAGATTTGAACTTTAAGCTAGTTTGTACTAGAGTTTATTGAATCTTCCAAAGTCTTAGAAAATAGACTGAATAACGAAAACAGCATTATTTAATTTTCAACAGGGGGTATTTTAGGAAAAAGTTCCGTGGATTCAGATACTTAGTAGTAGAAGTTATAAAGTGGTACTATAATAGCAAGAATTCTTTTTCTTACGAAGTTCAAGTATCTATCACTGTTGAAGAAGTCTCTGGGTATAATACATTTCAAACCCAGTATTAAGCCTGTCAATACTCCAAAAACTAGTCTCAGTTTTTCCATTGTATAAGGCCTTCATTCTCTTAATATGCTCGTCATTCGGTGTAATATAAATTCTACAGCCTATCCTTGGAATTTTTTGGGAAGAATGATAAAGAAAATCAACAAGTAGACTGGTTTGAGAATTTGTACAGTTCCAAGCAAATACATCTAAGAGTAGTTCCTTTGATACCAAACCTTTAGAACTGATATCTTTAAGTAGATGCAAAACAGAAGGAGGTCCTATATGTGATCGGCTTCCTAATTTTAATGAAAAATAGGTTAGCCTAAGAAAACAGGTTTGTTTTCTGAGTTCAAAAAGAAAAATAGGAAATTGATCAGAGTTAAATATATCGTTGCAACTGAGTTTTCGAAGATAGCTAAAACTCAATTTATCTTGAAAAAGAACATGTTTGCTAATGAAACAAAGGGCTTCATTTGGAAATTTCCATTGTCTTATCTTATTTTGATTCTCGAAAAAAGTAGTGAATATTTTAAACACTCTTGACGGACTTTGAACGCGAAAAGTATCACAAGACAAAGTGAAAGTTCTTAAATTCTTGAGAGATGAACAGTAATCTAAAGTTTTCAAAAGAGTTGAAGGAAAATAATGAAAAAATTTTGTTTCTATTACCAGAGTATTCAATTGATTCCCAACATCAGATAGCTTAAGAATTTCTATGATTTCAAGGAAACTATTTTGAGTTATATTATCTGATATTCGTATTTTCTTTACATTATTCAAGTTTTTGAGACTAGCTATCAAATGACGTATTGTTACTCCATAAACATGAAATTGAGGTAAGAATACAATCTTCGAAACTCGAGAGCAGAAAAACTGAACATCAGTCCAATACTTCAAGACTCCTGGTTCAATATACCTTGGAGAAGATCTTGTACCAAGATACAGTGATTCTTTTACTAGTTTGCATGCCAAATTTTCTATAAGCATCATATTGTTTGAGTTAGCTGAGTAAAAGGGTCGCATTGTAATTAAGAGAGTTCAAGAACGTAAAACAGAATAGTAAGAACAGGGAAACTACTGCTAAGAGTTTGGTTTCGTATTAACTTGGACTGATAAGATAAATCTTCAAATAATATATAATTTTTTCTGAAGGGAAAGAAGATATAACCTTTATAAATTGTAATTTTTAAATGTTGAATCTCAGTGCAAAATCAAAGTCTTCTCAGTTCTCACTTTTTGCAAGCACAGTAATGCAACATTTAAGTGGTAAATTTCCTATGTAATAAGCTAGCCTAGGATAGGAGTTAACAAAGGTATAATACTTATCTCTATTAAGGAGACTGTTTAGAGTTGCTTTCTATCTTTATTAAGTTATAATGAGTTGAATAAAACATGATGATTTTTATTGTACTGGGACAGATATCTGATCAGTTGTCCAGATAGACACAACTTCTTGATGGAGGGGTATAGTTTACTAGGTAGTTGGCGTTGCTCTCATTTCTTAATTGATTTCTTTATCATAGCTCATAACTACTGGGAATTATTATTTAAAAGCTCAATAATCTCTAATTTTTAATTAACCCGTAAAGAAATTCTCACTTTGTAATTCAGTTGTTCTGGGGTTAAGGTTACTACTAACAACAATATAATCTTCAACAAACTCTTAAGCAAAATTGATATACACTCTCTTGGTTAAATCTTAGCTTAAGAAAACTCCTATGTTGGCTACCCCGAAGGCAGCTAGATATATAGTAAGTATTTACAAAATGTAGTAGAATACTCTATGAAGCTTCATTTTTCTAAGCACAAGCGGCTTCCAGCGGTTTCGAGAGCTACGCAACATAAATCCATACTTAACTCCATGAATGCTATAATCATTTATATGAACTTGCAAAAAAGCTATTTATAAGATACATTAAATCTAGGTATTTACAATTACCAACATCCCTTACAAAGTTTCGAAACTATTTATAACAACCATGCTAATGTGATAGCAAGGGATGCCAGGTTTCATCAAGACTATCTACACCTAGCCTTCTCTTTTAGCTTATTTAAGGTTTCTTTAGAATATCTTATAACATAAGCTTAGCTAAGCAGATTTAAATCCCATATTTTAAAGCTTCATCCGATTCGAGAGTTTTAAAAGGATCGGACCCTGGGACTGACCCAGGCTCAGGTTCCCGAAGTTACAGTGAGAATCCTTCTTTCACTGATTCTTTTTGCTCTGCAATAGGAATTCCAATAGAAAAGGGGTTGCATAGGAAGAACAACAATACATGCACCATGATGAAGCAATTATTAAAAGTGTAACGTTATAGATCACATAAAATTGTTTCTAATGGGAATGTTACAATATACTTTTCTCAGATATTTCGCTCTGCATAGAATTAGACTTCTGAAGTGAAAATACGAAAGACCTCACTGTTTTCTTAAGGTGTCTCAGAGTTCCTATTAAGCAACCATTCTTAATTAAATAGCCAGCAACGAGGTAGACAGCAAAGCTGTTGAATCTTAAAGAGGTGTTTTGGTAGAAGATGTATAAATTTCCTCTAGAATTGCATTTCCGTACTAATTGAAATATTTAAATACTCACAGATCTTGAGTATAAGCGCTATAATAAATTATATCCTTCGCTGCATGAAAATATTTGTAACCTATTTCGAACAATAAAGTAATGCAACCAATAAGGGTAAGTTCTTGTCGCAGCTTCATGGACTCTCTCATCAAGCAGTCTTAATTTTATTTAGAGATAATATATCAGCATTATGGTAGGGTAATTCCTTTAGTACGCTCGCCAATGTGACTCAAAGTATCAATGGATTTGTTTTTTGTGTTTGATATCTTTTCAGTTGAGTCTTCCATTGGTTTTCATATATTCTGTATACACCTAATCTGTTCTGAATAGTACTACTCATGTAATAGAAATATTACCAGATATCTCTACCTCTTAGGCAAGCTTACCATCTACCCATTAAGAATCATATGCAACCTTGAATGTATTTTGCATTTAATATATGTGGACATATAGCAGTTAACATGCATTTCTCATACCTTTATGCTTTGAATTTCTTATCAATTGTTCGCTGTTGTCAGGTGGCTGTTTGTAATTTGAAGCAAATGATTTACTGGCATCTTGCTGATTATAAAATAAATACTTAAGAGGCTGCTGTCTTTATAACATGTCCAATTGGTTCGAGTGATTCGGATTTTCAACTCCTGGGATTAAATATTAAGTCAATACTCAAGAAATAGTTAAGTTTAAAGGTAAATCTGGTTAGATGATGGATAGACCATGAGTTTCCCCCTGAAGTTCGGTGTTGTTTATGTCATTGGGTTCTACTAGTTTTGTATGCAAGTTACAAAATATTTTGGCGTAATAATTGTTTTAGAACAATTTTTCGATCTGTTTAATTGTACTACCAATCTATACATAGTGTGTTCTTTTATCCTGATGGAAGAATCCAAATACTACGCTTTTATATGACCGTGATCAATAAGTGAATTTCTGTTTGATGAAACAACTTTCATCATTCTTGGCAGTGTGTCACATATTTAAAGACCCTAGTTCTATCCCCTCTAATTTTAGAGTATATGTTACTGGACCAATATGTGCTCAGAACGCCAAAAGATATTTTTGCATACCGGGTTAGTAATATGTTTCTCCTTCCAAGTTGGATGGTCAATTACCAAGATATTATCCATTGTTTGGCCCTGGTCACCTAGCTAGAACTTCTCTCCAAGAGATGGTCTGATGCCTTGTCTTGAGCACTTTAGTTAAACTGCCGTTATAGCTTAAATTCTCTATTCTAAGCACATTTAGTCTTTCTTAACGATATACGTAGTAGCCAAGCAGAGAGTATGTAATACTTTTTATTTGGTAAAATAAGGATCCCTCTGATGTTTGCATCATCAACTTTGTTACAACGATGATGTTGAACAGAGTATGTAAAACTAATATATGTGTCTAACTATTCACAGGTGCTAACATCATTCTTAGCTTTATCTGATGTCCAACCTCAATGACTACATTTTGTATTTTGTCAATTGAAATGCCAATTCATTCAAAAGCCTAACCCTTTTGAAACACACCTTACTAGGTTTAGTTAATTATAGTGTAAATCTTCTCAATGCTTCGAAAATTAATAAGGCCCTTATCCAAATAATACGTTAAATTGGTTCCTCCTAGTTTCATCATGATCTAAGAGGTCGCTTTGTCGCTTTATCGTAGTGCTGAAATTAACTGAATACGTTATAAATTCAATTTCTGAAAGAATACGGCTATGCTTCCTAGCATGGGATATGTACTATCTGTTATCTATGATCTCAGATTTTTATATTAAGAGACTGTTGCATGATTATTCCAGTACTTTTTTTTGAGCATTGTAGTGATTGATTCCTGGGTGTCGTAGGTTTTAATCAAACTCTACTCGAGTGGTATTTTGCATGAGAACAATTGACAGGAAAAGCCATGAAAGTATGATGCTGTTGCTATTTTTTTTTATTTTCTGTGCGCTGATACCCATACTAATATCATTCCAATTCTTGAACTAGTGCTCTTCATTGTTGTCTGGTATTGCATACTGCAATAAGTATGGAAATAAATGGTTACCATTAGTCACAATATAGGAATTCAACAAAAGGAAAAATCTGACAAGTATGTATTATTAAGCGCTACTTAAGCTTAAACTGAAAAGGATAAAAAAGAGCTTGAAGATGTGTCCTCGGACCCACCGGCTTATTAACTAGGGGTAGTAGCGGTTCAGACTTTATGATTAACTTTCAAAAAGTTTATAATACCTTTTATGATTGATAAATAGGTTATTAATAGAGAACTTAAGTCTTAACTGCGAGATTGCTAATTCTTGAAAGACCTAGACAGCTTTTATTCAACCTCCCGTTCTTTCACATATGCAACGTAAGTTCCTTTATACCCCTAAAATGTATTTAATTTTTAGCAATATTGACAAGAACATCGAACTCTCACTTCAGGTTACACTTACAGACGTTGCAAAATAGCTCTAGAAAAAATCTTTCTATTATTACAAGCAAGAAGCTTAAAAGCTTCAAATTCTTATAGTTTAATTCTAGCATTAATAACAGCTCTGGGGTGTGGTTCTGTCTAAGGGTTAGTTGAGTCAGGTTTCTATAGTATAAACCAATCAATAGTAATAAATATATTAGAACTATTCTTCTATGCCAGTGATCCTTAGGAACACGATTAGAATATTGCTTGTTCAACCGTACTTGTATTTGTCGTTATCTTTCTCTGCTTATGTATATATTCATGAAAGATATTTCACGGAACAACAGAATAACGGTAATATTCTCGGTATCCGATAAGCGTCTGGAACATCCGATAAGTTCCGAAAGGAAAGGAAGTTGATGAATTAAAGAGATAAATGGAATCTAGAACTTCTCCTTTACACAGTGGCCAACCCACGAAGTTTCAAAACACTAGCACCATCTCACCATCAGATTTTGTTTTTCAATCTGTCTTAGGCCAGGTAAAACTCTTCTTCACCTCTTTATTCTTGTTCTAGGGGGCATACGGAACAGTTGTGAAAGTAAATAAAAAAGATAAAGAGAAAGCACTAGCTATGAAAATAATTACAAAGGTAAATAATAATGGATGAAAATGAGTATAGGCTAAAATTTTGAAGCGGAATAATACAGAATATGTGAAGCAAGAACGAAACATCCTGTGTAAAGTGGAGCATCCATTCATCGTAAAACTTCATTACGCCTTCCAGACAACTTCTCGCTTATATTTTGTTATGGAATATCTTCAAGGTGGAGAACTTTTCGAACATCTCCGTATCGAAACTTTTTTCTCACAAGAAGTTGCTGCTTTTTATTCTGCAGAAATTCTCCTTGCTGTTGAACACTTGCACAAGAATAAAATTGTTCATCGAGTATATGTTTTCAATCTTTCAAAGAATAGGATTTGAAGCCTGAAAATGTGCTTCTCGATGAAGAAAATCACGTGCGATTAACCGATTTTGGACTTGCAAAACCTGATGTAGAACATGATGGGAGACTAAAAACTGTTTGTGGAAGCGATGTCTACATGGTATACTCCCTGTGTTCAATTAACTTAGGCGCCGGAAATTATAAAAAAAACTGGATATGGAAAAAGTGTAGATTGGTGGAGTTTCGGTGCGCTAACATTTGAAATGCTAACTGGAAACCTTCCTTTTGATGGAGACAATACAGATAAAATATTCAAACAGATTCTCTCCGTATTTTTTATTTTTCTTGCTTAACGGTTAGAAAAAACCGAGGTTCCCAAAATGGATGTCCGAAGAGGCCAAAGATTTATGCCTTGGCTTACTCAACAAAGATATAGGTAGAAGACTTGGATGTGTTCAATCAACTATGTTTAAAATTGGAGGTGTAAAGCAACTTAAGTCGCACCCTTTTTACAGAGATATAGATTTTAATCAAATTTTGCGTAAAGAAGCTAAAGTACCTTTTGAACCTAAAAAAGCAGGACTGGAAAATATAAATGATAAACAGAGAAAACATAGAGAAAGATTGCTATCTTTAGAAAGAAGAGTTGCGAATACGTGTTTAGATTCTGCACCAGCGAAGAAAAAAGCAGCCAAACTATTCCATGAAAACTTTCACGACTTCACCTTTGTTGAACCAAAACCAGTTCCAAAAATCCCAGGACAAAATAATACATTAAATCATCTGGTAGAAACAATAGAAGAAAAGAACGAGTGTGAACTTGAAGAGATAGTTGTTAGCCCTGATTTAGATTAGCTTAGTTTTATTTTATTACCCAAATTGCTCAAACTTTTCATTTAAATTTAAGACTATGCTTATGGCAAGAATTCATCTATGTCTAAACTACATCTATAGTACCTGTATACTTTTTATACATATCAGATCTTAGAAATCTATGAAATAAATCTCCTCCAAGCGTTCTTTTTACTGATCCCAATACTTCATCAAAAACATCTTTTCTAATTGTCCTGTTTCTAACATCCGTATCTAATCCAGGTGAAAATACAGAGGCTAATGCTAACATACCAGAATGTACTCTTAATTGATAGGTCGCTCCAACACTTAAGAAAGTTACATAAATTGTAACAGCATGTCGAGTCCTCTGTTCAATACTGGTTAAGTCAAAATTATTTTTCCATACTTCAACTTCTCTAATGAAGTAATAATACTCGATTTTCAACTCTTTTTGTAACCATGCCTTAAAATAAGTTCTTCCAGTATCTCCAGTAAGGATTTCGTCTAAAGAAGGTGCATTTCCAGCTACTCCATCCATACCCATCATTGACACTGCTTTATATGCTTGGTAAGGAATGGAAATTGTCCATCCAACAAGAAATCCGAGTTCAAGTAGATGACCCCAAAAAATTTCTCCATTGTCTGAGAGATCATTTGGATCTAGATAGCTTACAACAACCCAAGCAATTCCAAAAGGTAAGGAGCAGTAAAAGAGAGATTTCAGTTCTGAACTGATTCCTAAAGAGTCTTCTTCTTCTACTTTAAGACGATGGAAAGCAATAAAAATTGCAACAAAGTAAATCAAATACAAGAGTACAAAGATGATAGCGGAAAACCCGGAAAAATGGCATCCTAAACAAGAAACAGTTCTCCATGCTTGTTGAGATCCTAACATGCTACCTGCAGTCACTAAGAAATGCAGAAAACTTAGAAAAAGTAAAAATTTCGTTGAACTCACAAATTTCAACTTTGAAATTTCTTTGTCAAGTTCTGCTTCTTGTTTAATTACTCTTTCATCACGACTAATGTTCAAATCTGCCGGTGTTACATCTCGTAAAGAAAGTTGGGATTTGAATGACGCTTTTTTGCTAGCAATGTTGATAACTGCTGATTCCTTTCTGTTAATTGGGTTCTCCTCCATCTGTGTTGAGTTTACAAAGATCCTTCCAATTAAACTTTCTTCTGCTGGATTTCCAAGAATTTCTTGAATCTTTGTTAAGTTTCTTTTTGAAGTCTGTGCAAGAAAAGTTTTCTGGGCAATAAATTTATTTTCTTTTATTCGAATTGTCAGTAAAAAAGCCCGTAAAACAAAAGGCCACATTAAAAGGTTCATCAACAGCACTGGAACTACATTTAAAAGCAAACAGGGAAATTCTGCACGACCGATAAACTCACGAATAGAATATGTAAAAAGAAAGATGCTTCCAAACACTTGGATAGAAATAAGCCAAATTAGTCGACCTATAGTTTAGTAAATAGAAACAAAGTACCTTTTAAATATGTGGAGTATTTTCTAATGTACAAGTAAACAGAGAAAGTAACTAATAGGTAACAGATACTAACAGTAGAAAAAATAAGACCTAAGAAATAAGATAACAAAAAAGGGGATGTACTAAAATTTCTGTTTTGTTCAGTCGACTCTGCAAAGTACTCCTCCGGGAAGACGACTTCGCCGTCCTCTTTTGGGAGCAGGTCCTCGGGAATACACTCATCATAAAGCGTATCATTACTTATGTTTCTCAGTTCATACATAATTCTATTGTTTTTTTATTAACTCAAAGTTTTGTTCCAATTTTTGTATTTGTAATATTGCTATAGACCCAGTTTATTTTTTTATTCGTTTATTTTTCAGTTGGGAATACAGTTCGTGTTTTCTGGGACATTTTAACATGTAAGAACTGCAGCGAAAACAGGAAATTTAGGCCAAGACTGAAATTGTGAATGGGGCTTTACTGTACACCCTGTGTTACCTGGGCAAGTTCGTCTAACAGATGTACATGTTTATAACTTCTTAAACAATGCACCAAACTCTTAGTTATCATAAATCTAGTATATTATATAATAGGGAGAAACCCTGGGCTCCGGATTTAGACTTTAATCGAAATATATATATATATATACTATTTGTACTCGCCCGGTCTATCTCCGAAGAATGTCCCTTCTTAATAATTCAAAAGACAACTTCAGGATGAGTGTAAGAATTCAAACAGGAGATTTTAATTACATGATCTTGAAGAAAAGTCAATGTAATTGAGAAACTCTACAATAAAAGGAATAAAATAAAACCAAAGGAAGAGTTTTCAACAAAAATGCTTAGGAGCAGTTATGGTAGTTCTTAAGCTTGTGAGAGCACCTCTTTTGATTTAGTCCTAATATTACAAGAGTAACTTCTCTCTACTCGAAAATTACTAATGAGTCTTATTTAAATCCAATCGCGTGGGTTTTAGAGTTTCTCCATTCATCGTTAGTCGACATTGTCATAGGGTGAAATCAGTATATCAGCTCCAAAAGAGAGATAAGGAACACTCCTCAGCAACCTCGTCCATGTATCAAGCTTTTAGGTGCGGTTGTCAGTCATTTGCTTTAGTTTGATTATGATTTCACTTTTTTTGGTGAATTCTTTTCGTAGAAGGCAGCTACTGTATTCGTGAATTTATTTCTTTCTTGTTCATATGCAAAGCCCTGGCTATTTCTAGGTACGGCCAGTAAGAACGCGTTTACCTGGAAAATCTTGAGGTCTTCCCGTTGGATTCTACATGAATACGTTAAGGCACTTGAATTGACTGCTTCACCGGAACAAAGAATATAGTTACTAGCTAAAATAGCTTAGTCCCTGATTCATTATCCAAGTTCAGTAACCCCATCTGCTTACATTGTATCAAAATCATTTGAAACCCAACCATATATCCTCTTAACTTTTTTTAAGCTTGTTACACTATTCGGCATGTTACTTGAACATATTTTTCTTGGAGTAAAAATGATAACCCTACATGAACTCTAGAGTATTTACAGTGTAGCAGGCAATGTAACTAGAATAAAAAAAAAATTGTTGCGAAGAATCGATACTCATTAAAGGCTTGTCTTTAATTTAAAATTTAATGTTGATGATGTCGTTCCCTTGCTAATAATCATGTAAAAAATATAACGGGTGTCTTTCTCAATTTTGAAATTCTCCACCGTGATTATTTCAGTGTTAACCAGTTCCAGATCAGTTTCTAAAAACAATATAATTTTGTTTGGAAAAATAAAGATTCCACAACAGCAGATTAACCCTCATATTCTCAGAATAGGGAGCTATATCTTCTCAGTATGTTTACGCTTTTCAAAAGATGTTTTTTGAAGAAGAGAGCGCTAGGGTTTTTCGGCTGATGCCAATGGCTATATTTAAAGTTACCTTTTAACTAGCTTAGGTGTAGTCTACAGCTTCCTAGCCTTGTCAGAAGTACCCAATGCCTTCTAGTCTCAGTACCTATTCTATTCATTCTTAACCTTAAATACTATTAAAAACAATAAAAACAGATCAAGACAAAACCATTTCTCTAAGGAGGAACCACGCGTTATAACTATTTGGATATTATGATCAAGTGCGCTTCATTTCTCAACAGCAAAGCTTCTTCAATGGATAGCATTTTCATATATCTGGCCGCGGCTAAACTTCATCTCTCAAACTATAAGCGCAACCAGAGTCGAAAAAAGTTAAAGGGCATTAAACTCATACTATGGATATTATTGGAACGTTTCACGTTGAACAGTAATTATTTTCCAATCCCATCTCAAGTAATCTGCATATAATACAAAAGTTAACTAGCATCTCGGCTATGATCAAATTAAAATAATACTTGCTCTTATGCCAGTATCATCCATGGAAATTTAAGCCTGTGGTATTTGTTTATGAGAGTCTCTACTTTGAAGCAGGAAGAAGAGACCGGTCCCTCTGAAAGCCCAAGTAATCAAGCTCTATTTCGGGTTGATGAACTTCTATCATGCAAATGAAAATGCTGCACTCCATGGTTCCCAAGTAGTAAATATTCTAAAGAATAACAAAATCATGAAAATCTTTTTATTTCTTCACAGTTAGTATATATAATAACACTTTTCTCGATTTTTTTAAGAGGTCTCTGAAATACATCAAAACGAAGCGATACCGATCTGTGGGTTTGACCAAATTATGGTGCGATTTATCGTGGTACAACAATCAGTACTCTTGAAACTGTAACGAATTATTCTACTGCACTTAGTAAAATTTATTTGTTGAATAAAATAAATAAAAGAAAACTATGAAATTTTAAAAGGGTTCTCAGGAAGTATCAAAGCAAGCAACATGGACATAAGAAGCAACCACGTTGTTGTTCAAGATAGTCATAAAGCCATGTGATATATCCCAGGCACCATTAGGGAAACCTTTCTGGAGTACTAACCTTGTTGGAAGTGCTTAGTTAGATATATACATGTATAGTTACAGACATAACTGAATAATTAAACTCTGAAAGCTAAAGTCTTATTCTTTCAAAACAGTTACACCTCTTACATGCCTATACATCCTAAATAGAGTATTTTCGGTATTATGATTTAGTCTAACTATCCACCTCATAACGTTTGCTAGCCTCGAACAGATACCACTCTAGGAATGTAAGCAACAACTAAATCCCTTAGTGTCTCTGGAGAATAGATGCACCTCTTGGTTATGCAAAATTAATAAATACGCTCTCCTGTATATCTCTTAGAGTGTATACGAAGATGCTGACTTGAACACCTTAGGAACTTAGGCCAACTCATTTAGCTTGTAAGAGTTATTTTACACCTATCAGTGATGCGTGCAGCGGATCATACGTATCTGTGCAAATGGTTAGTTGAAGTTGCGACCTTCGATGCTATAGTAATAGTTGAGTCCTCCTTGGATAAAAAATTTGAATAGAGAATAGACAAATTCATTGACATAAATATAACTGCTCCCACACGACACAGTAAAGGGTTTTGCGTCGGTTTTGTTCTCCATACAAGCCTGATGGGCTTCCATCACACGAGTAGACCACACAAAAAACATTAAGGTTGACCTCTTTCAACAGATCAAATTTACGGTCAAAAGATGCCTTTGTCCAATAAAAATATTCTCCTCAGCAACTTGAAACTCTCTGGAAAAAACTTACTGAATCTTCGGTAAACGTAGTGAAATCCATTTCATCCAAGCAACTGTTTTGTTATAAGTAATTAATTTTTTTTGCATTACCGAATAAGAAGTGTTTTATGGACGACCTGAGATGCTTTACATATTACATTCCGACATATGTCTACTCCAATTAATTGAAATTTGACAAGGCATCCTCGAATGTGAAGTAATTTATTTGATTAGCAAGATTTGGCAGCAAAACTTAATGAATTTAAGTACAAGAATCATTTGTACATACTTGTGGATTTTTCCTTGTTGAATGGTTCAGCATGCTTATATATATATTCTTGCCCTCAATAGCATTCTAGACAAGAGTATGCTACGCCAACAATAGACTCTAAGATGATACAAAGAGTATTTGAACTGAGAATGAATACATTTGGAGTACTTTTGCTTCTAGTTCCTTGAAATGAAGGTTTAATATTCCGACTTAGCGTGGCTTAGGGCTGAAGACTATCATTTTAGTGGATAAGCAACTAGCTATAGATTTGCTCTTGAAAAACAATAAGATAGGAAGTAACTGGTAGCTACAACCAGATTCCAAGCTAAAGAAGAAACAATTTCTTTCATAAGAAACTGAAACAACTCGTGTCCACAATTAAGACAATTCTGTAGATGTCGCCCAAAAATAGCTGAAAGAACAAGAATGATAGATTCAACAATGAAGTATATCGGTACAAATTAAGGGAGCTCAAATTTGTTGAAGGAGAATTTATATGTAATTAGTAAAACAAACGTAGTTTATTCTTCAGCATAAATATTTTATAGTTAGCTCAAATATTAGGCATACTTTTAAACTTGAGAGTATAACAGAATGATGTCACCTTTGCAACTTGGAGCTCAAGAGAAAGCCAATGTTTAATTAAAATAACTTCAGTACTTTGTATCCAGAGGAAAGGGTGCTGTGAGTAGAGCAAATCGAGTGTTATTTACCAGCACTGTTAAATATGTATGAAAGAAAACAACTATATAAGTTTTAGTATTGAGCAACTTTCAAGCCTTTTTTAGTTTGGATCCAAGTCAAAAACAATTTTCGTAAAAAGATTCACCGAGTAGGTTAGATTAGGACTTGGTAACAAACATCAATAAGAGAGAAGGGCAAAAGTTGAGACTGCAATTATCCACATTATCTTTGTTGAAAAATCCCCTAAACCCACTGTAGACAGAATACTTTATAAATAGAAACTTATTTACCTCAAAGATTTTCTTGCTGTTATCTTTTTGTACTTCACACAAGACTTAAACCAGAAGCATGTAGATACAGAGTAACCTGCTTTTATTTTTTCTAGTTTACTTTACTTCCCTGCTCATTGCATCCAGAATAGAGATCCTCATTCCTTCACTAATGTACATACCATATCCAGATTGAGCTGCAACAAAATATTTGTTTTCATGAGTTGAAACAATAGCCCTAATTTCAACAATATCTTTAAATTGAAGAAATATTTCTGATTCAGGTGCTTCTTCAACAGTATATACACGATGCATACCAAAAAAATAAACACTTATAATCATTACAGGATGATAATAGAAATCAGGTGTACTGAAGGCTTCAACTTTTCTTCTGAAAATATAAACTCCATTTCTGCTTACTAATATACCCCGTGCAAGACATATATAAAGTTCCATTGCCTCCCCTGGATTAAACAAGAAGAATAAGCTCAAAAAACAGAAGAAAGGTAAGCAAAAAACGAAGCACAGAACAATGTAAAAAGACAACATTAATACTTCTCTATAATATCGCTTTAGCAGTTGGATCCAATTTGGACTTTGTCGAATATCGATTGACTTAATAAACCTCCAAGTTCTCTCCATCCTGCGAAAAACAACTTGGTTCCAGAAATACTGTTCCATTTTCTTTTGGCCACCCACTTCTAGTGTATAGATATCATTAAAACTTGGCTGCATATTATTATTAAAAGCATATTCGTACCACCTTCCCAATAGTTCGTTTCTTAGCTCTTCCTTTGAGGGATAGTTAAAGAACAAAGAAAATATCATTTATTTCGTTAGCATTCAGGAATAATCTTTGAGTCACGAAAATATATTTTGGGCAATTTGATGTTGAAAAGAAATAACTTTTTTCATTGGTCAATAATCAAGGGAAGCAGCCAATGAAACGACGGGGAACCTAGAACACTAAGTTATTAAACACGTGAGTTCTAGTCTTTTTCAATTTTGCTTCTTGAGAACAAAATTGCAACTCAATGCGAAATTAAAACTATTCATGATTCATTCTCCTTAAATAAACATCCTTAAATTAAGAAAAAACAAATTAAACCTTAGAAGCAAAAGGCTATTGACAGGTCACCAACACGAGCAATTCACAGATTTTTGAGTTCGATATTCTTCTTCACTCTATTTATTCTGATATTACTGATTAAGAAAAACTAGAAAAAACATAAATCTTGTTCTATCTTTGCAAGGAAAATAGCATATGCCTCACTGTAAACTTCTGTTGTACTCTCTTTGTGCCTCCAACACAGAAGTTCTCAAGTCGGCAGTAACAAAAACTGTCGCTCCAGCCCGTGTATTGAAATAATACTCATCCTCTTGTTTTCCTTTAATACGACCAGATGCAGAAACATCTCCAAAAGATACAAAGAGTTCTGATTCAGCCACTTCTTCTATCACATGGAGATGATCAAGCCCCAAAACCAGTTCAAGTATCCAAATAAGAGGACTGTATTCAAAATCGGGTGTATTATATGCTTGAATCTTTCTATTAAAAATAAAAATGCCATGAGAAGAGACTACAACCCCGCGAGAGAGTCTTCGTTGAAGAGCTGTGGCTTCCTTTGGATGCGAGTACACAAAGAGCCGGAAAAAGAAATACACTGGAATGCATAGCAGCATACACACAAAAAAGTAAGACAGCCATGAAGCTATTTCATTAACTCTTGGTGTAATGTATGTTCTCAATCTTTGAAACGCTTGAAGATCTTTTGATTTTATCATCTTTGAAAACGATTTTATCCACTGCAAAACGACTTCGTTCCAGAAGTATTCCTCCATTTTCTCCTTACCTCCTACTTCAAGGGTAAATATATCTTCCAAACCTCTTCCTAGGCCATGATTTGAAGCATAAGTTTCCCATTTGTCAAGTAATTCCTCTCTCAGTTTTTCTTTAGGCGGGTACTTAAAGAACAAAGATAGTAGCATTTTATCCGTTAAAGAACACGGGACAATCTGGCTGAATATTTTGGGCAATTGGATGATTCTTAGAAAAGAATTCCAGTTGATAACTAGAAAGAATAAAAAGTCATGAGAAACAGGATTAAGAAGGGAGTTCAAAGAATGTAATATCACATGTTAAGATTATTTTGAATAAAATTTTGTTTGGCTTCTTGGACAACTGAAATAAAGTCGCTGGCCATCCACATCTCTTTGGAGACATCTGTACAAAGAATCATGTTGAAGTTCTCTCTGAAATTCTTCTTCATCTCTAAAACTCTGACCCTTTCAAGGCTACAATAAATTAATTTTTCTGTTGTGGCTTCTATCACAGGACTAAATGTGCATCCTGTGAAAAAACTAATCAAGAAGAGGACCGGACTGTACTTTTGGTCTGGAAGGATTAACTCATCAAAGCCTCTATGATAAATAAAAACTCCTTTCGAAGTTGCGATGCATCCACGAAGCATTGCTGCATTAAATTTTTTCTTTGTAAATCCCAAAACTCCTTTTTGATAGAAAACAAGAAAACTCAGCGGAGCCCACAAGAAAAGAGAAATGAGAGATCCAAGAATAAAAAAGGCAAAAATGAAACAATGAATAAGTAAACTCATGAAAAAGTCGTGAAAGTTTCGATCTCTAAGCAGTTGGAGGATTTCTCTTTGCAGTTTTTGAAATTCAGCTCTAGGAGAAGAGAACCAAAGGAACTCCTTAAGCCTGTCCTTTCCCCCTACGTCTACTGCAAGGATATCTAACAAATTAGAGTCCAGGTTATTTTGCTCTGCGTATTGTGTCCATTTTTCAATAAGTTCCTCTCTTAAATCTTGTTTTGTCGGGCACTTCAGAAAGAAGAAAAACATGTTCCATTTTGAACAACGGGACTTTTGAAGAATATTATTTTGGGCATTCTTATCAAGAAATACTTGTGAAGCTAAAAATATACATAAAAAGTATCCAAACTATTGCAGAAGTAAGCCAACAGGCTGAGCCAAAAGTAATAAATGTTTCTATTTAAACATAATTTATACAGTTGTAGCAAAGAAACACTGAGCTAATGTTCATGTAGTTGCGAAAATGGTGAACTTAAACATGTTATAGTTTCCTGATGGAGCAAGAATTATTAGCAATGATGTTGTCTAGAAGAGGTTTCTTATTATGGTGCTTTATTTTACTCGGTAATGGTTGGAGTCTTATGTCAGAAAAACAAGGAAAAAGAAAACATCTATTAAGCTTTTATTATTCTACAATACTAAATTTGGAATCTATTATCTACCTTAAATGTATCTCTATGAGTCCGCAATCCTGTAAACTCTTTTTTTGCATTAAGCAGTCGATTATTCACATTAAATGTACTTGGACCATTTATAACGTGATCTGAATATTTGGCAAGAATTTTGAGTAAATCATACCTTTTTCTAGTCAAACACAACAAATGATTTTTCATCGTTATATCTTTATTTTCTTCTAAATCATTAAAAACAGAACTCGTCGATAAATTTGGTAAGTGATAAACACCTTTCAGATAATCAATGATTTTTTCAATACCTCCACAAATATTTCTAACCTGAGTTAATACTAAATTAAACCAATGTAAAACTTTATTTCGTGACTTAAATTTCAGGCAATATGTTGATAACTTACCTTGAGAATGAACTCCTTGTTTTGGATCAAAACCGTATCCAGTAAGCATTAAATTATTACTACGGTCTACTTTAACTTCAATTAAGTTCGCCAAATAGATTTGATCTTTTATGTCCACTATATAAGCTTCTATATTAGTTTCATCATACTTTGATTCTATAGAATAAAAACTTAATAATCCACTAGACACTTCTACACATCGAATTTTATATTTATTCGGAGAAATTCCTGGTGTTTTTCTTTGGTTTTCACTTGTTTTATATAAATGTACAAGAGATGAATCTGTTACTAATTCTCCATCAGAAAATAAACTTATTACTTTGGGACTATCAACAAAAAAGTGACATCCGCAAAAACTTTCTCTTTCTTCACTTTTCTTACTGAAATATTTACCAACTGCTGAAATAAGACTTCGTTTTCCTTGTGGAGCTCTAGCTCCTGCTTTATGTACGTATCTTTTAGAACCTTCACCAGATCGGGATATAACCGAAGAGTTTGCGTACCCTACAGACTGTGGACTTGGATCACCTCCACCTCGAACAGAAGTTGAGAGAGATGAAAATGTAGAACCATTACGGTTATTTGGTCGATAACCACTACTTACCTGGAACTTCACCTGTCGCATAGTTTCTTTAATATTCGTTAATCTTGATGAACCTTTCCGAGGAGGTTTTAAGAAGTTTTCAACACTACTTCCTTTCTGACTCATTTTTTTTGTTCTGGCTAATCTTGTCACGTTCTGGTTGTACTATTGCTGTGCTGGTATTTCCGGCTAAAAAATCGGTAGCACGCACTACTGACTCACACAACTTTTGATTCATATTATAGGGTCAATATACCATTAAATTTCCTCACGAATCAAGTTTTTTCTGATTCCTGACTCTTTTAACCAAAACGCGGGTTTCGGGTCCTATTCAGCTGACTGTGCTAGGTTTATCTGAATTATGATTAATGCACCATTGTTTTTTTGGTTTTATAATACATATATAATGTATTATAGGCACTTGACAGGTAATTACCGAAAAAGATAAGAAGTCTATTGTGAAAGATAGAAACTTAGGTTCTTCACAAAAGTAATGAGAATACACAATCGTCTATGTTGAGAGTTAATACTAGGTTGGTGCTTTCACTGTGAACCTTAACAAACTCAAAGTTATGAAAGTTTTAGAACAAAAAGTTTAGACAGAGTAATAGGAAAAAAGAGAAATCAAAACAAGAAGTATAATAGTAGCTGTTAAGAAAAAGCTAGTTGGGTGAAATGTTGAATAAGGTTTTCCTTAATGTTTGAAATACATTTTTGGGCTGCTTTTCATGCCTGGTTGCAGTTCAAAGAAGATATCTATAGATCTCTAGCACTCCTAGAAACTATTACAGTTTTAAGTTTTGCATTGTGCTCTTAACCTGCAGCAAAAAAACTAATATAATCATTTCTTACTCCGAAGATTACTTACAAGGTAACCGACATGCGTACCCAAGTGTTGCTGAAGACTAAATACCTGAAATAACCTTTAACTAAATGAAGCTTTGTACATGACATCTGATGAAAGCTCTTTCCAGCTAAATCTTTTCATTTAAGCTTAATGCAGTCATAAATGCAGAGTGGAATGATCAGCGAAACTTTTCTCTTTTGAATTAACCGTCAAAGCTGCATTCAAAGTTCCTTTTGAAACTACTGCATACATAGAATGGAATGAGACAGGTTTAACTTTTATCTTAACTGGAGTACTTTGAGTTGAGTTTGTGTCCAAGATGTTGCACAACAGATAACATGTCTAGCGATTCTGTTTGATATTTTGAACCCAGCCTCTGCCAGAAAGTCTTGTTTATTTCGGCTTGTTTCACCCTTTGAAACATGTGCACTCTTGTTAAGAACAGCTTTAACAATGAGTGGGTTGCAAAATGACCATAGGGTTTTATCAGTGGAAAATATGATAAGTTGTAAATTCATTATTCCATTTCTTTATTTCTTAGGGTTCTTTTGACTGAGCAATGTATATGAAATCGATCACAAATATATGTATTGTTTTTGTTCCAATACCTTTAGGTAAAAGTAAAAAAATAAATCATCCTAAAGTAGATCCTAGCTATATTAATCTTTTCTACAATAGTCAGTATAGCTGTGCTTGATTGCTGTATGTAAAGGAGATCCAAATAACCAACCATTCACCACATGAAAGAAATCGCTGACAGGATAAAAACCTAGATAATGTCAACGCTGCAGCTGTTCTCACTAATAAATATATTTTAAAAGACAGCGGTATTATTCACAAAAGGGTATTAAAGCATTTCATAAACCTCTCATACACATAAGGGCTGATTAATTGACCCTCTTAGAAGTTAAAAACAGTGCATAGGCCTCTGATGCAGCTCTTATCCTTGCAATTCATATACATAGTCTATTGGCATTGCAGTATGCAACTGATGAAAATATCATTAAAAAAAGTGCAACATTAATTATAACAAAATATAAAACTTAGAGAAAAATTATACCATTCCGAAGCTCGAAGTTTCAAGAAAGTATTTAGTAATTGGTACTCAAATATTCTGATCTGCCATGGCAACAAACACGTTACTTTGCATATTCTATATCATTTACTTCTTCCTCATATGCGTTAAATATTTGAGAAAGCTTCCAACATCATGGTGAAATACTTAAGTAAAGCAAGAAAAAACGTTAATATTTTAATGTTGAAACATACAATAATACTTGTATAGATGGTCTACTCTATCTGAATAAGCTATCAATGAAAGCAACAGCTCTTGTCTATTATAGCATTCATCTATCATTTTGTGAAAGAAAAAACCTTTATGTCTTTAAGAGAGAACTGGTTAAGCTTCAAAACCTCAAAACTTTTTCACATAGTTTCCTCCATGTTAACTAACACCTATATGAGCTCTTTGTCTCTTTTATAAACATTTGCTCTTCTTTAAAAAATACGATGAAATACTGCAGAAAGAGCAAATAAACGGCACCAATACGTACAGAAGAACCGAAGATTACTCAATTCAGAAGCTTCAGCCATTAAATAAATATATTTAGAAGTAGGGTCGCTTAATTTTAACCCTATTGTGGCAAAGTAAACCAAAAACTGTTGGAGTTTTCATTCGTTTAATTCCTGCTGAGAGATTCTCCAAGTATCAGAGCATGTCCAACACAAACTTAGTTGAAGAATCTAACCAATGTTCTAAAAAATGGATAGCATCATAAAACTAAAATGCACCGATAAGCAAAAAACAACTTTCTGGTGAGAGTTAAAAAATTATCTAAAATGGCATCAAAAATTTTATTCGAAATTAAAATGAAGCATAGAAAATAGCTCAAACATGCATTGAGATATCTGACCTCATCCTAGACACCATGCTAAAGAAAAACAAATTTATTTCAAATGTGCTTCTGAAAATATAATTAATTAAAGTGAGATCTAAACTGATACGTAAATATGTCATCGATATGTCCGAACTAGGTGAATTAACCATTTACGAGAACAAATCAAAAACTGATGAGAACAGCAGGTAAAAAATCAACAATGTTTGAAACCTTGAATTATTTAACATACGCAAATCTGTGCTTAGTAACATCTCAATAAATAATGCCAGTATCAACATCAGTGACAGAAAATATGAATCCATGTTTGTTATTAAGTTGTTCTTGTCAGTAATTGATTCCGAGGCCATAACTTCCGCAAATGGATATAAAAACATACTTAATAACATTAGATATAAATATTAAATATTAAAATATTTGTAATTCCCCTAAAAGCTTGTGATCGATATATTTATAGTAAATTTTTAAACCCTTTTACTGAACTCAACAGAACATTTATTGCACCGAAAATTGTTTTTCATGTCCCACTGCTTCTAACTCACTCGATAATTCTATCTAAACCAAACCTCATTGATGGTGAATATAATTCAATAAACAAGTACGGTGAAAAAAAAATGTTCTAAGTGCAATTGAGATACTGTTTCATTGATTTGTTCGGAGAAGTAAAACCTTTTGATGATATTGTAAAATCAAACCTAAGATTAAAATGGTGATCTGTGTGGTAAGAACATATGAAAATAATTTAATATACTATAGACCTTGACCATTACGAATTAGAAGTAGTTACAGAATAAGGAGAATAATCCTTTGAATCAAGACTTCTGCATTAGCTACACAACCGAAAAATTGAAATGGAGGTAAGACCCAAAGCATGTTGTCTAGCATATATAAAAACTATTTAAAGGAACGTAACCATGGTAAAAACATTACCGACTTAATATTATCCCTTTTCTAACCTCAATGTGTAAACTCAAATATATTCTACTATTGGGTTATAAATGAAACAGCATCTTACACCTACAGATGGAATTTGATTGATTGATGTTTAATCAATAGACTTCCACACATACTCTTCTTACTGATGATCAATACTATATACAAAACATTTCTTGATTTCTTATCGGAAATCATTGATTATCAATTAAAATTCAAGAAATCAATATGGATATATTTCTTATGCTTTTTCATGATAATCAGATTCAAGAGAAGAATCATTTGTTTGTTGCTATCTCTATTCAGAATGCAAGCCTGATTGTATATTGGGAAAAATAGTGAAGTGTAATAACTTATAAAAAATCCTAGTGATAAAAACAAGTTAAAGTTGCTTGCTTAGGATACGTCATTTCAGTCACTGAAAAGAGACTTAGCATTCTATTTCGCGCACATAATTCAGGAGATGTAGCAAAACCTTTACACAACCCTGCATCATATCTACAGATTTCTCAATTGTGAGATATGGTTAAAGTATTTCTAATCTTAGTATCTCTAACTTACTTTCTTGACATGCTGCATGATATAAATATCCGATAACTGTGGAATTATATTCCGCTAAGAGAGTGTTACTATAGCTGCTAGATACAAGTAAATGAAGGATCTAGAAACCTAGCCCAAAGAGAATCGTACTCAAGATGCCCATGTATAGAAACCACACTAATGTGTTAATTTATCGTTGAAATATTGATATTAGGTAATTGTTGCTTATAGCTTCATTCATTTTTCATTGAAGAAAAATGTCTAATCACAAACAATTCATCAGAAAGTAACGAGATGTCTATAACAAAAACGCTAGAAAAAATAAAGATATTTTACTTCAGCATAAAGTAGGTCAATTCAAAATTAGTTCCATACATTGCAAATATTTAAATCACATTTCTATAAACATTAAACTCTACATGTTACTTTAAAAATATATTTGTTGGTATAAATGTGTACCACAATAGACGGGAATTGTCAAGTAATAATAATACTCTCAATTTAACAATGTATTCGCACAGCTTAGTCAGTGGATTTACGATATTTTATGGGAATAGATTTTAATGAAGATGATGAATTCGGTATTTGCTTAACAATTAAAGCTAATGGGACGAGTTTTGATAAACCTTGTAGAATGAATATAATCAACTTAGTTTAACTTAGTCCGTTATAACCAAGAAGATACTAATGACTAAATATTCAACCTAGGAAAATTACTCCTGATAATTATTTTAAAACCAAGGCTTTGTCTAATCCATAAAAGACCTTCTTTTACTATATGCTTGCTCTCTGCAAACTTGTGATATAACAATTACTTATTGCAAGAATTGGTGTATACCAGCCCTTCTCAGCAGGATATAATCTGTGTTATTTTCAAGAATAGGTGCTAATCATCCAAAGTCTGTTACACATAACCAAAAAACATGTGTACTTTAGATATTAAAATGCAAAATATTAGCTTTTGGTTCACTTTTAAATTTCATAATACATACAATTAATGATAAACCTGATTTTTTTTAGTTAAATCCATTTCAAAAGTATAAATCTGAAAAAATATAAGTTAAATCCAAAACCTTCTAAAACACACAATCTAAACTCGTGTACAGCGTGTGGTAGTATACTTGGAGGTGAAATCAGCATATACAAAACCCTTTAGAATAATGTTTCTACATTCATTAGTTCATTGCCGTGTAGAGGATATTCAAGATGCTGCCACGGTCAATATAGCTATATTAGTTAATACTAACTTATATCATTATTTACGGACTTTAAGACACTCAGAAAAGCTAGCTCAACACACTAAATTGTTCCAGAAAGTTGATGTTAAGGGTGCCAGCAGCAAAGGCTCCTACTGGTAGATTCACGAATTGAGCTAAGTTAGCTACGTACAAGAGATGGAGAGGTAAGTATGATAATAGTAAGGAAAGGAACGAGAATTTGAAGCGATTAGGTTCGGGATCTTTCAAGGTAACGATGAAAAAACTGGCATTAGGACCAGGATAGGGATAAACAATTTTCTCTTAAGACATAGCTATTTGCAAAGTAATTACCTGAAGAGTAAAAAGTTCTGGGTTTCTACCATAAAGGTTAGTATCATAAGTTAGGCTAGAGTAGTAGAATAACGTAAATTTAATTTTTATTGCTAGTTTAAGCAGCAAATATGTGATTTATTAACTTAGAGCGCTTCAAAAGACCTAAACTGCACCAAGTATCTTATACTCAGAGAATTAATTCTACTTAGAATATGAGTAGAATCTTTAGTAAAGGAAAATTTTACGAAGGATTCATAACCTTATTAAATTGAATATGTTATAGTACAAGCAAATAATTTGCAATTAACGGTCTTAATGTTTAGGTATAGAGTATAAAAACTCTAAGATACTAATTCAGATAACTGGCGAAGCTACTTAAGTTGAGCGAAATAGTTTGTTTATCATCAAAATTATGACTCTCTTCTTTCTGCTGCATGACAACTGAGCTCTTTTCAGCATTTGTGAGGGCAGAGCTCTAGGATATCTCCAATAGTAGGATAGGGGACATGTCTAATTTGCACGACCTGTAGTCGAGAAAGGGTTTTGATCAAAAGTTCTTCTCTATCGCAACCGAAAAGTGCTATCCTCATGAGGAAAAAACATTTCCGAGATAACAATGATGTTTTAGAGCCAAATTTATTGGCTAATAAGGTTGATGCAGTCCAGTTCTCATAATGAATCATCATATATAGCAAGAGAGTAAAAAAACAAGTAAAGTACACCCCTAGAATAAAAAAAATATGTTTTTCTTGGTAGCTTGCGCTATTCTCAGCCTTTAATGAGGGTGTAGCCTCGAAATCACCCCGTGCGAGCCTTTCCTGAATTTCGTTTGGAAAACTATACCTTTAAGCTGTCTCTACAACACATAGTAATATCCACCTAAGCAGCAACTTATATGGGCTTTGCTTCTAGATTTTGAACAGTTACGTTTATGTGTTTATAAAGCTCTTTTACCTAAATCGCAAGAGCGAGGCTTTGCTTAGATTTTATTTATCACATATAGCATTTTGAACTTTCTCTGGGGAATTCAAGTCGGTCACTCAATGATCCTGTCTGATGAAGCATGAAAAGGTTAAATGTGTGTAATACCAGGTGTCCACAACATCAATTCTAAGCTGGAAGATATATGTTTCACTGCCACAAAAATTGAGTTAAAATTTTATCATTAAAAAGAAACTGTCTCTAAAATCTGCAAGTGGGAACAAATCATACTATGACTTCAACATATGCTCTCGAGATCTGGCTTGAGAGAGAGACAACAATTTTACTTAAAATTGCAAAGTAATTAAAAAAAACTCAAATTCATTATTTTTCAACAGACAATAAAGAGTTTCCCCAAGTCTAGATAAGCTAGTCATTATTGAATGTGAATTATTCTGAAGTTTATTGATGAAGAAAATTATTAAGTCTACAGTAGAAAGTCTTTCAAGTATATTTACTCTGTAGGCACAAATATAACGATAAAAGCTACCGGAGAGAGAATTAAGGACTAATTGGTTTGGAAGATGACCAGAATAGAACTTGAAGTTGTCATGTCTAAGGAATAAAAATTCCCAACACTACAGGTTTATATTTCCTAACACGCGAAATTAGACATATCTAGCTAGAGATATTCTTTGCTAAGAACCTTCTGGAATGAATATTGTCCATTGGTATTCATTTCTGTCTTAAAACTGACAATTCATTACTGTGAATTATTTAATCCCTTTCATAATATTATTGGAATGCAAGCGAACCTAATCAATTAGAAAACAAGGATAAATAATGAGTTTAAACAGATTGACTATTGTAATTGCTGTTGCTTTAACTCCAATAATGTTTCTGATTGGAATGTATGATATAATGGAGCTATTGTGAACGAAATAACAAAGATGCAACTCATAGATTGAACCAAAAATATTTAAATGAGGCATATTACGATATTCATAGTTAGAAAAGCGCTTTTTTCTTAAAGAGTAGAACTATTCGAGAAGGTGAATTGAATGCTCGTGCAATTCCAAAGACCATGGATTATTTTCAGCTTGAGTATTTAAGCAAAACACTAAATGGTTGCATACATGATTTAAGTTTCTTGCAAGACTTTAACTGAATGTAGTTTTTTCAAGGCATTTTGACTGTGACATAATAATTTCTGAGGCATCAACTAAGCTTAACAGTGAGACCCGTACTCAAAAACTTCGTAAATTTTCTATATGAAAATATAGATCTTGCTGCTGGGTAGTGCAAAGTAAAAACACTGCTAATGAAATATCCGGTTATGTACTTCTTAACATCTTTTCGAGTAGTTGTACTACATATGTCAGCCAAGATTTTCCAGATTTAATTCCCACAGTCATTTTCCAGTAATTTAATCTAAGACTAGGGTTAATTCTTCAAAAGGATCACACCAGATTCATATTTCATTTATCTTCCTGAATATCTAACACCTTGTCACCTTCAAGTAAAATTCTAGGGATGGTATTAAATAGATACATAGCAGGAATTGGTGTTTAAAAAGTAGGAGGTGTTTCAGTCACGCCGCCTACATCTACACACCTCCTTTCTAAGTTGAGCGATCTAATATTCGTGGTTCCGAGACCGATACTCTACTTATACCCTTTACTTTCAATTATAGTTCATGTGTAATGCCATTCCAAATGTTAGGTCCAGGTAATTTAGGATAAGCCCCCAAGTCAGGAGAAATGTTCCATGATCGTAACAGTATTCAATTTCGAACACTGTTGCACCTGCGTGTTTAGCATTAACAACCTAACAGAAATGAATTATGATTAAACAAAAAGCACAACTCTAGGAAAGCTGTTCTGGAGCTGCAAAGTCGCCAACTTAAAGGCAGGTAAAACCAAATTCAATGTTTTCTAGCATCTCCACTGCTCTACCCTTATTTGGATAGGTCAGAGTAGAATCTAACTAAAGAGTATAAAGCAATTCACCTTGCATTACTTGTTTTATATCAGCATGGCTTACTGAGGTATGTACAACAGGTAAGTCCAAAGCAGTTACGCATTTCTTGTATAGAACTGGAACCATAGATGCTAAATTGTACTCAAAACCAACATTTTTCTTTAAGCGGGATGTATTAGAAAAAAAGTAGTATTATTTGTTTTATTGCAAGAGTTCATGAATTTTCTTCGAAAGTGAAACCAAGAGGTTCGAGAGAATTTGTAACCCAGCTTGGAATCTCACTTTTCTCAAAATACTGCTTTAAGAAACTTTCTACAAATATTTTAAACCTTTTCTCAATAATTGCCTTTCGACATCTTCGCATTAAATCCAAAAGAAAAAATAAGTTATGTTGCGTTAACAACGAGGCTGCAGTTGATGGATTATTTTTCAATAGAAAACTCAAGACAGCTTTACTGAAGCCTTGACCATAATCTAAACTAAAAGAAGAATAAAAATATACTACACGTTTTGCAGCCACAAGTTTTATCAATAACACCTAAATCTTCAAAATATTGACTCTGTTTTATTTTAACAAGTCCATTTTTATGAAACACAGTTCCAAATCTGGCTGTTCGTGTGGGATAAACACAATCAAACATATCCACTCCAAAACAAATGCAAACTATCAAGTCGACTGGATATCCAACTCCCATCACATATCTAGGCTTTTCCCTGGGTAATCTGTTACACCCATGCCGAACTACATCAATAAACTTTTCTTTATCTTCTCCACCAGCCAAGCCTCCAATGGCAAAGCCATCGATATTTTCTTCTCTCTCTTTCTTCAGAAACGCATCCAAACATTGATCTCTCAAACCTCCTTTTGATGTATCCAACCAACCTTGAGTAATAGCAAAAAGTGCGTTAGGTCTTTTTCTTTTTATTTCAGAGTCTGAGTACTTTCGCTTCATTTTTATTCTTTTATGCTTTTGAATACATCTATCTAGCCATCGAATAGTTCGATTAGTTGCTTCTTCATTACGGTCAAAATTTGATTTACAAGAATGTACCACGTCATCTAAGACCATAATAATATCTGAATCTATCTCATGTTGATATTGAATACTATCTTCTGGTTTTAATAACATCTTTTTACTATCTACTGGAGAAGTAAATTCCACTCCTTCTTCTGTAATATTTGCTAGTTTCAGTAAAGAAACCATTTGAAATCCACCAGAGTCCGTGAGAATTGTTCCTGGATAGTTCATAAAATTATGTAGTCCGTTTTGTGAAGAAAGAAACTTTGAAGTTGGATTTGATGATAGATGATAAGTATTTCCTAGGAGAATCTCGCAGTTAAGAGGATCACTTTGCACAGCTGAAGATGTCATTGCTTTAATCTGTGAACAGTTGGGAGAAAAAAAGGTATTACCGTTCCTTTTGTTCCTACTGGCATAAAAACAGGCGTATGATAGCTTCCATGTCCTGTTTCAATAAGAGTAGCGCGTGCTAGACCATCTACACCGAGTATCTGTTGCTTCAGCGCTTTTTTTTCACTGTCGTTTGGTTGTGGCATTATTGGTAAATTTCATGGTAATGTCATATTGGATGAACTCAAAGAGCTTGTTTGACAACTCTGCTTTCGTTTGCTTGAAGCCATTGTTCAACTTGACTTTTTAAAAGTTTTAACAGATAAAAATATTATTATTCTTTTCATATCTTTTAAAATATTCAAATTGATGCTATGGTTGATTTTTTTTATTAAGTAAAATTCATTGAAAGCCCGAAGTTTTGAAAAGACTAGGATATAAACTCGAGAAATGTAGAGAAAATTTCTTGCAATAATTGTAGAATATGTGGAAGAATATTTTAATTAAATTAAATATATGTTATTTTTTCCAAGGTTGAATTATTATTTCGACCGTATTTTGGCAGTAAGAGATATAACTCCAGCAGCAATTACAACAAATAAACTTAGAGGGCAATGTACTTGCAGAGACTATAATGTTCTTAGTGGTAAGCTTAAAATATATTAAACCTGATTCAGATGTATTATAATACTATATTTTTTGGCGATTTGTAAAGGTATTTATCGAAAGTTTAGAATAAAAACTTTCAGGTAACAATACTTACAATTATTCATCAATTAGGTCGAAACCTATACTCTCCAAATTTAGGAATAATTCAACATAATTTTTGATTTATTTATTTATTGCCTAGATTAATTATATAATAAGGAATTATAAATGTTTAAATATTATAAACTCTATTTCAATCTAGAAATGAGATTTTATTGAAGAGAATTCCACCCAACTATTACAAGAACCAAGGACAGTTCGACAAACTATTCACAAACATGGCTTGCAGGTTAGATGAATGTAAAGGTATCTATGCGAATAACATAATTTAATACTATATAAACTTTCCATTCATATTTTATGTAATAGCTTGAGCCATACCATTGGGCTCTCTTAAAGTTAAACAAGTTAAGTTTGAGGTTTTTACTATTTGTTTTGATCAAAAGTTTCGCAAATAAAAAAAAGGGATCTTAAGGATAACTGATAAAGCATAAGCGAGGAATATGAGTTATACTATCTTTCTTGTTCTTCACCAAACTGCAAGAAAATAGTTCAAATATGCTTACAGCAAGCATTTATCAAGCCCATGAGAATAAAACTTCAGAGGTTGACATATAAAACCAATAAAACGGACTAGACAGATTTGAAGAAGATTTTTTTTATAAAAACACGTTGAAAGCATAGAGGAACTTTAGCACACGAGCTTAGATACAGTAATCGGCTACTACGAACACTTTAGAGTGGGTTTCTTAGAGTCCATAATAATATTATTGGCGCTTAAAAAACAGGCTAAGAAGGATTGTAAAAATGGTATTTGTAATGGTACTTTTTCATTTCTAAGTTTTCAGGTTGCAATTTACCATATTGTTTAATCCAAACTTTAAGCTTGATTCTGCTGCCTTGGTTAGGCCAGATGAATTACTTGATTTCATTTTTATGAGCTTTGAATCACCTAATCATTTTAATCTGCTCGATTGATATATTTTACTTCGTTATCTAGCTTATATTCTAGCTGCGTTTGGAAAATTTTCCCTTCTTAGCCGAGTTACTATTTAAAGGTCAATTACCATGGTATGAAGTGGATAGGTATTTTTAGCATGGATGAATCTAAATGTGCTGCTTGAAATTCAACGTTGGTTTATTAGGTTCTATATGTTATTCAATATGTACTTCCTATTCTATTATTACCCAAGCTAAGTAAATTTACGCTATCTGCTGACGTAACTCGGTATCTTATGTCTGTTAAATAAAATATAATAACAGGGACTCGAAATGCTTTCGATAAATATAGTAAAGCTGCTTTACATGCGTTCTCCCTTAGGATTGAATTTAGAAAATGGAGATGATCTTGAAAATCTGCGAGGCAAATCGTTGTATCTAATCAAGTTTACTCTTATACATATACCATTAAGTAACAATCAATTGTTAAATATTAAAGCAATTATATTGTCATTTTTGCAGAGTATATTTTTCTTACAACAATGTAGAAAATTTCTTAAGACTTTTTTCAATACCACCAAAATGACGGCCTATGCTATGTGATTTTGGTTTTACTTTTCAGTAATAGATCTGTAAGCAAATGATGTATTGCTTGAATGAATCTTTACACTTATTTTTATCTTACTAAACCATTTTGCCTATCTGAAGGTTAATTATATATGTATTTCAACTTTTAACTTATTGAGTTTTCAAGCTTAAGATCGATTATAAATATTATGTTTTGCCTTTTTTTATTATAATAGGCAACAAATGGTACTTATTATAAAACCATAAGGTAAATAAATATGTATCAGTGTTAATTCAATAATGCCAATATCTTCTATAAATAGCTTTTGACATAATCACATGTCCAATAAAATGAATGACCATGTTAAGTACATAAGCAACATATTATATTCTTGCTACTAGTATACGTATGTCTCCTAAGATTTTATAGCCAAATATCATATAAGCTGTGTCTCTACTTGAGCTAGAGAGAGCCAAAAACAAATCATATCGATAAAATATTCAATCTGAAAAGGTGCTATAATCTAAATGGCTTTTTCAGACCAAATTAGTCTATCATAATCAATTGCACTGGGCTAAGAGATGGTAAAATTTTTCTGCTGGAGCTCAAAATCCTAGGAAATAAATTCCATAGCCTTAAAACAATTCGTTTTATTACTATATTATTAGTTCAATTCACTTTTGATATTGCCCATACATATACATTGGACCAAGTTAAAAACCATACTTACGAGGCTTTAAACAGTGACCGGTCACCTGATAAATAACCTGACAACTTTATAACATATAATCTTTCAATTAGTATTAAATATTTCGCTACCTTATACTTTCCAATCCAGAGATATATTATTAATTCAGATAAACGGGTTATTCTTGGCTTGTTTGTGGTTAAAAATCAGTTATATTAAGGGGACTAACTTCGCGGCCTTAAGACCAAAAAGTTCTTATGAAACATTTTCTTACAGCGAAGTCTGTTCAGCAAAATGTTCGTTAACTACAATTTTTTAATTTGCATTCTAAGACAGTTTGAAATCAAAAACAATATTTATGCTATCATCCTGTTTACTTGAAATCGGTTAATACAAGATGATTTGGCTTAATCGTTAGGACCATAATGCAGAAAATAAGAATTTGCTTTTACATGTTCCAAATTTTCTATCTAATTCACAATGAACACTTGGAGAAATAAACTAAAGCTTTATGTCTCTCGTAGATCTACTCATTCCTAAAAGTTTACTTTTCTATAAAATCTACGAAACCGATTTTTGCATCTTTTTTATTCAGCCACCTCCAAATCAGCTCAAGTTTTCAGCCATTCATATTTAGTCAAGTTTCCTCATCGTTATCAATTAATCAACTCATTCTGGTTTACTTTCTCTTTGAGCCAAGAGAAAGTTTTCTCTCTTTAATATAATCTTGTTAAGAATAGTGTTTCTTAACCAATGATACTCATTCCAAGTGAGACACTCTTAAATTAAGAATATACCTTACTTTTCATAGGAAGTTTTCTTTTCACTTGCGATATTATCATTTCCTAAGTAACTTTCCCGGTATGACTATAATATTCGATTTTTACTTTAATTATTAAAATACCCACATATTTTGCAAATGCTAAGAAAATTTCTTTTGTCTCTAGGCAGAATTGAGGATTTGCTTTCTAATGGAGAGGAATCTGCACAGAGATGTCACTGATCTTGTTGATAATGAGTGTAGATAGAATGGCAGAGAATATTATCTCCGATTTACCTCTAAAAAATATTTGAAAAAAGACAAAATAAGCATAGTTGAGCTTTGATTTTATGATTGCCATCAAGAATCTTGTTTTCGTTTATTTGTTAGATACTATTCAGTACTTAATACGAGCCTTACACTTTCTCCAATTTCTCATTGAGCTTTTTTATATTGCAATAGAAGGCTGTGCTTTAGAACTGTTCCTCCAAATATGAAAATAGTTTTTGGTTTTATTATGTGTTATTTAAAAAACAACATTATTTTGTTATATAAAATTATTTTATCTATAAAGTAAAGATGCACAGCGTTTAAGAAAACTATTAATATTATATTTTTCCATTGCGAAAACCAGGTTAGTTTCTATAATCTTATTTATTCTACCATAAGCATAGTTCTACCAAGGAATACTACTTTCGCAAAAAGAGTTAAAATTAAATGATACGAGGTACATGGTCACTGACTTCGATTTTACACAACGTTGTAATGAATATTTTCAAAGCAATGAAAAACTATTAATAGTGGATAAACTGGGAGCATTATTTTTTTGTGAAACATTTATCCGTGTTCATTTTTTACTAGGAGTGGACTTCAACTCGTATTTGAGAGATATTTAGAGCAAAGTAGCTAATTTTTCATTGTTGAGTCCGATATAATTTTTCAATATAATTACACACTGCCAATGACAACATTTATAAGTACACTTATTCTATATAAAAAATACCTATGAGCATGACTAGGTACTTAAATTACTAGTTTATTATATTCAACTATGCCGAATAGAGATTGGTTGATTTATTCTATTATAACGAGAAAATATCAACAACATATCGCTTATTGCTTAGAGTTCTTAATGCGTCTCCAAGCAAGGCCACGCCTTTCTAGCATTCAAACAGCTCCTTTTGTTATTTAAACCAAGTTAAAGGAGAAAAATATTAATGAAGTAAATGGGAATTGGGAAATTAGAGGAACATTGAACCTATGAAAATTATCTGGATGTTCTTGTATAATTACTTGCATCATAAACTGCGAGATTGTGCCAGATTGTCTCAGATAATTAGAGCCTCCCCGGATTTAATATAAATAAGTGAACCAAAAAGTTAAGCTATGAAGATACAAAGTAGTTTCATATACCCCCAGATCTCTAATATATTAAAAGTATAACTTTATTATTTATCTTAGATAAAAGAATGTACTCTTGAACCCATTTTTCAAGCCCTGGTTCATAGTTTTGGTCTACAAAAACTCAAAACGTCGCATGCAAATTTCTATCACATGCTGTGCGGGATTCTTAGTTTGAACCAAAACGTGTATAACCGGAACGAAAATACTCGTAAACTTTCCATAGTTCAAAAAGTGTCAGCTTGAAGATAATAAAAATTTTCCTAAGGAAAACCCTTGGCCTAAGAATCAACTTTTGGCAAGAGAAACGAAGCCCAACTAAATTTTGACAAATTTAAATAGCAAGCTATGCAGCTTAGGAATACTATAGTTAAGTTACTAAGCAACTGAACCCTAAACCAAAGATTTTAAGATCTTTTTTCGACATGGAAATGAAGAGTTAGTATTGTTGAATATCTTCTGTAATGTGCTTGATTCAAATACTGAAAACCTTAATTAGCATTTTATTTCATACGGATTGCATTTGTTTTGTCATAACCACAGAAAATTTATCTATTGACAAATTTCTTCTGTTTTCAGTTATTCTTCTATTAATATAGGCTTAACCAATGATACATCTTAGCTATACGAATTCCGAAACAGACTAGAACTCGACAATCCCGATAAATTATCATAAATTTTGTTGATTTCTCGATCATAGACTCTATCCCAATGCAAAAAGGCATATTATTCAGAAAGGTTAACAGGGTATATCCTTCAGGTTCCATTTCCTTCACTACGAGAATATTAATGTCAATTAATTTATCTTGATCTCTTTTCCTCAAACATGCAAGCTCAGTAATGGGTCTGCTTTTCCATTTTAACTAACTGTCTTTAATAATGCAAAATTTACTACCCTTAAACTTTTTAATTTACCGAGAACCTTATAGCCTTGTGGTGACAATTCCGTAGATATGGAACAAAGCAGGTTATAATATTTTTTAGCAAAAATAATGCCTTTAAAACCGAAGATGATGTTTAATTTCGTGAACACACACACACAATTCTTGCAGTATTGTTTGCCATTGGCATGATTGCAATAGCATCATACGATGTCTTCTTCACCGTGTAACATATTGAATCCAATGCCCTGTGAAGAATGGCTAGTTTTTTATCTTGATGAAAATTTGTAATTGGTTTCAACCTTAGCATGTGTGTTGTAAGTTTTTAACCGATCCCAAATGTTTCCGAAGAAAACGTAAGTGAGTTTCGCTCAGAGCTGAGTAGTTAAAACCCCTCCATCTTTTCTTCACAAGTCTCCCAAACAATGTGCATGCTTGGTCATCTACCATTTTCTTACTGTTCAGATGCTGACATTATGAATTCGCGTAACCATACTCCAATCTTTGTCATGCTTCTTTTCTCTGAGAAATAGCTTTTTTAATCTTTGAAACAGCGCTCCCTACGTTTTCTTTTCTTATGTATCGGAGACGGTACTGCAGTTTTCTTACCACACTTAGTAGATAATTTTGTCTCTTGAAACTCTGAATCTTGTGGATTTAAGAAGTTCCAAAGCTTTTGTATCGAAACTTGAAAATGAAGACCTATATGGTGCTGAATATTACTCAATGTGGCAGATACAATAGCAAACTGTAGCTACGAGACCTGCTCCGCACAAAGCCTCACACTGTAATCCGCTGTAAATCCTTTATAAGAAGGGGTTTGGAAAACTTACTATTTTCCGTTTCGAGTATAGAACTATTTTCAAAATAAATTGCTATCCTAATGCAAGGATTAATCTTTGCCTAGGCATAACCAGGGTTGGAAACAACTCCATTTGTTTTCACCAAACATATATTTGCCAGAAAAGGATGATACTTTCTTAACACTAAAACTATTTGAATGCAAGCCGAGTTAAGTTTGCTCGGTGCTAGAGTATTAATAAACTTGTTCAACTTCCCTTTGTATCGTTACCCATGGCATTTTGATTTGCTATTGCTCTAATTCTTTCCAAATAGCTTTGGTATATAACTTCTATTGTTCATGCAAATTTTCTTTGTTTCATTTTCTAGTCTGTGGATCAGTGAAATACCTAGAAGAAGTTCATTATAGCCACATATCGTTGTTGATGGTATATGCTTCCATTTTTTTTCTTTATGTCTTATTATATTAAAGCATTTTGAGCATTTTTCTTACTCTTTATTCCGATTCTATTTAGAGTATGTACGAGAGTTTCAAGGATTCATTAATTCAGGAATGGAAACTTTCTCCGCAATTCGAAAACTATACTTGGAGGTTTGAACAAAGAAGACATGAGCACTAGGCATGTGATTCAAAAGCTTAGACATATTACTAGTAATTGATTAGCAGTTCACGGATTTTTAAAACGCTGTGAAATAGCTCGCCTTAGCATTAGATTCTGGAGTAGCACTATACCGGAAGCTCCTGGTGAACACGACTTCGTATGGAAGCATCAAGGGTTATTAACCATTAAATATTTCCTTGTGACTCACAAAGCATGCCATTTGAAAAAGAGAAGCCTATTTTCTTGGAGTTAAACTAAGTCTAAGAATACAAGATATAGAATTCGTAACTCAAGTTTCAACTCCACGTATCTTTTAGAGATTCGTTAGTGATTAAAGATAAATTTACTCACAGAGCAATATAGATTAATCCGTGAATTTATTTAGCATTGAAAAATTGTTACAATATCCGGATAATTTGTACCTTGAATAGCTAGTGCGTTCAAAACTGACTCATTTCCTCCAAACAAAAGTAGTCTAGCACGATATTTTGGCACGAAACCTCTTCAGCTTAAAAGAGAAAAAGTAAAAATATTGAAAGTTATAGACAACTGGGTTATTTTTAAATTCTATTAACGTTGATTTACTATATTTGTAAATGAGACTCTTTCTTACAGCAGTGGAACAATTATTATTGTCTACTATAGCTCACTAAGAGTTAGGTAGAATATAATTAAATGATCTTTGTGGAGTTCACTCAAATGAACAATAGAAATTCACTGATTACGAGCTGCAAATAATTACATGTTTTAAGCGCTAACACTATGTTTTATATTTTCTCCTTCTCTACAATAACCCTAATTTTTTTTCCTCTGAAAGCTCTATTCTAAGATGGCGCACAAAAACTAAAATTGCCCAAAATATTAAAATCAATCCGTTGCATTCCGATCACAAAGAAAACGCATTCCCAAATTTCGCAGGAAAAACAAGAAACGCACACAAAATCGCCAAAAATATCGTACGCTAAGAAAAAACAGGAGAAAAGAAATGTCATCAAAAGAAGCAGCTAAAAAATTCATATCGGTGGGTGGAGGATTCCCAGCAGCTCAAGTATTATCTGCTATTGTGCTTGTAATAGCTTCAGCTGTGGAGTGCTCTGATAATGTAGGAGATGGTTGCAACAATGAAGAAAGGTTTGCTTTGATCGCAGGAATTATCCTTCTCATACTCAATGTTCTGTATATGATTTTTTATTGGAGCATATCCGATGGACTGAACACAATTGCCTGTATCTTCTTCTTCCTTTTCTGGGGAGTTGCAGCTGGATTTATCACCTTCGAGGGACCTTTCGTAGAACCTGGGAACGGGTATTTCGCCGCATGGCTGGGTTTTCTTTCCGCATCTGCTCAGTTAGCATTTAATGTGCGTGAATTTGACTCTATGAAAAACAGGGTGCTTGATCAAGGGGTTCCTTTGGTAATGTTGGTCGTCGGAAGTTTTGTTGTAATCATAGCATCTGTGAGTAACGGATGTTGTAATAACGAAGAGATTATAGGGATTATTGCCGGGGTTGTGAGTTTGGTTCTTACAGTGGTTCGTATTATTGTCCAAGTGGTTGATCCGTACCTTTTCGCTGTGTTCATGGTCGGGTGGTGGTTTGTGATGGGGTTGATTCTCACCTTTGGTTTATTTGAAATAGTTGGAAATGGATATTTTGGTGTAATTGTTTGTCTAGTGTCTTCAATATATTTGGCATCACCTGACACAATCACTAATGCAGCAAATAAAGCTCGTGGAACAGCTGGAGATAATTAGATTCAGGTATTAGATTGTACAACTGGTTTTTGGGTTAAGGTTGAAAGGTGTGGAAAACATCAAGCACGTCTCCTGTTTTTAAGTCAGCTAACTCTTTTACTATTCTCTCGACTTCTTTCAGTTTGTGTCTTTTTCTATCAAGGTGCTTATCTTTTTCTGTTGTGAAGATGTCATTGAAGAAACAATCTATTTCAGTTCTTGTTTCTTCCTCTTTAGCAAGGATTAGCTCTATTGCTTCATCGTGTCCATTTTGCAGCTCTTCTTTAGAAGTGTTTTCAATTTTGTAACAGATGTCAATCACCTGCTGAAAGTACGAGTTTTGGAGATCTTCAATGCCTCGAAAACACTCTTGTACAATGTCATTTCTCTCTGTTCGAATATTCTTACACCGATCTTCAAACTGATCAAGCGCTTTAAGCAACCAATCCACCTCTTCTAAAATCAGTTTTTTAGATTCTCCATCATCAAATTTGGTTTCATGACCAATTTTGACATTTTGGCTCATCTTTTGTTTAATTTCATTAGATTCAATCTCATAAGATTTCATTTCCCTTACAAATGCGTCATGTGCTTTATAACTCTTTTCCATTACTAAATCAATCAACTTTCTGCATTCAGTTTCATAAGAAGCAAAAAGTTCATTCAAAACTTCTTCAACTTCTTTGTTGAAAAGAATCGAGTACAACTCTTCCACATTGATCATCTTACAATCACGAACTTTTTGAAGATATTTTTCCCTTTCTTTATCTTTGAACTTTTCTTCATTCAAACTTCTTTCATCCTCTTCTAATGTAACTAATTCATCTTGAAACTGTTCCTTGGCTTCTTTTCTCTCCTTTTCAAATACTCTTAAATTATTCAAATATTTAATCTGAGGTATAAATGCGAGTGCATAGCTCTTAGCTTCTTTTCCATCCCACATAGGATTCCCTGCAAAATTTACAGCCCGCAAGGAATCTATTTTTCTTAATTTTCTCATCTCATCAATGCTTTCAATTAAGTTATTTCCAAGACTTATGACTTCCAGTTTCTTAAGTGATTTAAGTCCTTCGATTTTCTCAATCCTATTCTCAAAAAAACTTAAATCCTTTAAGTGAACTAAATTCTCTAAGCCGCAGATTTTTTCAATTTCATTAAACGACAAATCAAGCCACATTAAATTTGTTAATGACTTTAATCCAGCTGATATTTCTTCCTGATCAACTAAGGAATGAATTCGATTATTATCTACTCTCAGAACTTTTAAATTCTTGCATTTTTCAATGGAAGGAAACTTTGCAGAACTGTTCTTTGGTCTTTCCTTTGAATGAAAGGAAAGTGTTAAAGACTTCAAGCTAAGTGGATTTACCTCCAAAACATTATCTATCTCTGAAAACGTGTTTAGATTATAATATTCTTCTGCGACCTTTTCTTCTGTCATTTTTTAACGGAACAAAATAGCAAGAAAAATGTGAATGGCAATAACTAAACGAATAAATATATAACTAGTCAAAAAAAGAAGTTAAGTTAAAGTGTGAGAAAGATGTTAGCAAATATTCTCCAACAGGTGCATGTTTAGTGTATACCTAGACAGAAACTTGTGTGAAAGCCAGCTCTTGATATCAATTAGGAGGTCTCCAGGACGCGATGAGTTGGATGTTACTTAACATTTTCGCATATTTCTTCTGGGTAATACTTTCAGAGTTAACCCTGAATATAAAAACAACAATGCAAAATCTCATTGGTTCCACAGCACTGTTTACAAGTCTAAAAACTCGTTTACAACCACTTGAAGTACATCCACTGGTTCTCCTTCATGTAAAATTCTTCTCTTAATAAATCAAAGAATATGTGAGAACTTAACATTCGATATTGTACGAACGAAGCCAACTTATCTCTGACAAGATAATATTTGGCTACTTTGACGTCTTTTTTCTGTCAGTCTTTAATATTTTGGGGTCTTCAAAATTGCACTGAAAATTTTTTATTGTAATATGATTGGTGCATTCGTCCAATGACAAATCTGTTAAAGTAAGACAAAGAAGAAAGCAATCGAATCAACACATTTCTAATTTGACATCAAAAACATCACATAAAGTTAGAATTACCACGAAAATCCTTCTAAAGAGAATCCCCTACGTTTCAAATTTAGTAGAAGTTTAATTATGACGGATTCATTGGTGCAAGAAGTCCTAGCTGGGCTTGATCCTGCTGTTCCAATCGTAGGAGGTCTTAGCTTTGGAACAGGAATGGGAATGGCGCTTCACCCAGATGAAACAAAGAAATTCTTCCAGGATGTTGTTCTAGGGATATTGAATAAGGGAGTTTTGAACTCAAAGAAAGTAGTTTCTCAGAATACATTCTCTAACGTTACAAACAATGCCGCATCTCTGGCTTTTAAAGCTTGTTATTTTGCCTTGTATCTTTCTTATATGATTCATGCTCTATATCTTTCAACCTATTTGTTGCAGTTAAACCACTTTGAAAACGCTACAGTACTAAAGCAAACGTACTTGGTTCTAGTAACATACTACTCGCACAGGACTCTCTCCACTGCATTTGACGCTTACTTGGATGATGATAAATCAGCTTGGCAGTTGGGGAAAAAAAGGCTTCACATTCTCTTGCCATTCAACTTAATGGGTAAAGAAAAGCTTGGATATAGCTTCAATGAATTGCAGGCTGCTCACCAGTTGACTTTGTCTGCAATTAACCCTGAGGATTATGCAGTAGGAGCTGGAATTGCTGCAGTCATGCTATTCTTTTACTCGCAGTTCTTCCCTGGGTACGTTCTTGCTAGTTTCAGCACCGTTTGGGTATGGAACTCACTGTATAAGTTTCTGAAGAATGTTCAAAACACTGCGACTGTGCAAATGTTTTCCAACTTCTACGATCCAATTGTTCAAGATTTTTTTGGAATTGCAAAGTCAGGTGAAGGGTATGAAAATTTTGGAAGACAGTATTTGTATCTAAGAAAATGTAATCAGCCGCTTCAGGATTATGCAAAAAGTTTAGTGTTTGCTGATGCGAAGAAGAGCTATGGATTGGCAGGAGCAAAAGCAGCAACTGTTCTTGCAAGAGGGGTACTTGTTGCCGGAGGCTGCTACACCATTGGAATGTTAACACCAGTACAAACAGCTTGGATGTATAGCTACTATCTTGTTCATGCAGGTATTATGTATGATCAGCACTTTCGAGGAGATGTCTTTGACAATGAGTTTCCTCGTTATGTTGCAACCGCAGGAGAAGGAATTGTTAGTGCACTTCTCTGGACTTTGCCTCTGCTAAACGCAATGACCCAGGAAGATTAGATGAATTTAAGTAAGCTTTGCTAGTAGACCAACTTTCCCTTAAAGGCGCTTAAAATCATATTTGTTTTTTTTTCTTGGAAACTTTCAGTAATCCATGCTTCGAATTGGAGCAGAAACAGCCATATTAAAATACGTTTAACTCTTACGGATATTTATACATTTACATTTGAGAAGCAAGAAGGTTTTGTAGCAGCATAGTTTGCCACCGGTTCTGCAGCGTTTGACAAAGACTCGATGGCGGTAACATCTGTTGGAGTAACTCTGTGGATTCATCCAAGGGCAGATTCATCAAAGGCTGCGGTAAAGAATTCCTTAGCAGATTACTCAAAGCTTGTTGTTCCATCTGTTTCAATACGACTGACAAAACATCGACATTTCCAACACAACTCTCAAAAACATTTTGTGAGTTCTCAAAATTAACGGCTGGTTCTAATTTTGGTGCTATAGGTGTAACTTCCGGTTCTTGTTGTAGAACAGCAGAAAGCAGTTCTGAAGATAATCCCGAGGTGTTTTGCTGCTTAACTTTTTTGCATAGAGAAGTTTGTTTTGAGTTTATTATTTCTGCTTGTCTTTTTCTGTTTATTCTCTTACCTTCAATAGCAACATAAGAGGGAACATTTGGAACGAGAAAGTACTTAATCTCGTTTTTTGTGATGGATTCAAAGTTATAATCCTTTGGGGGTTTGATTAATGAATAAGAGCAGCCAGTGAAACCATGTTTTCGTGCTTCCCTTTCAGTTGGAGTTTCTTCTTGGGATAAACCTTTCTTCGTACTGTTTCTTACTAATGTAGTCATCCGCCTTGAGACCACTCCGAACATTTCCTTTTCCACTTTAAACCAGTCTAATTTCACATTTTTCACATTAAAACCTTGAAACTTGACGCATATTACATCGTCATTCTCCTTTTCCAGAGCTTGTGTGTATAAATTAGGATCAATGCTGCATCGCCGGGTAGTGTAGAACTTCTTAATGGACAGATTAATTGGGGACAGACACCATCTGAGTGGTACATCCTTGATCGGCTTTCCACTGTAAGCAGCATACAAAGCTTCAAAAGCTTGCTCTACTTCATCTCTACTGTCACTTGCTTTCATTTTTTTTTGTCCTGAGACTATTTGGTATTTAGTACTGTCTTTGTGGGCCATTTGCGTGTGTTCAGCACTGGACCGTTTAATTGGGTATTTGTTCCGGTAATTATCGCGACAGAGAATTCCGAAATACACGCATTCAGGACAATAATTGGTGCAGTGAAAAATGAGAACCTGCGTAATAATGGCATTACTAAAGTTTATTTTAGGGGAAAAGAAAAGGATTTTATTCAAACCAGAGCTGAATTATACAACTGCGGAATAGTTAAGAATATGGCTATAGCATCGTTTTCTGGTTCAGCAAAGACCAGAACTTTCTTGTATTGAACCAAACCGTGGGAAGAAAGGTTGTTAGTAGGCTTAAATACACATAACATATGCAAAAGGGAGGTTGTTTTTGATGAACCGACGCTTCTAGCAAGCTAATTTTGCCTCTGTCGTGTTGAAACAGTGCTGAAATGCGTTTGAACTTATTTTTGTGCAGCTGCCTTGTGTGAAATATGCCCAAGTTGACTTCTGCGACTCTGCAAAAAACGACACCTAACTCTAGCAGCAGCTATATTACTGAAAACTAACTATTTTCTTGCACTATAAGCTTTTTCCGATTGAACTCATTTCTTCAAATGTTATCTTATAGCACTGTCTCTTGAGTTACAGTATTAGTTCTACGATCTCGAAAACAAAATTGTGTTGTCAAGAGCCCTTTTATATTTGTGCTTTTACTTAAAGGGAAGCATACTTAGTTGGCAAAAATGATATTCCCCTATCATCCTTTTAGAGTTGAGGGAATATTTAGGATACCAAATCTTAAAGAAGCTTACCCTTTCTTATGGTAAATGAATAATTGTCATACCTATAGTATTAAACTACGCTACCTCTTCCAGTCATTTGAGATTTAGCTATCCACAGATTTCTCTTAAAGAAGATACAAGTACAGCTTGGTTTACAAGAAAATATAAATTCACAGCTACTAATAATGGAAGAGACTTTTCTAGCCAGCTATGCCGGACTTTGTTTTACCATCCATCTAGCACTAGTTGGATTTCTATTGGATGCAATATTAGGTTTTTCATTTTAGTAATTAGCTGCTCAGTGCAAAGAGGATTACCTCTAATTAAAATGGTACACCTAAATGCCCATTATGAGATTTGTAATTTCACAAACTGTAGTTATTAACTATAAAATATTGTGCACAAACGCAAGAATATTTTAGGAAATAATTCTTGGCTGCACGAGCTTCTGTTCTCATCTCCACTCATTAGGCAAAAAGATGGCTAAAGTATTGAAAGCTTGATAGAATTATCTCACTGCAGTACCCTAATTTTTCTTCATAGTTATATAACGTGTGATTGGAGATACTTTTCGATTGAATGTTTACTTTTAGCACATAATTCATTCAACAGTACTGGAACCCATTCATCAATTATGTTTAATATTGTAAAAAATATCGGACTACTCAAATGCTGTCCTAATCAAACAGTAAATACTTTAGTTTATAATACCTGTGCATTTTGGATGATGAGAGTTTGAAACTATTCCAGATGAAAATGATTTTAAGTTCAATACATTTTCTATAGATATTACTAGCTTCAAATTAGCATGTCGCTATATGAAGATAAGTAAAATGCAAATAACTACGGAATAAGTTGGACTGCAATTCTTGTGAAATGTCTTCCACCTTTTAAGAAAAGTTTGCTAGATTCTTGATAGTTCCTTAAATGCCCCCGTTTCATCCAGCTATTGCAGAATATGTTCGATGTCAAAAATTAAAATTAAGGATAATCTTGGGCAACACATAATCAGCTCTATGATAATAAGCATTGTTATGCATATCTAGGATCATTAAAATATACATCAACACTCTCTATGGTAATTGATGAAGTAAATGCAGAAACATAGTATTAACGCTATCAATCCAAATAGTTGAGACGCCTAGACTCTTTATACAGTTACACAGGAGATCTGGAACCAGTTATCAAGCATATTATGTTAAAGAGAGAACTCTTTTAAAAGTTTCAGAACTAAAACTTGCATATTTACTTGCCTGTGGCTATTCTACTAATTTCATCAGCCTGGTTATGTTACCTCAGCTATTGAATAAATGGTACCAACTCTCAAGTGAAACTTGAAACTATACTTATTTTCAGCTACATAGTTTCAGTTTTTAGATTCTTAATGCCTGAGTCAAGACAAAACGTTGACTTAATCTAGATATAGACAGAGGCAAATAGCTCTGAAATGAGTTCCTTAGTGAATTGATTATTGTGAGTTACATTTGATAGACCCTTGCGCTTGATAGTATGAGTCAATTCTAATTTCACGAATGTTTTTAAAACCTGTTAGGTCTAACCCGCCCGTTCAATAACAAATAGCAATAATCACTTGAGTCTTACTTTGTTGTTAATAACCGATAATAAATATGAGATTTTGATTAGTACCAAATGGCTCTTGTTATTTTCTCATTTAAAATTGATTCTCAATGAAAAACGGGAGCAACTGGTTGTGGTTAATGCTCTACTAATCCTGTTTAGTTATTTCGCCTAATTAAAATCTTCATATAGCGGCAAATAGCCCAGTAACATTGCAAGGTACAGTATGTTTAAGTCATATGGTATTCTTTTCTGAAAGATCTCATAAGATACATAAAGACTGTGTCTTAGGCATTTGATACAGAGCCATGTGGTTCAATGATATGTTGATAATCAATTATCACCAGCATTCAATCAAAACTATTTCGGAAAAATCAACAATTTTCAAAAGGAAAATTGTTGTTTAAGAATTCATTGATGAGCTGTTAATAAAGCTAATCCTACCACTAGGTATATCTCTAGTTTAGATAATTAAAGGGTATAAAGCTCGATACATTGCTATATAGGTTAAGGTATTAAGTCTCATTATTACCAAAAGAAACTCTCTATGTAATAATTTAAAATAATTCAACAACCTAATGTATCACTGATTTGTGAATATATTGTTCCTCTGAATGTTAAAAAGGTTAGAGGGTTCTCATTCTTTGTCATTGTGCTTACTTTAGGTTATATTGTATTTTTCGTTACTTGTGCAATTTAAGTGATGTTCAATTTAACAGGTATATTATATTTTGCAAAAAATTCAATATTTCAGTTTGCACGGAGAAAGTAAAAGAGTATAAAGCCGACCTATTAACCTAGGGGTTTTATGAACTCTATTTGGAATTCTATGGCGTAATCAGCTTCGCATTTGTGAGAAGTTTCTAACAGAGAATAAACATTATCAAAAATTCAAAATGACACAAATGTTTTCATCATGTATTAAAAGATAAACACCCATACCTCAAGAAAAATCTTCAAACCACCATTTAATTGTTCCTTGCAACCTAGTTTTTCTTTTTCAAATACTACTAATATTATTATGAACTCAAAGAAACTCACCTTATAGTGCCCGTGGTAATAGATCACTGTATCTAAGCTCATGTAATAAGGTTTTTCTATGGTTTCAACGTGTTTCTATAAAAAATTTTAACCTGAAATCTCTCTAGTACATTTTATTGGTTTTATATATCAACCTCTGAAATTTTGTTATCATGGGCTTGGTAAGTGTTTTCTTCAAGCATATGTGAGTTATTTTCTTGCAGTTTGGTGAGCCACAAGCAGGGAAGTAAGACACATGATTTACATTAATAGTTAATAATCTATCCTTAAGATTTCTTTTTCTTTCTATTTACGAGACGTTTGATCAAAACAAATTTTAAGAACCCCAAAATTGACTTGTTCGACTTTAAGAGAGCTCGATGGTATGGTTCAAGGTAGTACATAAAATATGAAAAGAAAGTTTACATAGTATGAAATTAAGTAATTCGCATAGAAACATTTACATTCATCTAACCTACAAGCCATGCTTGTGAATAATTTGTCGAACTGTCCTGGGTTCTTGCAATAGTTGAGTAGAATTCTCTTCAAAAAAGCCTTAGTCCTAGATTAAAACAGAGTTTATAATATGTAAATATTCATAATCGCTTATTATATAATTAAGCTAGGCTATAAATAAATAAACCAAAAATTACGTTAAATTATTCCTAAATTTGGGGAGTATAGGCTTTGACCTATTTGATGAATAATTGTAAGTATTCTTACCTCAAAATATTTATTCTAAACGTTCGATAAATGAATTTCAAAATCACAAAAATATAATACTATTCTACATTTGAATCAGGCTTAATATATTTTAAGCTTACCACTAAGAAAATTATAGTCTCTGTAAATACTCTACCCTCTAAGTTTATCTGGTGTAATTGCTGATGGATTTATATCTCTTACTGTCAAATTACTGTTGAAACAATAATTCAACCTTGGAAACATTTCCATGTTTTTAATTTAATTAAAATCTTGTTCCACATATTCTACAATCATTGCAAGAAAATTTCTCTGCAGTTCTTGAGTTTGTATCCTAGTCTTTTCAAAACTTCGGGCTTTTAATGAATGTTAATTAATAAAAATAATCAACCATAGCATTAATTTGAATATTTTAAAAAATATAAAAAGAATAATAATATTTTTATCTGTCAAAACTTTTATAAAGTCAAATTGAATAATGGATTCAAGCAAACGAAAGCAGAGTTGTCAAACAATCTTTTTGAGTTCATCCAATATGACATTACCATGAATTTTACCAATAATGCCGCAACCAAACGACAGTGAAGAAAAAGCACTGAAGCAACAGATACTCGGTGTAGATGGTCTAGCACGCGCTACTCTTATTGAAACAGGACATGGAAGCTATCATACGCCTGTTTTTATGCCAGTAGGAACAAAAGGAACGGTAATACCTTTTTTTCTCCCAACTGTTCACAGATTAAAGCAATGACATCTTCAGCTGTGCAAAGTGATCCTCTTAACTGCGAGATTCTCCTAGGAAATACTTATCATCTATCATCAAATCCAACTTCAAAGTTTCTTTCTTCACAAAACGGACTACATAATTTTATGAACTATCCAGGAACAATTCTCACGGACTCTGGTGGATTTCAAATGGTTTCTTTACTGAAACTAGCAAATATTACAGAAGAAGGAGTGGAATTTACTTCTCCAGTAGATAGTAAAAAGATGTTATTAAAACCAGAAGATAGTATTCAATATCAACATGAGATAGATTCAGATATTATTATGGTCTTAGATGACGTGGTACATTCTTGTAAATCAAATTTTGACCGTAATGAAGAAGCAACTAATCGAACTATTCGATGGCTAGATAGATGTATTCAAAAGCATAAAAGAATAAAAATGAAGCGAAAGTACTCAGACTCTGAAATAAAAAGAAAAAGACCTAACGCACTTTTTGCTATTACTCAAGGTTGGTTGGATACATCAAAAGGAGGTTTGAGAGATCAATGTTTGGATGCGTTTCTGAAAAAAAAGAGAGAAGAAAATATCGATGGCTTTGCCATTGGAGGTTTAGCTGGTGGAGAAGATAAAGAAAAGTTTATTGATGTAGTTCGGCATGGATGTAACAGATTACCCAGAGAAAAGCCTAGATATGTGATGGGAGTTGGATATCCAGTCGACTTGATAGTTTGCATTTGTTTTGGAGTGGATATGTTTGATTGTGTTTATCCCACACGAACAGCCAGATTTGGAACTGTGTTTCATAAAAATGGACTTGTTAAAATAAAACAGAGTCAATATTTTGAAGATTTAGGTGTTATTGATAAAACTTGTGGCTGCAAAACGTGTAGTATATTTTTATTCTTCTTTTAGTTTAGATTATGGTCAAGGCTTCAGTAAAGCTGTTTTGAGTTTTCTATTGAAAAATAATCCATCAACTGCAGCCTCGTTGTTAACGCAACATAACTTATTTTTTCTTTTGGATTTAATGCGAAGATGTCGAAAGGCAATTATTGAGAAAAGGTTTAAAATATTTGTAGAAAGTTTCTTAAAGCAGTATTTTGAGAAAAGTGAGATTCCAAGCTGGGTTACAAATTCTCTCGAACCTCTTGGTTTCACTTTCGAAGAAAATTCATGAACTGTTTGAACAACTCTAGTTTTGTTCCATGCGGTAGACGGTTTTTTTACGTTTCAAGGAAAGGGAGGTGTTTGTGTAGAACGTAGTATCTATTGTTCTTTACTTTCCACAAGGATTGTGTAAAAGTTCCAAACGTTCTTGTTTTACATATTTAAGCCAAACCTTAAGCCATATACTAAGAAAAACAAATAAAGAAGCATGAAGTTCAAAGTTCTTCTTTCTTTCGTGATATCTCTAGCCTGTGCTAATTATTGTACTCAAGAAGAAGAACAGTTTGCTATAGAGACTTTGGCACAAGTTGGAACGTGGCCATTTGTTTACATCTACCAAATTAAATGTGTGCCAGAATACTATCTAGAGGCAGTTGGCCGTGGACAGTTTAATGGGTTGTCCTGGCTAGACTTTGAGTTCTTCAATGCTGAGCACATTAGTCCCTATGCGTTCGCAACTCGTCACTCCTGTGACAAAATGCCAGGATCATTGTATGGAACTTGCACATTTTCAAAAATAACCTTACACCTTCGCAGCTCAATCACCCTTCCAGCAGGATTACTAGGGGCTGACAAGTTGCCTAATCTCCTGTACTTGAATTTGTATGGGGCTGTTGACAAAGAGATGTATATATCGGAATCGTTGCTTGCTGGAAATGAACTTCGCATGAGAACCTTAACACTTGGTGTCCTAAGAGTAGCGAATAAAGAAGTTTTCATGAGACTAGTTCGTGCTGCTCAAAATGTCGAAAGGCTATTTTTTAGTGATGTGGGACTTGTAGCGTCAGATTTTCCGGATTCTATGTTTTCTACTTTCTCCATGCTTAGTGAGCTAAATATGGGAAAAAATCCACAGTTGTTTTGCTTGGAAAATATTGAAGATTTCAGAAGGCGTGTTGGAATTCCGGATGGGGTGGGTATTGGTGGAGACTTAACGCAAGAGTGTTAAGCTATCCTTCATGTAATTATTTAAAGAGTTTCTCAAGCATTTTTTTTCACACTGGATTCTAATTATAATTCACTCCATGTACTAATATTTGAGTGTACTCAAAAGGAAGTCTAAGACGCAACGATTGTAGAATAAATACATTTAGAGGGACTAACACCACTTCCTTCAAATAGGCTCTGCGAATCCTAGAACAGGAATGTCAGAAGGTTTTCAAGAATATTTTTGTTGGGTTCATCTTCATTCCCGGGAAAATGGCTTATCAAAATAGACTCACTGTTTCGCTGGTTAAAGAAACAAATGTTGATTAGATTTCCAATGCGTCAGCTATTTTGTATCTACTGGCAGGAACGAAGGATCTTCTTAATTTAAAGAAGAAAAAAAAATTCCTTGCAAATTAAGAACTTGCACTCATTAAGCATATGTTTAGTTAAGTAACATAAAACTATTTTAAAATAATTTTACTAGCTAAACTTGAGCATAGTACCTGAACATTTTCCCAGTGTCGTTAGTTTACATGGATGATAGTTATCTCTCTTAATGAGAACCATGTGTTGTTTTGCAACTAATGTCTACAAGAATTATCAGAACAAATATCACTTATGGTAAAGGAGTTTTTGCTATAAGCAGAACTAAAGTCCCATCCGAATGATGTTTTAAGAAGCCACTACTGCAATCTTTCTTAGATGATCCAGCAAATTCTGTTGGGTACTTTAAGAGCATCTACATACCTAACAAGGCTAAGACATTCTAAACATCATCTTGAAATTCCGCAGATAATAGAAAAGGAATTGACTCACTTGCTGAGCTTGGCCAAGCCATGTTTACAATAAAAAATACATAATTAATAAGAGGTCCAGGGAGCTAGAGGATTAGTTATACCCAGGATCTACAAGTAAGTAAGGAGGAGGGTGCTGTCATTAGGTATCCGACTTGGTTTATTAATGGTTTCTCAACATATGTTTTTATTTATATTTTTCTTCTTGAGAATCATTAACATTAACAAATCTATTTAGATTAATTATTCATATTCAATGTATTTTCAAAATAAAATCAGAAACTTTTTATAACAACTCAGATTTTTGTAATGATATTCAGAATCATGACAATCATCAAATAATTAATGAACACTTTTATAAAGTCTAATGACTAGCTAGAACGAACTGCTTTACCAGATTATGATGACATTTTGTAGTCAGTTTACACTACGAAGAAACTTTGGGAAAACTCTTCGCAGTATAACCTCAAGATTAGTATAATTGTCCTAGAGTTTCTTCCAACTTGTATTGTGGGACACTCAGTCCCGACCTAGTCACAATGAAACATCAAAACCCCAAACTTCAAGTCTAATTGACTGCGACCGACCTCTTAGAAGCATGGGTAACAGTACTATGTGTCCCTTTTAGTCTTGCTACGCCAATTATTAATTTGAATTTAATCTCTCCTTGTACACTCTGTGTGGTATACTGTTCTTGGCAACGTAGAACATTTTGAAACCTAAATTGGTGGCTTCCATAGACAAAATTACTTTAACTTAGCTATATCGGCTAAACGACTTCTCCTTTCTAGAAGTTATATAATTAATATACATAACACGCATAGTAAGAAGTAAATTGCGAGAAAAAAATAGATACTAAGTAATTATTTGTAGGGCTTGAAATGTGTGTTGTATCGAATTTTTCTCTAAAAGCATAGCAGCAAATAGCGCCCACCATATAACTGGGGTGAATAAAAGTTCTAAACATGAAAGCAAATCTCTCTCTTGCTCTATTCCCCATTTTTGTAACCAGTTGAGAAAGCTTAGTTAACAATTATTTTGAGTTACTTAGTGTGATGTGCTATCCATTAATTTACTTTGCTGTCACAAAAAACTATCGGAGTCATAACGGAAGAGCTTTCACCTTAGTGGGTATACTAATTATACCTTTTTGCAGAAGCATATATTATTCTTAACAGTGACTCTGTCAGCTATAGCAAGCTCATAAATATACTGCATAAATAATATTTAATTTTGTTCTAGTGTGTGAAAGTTTCAAATTTGTCGATGAAGTTACCCAATCAGATGGAACGAAAAGAAGTATAACGCTCCACCGGCAATGATTTAAGAGCGCAACCAAGGTTAGCTCTAAACCTAAGGTGGTTAAAAAGCTTAGATATAGAAATCTATGGAAAGTTAATTAGTTTGTTTAAGCTTGTTGGGTGGACCTATGTTTTCAGAATATAGCTTGAGGTGATCATGGTGTTACAACAGAACAATGGATGAGTCCCAACGATCAATTGCGAATTGATATGTTTGGAGCCTTCAGCAATTTTTCACCGATATTGCAAAAGATTTTTAATGGATTTAACATGACATTAATAGCTGTTACTAGTTTAGCGGAACTTAAGTTTAGTAGTCTGAGTAGTCAACCAAATTCATCCTAAGATGTAAAAGAGAAATTATCCCTCAAAGCTTTCCTTTAAAGTTTCTTCTGCCAAAGCTTCTTTTCAGGATATACTGGATACTTTTGATTTCTCCTCTCCTTCAAAGTGTATAAACTAGTTGAAAAAAAACTTTCCCACCTAGGTACTCGGCAACAAGTTTCTCTTCTGTTGCTCTTTACATAATTTACTGTCTTTGTCTTGCTTGACAGAATGGTTTGAAGCTATATATCTTAACTGTCAAGGAATTCTTAAGTCTTTTATATTTTCTAACCCGGTATTTTAACAGTTAACTCTTGTTATTGGAAATCTCTATTTCATATCGTAAAAAAATGTACAAAAATGGAGTTATCTGGTTTTCAAATAAAATTGAGTTTCCCAATGGGGTATTACTGTAGTTTACAGAAAAGAAGTATTTCACCAACAGGGGATTTCATATAGAAAAGTATAATTGTCTCTTTCTTACTTCCCCCACTTGAGTATTGTGCATTTCTACTTTAATTTCTGTAGGATACTCCAAATTTACCAATAACTTCTTTCCCGTGGCATTTTGGAAGCCAATAATCTTCATACTCTTGTATTCTAGAACATCTTACCTCATACCGCGTCTTCTATCGAGTTTAGTATAGATAAAATAAAATGGAAATTGAAGGGTTAAACTGCCAAATTGTAGATGGTATATTATATCTAAACACTAACTCAATGACTTATCAGCAAGAAGGGGTTCTACGTTTTTGGAATGAAATTGAGTTTTCAAGAAGCTCAAAGATTGTATTTTCACCTCATTTCCAAATTTACCCTTCAACAGCGGATCACTTAAGCATAAGTTTGAAAGGACTTAATACAGTGAAATCAGTTAGAATATCAAAGAACACACTTGAACATGATTTCCTTGAAATTCTAAAGATTCTGCAGCAATCTGGATTGAGTAATTATTTATCGGATTTCGAAGTTGAAGCAGATTTGTTTTATTTTGAGCCTGCTGCCATATTAAGGACCTTTGGATTTATTTCTAAATGTAAAAACCTAGAAACTCTTAGAGTGTCAAGCGAAGCTTTGGAAATAGGTAATCCGGCAAAAGTCCTTAAAATGTTTGCATCTTTTGTGGAAGGCCAGAAACAAATAAAGAACTTGGAATCTCCAGCACGAGCTCTTTCTTTCCTCTCTAGAAAAAGCTTTATTCAAGAAAAAAACACCTTTAATGGGTTGAGAACTCTGAATTGTTGTGATGCTTTTCATTTCGATCAGTTTCCAGTGTTTCTTTTTGAACTAAGGAAAAAGAGTTGTTCCTTTAGACTCAAGTCCTTTTCACTTAATCTTACAAAGGCCTGGAAAGTAGGTTCTCCTTCCGTACTGCATATTCTCAGAGACCTTACTGCAAACGGCATTATTTCAGACAAATTAGTTTTACATATTTCCGGCTGGTATTTTTCAGATGCTCAAATCTCCCTTCTTGTCAACTTTCTTTATCTTGCTTCTTACCAGGTTCCCAAAATAATATGTAAAATTCAAATGATGCCTACTCACGTAAGTATTAGACGAGTGAATGCACTGAATCATGAAGAACTGCAAGATAATCCTTGGAGAATAGATAAAGATAGTTTTGGCTTTCAACTGTACTGCTTCCAGTAATAGCGCACAAGACGGATTGCATAACTGACTTATCAAAAAAGCTTCCTACAATTGGTTACCCTTGGGTTAATTTCCTTGTTGTACACGCTTGTTTCTTTTAACCTAGGGTTTGAATGAAATTGGCATTCAAAATTTCATAAATCTCAACAAGGTGAACTGTAAGACAACAGTGTGAAAAACAATATAAGCGTAATGTCGACGGCAAGGCCTGGGATAAGAAAACCGTTCAATTGCGTTTTCTTTTTACCATCGCTGTTGTGGTGGTACTGGGATTTTGGAATGTCTCTAGCATGAGATATCACGAGGAAACTTTTATCTTGTTTATTCATCGGAAGCTACTAGGGAAACCATTTTAGTTGTCGTCAATTAACCTTCCTGCTGCTGCTTGCACGTTTCCATTTGTAGCCATCAACATAGCAAGGGCTCTATCTCTATCAAAACCCATATTTGCCAACTGTTCAACACCAGCACTGTAATCAACTGCTCCTCCTCTTCTTCCTTGATTTTCTTCTCTATTCCGCATTCTTTCCAAGTAGCCGTTAGATATTTCTTCATCTGGTTTTGATTGTTTAAACATATTCAACAAAAATTGCGGAAAAGGAATTGATTCAAGATATTTTAGGCATAGAAAAGAAGAAATAAATGAAATTAAACAGGGGTTGAAGGTATTTCTTGGAAGAGTAAACAGTAACGAAATGAAAATTGAAATAAAACCAAAAGTTGATGAAAAGAGAGGGTTTGATTTTGGATTTAAAGGAATTAATGCAATGAGAAGAGGAGTCAAAGGAGATACCAAAAATAAGGAGTTGATCGAAGTTTGTGTAAAGAAAGAACTAACTCCAAGTGAAAATATTGAAGTAACAAAATAATATTTGAACTATATGTAAAAAACTATAAATAAGTACAAATTTTGGTGTTCCAAACAAAGATTCAATCTCTTTAAATTTCAGAAGAGAAGCCATTGTGAAAATAAAAGTTGGAACTGTTTGAAAGAAATATCCTTTTCCTGTTTGGTTTGTTCCTGATATTAAAATACAGATAGAAAAATACCTGCTTGAGAATCCAACGCAACAAATGCAAAATTCAGTCCAAGTAATAAATTAGAGATCTTGAAAGAATCTAAATAAAGTAAAGAAGACGGAGGAAAAAAATACTAAATAAATCACTCATTTGTTTCTTTAAGGATTAGACCAATTAAATTGCAAGAGTTGACCAATCAAATTTTGTTTCTATTTTGTTGACGTCATAAAATGAAAGAAACCGTTGAAGAAAAGAAAGAAGAAAAAGTTAAAACTAAGAAGGCAACAAAACAAAAGAAAACAACAGAGAAGAATGGGACAAAGAAAAAGAAAATAAAATTCTCTGATTCACAGGCTGAGTATGAAGTTTTTCAATATTTAAGGGAACAGAATCGGCCCCACAATGCAACAAAAGTTTTTGAGAACTTAAACAAGAAATTTGGCCAGAAACAAGTTAAAACTGTTCTGGAAAATTTGGTTCAATCAAATAAGATAATGGAAAGATGCGGTATCTTTTGGATTAATCAATCTATTGTTGCTGAGGAAGTTGGCAAGAAACCAATTGGAGAAGAGTTGCAAAAGTTAACTGAGGAAAGAAAAGAAGAAATTGAGGACTTCAAACTAAAGCTGAAGGAAATTGAAGAGAAAATTGCTGCGGTAAAAGAAACTCCAAGTCCCGAAGAATTGAAAAAGTTAATTTTAGAGGCCCAAAATAAACAGGAGACAGCAGAGGAAGAGCTTGCTAAACTAGAAAAACTGAACGAAGAAAAGGAAAATATCCCAGAGGAAGATGATCAAGATTTAAATCAGTTAAAGCTTGAAGGCCAATTTTATTTATCAGCTTGGAAAGAGCGAAAAAGGAATTTGATGGAAGCAATTGAAGCCATCGCAGATGCCCAAGGAAAGAAACTCTCTGCAGTATTTGAAGACCTTGGACTGGAGGAAGATGAAAAGTTCCCAGGAAGAAAACTGCCAAGAAACCTTGATGCGTTATAACCAGCTACTCCTGTTGTTTATCTTTTCTCTCTTCTGCCCCTTCGGCGTTCATATTTTATTGGAGACTCCGATCTTTCACGATACCTCCGTTTTCCTCGCGATCTTGATCTAGATCGTGATCTATACCTCTTCTTCCGATACCTTTTTGGCTTAATCTTTTCAATCTCATTCCTTTCCTTTAAGCTTTGCAATGTATCTTCCATGAAGTTCTTCTTCTTAAATAAAGGGCCATTAACTTCTTCATCTTTAACTTCTGTGATATGCTCTTGAGAAATCCTATCTCTTACTAATTTTAAAAGGAATTTCCATATTTGTGCAACAAAGTTGACAGACTTCTTTGGCATAAAAGGAAGCACCAGTTCGTGTAAATCATTCGAGTTCAGCTCCTCTTCTACAAGCTCACCTTTCTTTGACTCATTCTTAATAAATTCTTCTGTCACGGTAACAATTATTTCATCTTCATATGTCATAGCTTTCACAACTTGCTCTTCAACGAACTTGAAAATTTTTGAATGAAAGGGAATTAGCTTCTTGTGATTTATCTGCTCTTTACAAAACTGTGGGAATATGTATTTTGTCTTGTGTCGCTCATCGTTTCGGAAAACATTTACGGCACCGCCAGTTCCCTTGATCATCTATAAAGACTGGTTTTTGGTTCAATCTAGAGAGTTTTGCTCTTCCTTTTGGTAGTGAAAGAAATTCTTGAGATATAGTAATGCCACATTTCGTTTGCTAATAAATCGTTTTGAAAAGAAGACTACATGAAAATTTGACTGATGAAGAATAATAGCTCCTCATTCCATAAACAAGAAAAAATTACGCTTGATGATTTGAATCCATCGAGTTTAGTGAATAATATAGGTTCTTTGAAGCAGAACGATGAACTTAAACAGTACGACACTAAAGAAAGTGAACTGTCCCCAAGAGCAGAATATCTGAGACAAAGAAATAGGAAATTGGAGCTGTTCAATAGAAAAACTTATGAACAAAACCTTAAAAATATGAAAATCTCTACAAAAAATAAGTCTAGCTTTGTTAAGCCTCGAAACACGTATTCAAAACCAGAGAAGATTGTTCGAAATCCACCTGTTCCAAGGTTTGCAAAGCCACAGAAGAAAAGTGAAAAACAGGAGAAAATTACAACCCTTCGATATCATGAAAAAATGAAGCCTTCTATTCCTACGTTTAAGCTAAAATCAAGGAAGAACTTGGTTCAAGAGGAAAAGAAAGTTTCTAAAAGAAAGTCAGAGGAGGAAAAGAAAATTTCAGAAGAGCTGCGTAAATTTACAAAGAAAAAAGATAAAGAAAGAGAACAAAGAATAAAATTGAAAAAGATTGAAAGTTTAAAGGAAGAAAAAAAGAAACAGGAAAACTTGAGGAAATTAAATGAGCATGCGAAACGAGCTTTAAAACATTCTAAACCTGCTCCGAAATATAGGAAGAGGCAGAACAAGAAGCCTAAAGCTCCAAGCTCTTCTAGTTCCTCTGATCTTCCCCAATCTCTTGTAAATCTGTTTAACTCAAAGTCGTCTGAGTTACCAAAACCAAATTCACCATTTCTTGAAAATAAATTGAAGAATAGTTTATCATTTGAAAGAGCATTGCTTCTATTGAAGAACAAGAATAAAACAGAAAAAAGAATTCCACTCAGAAACAAAAAGAATTTAGCAGATCCAGATAAGAATTTAGCCAAAGGGAGCATGAGTTCACAGTCAGAAACTGCAAAAGAACAGATTCGTGGTCTGGTAAGTTATCTTGATCTATCTATGCAGATTTTGAATAAGAAGAATCCAACGAGGGAAGAAGTTGATTTGACTTTGAATAATTCTACTTATGTTTGGAAAAGATTAAAGGAGTTTTCTGAAGACAAAAAACTTGGTCAGCGGACGAAGAAAAGAATAATTGGTTTAGCATACTTGACACAAGAATTTCTAGATAAGTTAGTTGACAAAAAAGAAGAACTTTTTGATAGCAGAAATGAGGTAGAAGAAAAAAACTTTGAGGATATAAAACTTGAATCAGTTCACTTATTGAAACCGAAATCAGAAGAAAAAAGTGAGGAGGAAATTTTATATTCCGGGAAGGAAAAAGTACAAGGCTTGAATGAATCTGATCAAAGATATCTGAAAGAACTTTGTGAAACTGACCTTGAAGAGATTGAGGACGATAGTTTGAAACCTATAGAGTTTAAGGATTTGCATATTGCGAAACTGTACAAAGCAGAAGATTTTCAAAAAGAATTAGAAGAGATACACAAGGAAGAAAATTCTAAAGATCTCCCTATTGTAGACAACTCTAAGGCGAAGGAAGAGTTTAATGCGATTGAGAAGATCGCATCTTTGGAATCGAGTGCTTCTATGTTTGAGAAGCAATTAGCTACTAATATTGAAATCAGAAAGAATATAAATAAGTTGGTTGACGAAATGCACTCTGTAGAGAACAAACTTCCAGATAAGAAAAAAGAAAAAAAAACACAAAATAAAGAAAAGTTGACTCAAGTATCTATTGAGCCGCGAAGATCTCCTAATAAGAGCAGTGAAGCCAACTCCACGTACAGTGAGTTTAGTAGCGAGTCTTCTCCTGCGCAACATGCTGAAAACGCTCGTTCAAAAAATGAGTCATTAGTGGTTTCAGATATGCCATCTATAAAATCCACAAAGAGTTCCGCTATTGAAAGCATTGCGTCTTCTAGAACCCCTAAAAAAATATCTCAATCGATTAAGAAAACACCGGAAATGGAAATAACCGAGCAAGAGAATATCTTTATTATCAAGCAGACACAAGAAAAGTTTTCAACACCAAAGTTTTCTGACTTTTCATTTAACTTACACATTCCAACAGAGACAAGTGAAAAGAGAGATGTTTTTAAAACCCCAAAATCTAAGAGTTCTTTCATGGAGAGGCTGAGCCAATCAGTGGGTTCTGTGGGGTCTATGGCGTCCAATGATCCAAGTCAGTCTCTAACACAGTATACAGATTTTCCATCCTTTGTTTCTACGCTTTCAGGAAAGTTTTTGGAGTCAATTAAAGAAGAAGCTTCTGTAAACTCAGATGTTGAAAGTACTCACCTGGATTCTGTGGATGATGCTGGTTTTAACAACGGCCCGGGATTAACTACAGTGGAAGAAGATAATGATGATGGGTTGAGTAATGACTACAACGAGTCTTTTACTCTAGTGGATAGTAAGTTAGAATCTGTTCATGTGGCTAACAAAAGTTTAACAAGAGAAGAGAGAGAAAAAGAAGTGAATCGAATAGTAGAGGAGCGAAATAAAACTATTTTAAATAGGCAGATGGAGCTTGAAAGAAAGTTTAAAGAGTTGGGGGAAAAGATTGAGGAGTTTGATAGATCGCACCAGAAAAAAAAAGCGGTTGATCTTAGCCAAGATAGTAAATCTGAAGCACTTGGTATTTATAAGGCTATAGAAGAGTCTCTGAAGAAAGAACACCATGGAGTGATAGAACCTGCACTTATTAATAATGTATTGATGGATAGTTTTGCCTCGAGTTTGATAGAAGATAAGGTTAAAAAAATAGAAGGTGAAGCTGAAGCTTTGAATGAAAAAAAGAAAAAACTCTTGGAGGACTTTGATGCTGAGTTAGGGACCTTTGATTCTTTTTTATCACATACTTCAGAAAACAATGGTTTCGCACCTGAGGAAGAGAAATCCGTTTCTCCCAAACCAATGGAAAAGCAAAACGTTGCCCAAGCAATAGAAACTCAAGACAATAACCAAGATCTTTGTTCCTCTTCATCCAGCATGGAGAGTTCCAAAATACCTAAACTACCAACTAGTAGAATATACAAAGTTCACAAAGAGAAGAGCCTGGAAGACGAAGAGTCTCAACGCTCTTCAAATTCAGAAGAGGAGTTTACCCCAGAAATAAAGAAAGAAGCAGTTGAATCCAACGATGCTAATGAGTTTATTACTGCAGTCGAACCTCAACACTCAACAGTAGCTCAGGTTTCAGTAGCCCATGAAGACATTGGAGGAAAGCATGGAGAAACAGAGGGTGCAATAGATGTTTTGGGTCAGCAGAGCTCATTTGTACACGAGCAGGGAATGATAGAGGCACCAAGTTTCATCCAGGAAAATGAAGAAGCAGATTCGAGTATTATCCTGGGAGGTACAAACTCACCTACAGTTCAGATGGAAAAACAAATTGATTCTGTAATCAGTGAAGTGATTGACATTGAGCTGCGAAAAGTAATTGATGCTTGTTCTCGTGAAGAGCTTACTCAGTGCGAACCTAAACTACCAAATTTGAGTGTTGAAGCATTAAGTGAGCAAGAATTCTCAGCTCCTGATGTCATACAGAAGAAAACTACGTTTCAAGTTGAAGACGGAGATGAGGAAAATGAAGTTTTAGAAGATTCTCTTGATGAACCTTCTATAACAAAAGAGAAACAATCTGAAGAAGTTCTCATTGGACCAGAGAAGTTTATTAACTCTCCTGAACCGGAAGCACTTGCTTTTCAGGAGCCAGTTGTTTCCGATCAAACAGTTGCCTTGGAAAGCCAAGAAGAAAAAGAACATTCCCCATTTGAGCCAAGAAAAACTGATGTCATCAAGGAGTATCGATACAACCTTGTTTTAGAATATTTGACAGATTTTTTTGATTACATGTTAGAAGAAAAATACAGCGCTTCAATTGCAAACTCACTAACTTCTGGGGATGATATTCAATTTGTCTTTCCTGAAGTTTTCTTCCTCGAGGTTGAAAACAAGAGAGTAGAACTCGGTCTCGCTGTTGCTGAGGAGGATCAAATTTTTTGCAAATGTATTTTTGATTTTGTTCAAGTAGTTGTAAAAGAAAAAGTTGCTGATAATGGTTTAATTAGAGACTACTTGGTAGAAAAGACTGAAGTTGATGGTCAAAATCTTGTAAAGCTGCTCAAGGATGTTTGTTTAAGGGAAGTTGAAAAAATATTTCAATCCACTGAGTTGCTTGAAAAAAGAGAGTTAAACCAACCTTGGACATATTATGAAGGAAACTGTGAAGTTGATGATGAGTTTGCTCAAAACCAGAACCCAGTTGATGATTTTGTAAATGAGATAGTCGGTCAGTGTCTTTCCAAGTCTCTAGATCAGCAAAATCTTGAAGAATTGGTTGCTAATGTTACAGCTGAAGATATTCTTGAAGAACTCGTTGATGAAAGTATACGAGATATACATAATAAAACATTTTGATCAGAAATTCAAGCTATACCATGGGTCTGTAATATTTTGTGCCCTATTACAAAATATAAACTTTTAATCTATTGTTGATCCTTTAAAATATTAAATTCTTTATTTTGCTTCCAGGCAGGTTTTTCATTGGCATAAATCTCCTTTTTCCAAATTGCAACCCTTGTCTTGAGTTGATCAAGTAACCAGCTAACACCTTGAATAGATTCTTTTCTATGAGCTGAAGATGCTACAATTATTATACTTTCTTCTGATATTCCAACTTCACCAACTCTATGTTGAACCCCTATCCTTATAAGAGAAAATTTTTCTTTTGCTTCTTCACAGAGTTCCCAAATTTGCTTCAAAGCCATTGATTCATATGCTTCATAAGAGAGTCTTATAACTTCTAGAGAGTTGAAGTTATCTCTTGTTATCCCACAAAAAGAGGAGATAGCTCCTGCTTTTGGATGTTTACAGAAGTTATTTAATTTAGATAGATTTAGGATATCATGGGTTAGTTCAACGAGTATTGTCTTTGTATTATTCATCTTGTTTTAATAGGGCGCAAAAAAGGGATTTGAATTCGGGAAACTATTAAATAACCGGTTGAATGTAAAATCCCGGAAAACCGGGAACAAGAAAAAGGATCTTGTTGGAAAAATTGAAAGAAAACAACTAATGCCTAGTTTATGCCAACATGTTGTATTATTTCACTCAGATAAAAGCTTTCAGTCGGAGCCAGAAATCTCCCATTCTAAAGGCCAGACAGGAGGAAAAAGAATATCTAGCATTGACTCTAGAGACTCGTTTCAATCCAAAACAACCTATTTATCTGAAGCGTTATGTCGCTTTAGTCACAATGGATGCTACTTTTGTTTTTGTCAGATTAATAACTTCTGATATTGACTAATGTAGAGGTTCTAAGTATAGCTGGCATGATGAAATGGAGGCAACCAATAGCTAAAAATATAGGTGTATTTTCTTATCTCTCGTGTTTCATAAGAAACCGCTTAAGCCCAGAAGTTATTGAATCGTTTTAGGGTCTCAGAATCTTCAATTTTTGAAGAAACTAAATTTTATCTTTAAGTTCGTGGAGGATGAGAATCATATCAAACTTAGCTCTCAATGGAAGCAACATAGACTAGAAAACAAATTATATTTAAATTAGACTATGGGCTAAGTTGGGCATCATTATCATTACTACACATACGGAAAGTATTAATAAGTTGACTTTAGTAAACTTACTCGCAACCAAAACTTTTAAATGTTACTATTCATGTTAGTTTATCGCTAGATAACGTACTACCGTCAGTTATTGGTTGGTTGACTATAGTTTGTGATATTTTAGGTACAGATGCATCAAAACTAATACTCCTAGACCAACTAAAATTCTGAAAAGGCATATAATAAACCAAAATATGTAATTTTAGAAAGAGATAACTTAAGTTGCGAGAAATTATAAACTTTCATTGTTGAAAACCTCGCCACTTATCTTCCAAGGCTCAATATGCTTAGAGTCTTAGTTCTCAATGTTTTCTGATTTCAGTTTTTGTATAAAGAAAAAGCCAATAACTTACTTTAGAGTAAAAAATAAGCATATAGTGTATTATTTTGGAAGATCCTGTTTCTTGTTATTCCAAGTTTTATTTTTGAAAGCAGATTTTTCTTAACTGTTGGCTTATTAGCAGTAATAAGGAAAATTTTTAACAAGAAGTCCATGCAAAGATTCTAAACAAAACAAATTTATATTAGAACTTGCTTTTAGTTAAACTTTAGATTTAACACTGAATAGTTCTTCTTGTTTTTTAAATAAAATTTCAACCTAACCTTCCATCATTCATCTGTTTCTTTTTTATGTATACTGCAAGAAGTTTCAAAGTATATCTCAGGTTGATGCACATCTTTATTATAAGTTGTTACTATACATGTTTTTAGTTTGATAATATTTTAGCACCGATATATTACGCAAAACATATTAAATCAGAATGGCACATTTCAATTTTCTAGACTTAAGTATCATAATACCTTCCCGCACTAACAATAGTGCCAATGTTTAAACTAGCGCTAGAGAGGTCTACTAACGTTAGTTAAGCGTAACTTAATAGATGTTTATATTAACCTTCAGTCTATCATTAGTACCATAGCAATGTCTTGATCAAGTTATAGGTGGACAAGAGAGTAACTTTATAAATGAAGAACAGAATTTTAAGCCACTTGCATTAATGTTTCAAGCAAGCTGCTTTCTCCATTATTGCTAGTTAGTATACATTTTAATCATGTTATAACATTTGTTCTTCAGGATTGATCACATTGCAACTTCTACCTTTAAATTCTAATAAGACTTAAAACCTATATAACTGGTAAAACAATTTGAGTAAAAACAAAAAACAATATTTTTAGCCCCACATCCTTTAAAATGGATATTTGTGTCGATTTTAATCATAAGAAATTCTTCGTCTTTTACCGATAACCGATCCTGCAAAACCCCGATCTTGTTTTCCATCCTGAAACACTCTACTTAAACCAATTAGATCCCATAATTCATTCGAAAACCAATGAAAAGGCATAGTCTTGTTCGAACTTGATCGGAATTTTTTTTTGGTCGAGTATGAATTTGACTCGAAACCTAACTTGTGTGATTGATTTAGATCTGTCACCAAAATGATTTGGCAAATTGTGTAAATGACTGCGATTTAGGACGAAACAATTCAACTCGAGAAAATTGGCGGATGTTACCAGATTGTCACGACATTATTCTTAGAAGTTGTCTTGGAGTAGTTTCAGTCCATCACTACATAAGACCGATCCATGAAAGGTAAGAAAACCTTGCACATATCTCGTCTCGCTGCTTTCGTACTGACTCGGATGCTGAGACAGCCTCGCTCAACAAAAGTAGTTTACATCAATTTCGATTGTAAATAGCTGTTATTGAGCGATTGACTTCCGCTATTAGAGCTGCATTTTTCTTGTTTAAATAAAATGTCCATATTTCTATACAATTTTTTATAGCTCAAGCGGAAAGTTTATTCACTCTATTTTGGATAAGTATAACAGATAACTGAGTTTGCGTTTGAAGACCTTGCAAAAATTCTTGTTGGATCTATATTTGTGGGTAATATAGATCATGAATTGTGGCAGCAGAATACTTCAAAACTATGCACATACTGTTTTTGTTATGTCACAAGTTTACCAATTGAGACAGATTTGCTTACTTCTAAGTAATCGGAAATATCTTCCTTGAGCGGGATTAGAAAATAATTTCCGAGAGAATACCTAGATATCCCAATAGTTAAGTATTATAGTTTTTCATATCAACATTGGTCATTTCCAGTGAATTCCCTGACTTGATGTTCATACCAAGAAATTTAGTATTCAGTTCATAGAAAAAATTATATTACCAGGATTTATTCTTAGTAATATCTGTGCTTTTTGTGTTTGGGGCGAGTGCAAAGGTCTCTTAATGAAAATTCTTGCTATACAGTAGTACATAATGTCGAAAAGTACCCAATCACACCATTGCCTCTTTTTCACATGGGTTTGTTCTCAAAATTTTCGAAAAAACTCAGGACAAAAACGAGCATCTGAACTAGCTAACACCAGGTTTAATATCTAGCTAGGGGATGGCATTCATCTTTTGGGTCAAGGTTGATGTCATATATATGCAACACAGTAACCCTTATAACCCAGTCAATAAGTAAACCCCTGTGTAACCAAATAAGGTTAAACATCAATCAATCCTATATCTCTAATTGTAGAAGCGCTCATCAGGATCTTTAAAGTTGGGAGATTTGAGCAGTATCCTGTTACAGCATCTGAACATTATGTATGCATTCTTAATTTTTTTTCCAACACTGCTGCTAATTTTGTAAAGCGGCCTGGGATATAAGAAATATTGTGACCTTAAGAGATTTCAATTCTAATACAAGCGGTGATTCCAAAGCAAATTCACAGAAATACTTACGCAAGTATATTCGTTAATGGTAGATGAAACAAAAAATAAAAATAATATGTTTTTGGGTTAAATTTACTTTTGGTGATAACCCTAAAGGCAGCTAATCTAAAATTTTCGCGATGGACTTCATTATTCAGTTGTTCCTGGAGGTAGACAGTATGGAGTATTGGTAAAAAATTGCATTTGAACGTTCATAATTTACTGAAGCGTGTTTAGAATAAGACATGTTAGCTGTTACAAACAGGTTCAAGAGTTACCGCTCTCTTCTCAAAGTTCCTTAGAAAGTCAAGTAGCATTGTATTCAGATTAAAGTGATTTTATAGCTGAGATTTTATCTGAGAATGGTATTTACTTACGTATGTGTGAGATATTTCAACGCAATATTATGTATAAAATAAGGCTCTGCATTTTGTTTCAATAATGTGTAACCATAAGTAAAATCATTGAAAGACATTTATTCAACATTGTTTGAGTTTTACTTAAACCTCATCTAAGAAAGGAGAAAAATCCAAAATTACCAAGAAAAATTCCAAAGATATTTTGCTGCTAAGTCAAGTCTTTGAGACACAACGGAAAATATTATCAATAAAAAACAGGATTCAAACACTTAAGAGTTGGCTATCCCGGTCATGTATTTAAAAGATTAGAGCCAATCCAAAGAGAAGTGTTAACACGGCAGATTTACAGGGATAGCAATTTAGGTTGAGCCCATTATCGTCTATGACACATAGAATGTTGAATAGACAAAACGAGAAATATAGAGAACCATATATCACTAACTCAGATAGCGGTAAAACAAAATACAGGTGTTGGTTACTTTTGTCCTGGAACCCACCATGAAAAGATATGATTTTTTTGTAACCTGGTCGACAACAGATTTCTTTTGCATGTGACTAGTCATTGGGAAAAGGGATAATAAGGAACCATCCTCTGTGTAGAGTTACACACAGAGAACTTGGTGTTATCCCGTGGACAACCAAAGAAAAAGGGTACTTAGCTCTTCTTCTGTTCTGGATATAGTAAGCTCATATTCTAGATGTCGTTGACGCCTAAATTCAAAGGAGGTACTCCTCAAAAACAATGTTATCTCGCTACTAAATGAAGAGGATCAACAATTGGTCATAGTAACTATGAAGAGTTCGGGAATTAGGAATGCAAGGGTCTGTACCAGGTTAAAGGAACCTTTCATACTGATATATCAAATGGTAATAATAAAACTCCAGAACCATCTACCGATGAGCAAGTGATCTTAATTTTTGATAGAAAAAAATGCAAAAATATATGGGATATGTGGTGCAAATGATGAACAAGATAATTATCATTGAATAAGTAGTATATTCTCTCTAAATCAAAGTGTATACCCTAGATATTTTTTTCTCGGTTGCTTTCCTAATTGCTTCAAGCTCTTCCTGTTTTCCAGACATACTTTGAGTTCATTTCCCCAAAATTGTATAGATACTTGAACTCTATGGGATGTAGATCGTTTTATCTGTGCCGTTTCTGTGTAGTACTGAGGTTATAAATAACTCTGTTATAAGTCTTCATAACTTTGAGTGTTAATTTTGCTCCAGATCTTGTTTTCTCTTTCATCTAGTATCATTTCATGTTTGTAAGCAGCTTGGCTCTTTCCTCAACAAAACTTAATAGATAAGATACTCATTTCTTATCTTTAGCACTGTACAAGTTCTTCTGCTTCTCGCCTGGTTTCGCTTCTGTTAAGTTCGGCCGCAGATTTTCATTTTCTGCTTTATCCAGTAAAATAGCATGTATAAGCTATTTCCCTCTTTCTTCTTGTCTGTCTTAAGGATCTATAATTGGTTCTCCTTGTCTTCTAAGTTTAGCTCCTTTTTTACCTCTGTGATCTTATTTGGTTGCTTTTTATTCTTTTTATTATTGGATTGACATTATAAGAAATTAGAACTTCAGATTTTTATTTAATTAGTTTCATGTTTGCAGAAACTAAAATGCTATCTTGTAATGTCACCTGATACCAAGTATATTTCCGTTTCAAACCAAAATATTCAAATATAATTATGTATATTATCCAAAAAGCCGTGGCTATTTTGATTCATGACAGTTTGAGGGAAAACTATCGGGTACAAAAGTGACAGTAACTGCATTTTTTGCTAATGCTATAGCAAGAGATAAAAATGTCAACATTACCCAAATACTTGCACTGAGCAACAGATCTTTTTCGACAGTAATAAGAAATGAAAATAGACAAATCACCAGATTGTATAGGTTAAAGGGTGTTAGTCACTATATCATTATGTGATGGTTAGCTTCGGAGGTTCAACCGACTCTATGTGCTTTAATATGACCCCTCCCTCGTCAAGTAATTCTCTGATTTCTGCAAAAAACCAAGTTTGAAATGCTTTGAGAACTAAGACTCGCACTATTAATCGAGAAATTATTATATAGGATTCAGCTCATGATCAAAGGAAAACGGCGATATTCCATTCTACCTAATCCTGAAATAATCTGTTGTACGTGATGTTTGAGTTTTTCCACTAGGAAAATTTATTTGTCGTCGATAAATTAGCAACACATGTGGCTAGTGTTCTTGAAAGTATCTGTGACTTATACCGTAGATATTGATGCACTATTTACACAGCTCTTAACTAATGAAAAGCAATTGTGTGCGGAGCCACATTGATGCTTCCATATTGGGTGTATGGAATATGGATATTGGGACAAGTACTGGCAGAAAGCAGGGCAATCGACAAGATTTATATTTTCTCGTTGAGGTAAGGTTTCTCAGGTGTTCAATTCAGGGTTCTTGTAAGAAATCTTTGTTGCACTTGTATAAGACTTGTGCTACGGTAAAATGGCATTAAGACTGGTAACCGAGCTCTGTAAACTGCTGAATAATTAAGAAGCTTAAAAATACGAGAATAAGAAAAGTCATTACCTTTTTTCAGACACATTTATTTTCTTATCGTTGCCGAGAATGAAAATGAACAGATTGGAGCAATTCTCTGAGATAGACTAGTAAAAAATATTTAGCGGTGGTCATTAAAATCTTATCCTGTAAACTAGGCTGATTTCTTAGTTATGCTAAAAAACAATACTAACAAAGTAAATGTACTCAAATGCCGATACATAACCCTCTTAGGTTAAGTATCAATCCAACTAAAAACTTAGTGCTCCATGAATGAAAATCAGCTCGTTTCAAGCACATTTTTTGGAGATTCTTATTTTCTCATGCAATCTGTAAGCAATAATTACTTTGTTCAGTAATTTGGGATGGTTAAAGACTAAACATGGAAACCTTACTTGCTACCACTAAGACTTTGTGTATTCCGTTGTGCAATGCGATTATGTGAAATTTTGTACTAGATACTTTCATCGTTCGTTGACAAAGAAGAGATGCCTTACACATTGTTCTGGTTCATAGATATTTGCCATAACTGGTTCAATCTTTTCTGTGAGCATACTGCTTACTCTGTACCTGGAAAACAGTTTGAAGATATTCTTACCCCGTGATATATTTGTAGAGCCTCTCCTGTGAATATAACATATGGTGGCGTGAGTGTTAGAGATATTCACGTTCGACCTTCCAAAAATATATTTAAGGGCAACACTGCACAGAAATCTATTGCTGCTTCAGTCCTTGAGAAACTTGTTACAAAATCAGAATGCTTTGGATTAATAATATATCTGTTATTAATAAAGAAGGGTTCATGGTTCGATGATCACTTAAACAAAACTGATTTTCTCTGGCTTGTTTTAAGAGAATTAACTGATAGGACGGAAAGGGGAAAATACATTTGCTCCCGGAATCTATTTGTTTTAACCTCTATTTCTTTACACACAAAGCCACTAGAGCCATAGTGGAAATAATCTCAATAGGCTAAATTAACAGTTAAAACTCTCAAGACATAAAGTTTTATTAAGTAAATTAGAGCTATTGTCTATTAAGCTTACTATCTTATTTGAGTTTGTACATCATTCTCAGCTTGTTGTATATACTGTTCTGTAAGTTTGCTTAGGTTAAAGTTAATAGAAATTTTGTGAAACCAATTGTTAATGATATTCTTACACCTAAAAGATGTCTCTATTGGATCTATCGGTAACAAAAGGAGTAGCAGTAACACAACTCACGAAGAACTCTGAGATGTTAAAACGTAGAGAACGACGAAAGACTAGTGCAATGAACCTAGTTTCAGTAAAATGCTTCCTGTTATTGTTACCATTTGACCAATGATTATGTTTTTTTCGTGCCAGAGAATTGTAGGACTGCACGGTACAAGGCCTGAAAATGTAAAAAGGAATGCTCTCTCAAATTATTCATCTCTTTGAGATTTATCTATGCGCATATACGTGCTGTAGTGCTGCCATACACTATAAACTTTCATCTCAAGTTGCTCCTAAAATTGTTAGGGTATAACTGCATTTAAAGTCATTAGTATATGTGCCTGTGGGTATTCTGGAAGCTCTCATTGTTGTTGAACGGTGTTCCTTGCCTAGGCACAGGGTTCCTTTACATCCAATTTCCTGTATGTGTTGGACTTATGTAATTAAGTAAGACTTTTATGTCTCAGTAGATCCAAGCTTGCTAGCATGAACGCAGTCATAATTGGATTAAGAACCTCTATGTCTCCTTAATTACATCTCTGAATAAAGGACTACATTGGTTTTCTAAAAATAAAAACTATTATAATCCTTACTTTGTGTATTAACACCGGGTTATTTAAAGGTATAATAAAGGATAAGGATCATTTAGAAAGATATGTTTGTCGTGCTAGACCCCAACCTTGTAATGAACACTTCGTCATTATACTAAAATGGTGCAAACATTTTGTACCGACAGCTGGGACAACAAGAATTTGGTTTTATATTTGACATTTCAAGTCGTTTGTTCATATTTCTTAGTAAGACGCGGAACTTGAAAGTGTTCTTACATGTAAAGTCAGGTTCCAATTGGATCTGGTAGTCTGAGAACCAGAACTGTAAGGCTACTCTTCTTTTGGATTGTCTTAGTTATCATTCTGGGTCTTTTGTTTAGACTTTGTCCTGTTTAAAAATGAATGTTGATCATGCGAACAAATCTAGGCACCAAAAGGTCAGAGTAAAAGCCTGATCAATTTTTTGGTTTAATGCCTAGAACTTCCTCTCATATTACCAAGTATTTTTATTTTGTTATACTGATACAACATTACTCTAGAATTTTCTCGAGATTTGGGAGCAGGGATACACCCTTTCGGGTTACTATCGCTGTTTGCTACCGAGCCTACATATGAGAAACCCCAGTAACGTCTACTATATCCGACAAGTATCACGGTTTTCGATATATCAACCCCGATATACATACGAGACTGAATAACGGGAATAGTAATTCAAGATTCTCGACAAGGGCAAATGACTGAAAAATACTCTAGATATCCGCCTCTGTCGAGAAGAAAAAGTTAAGCATATTAATTCTAGAAATAGTCTCGACTCGATCAGTGTTTAACATCTAATCGCAACATCTAGCAAATGAAGACAAGGACCCCCCCAAAGAAACAAAAGTTGCTATAAACTAAAATTTTATAATAAAAATATCTCTAAGTTTGTTGCCTTAGTACCCATGGAGCATAATTACCAAATACCCATGTAAATAACTTCCAGCAAACTTGGAAATGAACATTTGTTAACTCTACTGAGCAGACAAAACTTCTCATCTTTGGTATTATAGATACAATTAGAAATATGTAAGGGAACAACAGAGTTTAATTTAAATATTTGGATTGGACTCTTTGATCTTGAATGCATTGAAATAGTTTTCTTACTCAAATTTTCATAATATATGAAAGTTTTTTTATGTCATAAACTTTCTTGAGAAAAAGATAGGATTACCTTTTAAGCCTTACAAGCCAAAATCAAACACAGACAACGTAATAAAGTAAAATCATGCGGATGTTATTATTATTTCATCCAGTATGGTGGAATTCCAAACTTATGTCACTATGAAATTGATTCCTGGTCTAATTCTATAAATCTTTTCTTTATTGCCCTTGACGAATACATTCCTACTACTATTTTTCTCTATTTCTTTAATATTTGACACACTCTTGTCTTTTATCTTCTTCATATCTCTTCTAGAAAGTAACCTAAACATTTGTCTTTAGTTCAGCAAGAAATAAAAAAAATCAATACTCAATATTTATTATTTCTTGACTTTATCAAAAACTTCTCTCATAATCTTGAAACTTCAAGAAATTGTTTCACATAAATATCTCGATAATTATCTTTCAGATATATTATAATATAACAGCTAATTCCTAGTTTACCTACTTGAAAACCAATTAGAAACTCTCACTTCTCAGTCTGTCTGAGAATTTTAATAGCGGATTACAGATTGACCATTTCAGTCACGCCGTATTTGGTAATCACAAATGGGGATAACCAAAAGCATCACTTAACGGTCAATGTACCAAAAGTTAAACGTAACCAAAACAAAAATGATATTCATATTATTTTTCTTACTTGGAGGAACTTTTGTTACATTTAAAAGAAAAGACATATTTTCAAGAGAAATTAAAAAATGTTGGTTCATACACTTTCCAAGGTTTTTCACCGAGATTTGCTCACCTTTAAGATGGTTGCCTGTCTTGCTAGTTTCGATTCAAAAGTACATGGCCTCAAAAACAAAAAGTGACCATATAATTCGCGAACGTTTACATGAACCAAAAGATTTTGAAGAACTGAAAGAAAGTATTCTTTCTCAACTGGACTCTTCAGGTAACCTGAACGTAAACCATGACATAAAACTCCCTTCAAACGTGGATAATGAAACTATGTTCCAATTATTTGATTCTCTGGAAACACTCAACATGAAAAAAATAAAAAAATTCTCTAAGAATGGAGAGCTTAATTTTCGAGGCTATAAAGTCTTACTAAATAATTACTTAGAGAACTCTCTAAGTCAAACGATTCCTAGCTTCTTGAATACAAAGTTGAATTTTGGTGTGAATTGGGGAAAATACATGGATTTGAAAAGAAACTATGTTGAACCTGTTGTTATCAGTTTTCGTGAGCGTGTATTTCTGAATGTGTTCTTTTCAGGGGCAGCTTCTCTGCGTGAAGCAGAATATAGAGGGAAAACAAGCCTCGCAATGTGTTACAAAACGAGTCCTTTAGTTGATCATTTTGTTCAGTTGTCAAATGAAAATACTCTGGTTTTGTTAGGAACTATGACAGCAAACAATGCCTTTGCTGGTTTCTTTGTTCTAGAACAGATTCATAGCGTTTAAGAAGTAAACTTGCAACTATTGTTTTAATACGTCTTTCATTTCCTTTGCCGCGTGTTCAATGGAGTCAATTAAACCTTGAGAACCCTTTTTATAACTTGTTGCACTACATCTAAACGCATTTTTATCTAGCCCATAAGCAATTCCATAGCAGTCATCATTAACTGGACCAAAACCACCTGTAAAAAGTGCCTCTGAACTTAATGTACTGGTAGAAAGAATCCAGTGGTTCATCGTATTCATTTCTTCACTTTCAAAAAACTCTTTGGCAACCCCGTTTAATCCTGATTCAGCAGCTTGGGTTCTCAATGCAAAAAGATGTCTATCCATGCCTTTTCCCATTAAAGCATTCTTTGTTATCCTTCCATGATTTTTTACGGCCTTTGTGAGCAATAATTTCTTCTCTGAAGAACTAACTGAGGAATCTTCAAAGCCTTTAACAAAATTAAGAGCTTCTGAGGTGGCAGAACGGATTGTCTCAGTTCTTCCATGCTTAAATGCTGCAGTTGATGCACTTTCGTAAGTTGCACCTAAGACATCACCTCCACCTACACTCTTATACCATCCCAACTGAAAGCACATCTGCAATAGCCCATCCGCTCCAAGACCAACTTCTTTACTAAAGCTTCGGGAGAAAAGGTCACTTTCCAGCGTAGCGGTCTCCAAGGAGTCAATGAACTTTGTAACTTCAGATTCTGCTTTTCTGACACAGCTTAAAAGATCATCATTCAAATTAAACTCTAGTTGTTCAAGTGAGGAAATAGTGATAGATTTTTGATTGGAAGGTTCAAATCCATCTCCACCATTTTTTAATCCCTGGTAGACAGCGTTGAAGTAACGAAGCACTGCAACTCCATCTCCCCAAGAGTGTTCAAAGTTTACAGAAACTTTACCATTTTTTGTGACAATCAGTTGAAATGATTTATCCATCCAGCGATTTTTTCCTTTTCCATGAAGCATCGTGGAGGACACTTTTTCATAAGTATCAGGGGAAGACGAATCTAAACATAATCCAAACAAGGCGGAGTCTATAGCTCCAAGACTATTTTTATTCTTCTCGTCCAAGGCAATCAATTTTTCTCTATTTGCAGCCCAAATGTCGCGATCTTGAGTTGTAAATGCTCCCAAGGAAGGTTTATGAGAATCTTCACCGGAAGATAGAATTTCTTCCAGTTGATTCATAAGCGAAGATTTTGAAATAATATTCTCATTCTCATCAAGAACTTGAAGGGAGTAAAATTTTGATCCATGCTGGACAACAATGTGTTTTGGATTGGAGGATTTAACAAGAGTGTCCTTTTCTTGCTTTGGGATCCTTGTTGAAGCAAAAAGGTTGTCATACTGCGACATATCCAAAGGATATCCACCAAACAGATAAGATGTGTAGAATGCCAACTTTTTCGGTGTCTAGGAGTCATATATTAAGAAGTAGATACAAATGCTGAGGAGTATTGGTACAACTTTGATTTATCTGTCCCTGCTTTCGTATGAAAGACATCAGGTTCTAATTTTTCGTTCTTCAGGTCAAGGTAAAAGCTCAATGACGCCAAAATAAATTCCGCGGCTGTTTTAGTTTGTTTAGAGATTCCAGGATGTTCTAGAAAATAAATTTTGATCATTTAATACCTGAGAAAGAAATGTCGTTGAAAGTGATATGAGGATTAGAGTTGATTATTAAAGGACGTCGGTCTCTAAGGTACATGTCATACCAAGGCTTTGAAATGAATGAGGAATATTCAGATTTATCTTGAGAAATAATAGCCTCCTGTGCTTCTCTTACTTGCGGAGAGCTAAAGAATTCTTTACTCCGCTTTTCAAGCTGTTCATAATCAACGGAATTGAACATTGGTTTTGAAAAGTATTGAAAGTTTTTGTGTGTGTCCTCAAGAGAAGGAATTGGAAGCTTTGGTAATGAGTCTTGAAAGTGATACGTGGGTATTATCGTGGTAAATTCACGTCTGCATGCCTGCTGCACACGTTTGTTGAAACTTTGCCTTATGAGTTTCATCGTTCTGTTCCTGTATCTTTTAATGTCTAATTTGGACCTACTGTTCATATCAGGCAGGGCCAGATAACCCAATTTATGCAAGATATTACAAACTTTTCTGAGGTTAAGAATGAACAGACTTCTTCTTCGGCTTCAACAAGTCGATTTCGTTGCACAGGGAAAATCGAATATTAAGAAATCTTTTTCTTCAAACTCCAAGCGTTACTTTAGCAACTCAAAAGCACCCAAACAATCTTTGGAAGATATCAAGAACCAAGCAAGGGAAAATGCAAAGAACCTGTCCAAGCAGAAAAAAAAGTTACAGACCCCACCAGATGTAAAGCCCTCTTCAAGCAAAAGCAAATCAAAAAATACCATTCTCCCACTTGCATTAACTGGATTAACAATAGCCGGAGCATATGCAACCTACAGTTTTACCTCTCTGCCCGCGCAAGTCCAGTCATATGTATCAGAGTATCTAGAGCCTTCTCGTGATGTGTTGCTGCCTGAGCTTCCACCTTTACCTCATACTCCCAAAACTCTGGTTCTCTCGTTGCATGATACACTGGTCCATTCTAAATTTGATACCGCGTTTGGGTGGAGAACAGCAAAGCGACCTGGAGTTGATGCATTCCTCGCCACTGTGGCGCAGATGTACGAAGTAGTAATATTTTCAAGTGGAACTTTTGTAAATGATCAACCCATTGTACAGCAGTTGGATAAAAATCAAACTGTAAGTCATGTTTTATATAGAGACGCCATGAGGTACAAATGGGAAAAACCTGAAGGAAGCTGGTTTGGTAAATGGGTATATACCAGAGATCTGGGCATGCTGAATCGAGACAGAAGAAACATAATTTACGTTTCAAGTGTTAATGGGGAGGATAATGGTGTCAATGGAGACTATGATTTCGCTGAAACGGATGAAGATAACGTTGTTAGAATCAGTGCCTGGGATGATGTTTCCCGAAGTGATGATCAGGAGTTGAGAAACTTAGGTGCTTGGTTAATAAGTGTATGGAAACATGGGGAGGTTGATGTAAGACCAGAAATTAGAAGGGTTAATGAGCTTGGAGGAATTGAAGCTGCTGGTAAAATGGTTGAAGAAGAGCGACACCGAGCTGAACAAGAAAGAAACTCCGGTTTAGGAGGCTTAATTCGAGGATGGGGAAGATGAAACCAAGCTGGCAAAGCTTGCCGTTAAAAATTTTAGAGTTTAAGTGTTAAAGAGAGTTTTAATGGTAAAGACTTGCTTGAATAAGGAGTTAGGTAGAAAGATTAACAGAAGAGCAGATTGAAGAGTTTCGTGAAGCCTTTTTCGTATTTGACACAGATGGATCAGGAACCATTAGCACAGAGTACTTGGTGTTTCTAGGTAATTTTAGGGAGCTTGGGTCGGTAATCAGATCTTTAGGGCAAAGACCAAGTGAGGAAGAGCTGGAAGAGATCATGGCAACCGCGGATGAAGATGGCAATGGGGAGGTTGACTTTCCAGAATTCTTGGGGCTAATGGCAAAGAAGATGGCAACTGGAGATCCGGACAAGGAAATTAAAGATGCCTGGGCAGTGTTTAGTGAAGGTAATGAATTCATAAGAAAAGAGAGAATTAAGTTGATAATGGAAAATTTGGGAGAAGAACTGGATGAAGAGGGTGTAAATCGCCTGGTTGAAGAGGCAGATTATGATGGTGATGGAGAAATCAATTACGATGATTTTTACAAAACTATGAAAAACCTTCCCAAGACAAATTAATTTCTAATGCACGGAACATGTAGCTAAATGATGTCAATAGCTTACTATGTGCTATGCCTTCTTGCAAATGCAAATTCCAGAAAAGCTCGAGAAGAACCATATGTTCAAGAACTCATTCGTCTAATTTTCTAAATCAAGTAATAGCCTAACCTCTTCTGCAGTTTTTATTTCACCAAATCCAACACCATATGTACCTATTATATCGTTTTCCATTAGGAAAACTTCCCCGCTTTCCTCTTCCACGCTGTCAATCCCACTAGATCTTAATGAAGACTGCATCGAAAGCTGTTTCAAAGACTCAAGCTCATCCGCAAGAGACATGTCAACAGCATATCCCAGATCCGCTAACGATCCAAGAGTCACAGAACTCAAGGAATAACTCTTGCTACTGTCTATAGCAAAAACCATCAACTCAGTCTTAAAATCCTCTATTTTAAAATGGCTATCCACTGATCCAATCCCCTGTTTTTTGGACGGATCAAAGTAATAAAACTCTCCATTTAACCTTCCATCTTCCACAGGTACACTCTCCTCATTCATACCAGTTAGTTCTCCATATGCATGAATAGCGTTCTCCCCAGTAAAGTAAGGAACATGGTTCAAATTTGCATTATAATCTGAATCAAAAATAGGATCCTGTATCAGTAACTTTCGATTATCATACGTATATCCACCATTCTGCTGCACAGATCTCCAAAGAGTTCCTAATCCGAGAGTATGCGCCATTTCATCTAAAAAAATAAACAAAAACGACTCTTTTACGAAGCACAACAGTTTCTAAGGTTCCTGCGGATTCAAGAGCTTCTAAATCAGCGCTGTCGAAAAGCATCCCACCTACTATTGGAAAATAATTAGATAATGTGTCTATGAAACAAGGGCCTGCAGATGCTAAAGTTGATCCTCGCCCGTCAATTGGACGAACCTCAGCAAAAATTAACAGGTGATCTAACTCAAATTTTGTTTCCTCTGTATTTGGATGCTGAAACGTGAAATCAGATAAAAATGAACACACTTTATTCACTTCAAAGGTAGATGGCCAGCTTTGAGCTTCGATTTTGTTTTCAATTATTATATTTGACCAACGATCAGCAGCAGAAGAAAATGCTTCAAACGAAGCAGTTGAAGGGCAAGCAGTAAACACAAGAGAGATGTAACCAAAATCAATCAACTCCCCAACAGGATAAATACATTCTCCATTTTCATCGAGATTAGTGGATACTGATTCCTCGGTAGCCTCTGCGTGCTTTGCTCTCTCAGGTGAAGTTACTGAGAGGGTTATTCCAGAGCTAATGATGAATAGGAAGGAAACCACAGACACCAGGAGAGTTGGCTTGCTTCTTTTCTCTGCTTTTACTTTTGAGAAGCTTGGTGCAGAGGCTAGCATGGATATAGGTTTGTTCATCTACGAAGAAGGATATGGCAAGACGCCATCTTTTTTAATGCAGTCTTCTCTTATTCAGTCTCTTTCTTTCATCTTTGAACAATTTGCTTTCCCTTTGACTCAGCTCTATTCTCAATGACTCAGATTTAACTCAAGTATTGACTCAGAAAAAAGGGAAGAAAACAATGTTGAAAGGGATATTTATCATTAACAACCAAGGAGAGCTTAGACTGAGCAAGTTTTATGTAGAAACGGATCGAAATCTTCGACAAAGGCTAATTTCCGATATTTTTGAAGTTATTTGTCAGCGAACAAAGGATGATCCAAACTTCTGCTTGATGAATTTTACGTCTACCGAAAATGGACTTGAGCAGTGGACTAAGACAAAGACAAAGCTGATTTATAGACACTATGCAACTCTTTATTTTATTTTTGCCGTTGAAGAAACAGAATCTGAGCTTGGAATTCTTGATCTCATTCAAGTTTTTGTGGAAACTTTGGACAAACAATTTGAAAATGTTTGTGAGCTTGACTTAATCTTTCACCTAGAGAAAGTTCATTATATTCTTGATGAAATGATTCAAGCTGGTCTGGTTCTTCAAACAAATATGAATGAAGTGATTTTACATTTGAATCAGCAAAATCAAATAAGAAATTAAAGTAACCGTTCAAACCGTATTGTTGTCCGTTAAGTTATCAAGTGAAAATGTCTTTGAAAAAAATTGAGAAGAATCTAGAAAAAGAATCCAAGTATGCTCAGAAGTATCAAAATAGGTTGAAAGAGATTGATGATGCTAAAAAATGGGCAATTATGCGATCTGATACGTATGAAGATTATGAAAATCGGGTTCGCTGTGCAGAAGTTGGGCAGAAGCCTATTACTCGGGCAGACTTAAATGGTTTAAAGGAAAAAAGTGGTGATAGTAAGAGTTTCAACAGAGAGTTTGAAAAAGTAGGGTTTAGAAGAAGTGAGAGTATTGAAAGGATAGTTAGGCAATCCCCAAGTTTTTTTGCTGATTTGTTTGGACCTGGTAAAGATCAAGTTTAAGCCTTACTTACTTTGATCCAATGATTGGAGTGCGAGTTTACATCATGCTTCATCACTAGAGTCTGGTTTTCCCAGTCAACTGAGAACTCCCCATCAGATACTTCTACGTCAAGCTGCTTTCCTGGATACTGATAACTTGGAAGAAAAATTAAAGTCTCGGCGGTCGTGAGTTTTGCATCGTGTTCAAACTCATAGTAAAATGGCTTTGTTTCGACATATGCATCAAACTCCATCTTCACTGGAACTCCTGCAGTCTTAAAGGCATATGGGCGAACAATAACACCCAAACTTCTTCCTCCTGCATGTATATCACTTTTATCCAGACTTTGGTCCCTTGAGAAGATGCTGAGATCTTCAATATTCCATAAATCCCCAGACGAATTTGTGTTATCAGGAGTGTAATTCCAAATGGTATAACTAACAAGCGCCATGTCTAATGCATCAAGAGTTTCGTTCATTGCGAGGTCACACTGTTTGAAATTAAACGAGGTTGGATTTTTCCAGGGGCTTGGCTTCATATTAAAAGGAATACCTGTTTCTCCAATTAAACTTGGACACTGTCCATTGGAAACAGTGGCTTCTTCCTTGATGTTGTTCAAATACTTTGCATCTATCTCTTCAAATTTCTTGGTATCGTTTGATAAGTTATAAACGATTCCTTCTTTCCCAAGACTGAAGTTTGCATGAAAAATTTTGCTAAAAGTTTGACGTAATAGTGTAAGTCCATTATAGTGATGCTTAGCGTAAATGAAGTTTGAATCTTTAGCTTGTTCTTTGGAAATAATAGTTTCTTCTTTCAGATGACCTTCAGCAAAATTTAAAATAGGCTCATAAAAGATAACCGCATCGCTCATTTCAGATTGAATCGCATCTCTAACCTTTACAAAGAAAGGGACAGCATAGTCATTCTGTAAGTCAACTTGTCTTTTTGTAGAAGGATTTGTCAAAAAATACTCTACTTTATTTTCATCAAGAAGGAAGTTTCCTGCAGAATCTACAGTATACAAGCCAACTTTCTTCCAAACACACGATTCCGGCCCATCTTTCCACACGCATAACTTTTCTGGATTAAGCGTAATTTTACCCTGATAATCTTGTAGCCCAGCATAAAAATCAACTTCAATAGTCTCTCCAAGTCCAAGTAGAATTGATTGCCATGGACTCATTTGTGCACCTAAACGAAATGAGGATCCCCTTATATCAATTAAATGCCGACACAAGAACCCATTACTTGGTTCATTCAAAGTATCAAAACCCAAAACGTTCGGAAGATTCTTTAGTTTCGAAGCTACCTTCTTAAGCATTCTGCAGTAACACCCTTGTAAATAATCTTGAGCTGTCTGTCCTTCAATCTTGATCATTGGGGCAAAATCATTACCCGCAAAGAACAGAGTCCACATGGTGCCATTGACCAAACGAAAGTAGTTTGTTGTCCAATGCATTCTGCTGTACTTTTCACCCTGATTTTGATGAGTCAAACAGCATCCTGCTTTCTCCATTGTTTGCAAATCAAACCCAACTTTCTCTAAAGTCCAAGATGGTGCTCCATCTCCTCCAGTGAATCGACTCCAAACATCCTGATGTGGATCAATAAAAACTGAGATGCCATGTTTCTGAGCCTTTCCAAGGAAAGCAACCAAATAATCCAAGTATTCTTCATCATAAATTCCTGGTCCTTCGTGCTCAACAGCTTCCCATGTAATTAAAAATCTAAGGAAAGTTAACCCCCATGATCTCAGTCTTGCTAAGTGCTCATCAGCTTCTTCTAACGGACATGGCCTTCCCACAAAACTCACACCTTTTGAGCCGTTAACTAAATCCAGCGAACTTGGAACGAAGGTGTTTCCAACAGGAGTTGTGGGGACTTTGGTTGCACCAGAGAGATTCACACCACGGAGAAAAACTCTTCTACCAAGTTCATCCAATACGTACAAAGTGTTCTTGCAGTTTACTTCATTTCTCTTGACTTGCACTGGTGCCTTTGGGTATAAATCAGGCTTAGTGATGTCAACTCTTTCAAATGCTCCAGGAAGTTTTGGAAAGGATTTTGCCCATTTCAACGCATAGAAGTAGCTTCCTGCGAAAATAGCTCCTATGGGTAGTAAAATAGCTTTTGCGAGATTTGGTAGTGGAAAGGTAAGAGCCTTGGCTACTGCAAGACTACCCAATAGAAGCGGTGAGAATATATAGGTTTCCATAGGTAACAGCTTTAATAATCCCGAAACTTTGAATCGGGAAGGCGGATTGTCAATAATATTTTTCATTTCTAGTTGTTTTTTCATTGTTATCTATTTCCACGTCGGGAATTCAGTATCTTTTGCCTCGCGTAATGTAATGCTTCGACAATAATCGGTTGGGTTGGATTAGTCACAAAATATCGAGTATTTTAAACGCAGAATAATGGGTCAATTTCAAGAAATAATATTTTCACAATATATCTTTTATAAAATCGAAATAATTTGTTCCAATTGGCTCGGTTATTTCTTAACTACAGGAAAAATAGTAAATAAAGAAAACGCAGAAAGCAAAACTATCCACCAGAATGATGAAACCAGAAGAAACATTATAACACCTTGGGTTAAGAATATACTGCATATAACTTATATTGCTGTGATAAAATAAGCCTGATTGTCGGTAAGCAAGTCTCTCATTCAAAGCCAAAGGGTTGAAGTTCATCTGTTTCTCCTTTAGGCATCGGCGTTTATGAATATTATCAATAATTATTTTATAATTCTATTGATTCTGATTAGCAATAAAAGAATTAGGGATTTCATTTGCATCAAATGTATCAGATTTTACTCTGTTTATCAAGTAATAATCAATATTCAACCAAAATGGTTGCGGAAGTATTAGAATTATTCATTAACAAAAAATTGGCAAAGTTTTAATGATAAATTATAAACAAATTAAATCCGATCGATATTCTCCATGCATAGTCAATTACAACACACTTGAATTTGGGGAACCATTAAGCTGTTTCTAAGACCAGGAAGAATAACTGCTAGGACCTAAAGAAATTAGCAGCTGTTGCTACAGAATGCGTAAAGTCCCAAATATATCTTCTTTTTTGTAGTCATCTGTGTACGTTGTAAGGATTTACGGATGAGCATCTGTCAAAAGTTGTATAGAAGTGTGTGCTATATTTATTATCAATTAAGATTAAGATGTCCAGAGACTACAGTTTGATGAAAACCACATCCCCCGTTACAGTTTATGAAAAAACTATGTTTATGATAGCAACCAAGTTTGATGATGATAAATAAACTTTCTGAGCTAATAAGTACATGACCCAACCTAATCACTGAGGATCGAATTCATGTTCCTGCCAATGCTTAAAAGCCATTTCACTAGAAGATTCAGCTGGAGCGCTTTAAACTTGCAGTTAAACTAGTTACAAGGTCAGTTTCCTTATGACCAGCCTTGTTCTAATATAGAGTATACATTCCAGAAAGGTACAAACCTTCCTCCAATAATACCCGAATAACCTGCTTCATATGCCGGTTACCCCGCTTTACTCCCTCGAAAGATGAACCATACCAAAGAGGCTTTAATACGAGCTCCCGACAGTATGAAAACTTTGGGACCATTTTCATCAGGAGCTAAATTGTGAAATATCATTTGCTAGATTGTAAAATGGAAAACACCCAAATACCCTGTGAGGAACCCCCAGGTTCAAGAAAAACGAAATGGTTGAAGATGTATGGAGGTGTTCTTTTTTTTATATTTTTCTATCAAATGACAGTCCTAATTGCGGATCAAACTTGTTCTGTTAAGTTCCGCTGCACGAGAAAAGAAAGAACCATGCGACTAATTGCATGAGCAGATACTCATATTAATACTGAGAGGAAGTTAAGTTACAGCTTGAACACAAATTTTCGCCTACAAGTTCTTAGCAAAAGAACAACACTAGGCACGGTATTTAGTTAAGTAATGAATAACTTAGTATGAATGGTCCCGTAGAAAACATAATTAATGGCCCTAAAATACTAAAAATTGTTTTTCTCCTCTAGTTGCACATTTAATGTGAATGTGCTACCAGTAGCCGGATTCTGTAGCAACAGACGGAAGTGGGTGTAACTGTAAAGGGATCTTTTGAAACCATTTAAGGAATTAGAAATTTAGATTAGACAGCTGTGTATACTTCGCTAGTTATCACATTAACCCATAACGTAACAGGTCTAAGCTCAAATTGATTAAGTAAGCAGCATGTCTTTCAATAACATTTACAACTAGTCGCTACAGTTCCCTTGTTTGGGATGGACAGAAAATCCCTAAGAATGGAAGTTTTATGCAGTAGAGCACCTCTACCATTGTTTTTTATTAACATCTTTTTGGTTTCAAACTTCATAAAGCGCTTTGTTTGATACTGATATATCTTAGTAATATTCTCAGGCTATAAACTATAGTTGAAACTCTCTACCGGCGGTCTATATTCTTGGAATTGGCCACCTATGTGATACGTCCAAGGTACTAGGAGGCGTTATTTCAAAAAAAATCAATGCTACAGTAAATATACTCTTAAATCTTATACAATTATTTACAGGGGAAAATAATTTAGAATCTTTGAATCTTGTCCCACAAAATCTAATTCAGTCTAGACTACAGCGTATAAAATTAAAAATACCCCGTGAATTCTAGTACCATAATAAGGGAATCAGAAGGAATACCTATATTTCATAACAACGAGAGATCCCTTTATATAGTATAATATAAGCCCATAGCTTTCAGTAGAGCATATGAGTCACCATAAGAATATAGTAAACTCAGGTCAGGGTTTCACAAGAATACTGTAAATAGATACTGCTCTTCCGAAAGTCCAGAAACCTCAATGCCTGGTGTGAAAGGTATTTTAACTTAGTTAGAAAATCATATTGATGTTTTGTAGAACGTATACTCCTAGTGCTCCCTAAGCTCATAATAGTCGTTACACCAATTTTGACTTCGTGGTTCTAACAAGGAATGAAAAGCAATTTATATTCATCAGTGAAGGAGTGAGAATGGTCAGAGTCAAACTGCCTAGAATCAGATAATGAGAGTTTCTTAGGTCCTCAAAATTACTTTCTCAAATCGTCAGATACGCTCACCAAATCCCTAAATGGGAACTTATTCTACGCTAAAGTAAGTTCAGCCATTTACTGAATCAAAAATTCTAAGTTGATCTCCTCATTCCTCATTCAATGTAATATCCAGCCTCACTTAGTCACTCGGAAATTTTTTCAACAGCTAGAATCAGGTGGCCTTCGTCCGTGAAGTTTTATATTTTCTTCGATAGATTGTTAACGCTTAACAGTATTTCACTCGTTACTCTAGTTTCTAACCGTTATCTAGTCCTGGCGTTCCGACACTCTAGTGCTCTCCACGCCATCGCTCCGTATTGGCAACTCCTGACAATACCCTTCAGTGGCTGCACTAGACGTGTAAGAAAGCTCCTCGCCCACAGCAACCCAGGTTTCGGTGACACAAGGATTCCGAGCGAACAGCTCCACGAAAAATCCATTGTCAAACATCCCCTCGATACGTTTCTTTAGTTCATCTGGTTTTTCGTTGCTAGGTAAGCGGGGACTTGTCATAACATCATTTCCCATAACGGGGGTGACCTGGGAGCTCGGTACGCTTCCTTGCTTAAAGACCAAAAGTTCCTCGACGGCGCTGTGTATCAGTCCGCCGGTGTTCGTCTGTAATTTTCCTTTCTTCGACCTTTTTATCCAATATAAAGTGTGTTTGAGTTTAAACTGGTTCTTCTTCGCCCATTCCACGGCAGCTTCTCTTGTACTTTTCGTGATCCAGCACATAAAATACCCGTTTCGGACTATCCTGCCTAGCGGTATCGCCTGGATCTCCTTCAAGCTCATCGTGTTGTATTTGAGCGCTACCCCGCGAACCGGGTTGCTCTGCGCCACTCTCCAAGGTGGATCGGCCAGTAGCACATCGGGGAGTCTCCCTTTCATATGGAGCAACATAAGCGCGAACCTGTCCCAGTCCAGCTCTCTTACGTCGCACTTCAACGTAGCAGTATTTGTGGGGACCAAGAGCTCTCGTGTTACCTTCGCATCGTCGTGGAATATATCGTAGCATAACCGAGTTCCATCGCGTTTCGCTAGCCATCCTGGGAATTTCCCGTGTCGATACACCTGCTCCGCTGTGTCCCCTAAACAAGTTCTAACATGCGACACAAAGTGTAGCGCTTTCTCCAGCTTTGTCTCCCTCAACTTCAAGTCCCTCCGATCGTCTTTCACTACTTGCATCATCTGGCGTATCTCCTGGCTCAGGCACTCAATTGGTGGAATACGCTGCGTCTTGTCTCTTTTCCCACGTTCGACATCCAGAAGGAACCGGAGGGAGTCTTCTCGCTCCATCGGGGTCTCATTTCTCCTAAAGAACGGAATATCAACATCCCACTTGCACCTTGCGTATCTGAACAAGTTGAAGAATCTTCCCGCCAGTCTCTCATATCTTGCCACTATTCTGGATCTCTCCACGTAGAATCGTGTCCCGTATCTCTGCAGGTTGTCTTCTCTGGCTTTTCCCACGTCCATCTGGAGACCCGAATATTCTTTTATGCTCTGCTTTCCGACTAGTTTCTGCGTTGCTAAATATAAAGACTGCTTGCTTTTCCCAGGTAGGAAACCTCCTGTAATTATCGGCACGTAATTGCCAAGTCCGAACTTTAGGATGCACCTTTCCAGAACTACATATTCTTCGTCGCTCCATCTCTGACCTGACGCACGGGCTACTGTTATAGTCTTCATGAGTTGCTTGGAATATTCAATGGCCAAATCCTTTTCGCTAGACGCTCCTAAAGAATAGATGAATTGCTTTGTGAGGTCGGGGAGGTCCTCTAACATTGTTTCTAGTGGTTCCCATGTCGCCTCTTCCTCCGGGAACCCTTTCCACTCCACAAGGATCTGCAGCTGGCCTTGTGAGCTTCTTAACTTTATGAATTTCTCGACCTCCAGCTTGCCCGTATCCGAGGTAAACTGCTTTATTATCGCTTCGTCTGGAATCCATCCATCTGGTTCGTAGAATAGGAGTCTTGAAGCGTGGACGATATTTGCTTTTCCGTAGAGATCTTGAACCTCATACACATTCTGGGACACCGACTTCGTCATTTGGTATGGCCCGTTCCATCTTAATTTTTCCTTGAATCGCTCCTTTGTGGTATTCGCCCTACTGACTAGCACCCAGTCTCCTTCTTGGAACTGCACCACTTTAGTTCCTGGTCGATTGGAGTAAATGTCGTTCTCCCTCTCCCTCACCAGTTTCGTGTGGTCGTACACCTCGCTCCAAAGCTGTTCCAGCTGCTGCCCCATCTCGTGAACGGTTGATCGCAGTCTCTCCCTATCCAGTGGTGTTCGCAGAACGTTCTTTCCCGTGTTTTCGTCGTATATCACTACCCCGTGGCCATCGTCGTCGAAGAAGTTATCCTCGTGCTTGAAAAACAAGAATACTTCGTTTGCTGTGAGGCCCTTGTTTATTTTTCTGGGGGTGTTGTTCAGCACATGCTCGATCTCCGGCAGCAGCTCAGGCCACTGGTTCGGATCCAGTCGGTACTCCGACACCAGGCTTCGAAGTGCTTTCAGAATGGGTCCATTTGTTGTTTCCACCCCGCCATTCGTCCAGGGGGCGTATGAGATTGCCCATCGTTGAGTAAATCGAAAGAGTTTTTGCATCCGTGCCATTAAAATATTACAAAAGTGTGAGCCTCTATCTGTGAAAAGGGTAAAACCATCGACAAATCCAAAGTGACTTCTCCATCTCATCAGCGTTCTGATCGCTCCTAGAACGTTCGCCTTCTCTTCATACATCAGCATGCACTTCCTGCTCAGTGAATCCACTAACACCACGATATATCCCGCTGGATTAATATAGAGGTAGTCCATCAGCAAGACATCTCGGCACTTCTTTCCCAAAATAGTGATATCTCTCGGGCGTCTTATCAGCTTTGGAAATCTTGAGCAGTGGAGGCATCTGGTTCTCAACCTTCTCATTATGTCCTTCAATATCCTCGTCACCTTACTGTCGAACGTATACTTGGCTTGGAGGTCTTCAAGTTCCCTAGATATATTCCTGTGGATACCTGCGGCGTGAAAATGCAACAAAAACTTTTGGGAAATATTTTCTGGGATCCATATCTTGCTTCCCCTTTTCACCATTCCTCCCCCTCTTTCGATTTCTGTTTTCTCTGCTTCGGTTATATTTGGGGAGCTCTTCTGAGCCTCTAAAACTTCTTCCTCAGATAACTGTTTCCAGGAGCCCTCGTACAGCGGTGAGAATATGCTTATTCTCCCGCTTTCGAACTTCTCCCACCATTTAATCCCCTCTTTCACCTTATCCTTAAGTAATTTCCTTGCCCTGCTTCTTTTTGATCTCACTGCTCTTACTAGCTGTAGTTGGGAATGGTTAAGCGCTTCTCCATCAAGGCCTTCAATGGCGTGTTCGTTTCCCCATCTCGATAAGAGGTCAGCGAACACGTTTCTCTCACCTTCAATATGGTGGACCAAAACATTATATCTTTGAAGTCGTAGTCCCCAGCGGTGGAGGCGGTCGGCGTAGCTCCTGTTATCTGCTTGTTGCGGATCCAAGATGTAGACGAGGTTCTTATGATCGGTGTAGAAGTTTGTCGGCTTTGGGTGTCCAAGAATCATATAATCCAGCCTCTCCCCTATCACCAGGAGGGGGTATAACTCTTTGCTGCTAATATGCCATTTTACTTGGCTGTCACCAAACTTCCCCGAAAAAAACATAATGGGGAAGTGTATCTGCTCCCTAACCTCGGGTTTCTCTAGCTCGTCGTATCTGCACTGGGTTACTACGCAGCCCCAATAAAGTTGCGAGGCGTCGGTGAAGACGTTCAGCGCCTTATCTGGGTCGTACATTTGTAGGAACTTTCTAGCAGCTCGAGACAGTGTTCTGAGAAAACCAGTCCATGCATCGTGTAGCTCATCGGTCCATTCAAACTCCAGGTTCAGCTTCTTGAGCTCATTCATACTTCCACCCATATTTACCTGTTCTCCCAGTGTCTGTCTGTACTCAACCAACCCTGGTATGGTGGGGGATAACCACGTGGCTAAATATAGTATCTCAGCCATTTGATGGTGGTAGGTGGGTTTTGTAGTTCTCAGAATTTTCGCGTAATATTCTTCTAAATAGGACCAGCCGCGACTCGTGATTCTCCTCCCACAATACTCTATTTGCTTCGCTGCAAACACACATTTCTTCAGACTCATCCTTATCTGTTTCTCTTGAAGTTGCAAGATGAACCGCGATATCAAGCCCAAATACTCCTCCTCCGTTTTCGCGAATAAGCATGTATCATCTATCCACTGCATCACTCCTGTTCCTGTATTCATGTACATCCCTGTCGGTTTGCAGAGGTGCTCTACGATCAGCTGGTGGAAAAGCATCGGGGAGTTCGTCCATCCCTGGGGCATCGAGCATTGGTGGTACACCGTGCCCCAGGGTGTCATCAACCCGAAAAACTTCCTACACTCTTCCTTAACTTTAACTTGGTCGTATCCCGACTTGATATCCAGCGTTCCAAAGATCTGGGCACCGGAAGTCCTGCTTAGTTGATGTTCAAGTACAGGCAGCTGCTCCGCCGACCCCACAGTCCACTTGTTCAGAGGCTTCATATTCACCACCATCCGATACATAGCAGGGCCCTTTTTTGGCACAATGAAGACTCTTGCTGCGAAGTGTGCGTTGTCGGGGTCTGCTTGAACTATTAGCCTGTCTTTCAGCATGGTCTCAATTTTCGTACGGAGCCAGCGTTCCTGCTTATGCCCCACGGCTCTTGCTTTCACAGTTATGCTTTCCGGGGCGCTTTTCATTAGCCTACAGGTTATGGGAGGTAGTTTGCTTAGGTGAAGTCTGCTTTCTGGAAGTGCAAAGACGGACCAGTTATCTTTTAGTAATGCAGCTAGTTTCTTGTAGAAATCTTCAGTAAATTCGGAACGTTCCCGCACCTCTTTTATCTTCAAATCGATCTAATCCTGTACCTTAGACTTCTCGTTTTCGAACGTCTCTCCTTCCTCCAGTCTTTCGTCCTCCACAGCGTCTTCCAGTATTGTGTCTCCTCCTACCGCCGCTTCGAAGTGCTCCATATCGTCACCATCGTCAGGGTTGCTAAATAAAATCGGCTGGGCTCTGGGGAGTCCAAGTTTTCTGCATTTCTCCTCGTGTTCCTGCGCCTGCTTCTCGAATTCCGCTCTTGTTTCTTTTGGTGCGAAGCTGCGTTGAGCGATTGTTTTCATGCTAACGCTGTTTATAGAATACTTGGGCTCCTTCGTCATGTCTCTAATCTGGACTCTTCGGATTCTTGGGGTGTCTGGTCGGTCCCCTTCCTCTCCCCTCTTTTTTAGCTTGGTTCTGACTTCGTTCGGCAGCTTCTGGAGTACTTGCTCAGGTAACGACTGGAACGCGTCTAATTCTAGCCTCCCTATTAACAGATCTTTCCATTGAGTTGATACTAGGTATATAGTAACATCTCCAAAATAAACTGGTGGCCCGTCATCCACATGGACTCTTATTTCTATGATACCTTGGTGGTCGGCTTCAGTGACTGTATCCGTATCTGCGAGAAAGAACTCCATAGGTTTAATCTTTACTACTCCAGAACAAAGATGGCCATGTAACTCCAAACTTCCGATGGTAAAAGTAGCTCCACTGTCGAGGCATCCTGGTACTTGCTCCCAAAGGTTCTTTATCGGGTTATAGACCTGCAGGTGGTACCCTCTAAACTGGAACTTCGCTCTGCTAACTCTCGGGATATCCTTCTTTGATGCTTCTGCACTTCCTGGGGACATCAGTTTTGCTTCATTGTTCCCTGGTGGAGCCTCCTGCGCATCGGTAACTCTACTTGCGTTGTGCCTGTTAAAATTTGGGGTTGGCTGGCGGTTCTGCAGCGGCGTTATTTCCTTCTGCTCCGCGCTCCCCCTTGTATCCCTCTTATTGTACTCTTTGTCTTTTTGTCCTTCGTCTTTCTTATCGCAGTACCGGGCTATGTGGCCAAAACCGTTACAGCGACGACATTGAATTCGTGGGCACCGAAAAGTTCTATGTTGTGTGGACGAACACAGCCTGCAGGGGTTGTTGGTGGTTTTGTTGTCTCTAAAGCTTGTTCTGTTGTATCCTTGTGGTGTTGTCGGTGGTCTTCCTTGGTTGGTCTGATAGGTCGCTGCAGCAGTTCTCCCCGTGGTCTTCTTTCTTCGTTGTCTCACCTGCAAGTTTTCTATGGCCTCGTACTTTGACATGCTCTTGTGGAACTGCTCCAAGGTTTTCACGTCTGGATTTTCTTCTTTATAATCGGTCCAGCTCATCTGAAAGTATGTAGGTAATTTCTGAACTAATATTTTCAGCATTTGTTTCTGGATCGCTGCAGAAGATATCTGGATGATGCCAACTAAATCTCTCGCCTCCTGCACATATCTCTCCGGCGCCTCCCTTCCGGTCAGCGCGTCTTTGGGCCAAGACAATTTCAGTCTCAGCTTCGACAGTGCTTGGCTATTGTGGCTCTCATCCAGTATACCTTTGTAATTTTTCAGGTAGTCAATGATTGCCTGATCGTCGTGGATATCGACACCTTGTGCTTGGAGGCGCTCCAATATATCGTTTGACATCCACTCCGTGACGCTTATATCGATGTTCGAAAGCTGGGCTCTGTTCCTCAGCTTTTCGATTCTAAGAAGAAATTCAGACATCTCTCCCCTCCCCAGGGATTTCAGTTTTTCTATCTTTGGTGGGCGGAAACCTGGGGCAGAGTTTCGTGGTGGCGGTGGGGTGCTACTTCCTTCAGGCCCTTTCGCGGGACTTCGTAGTTCGTTAACGAGGGCTAGTAGCAGTTCATTTGTGGAGAATCGTCCAGGGTCGGTTAGGGGGGTATTCTGCATGCCCTCCTCTTCTCGTTTCACTTCGATGTTCTCACGCGGACCAGGCTCTGGCGACCCTGGTGCTTGTGGCTCCGTACGTGACAGGTCCGGAAGCTCTCCTTGGCTTGCGCCGGGGGATCCATTATTTCTGATGGGGGATCCTGACCCCATCCTAGTAGTAGGCCCTCCCCCTGTGGCCGGGGGGGTCCTATGTCTCCTTGGCAATGGTGTGAAGTCTGGTTGCGGTGTGGTCCGGCTGGGTGCAGTCTGGGGAGTCTGCGGAATAGTCGGGGACGTATCAGGTCTCGTCAGCTCCCGTAGAGAGGCTCTTAATCTGGCGATCTCGTCATTCGCTGTTCTCAGGTCCTCCTGTGTACGGGTAAGCTGTGTAGCCAATATGTCCTCCATCTCCTCCTCGGTCGGCTCCGGAGCTGCTTCGTCCGTGTTTACGTCCCTCTCTCCAGGTAGGGGCTGTCGTGGTCGTGGTGCACCATCCGGGCCTAGTTCCCAGAAGTCCTCATTCTCCATTGCTTTTTGTTCATTATTCATTGTTTCGTTTGTTTCAATCTATAGTTTCTGTGCTTTGCTCGAGCAATGGCCTTCGTCCGTGAAGTTTTATATTTTCTTCGATAGATTGTTAACGCTTAACAGTATTTCACTCGTTACTCTAGTTTCTAACCGTTATCTAGTCCTGGCGTTCCGACACTCTAGTGCTCTCCACGCCACAGGTCACTATGAGAATTCACGTTACACGCTTAGCTTATTTTAATAATAAATTAGCATAATTTACTTTTTACTGCCTGAACTGTGCGAAAGTTCATACAAAACCCATAATATCAGAGAAATTTTCCATCCTCAATTGTTGAATAACTTATTGATCGATTTTTTTTGCGCTTTTACTGTAAGTATTCTAACTCTAAAATGATGGTTCAAAGAAGATAAGACATAAACTAATTATACTCGATTTCAATGAAATCTTAGAGTCAGGAGATTAGACAGATTTTGGAAAATTTCTGCATATTTGGTTTACAGTGAGCTGGATAATTCTTTCATTCGAATACGGCTTTGAAAAGCATAAACGGAATCCAAAGGAGTACAAGAATTGAATTCAAGTAAACAAAATCAAGATGAACTATTTTAACGATTTTACTTTGTCAGTTTAGACCCTCTCGATGCTAGATGAGACTAGTGCCCCATTTTTGTAACTATCTTTTATAGATGCAGAGCACGATAGGAGAAAAACCACAGTTCATCATTTTTGTTTCCAATATGCCTATTTTGCGTCATCTAAATTATCATAGAAAGGTTACTAGAACTAAATATATACTTTTATTATATCCAGTACAGGTTTTAGCTCTTGTCAGTAAATTCGTTAAGAGGTGTGCATTTGAATAGATCTCACTGAGACTCTGTGCCTATATTATTATCTACACGTGTAATGACTAGTTTCATTATAGCATGTAAAAAGAGCCCCATTTTCTTACAACCCCTAGTTCGTTTCTCTATTTATGCTGGTAAATATCAGTATTGTTCACACTTATAGTTGCTTTCTTTACAAGTTTGAGCATTCTTATAACTGCTTACCTTGGATATTATTGATATTTATTGAAACGGGAAATGTGTTGAAACTCATACTTATGTAATTTTGATAAAGAGCGTACGCTTATATATGATTTGGTCGTACCTTATTCTCTGTTTCTGTTCATGTATGTGTAAGAAAACCATTTACTAAGTACAAATGTCTAAGATAATTACTAAAGAGAGTTTCTCATCTTCTTTACTAGTAATCGAGTTTTCAGCTTGATTGACAAGGCAAGGCTAGTTTATCATAATTAATAGAATTAAAAACCAGTTGTCATTATATTTCTCGCTCACATGCTCAACTTCTGCCTTAAATTTAAAATAGGCAAAGGAAAACTTAGCTATTTCTAAGGATTCCTAGCACATGTCACAAGCTGGTCAAACCCTCTTCTTCCAACCAGAAAGCTTTAAACCACTAAGTAACAAAACTAATCTCGATAGAGCTTTCTTCAAATAAGAGCTAGGAAAAACCTTGACAAGTGCGTATTAAGCCCTGATATAGACTGAAGCAAAGAGAGAGAGAGGTTGAGCCCTTCACTAATTTTCTTGAGAAGCGCTGGAGATATATATCTGATTTAAATTTGAAATGATGTTAACCTATATGGTGTCTCCTGTAAACTGCAGATAAGAATCATTACGCATTACTGTAGGCCTATCACATTGGTGTGTACAGTTTCATGATATTTTTAAGTACCCCAGTTTCTGCAAGAAACTCCAGCATTCTTACTTTCCTGTGTTATTAATCAATCACTTAATGCCATGAAAAACCAATATTTTTCTGTTTTCCCTATATACGCACCTCAACTCACTTTGTTCGCTCTAGGCTTCATAATTTTATACAACTACTGCGAATCTAGGTACATCAGCAAATTCTGTGGATTAGAGATCTTTCGCAGAAAAGCTCCTCATTCAATTAATAATATACCCGCTTCCATCTTAAGCCCCTGTTTCATATTTAGTGTTTGCTATATTCCTCCTTCTTACCTAATCTTGTGGTTGTTCTTATCTTTTGTAAGTCCAATACTAAGTGGCTAATGGATACTTGAAGAAAGTCCAATGTTAATATGTTTTGTAATATGGCATTACCAAGGTTTCTAAATGACAGAGCAACTTGATTACGATTCCGACGCTACAAATACCGTTATCTCTAATTTATCTTTTTACTGTGGTCAAAGCAGCAAAAGACCAAGAAATTCTTTACTAGAAAGGGAAACAAAAAATGTTCAACAATATCAAAAGAAAATGAAGCAAGTTAAATCCAGAATCAAAAAGAGAGAGGAAGAATCAAGAAAAAAGAAAACAGCAATTAGAGCAGAGGCAGACATTACCGCTTCTACAAAGTTACTTACTAAGTTTGTAACAGAGGCACAAGATCAATCACGTGCAATTTATTTTTCCTCATCCAATTTCAATTTTCTTTCAGAACCAGTTCTAAAAGAAAAAAACATTTCCGTTGATCACATTCAGAATTCTCTTCAACAGATAACAAATACAAAGAAGATGCAAAAATCGACAGCCAGAAAATTAGTTGAAGAAATAATAATTAAAATGCAGGTTGATCATTTGAATGAATTTGTATTAATACTTGAGTTCTTATTGAAAGCTTTCTCAGACGAAGGTGCAGTTATGTTGAAAGATAAGGTGTTTATTTTATTGGAAGAAAAGGTACTAAAGTTTAAAAAAGACTATAACGAATATGCTGTGTTTGAAAAGAATGAAGAAATAAGCGTTTCTTTGCTTAAAGTCTTGGAGAAATGCACGAGAAAGAATAAGGATTTGTTCATGTTTTGTTCGAAATGTCTACAGCAGTTACATTCTAAGGAACAAATGTCTCTTGTTGAAACTGCTTACACACTTTTACAGACTACATCAACTTCAAGTGATCAAGTATTGCTAGATGGTTTTTACCTGCTCAGTGCGTTTAATCTCTGTTTGGATCTTTTTCAAGAGTCAATTGACTTGGAAGCAAGTTTGACAAAACTGGTTGCTTTTAGGAATAGACTTACTAAAAAGTTCAGTCAATCATACTATGATATAGATGAAGTGATGAATAGACTAGAAGTAAATCTACGAAAGAAACTCCAGGAGAAAAAAAGAACAAAGCAAAAGTGTATTAGCGATTTCTTCAAAGCGAAAAGTTAGAGTTCTTCAAAAGTAATATCGAAAGAACAATCGCTTCCTAAATCAGAAAGATCTTCTAAAAGGTTTTGAGAAGGCTCCACGGTTTCTTCTTCTTTCTTAACTTGATAGACCACTCTTTGAACACTTTTGTCACCACCATTTTTTTTTAAGTATTTCCACAGATCTTTCAGCTTTCCCTTATTCTTCAGCATTTTAACAACTTTTTGATCTTTTATCTTATTCCCCAAAGCTAGGTTTAAAACTTTAACTTTCTTAAGCTGACAAATAACTGAAGGTAATTCAGTTACTGAGTTATCTTCCAAATTTACTTCCTGCAGTTGCACCAAAAAAGCCACTTGATCAGATATTTTCTCGATCTCATTCCCTTTAGCGTATAGATTCTTCAACAAGAACACATCTGAACCAAAAACAAAATCTAGACTTTTCAACTTATTGCCAGATATATTAAAGCTCATTAAACTACCAGGCAACCTGGTTTCCATTTTTTCAATTTGGTTGTTTTCCAATTTGAGGTTTTCCAAAGCTTCCAGATCCTCAAAATTCAAACTTTTTTCAAGCTTAGTTATCAAGTTATTGCTCAAATCTAAACTCTTTAAATTCTTCAAAACGCCAACTTCCTTTGGTGCATAAGTTAAACGGTTACCAGACAAAATAAGAGTTTGTAAATTTTTTAGCCTTTGCAAGTCTTTCGTCAAAAGTAAATTATCCAGATTAAGAATTTTAATCTCGAGTCTGTTTATTCCAGTTAAATAAAATAGAGCTGGATCTAAGAGTTTAATCTCTTCATCTCTGAAAATAGATAATTCTTTGAGTTCTCTTAAGTTCTTGATAGATTCGATTACTTTTTTGACCTCGTCCATTTCTGGTTCAGGAATTTCTTCAACATCTACTGTCTCCTTTTCTTTTTTCTTCAATGAAACTTCTTTTTCTCCAAAATTTCTTTCCAAGACTTTTAGTTTCTTCTTCTTCAATTTACTCTTCTGCGTAGAAGTTAAGCCTTCAATATTTTCTCCTTCCAATTCACCATCATCCTCGGACTCGCTCTCAGGAGGATTAACCAAATTATCAAAAAATTGAATCATTTTTTCCTTATTTCTATTCTTCTTCGTATCTGCAAATTTAGCATCAAAGTGAAGGCAAAAATCTCGAGCGGTTTGTCCATTAAAATCTTTCAAATCTAAATCAACTTTTTCGCAAAGGACTAAGACTTCGATGCAGTTTTTTAGCCCACGTTCGCAAGCTTGCATCAAAGCAGTTTTACCAGAAGAATCTCTTAAGTTAATCCAGCCTCTTGGTCTAAGAATTCTTCTTCTTTCGTAGAAATCAAGAAGAACTTCAAGAGACTCCGGTTTGTTTTTATCCACGCAGTACATAAAGCAAGTTTGGTTAGCAGCGTTCCTTGTTTGAGCCTCGAATCCAGTAAGTGTAAGAATATCGATGATATCACGTTTCTTCTGAGAAACCAACGATTTCCAAAAGAATTCGCGTTTTTCTGTTGCTGAGAGCTTCCCTAGCCTGTTGTTGGATCCTTTTGGCATTTCTTCTTTTTCTAGAGTAATACAATATTGTGATATTAAATAACTCATTTGCTCATCAACCGCTCTTCGGCCTACTTTCTCTAAGCTTAATACCCTGAGCTGCAAATTAGCTGCAACGAGCTGCTCTGTATCTATTTTTAAATTATTTTTTCTTTTTAGTGTAATTATGGTTGTCTACTTTAAATCTTTAGTAAAGTTTTTCCAGTTTTTATCTCGGTGGTCTCCAATTGACACGCTCCACTCTCGATTCTCTCTCGAGAATATAGGTAATTATTCGTTTTCTTGGAAATATGGGGGATTTTGGCATGACTAGTGGTTGATTTGATATATATTATTAATAATTATTTGATAATTATTTTGATTCTGATTATCAATAAGAGAATTAGGATTTTTTCTTCTTTTTTAGTGACTCTGATTCATGTTTTTCAACGAGCGTCGGAATTTTTTCTGTGGAGTATTTTGGAAAATAAGAAAAAAAAATAATAAATATGAATTCCCAAGAAATGGGTCTGTTATCGATTCTAGATTGAGAATTACAGAAATATCTGAGTTCCTGACTTAGAATTTCATGAATTGATGCTATCTATGTTTTATGCTCTTCCAATCATAGGCTTATCTCAATAAAAACTGCTCATAAAGAAATTTATGTAGGAAGTCACAGCCTGCGATTGATATTTTAATCTTACATTTCTTAAAATCTGCGCTTACAGCTTGTAATAGTAATTAAGTAAGTTCTCCCTAACTAAGAATAGTTAATGAGTTTTTCCTTGAAAAGTAGGAGGGTAGGACGATAGATTTTTTTCGTATAAAAGTTCTATTGTGTTCTCCTCCAATTGTTATCATTGCTTCTCTTGTCAAGTTTTGAGTACTGATATTCCTGGTGTGATATTAAAGTTTAGTTTATGGGATGGTTAACGCTAATTCAATCAGGGTACGCTAGTATTGTCTTCTTTCCAAGTGCTAGCAAAGAGAAACTCAAAGAGAAGATGCTACAAGTGTACCTTCCAAGTAGCTGATATTCATACTATTTACTTCATCTGTCTATTTAGCTTGGAAGATTGTTCTGGTCCTTTAGTCAAGTTCGGGGTATCAAATGGAATAAAGTAACGTAACCATGGATGTCTCTAATAGTAATACTAAGATGCTCAACTCTTAACTAAACTAGCTTATTTTTTGCTTTATAATTTAATTGTTGAGGGAAATAATTAGTTTCCCTTATCCTTTGGTTTTAGGAGCCATCCCTAACTGGAGTTAGGGAGTATTACTCGGCTTTTGCATGTGTTATTTAAGGTAAGAAAATTTATTGAATTTTCTGTACTGTAGCTTTCTTTAGAAGAATCTACGTAATATGTTTGCGATATAAATACTGGTTAATTGGTTACGGCAGAACATTGGAGATATGGTACGGTAGTTGAGCTTGTTCTAGGCCGTTCTAATATTCTCGACTTTTAAGTCGAAGTATCACTAAAGATAATGCCCGCTATGAAAATAAAATCAGACTTAGTGAGGAACACAAAATTTTTACATACATATTCTAACTATTATGGTTTCGTTAACTAGTCAGAAAGAGCATGATTTAGTATGAATCAAATAGGAAAAATACTCAACAACAGGATAATCTAACTCTAATAAAGGATAATTGTTTCCAATTCCTTTATGAAAAAGGATTAAGTTTAATTGTGATAGTTTATATATTCTTATTTTCCTGTTAGTAGACATCCTATTTGTTGCTTATTCGTTGATGTAATGGCATAACTCTATGAGAAGATAAATTTTGCAAGCTACTAATTCTAAAAAGTTTCTACAATGCAAAAACCCCAGCAATCATGAAACATATGAAAATTCAAGAAAGCGAAGCCTTAATGAGTTTTTATATATATATATGCAAGGTAATTCTTATTCTTGTAATATAATTGCGAGTTGATTTTATTGGCAGGTTATTTTTTACATTTTTCTAGAAATTTAGAAGAATGTTTACACTGTCAATACTGTATTACCAGGAATTCTAAATATGGGCGAACGAAATGATTTCTATCATTACAAAACAGTTCTTTTAGGATCCTCAGGCGCTGGTAAAACTTCTTTGTCAAGCGTTTTTATGAACGACACATTTCCTCAGTCACATACAGCTACTATTGGAGCAGATTTTGCAAGCCGAACAGTAAGGATAGATAATCGTTCAGGTAAATCTCCTCTTTGAGTAACTCATCATAGTCAAGCTAGATGTCTGGGATACTGCAGGACAAGAAAAATACAAAAGTCTCACTCCAATGTACTATAGGAATGCATCTGCTGCTGTGGTAGTTTATGATATCACTAGCAAGGAGTCTCTAGATAAAGCCAAAGATTGGATTAAGGAGGTGAAGAAACGAAATGGAAAACAAACTTTGATCGCTTTAACAGGGTAAGAGTGTTCTCATGTTTTTTAGTATAGTCAAAAAGCAGATCTGGAACAAGAAAGAGAAGTTGATAAAAAAACTGTTGAGGAATTTGCTGAAAAAAATGGATATTTATATTTTGAAACCTCTGCAAAGATGGGAAAAAATGTAGAAGAAATGTTTTCATCTTTAACAAAGGCTCTAATTGAAAGAAAACAACAAAGTGTTTCGTCTAAGCCAATGAGCCTTGATCTGGAAACTGCAGAGAAAGGTTTTGGATGCTGTTAAATTTGTTTTATAATGTACACAAAGCTCTAGATCCATTTTCAATGTAAACAATATAGGTAGAATATTCTTACATCGAAAATCAATGAGTTAAACTATGATATCTAAGTTTTTCTTCTTGGTTTGATATGAAATAATTTAGCTAAGTTTAACTTTCTTTCTACTAGTTGTGCACGTTCAGCATAAACATCCAAAGTGTTAAGAAAATTTGGATCGGCTGGTGAAACAGCAACTTTTCTCCAGTTAATTCGATCTGTATCTAAATTTTCATGACTTAAAATTTGTCCAATGGCAATTAATTCAACTTCATGATGAAGACTTTTGTAACAACTAACAAATTCTTGAATTAAACCAGAAAGAGAAGGCAAATTAAAGGGTTTGTACATTAATTCTTTCTTCCGACTTAAGCCCAGAGTTCCCCAAATGTTCTGATACTCAATGAAAAGTACAATGTGACGATGAGTTTTCAAATTGTACTTTGACTGAAAATGAACTGGAAATCTGTTTACCTTCTCATCCGAATTGATTAATAGCTTTTCCTTACTCGTCAAGTAAATTGAAAGAAAAACTGCTTCTACACACCTAATTGGAAGTGACTTCGCAATAATTTTCTTTGCAACAGAGTTAATGTAACGATTACCAAGATTCTTGTTGCAGGAATAAAACTGCTGATCCGTGAAATTGTACTCTAGGAAATTAAGAGTCTTTTGAATCTCCTGCAACCTTCTCTTTAAGCCTTTATTCTTAACTTCATTCTTAAATCTTACTGAAATTTCTTGTTTTTCTGGAAGAACACTTAAGCCAGAAACCTCATTCACAAATTCAACTAACTCAAGTTTTGATTTTGCTGACTTTGGTTTCCAAGTATTTGTCAAGCTCATCTAAAAGTACTTAATAAGCGAAATGAAAACTCCCCTTGATTATCTCTTAATAAATCCGTTTTTAAAGAGTATAAACGATTAAATAAGGAAGTTAGATGTTTTCTGGGAGAGCAAACAATTTAGAAGAATCAGTCTTCTAAATCATCAAGGTCATCATCACCTTCTTCTAGGAACAGATTCTCATCTTCTAGTTCAAGTTCAGCTGTTTCTTTATTTATGTCAAATGCATCTTCAGCATCTTGAAATAGACTCTTGTCCACAAGAAAGAGCTGTTTTCCTGTTAGAGTGTCAATGTTCTTTGTTTTAACCTTCTTTTCCTCCTTCACCTTCTTTTGTGTTTCTTCTAAGAATTTCTGTCGTTTTTCTTCTTTCCATTTAAAAAAACCTTCTTTTGTAACAGGGATTAAATCTTCCGTCTTCAAATTCAACCGTTGCTCTTCAATCAATTGCTCAATCGGAATTCCACCCTTAGCTCTAATCTCCTCAGCCTCTTCTTTTTTCTTCAGAATAATCTCCTTTAAGTTCTCACTCACGTCTAAAATCTCAGTCTCCTTGCTAATTTCTAAGACAACTTTCTTCGCTCTCTTAATCGCAATCAAATTTCTCACATCAAGAACATTTCCAACCTTTTTCTCAAATGTAGAAGGCGTATAATTGAATAAAAGTAAAGGAAGATTTAGTCGCGTTGTTCCATCAGATACCTTAACGGTCAAGTATTCTTGCCCAAAACCAGGTACGTTTCTTGTTGGTTTAGTTAAGAGATTGTCTTTGAACTCAAGTACAACAACAATCCGCTCAACCTCAGTTCTATTTTCTATTAAAAGAATTTCTGAAAGTTCCTTTATTGGAACTGCAAAATCTTTTTCATTTTGCTCTTTTTGCTTCTGTTCCTTTTCTTCTTGCTCTTTGCGTTTTTGTTCTTCATCTTTCTTTATAGATTTCTTAGTTCTGTTCTTCTTTTTAGGTTGATATGCATCACCGAGTAATTTAAACATTTCTAGTTCTGCTTGCTTTCTGGCTTCCTTCTCAGCTTTTCGTCGGGCTGCATTCTGCTCATGAAAGGCTCTGCCTTGCTTTCCGCCACCATTCCGTGCTTGAGCGCTAACTTGCTCCACATATCTTTGCACTTTTTTCGATTTATTTTTATTTTTAAGTCCAAATGTTTTGTCTTCTATTATCTTATTTGTTTTTTTTACTTGGGCTTTTGCTGATTTCGCTTGTTGCTTTCCTTTCGGCATCGTTAACTTTTGGCTTTGAGAAAGTACGGTAATGTTATATTGAGTGGATGATAAATCTGTTAGTGTGCAATGAACTGGAGTATATTGACAAGAAAGAAGTAAGACTACTTCGTTGAGGCTGAAAAACAAAAATACTCACTTTTTCAGAATTAAAAATATACATAATAAAGGTGAACGATTATGTTTTATGGAATATTTAGAAATGAAGCCGTCGTTCACCATTCGGGCTTTTTCTGTTTCTGAAAGCGATGTACCTTAAAGATTGTCCAAAGTTTATGCGGTCAAAAAGTCTAAAAGTATATTCAATATAGCATCTATTTATGAAAATGGCTATATTCCTGTAATAATATTATCTTTCCATCTTTTTTTTCCGTTCAAAGAGTCCACATTGAATAGGTCTATCAGGTCAAGTTTATTTACAGGTTTGATACTTATTAAGCGCTTTTATATATATCTGAGGTTTGATTTCAACCGGTAGCAGCTCGCATAAGAGTATATATTTATCGATTGATACTTTGCACTATAAAAATATTTCCAATAATTTGTTATTAGACTGTTCTGCAATTTAAATAGCAGGACAGAGAAAAACACTGAGTTCATGAAATCTTTAATGAATTCTAGGTATCTCAATCCTCTACGAACTGCCTATGGTTCCAAAGGCTCTACAATGTCTTTGTGTTAATTATGGTTAAAGTACTTTCATCTTATTCATCTAAGATTAAGCATATTTTCTACGAAATTTGAAGTGTAAGAAATAACCATGTTAGTCTTCGAGATATTACGTCACCTACAAACTATGATTGACCGTAATAGAAACCTTTATACTGAAATTTTCGCAGTAGTGAGGTGAATTTCAACTTTAGTATAAGATGTCTTCACTAAGACACTGGACCTATGTGTCTACAGTGCATTATTTGTTGCGCATTGAGAGCTTTAAGTTGATTCCCGAAGTATTACTATCATTGTTTCTTTCGAAAACACCTTCGTTGTCTAACAAGGTAGTTTGTCTTTACATTTTGTGCTCAAAACGGTACTTATGCTTCAAATATATACTCTTCTCACTTTTGTGGGTTCACATTGTTGTGGAAAAGAGAAATCTAGTTAGGACCTACTATAAGATGTTTTCCTGCTTGGCCCTTACCTAGACTTATGAGAATGAACAGAATATAAATGTTTGTGGTGACTTATATATATATTATTCAGTTAACAGGTACCTTAAGCAATAAATAAACATAATGATAAACTCATAAGTTCTTCTGTATTCCATTGAAAAAACACATAATAGTAGAACGAGCGAATACTTTCTATTCAATATTCTTACTCCTACTTTAAAATAACAAATAGCTTATCTGACTCGGTAAACATGAGTTCTCAAGCAGAGTTTGTTCTCTTAAAAATGTAAAGAAGTATATCTCGTCGCAGAATTCGTAGACCTAGCTCAAGAAACCAAATTACAGGAACGGGGATAAATTTATTGGACCCTAAGAGTTGCATGTGAAGCAAAGCGACAATGCTTGGCAAAGCAATATTATCTTAAACTTATGCTAGACCCATCAACACCAAAAGTCAACATATGCTGAATCATTGCAGAGGATGATTACATTCGACCATCACCATAAGCGTCTATTATTTAACATTTCTACTTAGTTTAGTTTCTTGGATCAGTTTGCAACTGGGTATGGTTGACTTTAATGTGCAGTTTAATGAGTCAGCGTCTATATACAATCAAACAAGGGCTCCTGTTCAAGGACTCTGTATATCTAGAAGTGATGACAGTAACCAGAACCTTTGACAGTAGGACCGAACACTGAAAACAAGGACAGGTAGAGGCACCTATCCAAGTTCGATGCGTAACAATTTCTTCTTCTAAAGATTCTGTAAACATTTAGATTTGCTGTGCACGAGCACATTTGTAATAAAATCCTTTTGTGAATATAAGAGTTCTATTAGTCTAACTCTCTTCGCAGCGTCTTGTCCTTCCGAAGGGTTCGGATTTTTTTACACATGTGTAAATTTACACACGGCGTCTGATTGGTTAAATTTTTTTCACCATGGCCAAATGAGATATAGGGTCAAAATAATTATTAATGACATTTGTGATTTCATGATTTCGAATTTGGGCCATATAACCAACAATCATACTTTACGAAATTTTTAAGGTAGCACGGTTGAAAAGTGGGCCATTTGACCCAAAATCAGAAAAAACAAAAAAGGAAAAAATGCAAAAAAGTGTTCTGACTTCCAAGGACGAGCCAACTTTGCAAGAAGACCCTAAACACCCCCAAACAATGACAGAAGTCGAACTATTGGAGAATTTCCAGTCTCCTAGTGAAGACGAGATGTTTTTTCAGCTTTCAACCGTTGCAAGTGGGCGGTTCAAGTGGAGAAAAAGGACATCTTCGTGCTTTTCAGCTGAGTTGAGTAAGGTAAAATTTGGAATTGATTCAAAAAATTTAAAACGCTGTGTTATAGAATGCAGCTCTTCCAAAAACTGCGAATTTAGAGTAAATATTAACTTTGATTCTACTAAAATGCTCTATTTTTTTAACGTAATTCAACCAAATCACACAGATCATGAAGTTAAAGCGGTAGGAAATGTGAAAAAATATGTTCAACAGTTAAGTGCAGAATAATTAACATTTATTACAACATTAGGAATTGCTGAAACGAGCCTTTCAGCTGCTATGGTGGCCTTACATCGCGCATTTCCTGGAATTTTGTTCTCAAAAGTGTTAATTAAACGTGAAATGAGGAAAGTTAAAGAAAAAAATTCAAATTCAGAAGACACAAATCTAGTAAAATTGATGAATTGTGGAACTAAATGCATTTTAAGAGGCGGATCTTTCAATTTACACTTCAATCATGGTTCAATTTTAACTGGAGTTACGTTTCAAGAGGCTCTTCAATTGAAATTAAGTGAACTTTATGGTGAATCAATTCAAATCGACACTACACATGGACTTACAAGATATCGTCTTGTTGCTATGTTCCCTGTAGGAGTTGATTGTTTTTTAAAAACCATCAATTTTGGGTGTACCATGATGGAAAATGAAAATTCTAATGACGTTAAACGTGGTCTAGAAGAGCTTAAGTTGAACAAAGCTCAAGTGATGATGTCAGATGGCAGTTTGGCGTTGGCTAAAGTGGCCAAAAGTTGTGGAGCTAGGCACATTCGTTGCTTAAAACATCTTGCAGCAAGCTTTAATGAAGGAGCTAAAGGGCTCAGAGGAAGTGAATTAGTTGAATTTAGACAAAGTTTGGCAGAAGTTATTACTGGATCGTTTCCTAATGTTAGAGTATTAGACGAAGCTCTTGAAAAGATGAAGCAAAAGTTTAGAAGTTCTGTTCAAGAAAAATATTTAAAAAATTTAGAAAAAGAAAAAAGAAGCATTTGCTGGACCTACACAAAGGAATCTTTAACTTTTGCTCATCGAGCAACCCAACGTGTTGAGTCATTTCATGCAAAACTAAAAGGTAAAGGGATGAAAAAAAATTTAAAAAGTTGGACGTTAGATGATTTAATTAAACATCACGAAACAGTAGTTGACCTGTACCTAAACACTACGTTAGAAAAAATCAAAAAATTAATTAAAAAAAATGTAAAAGTTTCGAAAGAAGTTGAAGATTTGATGTTGTTGGAGCTGAAGTTGATGCACAGTTGCTGGATTCAACAGGAACCTGAGCCAAACAAGTACATTTTTATTGATTCTACATCTAGGGTTAGAAGAACACATCTTCTAACAGTAAAAAAGATGAAAGATGAGGTGGTGCCTGAGTGCACATGTGCAACATGGCAGAACCACCACCTGCCTTGCAGACACTTTGCAAGGGTCTGCGACAAGAAGATGGAGGAATTCATTGCACCATCAAATCTTCTTCGTAGATGTAGGTACCAGGATCATCCGCTGTACGAAGTTGCATTGAGAGAGTTAGGTAGGTTGAATAATCCGAGAGGAGAAGGGATTGAGTTCAAGGTTAAGGTAGCAGATATTGAAATGAACGCAGTTCCTAAAAGTGGGGACCATAAGTACTCTGGTCTCCTCGCTGAATGTAAGTTGCTTGCGGAAGAAGCAAAACACTCAGACGAGGGCTGGAGAAAAGTCTTTGCAACGGTGAGGAAAATGAGACGCGCTCTACAAAATAATCCAGATGGAAATTTTGCACAGTTGCAGCGCGTCTCAGATGACACCGTTGTGACTTTTGAGTCCCCCAGAAAGAGAGTGAGGCAAAGCCTTCCTAAAGAGGGACGAAGCCCAGGTAGGTTGGACTTCACCTCACTTAGTCCTTAAGATAAGTTCATATATTTTGGTTTTTTTTTTTTGAACTGCGTTCTGCGATCACTGTGTTCTTCAAAGATATATGTTTAGTTTTTTTCTTATAAATATTTTCTGATCCTGTTTTTGTTGAAATATAATTGGTGTTTATCTTTTTTTAAATCGTGATCCTGTTCATATTCTTATTAAACCCTTCCTGTTTATATTTTGTTAATCGTTTTCGTGATCCTTTCCTATTCATATATTTTGTTTTGAAAGCCTTTTCGTGATCCTTTCCTGTTCATATTTTTGTTAATCCTTTTCGTGATCCTTTCCTGTTCATATTTTCGTTAATCCTTTTCCTGGTCGTTTCCTATTCATATATTTTGTTTAATCGTTGTCGTCTCCTAAGAAATAAAATAAATAAAAACACTTATTCCCAATGAGTGAGAGGCACTGCACTATAGGTGCATGCCTCTCACGGCCTTTATAAACCTCTCCTGGAGGTTGTCATCTTCTGACCGTGTTTTCATTTCAATTTTTGCATTGTTGGTTAATGATTTATGAATAGAATGTGGCCCAAATGGCCATTGAAAAAATTGAGCCAATAGATTGCCGTGTGTAAATTTACACATGTGTAAAAAAATCCTTTCCCCCTTCCGAAGGACCTGTTAGATTGTTATAACGACATCTACCGAAGTAAAAAGTAGTTTTTTTCAATATGTTTCCTTAGCACTGAATTGTCTACAAATACTATCACCTTTGTTCAAGTTTTGTTACTTTTCTTATCCCTAACTCTACTTTTTTCCTCGTGCTATTTTTTCTTAATATAATAAAATCGTCCACCGATGTGCTATTTCTGTTTTTTCCCGCACACTATGGAGAGTTTTAACGTTTAATAATTTAAACAAAGAATACATATGTGCAATTTATAAATTATATATGTTTAATAGTTACAATATATTAATATGTACATAATCGAATAGTTTGGACAATTCGTAACGAACACTTTTCCAGACATGAAGTGTATCTTCCTATGTTCATAAATACAGTTACCAACAGGGTAAAATCGCAAAGAAAGAGGGGGGAAGATGGGAGGTAATGTGTCCACCAACTCAATTTGTGAGTTTCCTTTCACATTTCCAAGTGATATCAACCAAGAACTCCAAGGAGAAGAAAGGTTTGCTGAAAATGTTTCGGATTTCTGTACAGAGACAATTGCCAATTCCTATGGTGCTCAGTTCCGAGCTTTTAAAGCTATTTTTCTTTTTTTTCATGTTTTCATATACATTCCCACCCTTATTTCACGAACATATCAACTCAAAAAATATACGGAGTTTGAAAAGATTAAAATGAGAGACACCTTTCAAGGAAAGATATATTTTTGTTTTTGGATTGAAGTTCTCTCGCAAACGATTCAAGCGTTAGATCCACATGGATTAAATGACTTTCTCCCCTTGGAACTCTTCTGGATTCTCTCTGATATTTCTATCGTAGCTCTTCTTATGTTTGGAATACTTGTTATAGATTTTTTAATAACAACTTCTCAAGTTCGAGTTGAACTTTCTGGAATTTCTCGAAATACTTATTTGAAATTTTTAACGGTTGCAATTATTTTTTACCCAGTGCTTCAAGCAATCGGATTTTTCTTCTTAGAGTTACATAACTTAATATTTGGGGTTAGAAAAGTTGTTGAAACAAGTTTGAATCTATTTGTGTTGGTTCTTTCAATTTATCATGAGCAGAAATTATACAAGACTGTGAATGAAGTGTATAAAGATGAAGAGAAGAAGAAACAGTGGAAAAAAACTATTCATCGAAGGTTCTTAGTGTATAACGGAATGGTGGCTTTTTGTCTTTTTGCATCTGTTTGCATGACAGCGTATTCTTTATATCAAATATTTGTTAATGAAAACTTAGAGCTTACGTACGATTCAACTGACAAAGCACTGTATATGCGAATTTTGGTTGCAAGATCTTTTTTTGCTGTCGTGCCTTTGATCGGCTTATTCATGTTCCGGATTAAGAAAGTTCCTTCCAGTCTTTCTCAAACACAGCTGGAATCAAACTCAAATTTAGAAACTACTCCAGAAAACAAAAACGTGGACATTAGTTTATAGTATTTATTTATCCGTTTGAACCTAATAGTTAATATATATATCCGTTTATTCCTTTGGTGTTGGAACATATCTGGAAGAAATTTGTCCGTTTAGAGTTCTTATCGAAGAATTTATGGAAAAGTGGATAATAGCAGAAAAACTTCCCTCAACGTATTTAAGTATGGGAAAAACTTATTTTGATCCTATTTTAAATAAAATTAGAGAAGAATTTGTTGAGAAGAAGGAAAAGCCATATATTTTGGGTGTTGGCGCTCCTTATGCGACAGGAAAAACAACTATGTGTAGATATATGAAGGCAAAACTTGTTGATCAAGGATATAAAGTTGTTACAGTCTCACTAGATGACTTTTACAAAGAAAAAAGCAAACGAATAGCTTTGGCTCAGTCCATTCACCCACTTTTACGTATTCTCTCTTCAATGTTTAACCCTTTTAGGTACTAGAGGTGTTCCTGGAACACATGATCTAGATCTCTTCAAACACTTTATAGAAACTGCAAAAGAAAAAAAAGGAGAATTGAAGATTCCTAGCTTCAGCAAAGCACTGGATGATCGTTTAGATGAGACTCAATGGACAAAGATACCCCTTCCAATAGATTTCTTGATCCTCGAAGGTTTCTGTTTGAAGATTCCCAACATAGAACCGGCTGAAGATTTGCATGTGTGTATGAATGATCTTGAAAGAAACGAAGATCCAACTTGCTCCTGGAGAAACTACGTGGAGAAGAATGTAAAAATATACAATGAGGTTATTTCTCCTGCTTTGAGCAAGTTTGTATACATGAAAGTAGATGGTTGGGAAGATGTCGTAAAGAATAGGCAGTTGCAAGAATCAAAACTTAGGGAGAAGACAGGAAGCGAGAAGACAGATGTAATGACAGAGCAGCAAGTTAACAGATTCGTACAGTTTTCCGAGAGACTTGGAAGGAGAGGACTCAAGTATCTTCCGGCGAAAGCGGATATCCTAATCAAGCTCGACAACTCTCAAACTGTTACACAAGTAATATACAACTAAACTCACACGAATATCAATCTAATGGAAAACTTCGAAACTTCTTGCGCTTCACAATATCTTTTCTTGGATTGGTGACATCAATTAATACTTTTGCCTCTACCTGGATCTCCGTTTTCGACTGGTCATATTCTTCTTGGAATTGTGACAGAAAATCTTCAACTTTCACGATCATCTTACCCGGTGCAAATTTACTGTCTGGACCACCATCACCCAACACTGGTAGACCAACAAAACCTTTGGCAACAAGATCAAAGCGTTTTCCTCCACCTGCTTCTGAGTAGTTAATGCTGTAACTTGGATTGACATAACTCATCGGTAGCTGATTTTGAATTAGTATGCCTATAAAGCTGCTTACAGAAAAGAAACTAGAGATAATCACTTTGAAAAAGTTCATCTCATGCTCCTTTATCGAATCAAGCATCCCTACTTCTGCAAGAACAGTGAGAAACATATCATCAATGTCCGCAACTGTATACTCCGAAAGAAGTTTAGATTCTCTTTCGAAGCATTGGCGCAGAGTAAACGTGTAGCTACGATCTTTCGTTGATAGATTGTACAAAATATTGTCAACATTTCTTCTAAAATCGGATAAAGTCTCCTTCGAAAGATCTTGAAGAGAACTCTTACGTGAAACGGGAAACGTAAAGGTTGAAGTAAAGGGTAAATTCTTCTGCAGGTGTTTTGGTAACAGGGACTCCAAGTTATTCTCCAGGGATTTCCTATGTCTTTTTCTTATAAATACGAAAGAAAGAGCCGAGGCAACAAGAAAAGTAAGCATGATGAGTATAATCTTGGTCTTGTCTATATTTTGTGTCAATATATATTGGATGAAAGAAGTTAATTTAGAACTTATATCGAGGCGCGTATTTTCCATGTGTCGTTGGAGGATTTCTTAGGACAACAATTTGTTCAATTTTGGGCAATTAATAAGATCTAATGACGTGGTCAACAGAAACATAGTAATACGTAAATAAAACTCTATACTGGTTCCTTTAACACTTTAAGAAAAGAGAAACCAGGGAGGTAAGCTATGCTTCATATTGATAAAGAGTTTATTCAAAAATAGTGCAGGTAAAGTTTGAACTAGAGCATATAGATATATTTTACATTGGTGTAACAACACAAGGATTGGCCTCAAAGAGGAAGCTGATAGAACTACTGACCAGCAAGAAAACAACTTGAAAAGATTTTTTTCATGAGGTATATTCTCAGATACTACCAAATGAAACTTTATGCTAGAATGGGACAAAATGAACAGTATGCTCTGAACTATATCCACTGAAGCTACCTGTTTCCGCAACTAAGGAAAACACTTGAAATTTTCTCCATCCATTCCGAGTTTGTAACTCAAGAACTACATTATTGCAAAGATCTACTTCAATAGGCATGGTCAATCCTTGTTTATCTTCAAAGTACTGCTGGGCTTTAAGTGCAAAGACTCCGATGTATTTCAACAGTCCTTCTTCAGAACTAAGAAGTGATATAATGTTACTGCCGACTGGAAGAATTCCATTTACACTTTGTTCAAAAAAAATATTTAAGTTCTCACTGGAGTATCCAAAAGTAGATTCAAATCGATTGTTCACCTCGTATTTTCTTTCATGAAACCATTTGTTCGCAGTATCATTTCCTTTACAAATCTGTCTAAAACTTGGATAATAATCAGCCGCATCTAAAAGAAAGGGAGTATTTCCTCGGTTAGACAAGTTAGAATTAATTTTTTTTGTATCTTCAAGTCTGTTGTCAAGATAGAACTGCCTCTGCAAAGTTTCCAAAACTCCAGAATATGTCAATCCTTTTCCTGTTACGATTTCAGTAAATTTATCTACTGCATGAGTAAAGGTTCCATCGTGTTTTACTCTGTAATCCAAATGGTTTCCTAATTGATAAAGCATTCCTGCACAAAAAACGGGTGTAAAATCATAGCAGGGAACAAAAGAGAGAGCTTCAAAATTCTTGGATACTTGTTGACTGAAGAACTCAAGCATTTTCCAGGCTAAGTGCTCTTTGCGAAAAATTTGAAGATTCAAAGAAGAAAGAACAGGTTCATGAGAACTAAAAGAAGGAAACAGGTTCTTGATCATATCCTTCTCTGTTTTAGTAAACTTGTTTGATACAACCTTTTTATGCAAAACTGCTTTTCTTCCACGCTTTCTCGCTGGTTCATAGAAGCAACTTTGACCTAAGGAGAAGCATCGTGTACAAAATGGTTTTAAACTATCACACTTTTTCTTCTTCTTTCTGCAATTGGAACACGCTTGCTGTAATTTTGGACCATACAAACCTTCTTTACTCCTACACTCCATTGGTTCTTTTAAACTCTAGCAAAGTTGTTTCTATTTTTTATCTCTTTACAGTTATTGTTAATTGTAGAACAGAAATTTATGTTTAAATTAGTTATACCGATATTTCTTGAACTGGTCGGATGTCCTATTGTGATGGCTTTCGATTTGTCACTTATTCAAATAATTGCATCCGATTTTTTGCTATGGTCTTTAAAAATACAGTATGTCACTTTAACGGTAAGTTAGTAAGTTACCAATAATAACTCGTCTGGTTTTTTCTTAATGACGTCAGCATAGTTGCAATTTACAACAAGGAGTTTTAAACAATTCTACTTTCTTACAAGAGTTACTATATAAGCGAATTATTTTCGATCTATATTCTAGTCGTGTCCAAAATAACTGGGGAAACTAAAAGCACAAGCTAATCGAAGAAGAAAGCGACCCAAGTTGAAGTTTAGTACTCTTTACTTGGTTAAAATAACCCCCTTGAGTAAACCAAAGGCATTTGTATATTTGTGGTCGAAATTCTACTTGTTCTAGGACATATGCTGCTATTGAGAAGCAAAAACCTGCCCAGAAAGAATGAACTTTCCTGTATACTACAATTAAATATACCTCCCACTCGGGGGTCGGATCTTAATTATTGATAATTTATCAACAAGTTTCTTGCCCTTATTTTTCTGATTTAAAATCAGTAATATTAACAAAAGCCTCTTGATGGATTGTTGATAATCAATTGAAAATCAGAATGAAATAAGAGTCATTTTGTAAAAAATCAAAATTCCAATTCTTTTATTGATATTCAGAAACGAAACAATTATCAAATAATTATTGAAAAATCATATCGAATCCAACACCTAGTGCTCACATACATGTGAAACAACAATGAAAAAGGTGTCTTCTTCTCCGTTTCTTATCTTTTTGGCATAAGTCTCGCTTTTTCCATGCATTTCTCGTGAACTATGAAAAATCTTATGTCAGAAGCTGTGCATGTGCAGGGCATTTTGTTTTTTCATGATCAATATCTGGTAGGTTGAAAGGTCATACATACTTGAGAGTGCAGAAAGTACAGTTCCCGGAGGTCTTCAGAGATGGTACCTAGCAACGCTTCTCCCTACAAAAACATAGACACAGATGTGTGTCCATCTGAAAAGAAGACAGAATTCTTTAAATGAGCTGCTCGGTAAGTGGTAGTCTCTACTTCGTGTCATGTCCAAAAAAAGTAGGATTTGAATTTATCGAGAGTTTCAAGAAGATAGTTTGATTTCTACCAGTTTTTTTTTTGCTGTACCTACTCTGATATAAGATTGTTTAAGGTTTCCTACAGATGCTAAGGGCTCCTTACATAAAATAGGCTCTTCCTAAGTAGGTTTTTATGTACTGTCATAGGTTACACTTAACCATTCACAAATCTTTCTAAAAAAACACGTTTAGTTTAGCAACGAATTAACTGGTGTATATTGGCTACCGACTGTTGGATATGACATTCTTAACATTTCTGAGGAGAATTAAAAAAGTGTTATTGATTTAACTCAGAGAGTTAATCCCTAGAGACTTGGTAGCTGCTGGATAATATGTTTATGAAAGGTTGAACGAGCAACATATTTAGCCACCTGAAGACTCTTGTAGAACGGTGCGATGATTCTAACCATAGAATATTACTTTGAACAAAAGTTTCCTGTACACATCTCAGCGTGCAGCGCAAATTCTTAGCTGAGATTGGTGTAAAAGACAGGTATGCCCTTTAGGATAACCAAGCTACAGGTGTGCACAAAAAGCAGCTGTTTTCCTTTACATATGCTTAGCAAGGAACACGATTTAAGATATCGCGTTAACATTCCATTGACACAATAAGACAAGGACTCTCATTGCTAAAGTTGTTTAGATTAGCTTATGGCCAAAGCTCTTTCGATAATACAGGTGTATTTCCATAGTAACAGTTTAGACGGCCGACTGCTCTAAAGGGTTACAATTTGAATTAATTTCTGGTAATAGGCTCCCCAGTTGAACATTCATCTATTTCATAGGTACTGCCATTATAATTAGAGAACGGAGACCAGTGTCCAGCTGATGCTTACATCAGGCTATAATCTCAAAAAAAAACTCACCTGGAAATCCTTTTTTGAATGTAACTTAGGATTTATATTTTACTTACTGCATTATCACAATTTGTTGTGTACGTAATGTACTGCTAAATGCATAAACTATGGAGAGAGAGACTAAGCAGTGCCTAATGAACAAGTGCTTTCAGGAGAAATAGAGTGAGCAATAGAATTTTTGATTCACATGATACTTTAAAGAGATAAAAATTTTCTGTGGTCTTCCTCCTAGAAATAATATTAATACGGATTAGGCGAACAATATAAACTTCTCCTGAGTTGATATCAGTAAATACACTATAGAAAACAGTAGATCCACTATTATTGGTTGATAGAGACAAATGTTGTTTTTTCAAAAATACCTCAAACGTAATAACAAATGCTTTGAGATGAATTCTACCCCCAGTAAGTTCAGATGGGACAACAATATACCCTTCTGCCATCTTTAAAATAATGCCTTAAATAAATCCATAATGTGTTGCCGGAACTTTGCATTAGATTGTAGATAGAATAGAAGTAGATCAAACCCTTCTATTCATTGTACTGTCCTATGTAATTAGTATCGATCACACCTGCCAGAGAGAAGCTTTATTTAGAAAAGCAGCAAAATTCAAGATTATATGGACAGTCTGAGCTAAATTTTCATAAATGGAAAGGATTAAGCTTCTAACTTTTTTTTTTAATTATTTCCTTGCAAAATTCAGCAAAATTGACCTCTCATATACAGGCTTAGCATCGAAGAACCCGTTTTATGTAACATTATAACATATAAAGTGGTCTTCAGAGGTTTCATTTTGACTTCTTTGCTGGGGTTTAGATTATACAGAGACCATAATTATATCTGCTGTAGTTTTATTTGGGCATTAGTTTGATATTGTTACATGTCGACATTGCACTATAGGATACCAAACTTGTAGCTTATCACAATATAAAAACTAAGCTAGAGCTCTTGATATGCCTTCCCGCGATGATATACTTTGCCAGATGCAGTCTGGCCAAAGATGTTTTCAAGACAAAATTATTGATCTACTTAGTTCATTGAATAGGCTCATGATAGCAGAACTACTAATTGTAGAAATTTCTGTACAACAGTTGGCTCTCTAGTACTTAAACGTTCATAAAATCGGCTCTTAACATTTAGGTTGTTTGATATTGTAACTAGCTCTAATATTGCTTAAGATTTTGTTTCCATGTCGAATATTCGACTTAAGATCTGGATCTGTTTAACCTTAATTCCTTTAATAAAGAACTAATTTTTCTTAATTTTAATTATAAGCAATATCGAGCACTCCATCAATCCTTATTCTTCATTCATTCCATGGACATGTTGTTATTTCTTATTCAGATTGACCAAAATATTAAGATTCTGTCTAAACAAATCTATATCTTACGTGATTTATTTTCCTGAAGTTTGGAGAGAGACGGTTTTCCTGATTTTATTTGCCTGATAAAAATCCCAAAATACCGAATTCAATACATAGGCAAAATCTACTCGGAACTCAGGACAAAATTATGGGCGTTCAGAAAAATACATAATGAAGAATAACTATTGAAAAAAGAAATACCAAAGAAAGTAACCCGGGAGTGCAGGTTACAGATGTTTAAGCACCGATTGAAAATTCAACGCTGGGAAATTGGATCTCAGTTAGTTATTCTAAATCCGAAGAAAAATTAGCGGTGGCAAACAAGGTCTCTAGAGGTGTACATAAATGAAGTGTTCGTGCTTCTCGCGTAGACAACGGATCTGGTAAGATTTATAAATAATTAATTTTGAATTTTGTTGATTCTGATTATCAATAAGAGAAATAGGATTTTGATTCTTCTCAAACGATTTTGCTTTTATTCTGATTATTAATTGATTGTAAATAACAAATTGGGCCGCACGAGCTTCGGCCAACGGGCCAAGAGCATAAATTTCATTTCGCTACCGTATGAAATTCTTCAACATACGGGGTAAATGTCCATACTATATTATAGTACTGGGCAATATGGCTATTTTGTATGGATTTTCAAACAGTGCATAAAGAAAATATATGCTCTTGGGTCGCTTGACTCAAGGTGATATGACCCAATTCATTATTGATAGTCAATTATTTTTCAATAATATACCAAAATAATTTGGGAATTATCAAAATTAATCAAAATAAAAGATAAGGGCAAAATTCTTATTGGTAAGTTATCAACAAACCAAACTGGACCCATAGTCATAAATCGAGAAAAGTAATTCTCAGTATTAAGAAAACCTTACTGCGCATGAAGTTCCACTCTTATAAACATCAGCGCAATTATTGATTTTCCGTTTACAAAACGATAGTAAAATGAAAAGGCAACCACAACAAAACCTTTACATATACACCCTAATAGAGTAAACACTAAAATGATCTTAAAAGCAAAACTGTACAAAATTACTTTTTCATTGTGCAAAAACAACAAACTAAAACTTTTCTATTGTTCTCTCCAAAGGTATAAAATGCATCCTATTCTCACACACATACTCGCTGAAGCTCCCACTTTCATATGTAAGTGTAAACACCTGAAACTTTCTCCATCCGCTTCTAGTATGTAGATCAACAACCAAACTATTACATAGCTCTATTTCCCCAGGCATTGTCAACATTTCATTCGGCTTGCAACTATGCTGTGCCACAACTGCATACATACTGACATATTTCATCAATGCTCCTTCAGATCCCAGTAGAGATATTACGTTGCTTCCAGCTGGAAGCACTCCAGTAACACTTTGCTCAAAAATAAAACTTAAATGTTCACTAGAATATCCAAACATAGCTTCAAACTGTGAATTCACCTCGTATTCTTTATTTAGAGAAACTTTTTTCTCATTGTCAATTCCTACACTGACTTCTTTAAAACTAGGATATTTCCCAGTTGCATCCGTAAAAAAATAACTTTTGCTCAAATATGATAAATTAGGCGCAAGTTTCTCTGTTTGTTCTAGTTGATCATGAAGATTAAATTGTCTTTCTAAAGTCTTCAGAACTCCAGAATAAGTCAATCCCTTCTCTGTGACAATTTCAGTAAATCGATCAACTGCATGAGAAAAAGTTCCATCATGTTTTGCTCTATATTCCAAATGGTTTCCTAGCTCGTAGATCATGCCTGCGTAAAATAAAGAACTGATATCACTGCAAGGAACAAGAGAAAGGGCTTCAAAATTTTTTGAAACTTCTTGACTGAAAAAATCAAGCAGCTTCCAAGCCAAATGTTCTTTTCCAAAAATCTGTAAACTACATGAGGATAAAATAGGTTCTGGGGTGTTAACTGAGAGAAATAGGCTTTTTATCATATCTGTTTCTGTTCTTGTAAACTTGTTTTTTACAACGTTCTCCATTTGTCTAGACTTTCTTCCTCGCTTCTTTGCAGGTTCATAGAAGCAGCTTTGACCAAGCGAGATACACCGTGTGCAAATAGGTTTCTTACTATCACATTTTCTTTTCTTTTTTCTACAGCTGGAGCAGGCTTGCTGCAGTTTTGGACAATAAGACGTTTCACTTGTTTTGGTTTCCATTGGTTCTTGTGACAGTTGGAAGCTTATTCTTGCTTTTTGTCCAGCTGAAGTTTCTTGTAATTATTAGTCTAGTTGGATTTAGTCGCTTAGTTATATTTTGAATCGTCTGTGGGTGCTATTCTAGTAACTATGAAGATTCGTTGTATTAACTTCTTGTCTTTTTCATCAAAGTAAAAGCACTGTATTCTGGCTAGTAATGTTATATTGACTACTACATTTTGGTTCGGAGCAACTTCGGAGAAATGGATTTTGTCAAGCTCCGAGAAAAAGCACACAATGTTCCGAATTCCAAAATAGTTATCCATACTCTCTGTCACCTGATTTACCTGGATTGTTTGAATCTTTGAGGTTTCAAGTCACCTGATACTTCATTTTTTCAATGTTTTGTTACAACAAAGACAAGAGAGGCTCTCTCCCACAGTGAATGTAGCCAATCTTGACTCAAAGTGAATCTACGGGACAAAATTAAGTTAATTTTCTTCTAGGGTTGTTGCTGTTTGGGTTATTAGAACTTGAATAAACCTTCAGGCAGTTTATGCAATTCAAGCTTGTTTTTTCTATGCCATTTAGAACAGCAGATTAAAATCAAGACTCGTTTGAAAGAAAACAGTTCATAGCGGCATTACCATAATGTTTGTTAAAAAAAAACAAATAACGCTGTAGGAAGTGCTACTCCTTGTCGGCACATTGAATAAAAGCTTTTGTTTTTCTTCAGCAAGAAGTCCTTTTGTAAATTTTCTTAATTTGTGCCTGCTAAAATAGCAGGGGTGCAATCAGATAAAAAATTTCGAGATCGGCAAAATATTGGTGGAGAAGAAACCGAGCCAGAAAAACAAAAAAATTAGTTGACTTTCACCCAGCGACAGTGCCAAAAGAATCTTTGAAATCTAATTATTCAGCTGTTACTGCTCTCAGCTTCCAAGGGATCAAAGAATGACTCAATCAAAACTCTTCCCAGAAATGGGCAAATCAAGACCGTTTGATCTATAACTAATAGTATGCCGGAATTTTGTAGCATAACGATACGTGTGCCTCAACTACATCCCTCTCTTGATTTCAGTGGGACTGGTTCCCTTGAAAGATTAAAAGCAAAAAGAATTTGTTTCAAATCCCAAAATATTTTTTTTTCAATAGTTAATCTGCATGGGATTTTTGGCACAAGTTTATGCAGTTACAACGCAAGTGTTTAAGGTGCTTTGAAAAGGCTCGACAGACTTGTAGAGCCGATGGCAGTACTTGGGAGTTTATAATTTCATCGACATTTAACTTTAACTTACTTTTCTCGTTGATGTTAAGGTTAAATTTTAATATATGGGGAAACTCAACACCAAGATGAACAAATTTATGTTTTTTAGGTTCTCGAGTTCCACATCTCCCAAGAGGATTTGACTCTATGTACGTATGCTGATAACTCGGGCTTCTGGGTATGTCACAACTCAAGATTGGAATCTTGTCTCCACTAAGGAAGATCCATAAGATTAGCACTAATGATTTTACATTGTTGGCCAAACCTGTTGCTGGTTTGAGTGCTGGTCAAGCAAATGAACAAAAGAAGTAATCTTCCCATTCTTCAATACTAGTGTCTTAACTGGGTCTATAACTTCTAAAGAACAAAATATTAGCGTGGATTCTTGCTCTATTTTTGCCTTGGAAAACTGAAATCAACTCATTGCTGCAGCGAAGGATGGTTTTCCTGTCTTGTTCAGAGACGTGACTTTTGTTTTTGTCCCGGTTCGAGACACAATCTTATCAGCCAGATCTAATCTGATTACTGTGCTAAGCTCGATGAACCGTAGAGATTTAGCATAACCGGTATTTTAAACCCAAGCATCTTATCTAGATTAGCTTAAAGGAGGAAAGCTAAATCCATACTTGTAGCAAAAGCGAAGATGTGAGGGTGATTCATGGCATCAAATGCACATATGAGAGGAATAAATATAGAAAAAGTTCTTGCAGGATTGCTTAAAACATTATAATTTACTTGGACTTTCTGGTTTCCGTGTTGTCGACCAGTGACCATTATCTCGATTCACTGTCCTCTTCCTCCCTTTTCCTGGATGTTTTTGGAGCCCAACAAAACCTAGAAAAGCTTATACGCTCCTTTAAAGTTTTTATTTACCATGCTCAAGGGCCCTGATGGAGCCGAAATTTGATATTGTTTACTTGGACTAAATTTCCAAAGTAATGGGTATACACAGAGTTAGATTATTAGCGTTTGCAGTGAGAGCTAAAATGTATTACTGGGGTTTATCCCGGTGAATGGACTAATTCTTCTGTGGTTTGGCATAGTTTCATGTTGCTGGGAAATGACGTTTCTCACAATCGGAAAAAATTAACAGGGTTTTGATTTTTTTCTTGGTTACTTATCAACGTTTACCGGAAAGCCACCACAAGGTGCTTATTCCCACCATGGATATAAATGACCCAGAAAAGCAACACATGTGGTTGATAAGCCTTTATGTACTTCAGGGGGCGAATACCATGTCAGTTACAGCACATTATACCACTATTTTCACTTAGTAAACTTGAAACCGATTTGTTTTCGCACATTCCTTTTCATAAATTCTTGGGAAGTGCTGCGTGGCATCTAGGGGTCAGATTTGATTTATTGATAATTTATCGATAGGAAAGTTGCCAGGATTCTTCTTATGGATTGATTCTGATGATTTTCCAACCATTTTGCTTGATCATTAATAATCAATTTATTATCAATAAAGTTCTGGGCCACACGACGTTGGGCCAAATGACCTGAAAATTCTTATCTCGTCTTTGTACCGTATGAAAATACATATAGAAAGGGAATACAATCCGGCAACAAACCGGGAGCTGGGGAAATGTGGGCTATGCGACCTATTTATTGAACGATTTGAGGCGGTGCAACAATGCAACGAGAATTTTATGATCATTTGGCCCATCCTCGTGTGGACCAATTTACTATAGATAATAAGGTGATTATCAATTATAAACCAAAATGGTTTGGAAATTATCAGATTCAATCAATAAGAAAAAATTGGCCAGTTTTTTTATGATAAATTATCAATAAATCAAATCCGATTCCTACATACTACTAAATGCTCATCACTCAAACTAAGTACTCATAAAGTTACAATAATTCCAAGAAAACAACATCTTATGATTTGATATTAAGACAGCACACTAAATGTCTCTTTCTTAGGAAAATAGTTTCGATATATTCTTATTTCATATTGACATTTAGATAGGAACAACTGTTGAAATCCTCTTAATTTCATGCCACACAGGAAGCTACTACCTCATACATTGTATTTTCTTTGCCAATGTATTCTTCAACAGAACTTTAACTTAGGATTTTTCCACAGTTCTCCCATGAAGTAAGTGCAAGTTTTAGTGATAACAAAAGAGCCTGTAATCAGTTCCTTCCTGGAGGAATGGTGCCGATCTTCTTCCTAAAGAATGCCAACTGGATCAGGTTTAAGCTCATGTGGCATAGCATACGAGAAGACTTTAGGAATTTTATACCCAGTTTACTTAGTTAGATAAAAATTACCCAAGAAAATATCAAGGTTTTATTAATGATTAGAACATCTTAAACTTCGGGGCTGTTGCAGTAATTTAATAGTGCACAATGCTAATTTCTAAGCTTGTTTCTCACCTTACAATCATCAAACTCCGGTCGCATTTTTCTCGTAACTAGGTCATTGAGATTACTCTTCAAAGAAACGCATTAAGAATTTCTTCAAGCCTTAGCTCGATTAAGTATAGCTATTACCATTTCAGTACTCTGGTCCTTCTAACTTCCATACTATGATCCTGCAAAAAGCGAATTCAGTTCAAATATCCCAATCAATGCCAAACTCTTACATCCATTGCAATAGAACTGGATATAACTGGTAAGAGATAACTTAGATCAAGATGAATTACACCACCTTTTCTTAGAAAGAGATGGTAGTAGATGCCTCCACTATGACAACATCGGCTGTGCTATGAAAAACGAATCTATAACGTAGCTGTATTTTTTAGTTACAGCCTAATTAAACCTATGTTAACAAAATGCTACAAAGCAAACCTGTACAAGAGCTTTCACTAGGAAAAAGTTGAGTTAGTCAAAAAAGGGCGGCATTGGGCTTTCTAGAGGCATAAAATGAATCCTGTTTTCACACAAATATTCCTTGAAACTCCCAGTCTCATAAGTCAATGTAAACACCTGAAACTTTCTGCATCCGTTCCGAGTTTGCAGATCAAGAATCACACTGTTGCACAATTCCATTTCCACAGGCATTATCAAATCTTCATTAGCAAAGGAACTATGTTGTACTTCAACTGCATACATGTTCATATACTTCATCACTGCTTCTTCAGATCCAAGTAGAGATATAACATTGCTTCCTGCAGGAAGTACTCCATTTACACTCTGCGCCAATACAAATTCTAAATGTTCACTTGAGTATCCAAACATTGCTTCAAACTCCGCATTCACCTCATATTTTATATCTAAAGATAACAAATTCTCACTGTCTACTCCTTTACTGCTTTGTTTAAAACTTGGATAATTTGCGGCTGCATCTAAAAGAAAAGGACTATATCGCAAGCTGGAATAATTTGAAACTAATTTTTGCTTCTTCTCCAATTCATTACCACGATAAAACTGCTTTTGCAAAGTTTCAAGCACTCCAGAATATGTCAATCCTTTTTGTGTGACAATTTCAGTAAATGTGTTAACTGCATGGGTAAATGTTCCATCATGTTTCGCTCTATATGCTAAATGATTTCCTAATTGATATAGCATAGCAGCACAAAAAAAAGAGCTTAAATCACTGCAAGGAACAGAAGACAGGGCTTCAGAATTGTTTGAAACTTCTCGAGTGAAGAATTCAAGAAGTTTCCACGATAGATGCTCTTTACCAAAAATTTGAAAATTGACAGAAAATATACAAGGTTCTGGGGAATTAAGAGAGAGAAACAGATTCTGAATCAGATCCTTTTCAGTTTTTGTAAATTTGTTGGATAAGTTCTTTTTCTTCTTTGAAGTTTTTCTTCCACGCTTTTTAGGTGGGTCATAGAAACAAGTTTCACCTTGGGAGATACATCTCGTACAGACTGGTTGCAACCTATCACACTTTTTCTTTTTTTTTCTACAGCTGGAGCATGCCTGCTGCAGTTTCGGGCCATAGGATTCAACCCTTTTTTCATCCGACATTTCTCTTTATCTATTCTGGCTTGAATAAAGGTATTAACTGGGTTAAAATAAACTAATTAATTTTGGACCGAATGTGGGCCTTGCTTTAGTAACTTATGGAAATTTGTTGAGTTAACTTGCTATCTCCTTCTATCTTCATCCAATAAAAAGCGCTGAAATTTTCTCAGTAATCCCATATTGACAAAAGGCATTGGCCCGGAACAACTTCGGAGAAATACATTCTGTCAAATTCCGACTGAAAGTGCGATATTTCCGAATGAGAAGAAATAATTCTTATCAACTCGTAGGCTTTAATATTTTTACACAAAATATATTCTGATCCACTGCCAATTGATTTCTTTGTAAAGTCTCTTTGTAAAAAGACACCAAAAGATGTATTTGTTAGTTCTTTCTTTCCCTATGAGTACAAACAAACCTAGTGAACATTAAAATTTCTAGTAAGACTTCCTTTTCTCGTTATAACTGGGTTCATAATTTTATAAGAGCGCTTTTATTTCCAGATTCTTCTTCCCGGACACTAAATTAGATATATGGGACGTAAAAAGGATAGGACATATAATTTAAAACTAGTACTTCAGAGGCAAGAAAGTAGAAAATAAAGGAGAAAGATATATTCACTTTGAAATTAGGGAAGCAGTGTCAGCATAATGGATTTCCTTCGTAAAATATCTTGGTACCTAACTCAATTGCGAAGTTTTAAAGCGATAGAAAAATGGAATGAGATCTTTCTACAGTTTTCATTTCGAAAAAGATGTCGAGTAGATTCAAGAGGGAATCGTGACACTTCTGGAGTTATATCTACTAATGCACAGAATCAAAGGGCTTCTATCATTCTAAAAGTTTTAAAATATATAGGGCAAGAAATATAATGAGCCAAATTTTGCCTGTCGCCGTTTTAAAAGTTTTTCTGAAAAGTTATAACTTTGAACAAAGCAGTTACTCTATTGTGAATTGCAAATCCCTTCAGGATCAAGCAAGACATGTAAAATAATATTGTCCAAAGGAAAAATGGTGCAATTACTTGGTAAAACTTAAAATTATGTAAACTATTGGCATTGATGTAGTAATTGTCTCAGTAGAAAGATTATCATCTGAGTTGTGGCTAAATGAAGAATAAGCTCCAACTTAGGATAGCTTGTTCACTCATGCCAGAACCTTGAGGAGAGTGGTGTTGACTATGCACATTCAATATAACGCTTAGAGACGTACACAAACTACCAATTTTAGACATTAAGGTTATTTATTTGCAGCTTAACTGAACCAACTGGTGATCAGTAAGAAAAAACAAAATATAACCCTAAATGTTTTACTGAATGGCGTTCGTACCAATTAAAGCATTTATATCCACTTTGGATTGATTTTAGTTTTGATACCATTTAAAGACTCCACAAGAGAATCAATTCTGATAGAGTAATCTCACTTTAAAAATGAAATGACAATACTCTTAGTAGCTGCTGTGGAAGGTCTCTTCATTGTCCCCTAGACTAAGAAATTTTATTAGTCAGATAGGTTGAACTAAAGCATTCGATTACATAATAGCACTAGGCAGGTTTTCATATTTTTATTTCAAAATCGGATCCTTTAGGGACTATGTATAATTGCCCTTAATATCTGAAACTGCTGCAAAGAAAATAAATACTGTTAGAAGGTTACGCTGAAGATCAAGACCATTAGTCGTGGCATCAGCTTTGTACTAAGTTTTGTTCAAAGGTCGTAATATTGAATCTGTAGACCAAAATCAATGGCACGCTAGAGGGGATAGTTAGAGTTGCATACTAAATTATTTACGGCTTATTGCAAGATATTAGACCAATGAATTGTGTTTTCTCTCAAGTTTAAGGTGTTCTGCAACACGAAAGTTTGAAGATATGACTGCATCTAAGTCTGTTCCCTTTAAATAGCCCTTAGCTCTGAGTCATCTGATTAATACATGTGCAGAGTCAAATAAAGCTTTAACGAAGTATTATGTAATTTACCCAAATTATTTTACTTTGTTGATGTTGTCTCTACACACTCTAGGTTTAAGTCACAAAAAGTTTTTAAACAATCTTGGAAAAGATTGGTATGAAGTTACGATATTTTTTTGCTTGAAGCTAACTTAGACGTTCGATTAAGCACAATTAGCAGATATGTTCTATTTTTTCAATAATATTCATATGAAGGGGTGGGAGTTAACTTATTGATTATTTATCCATAAAAAAATTGGTAATATTTTCTTATTGATTGATTCTGATAATTCTCCAATAGTTTGATTGATTATTGATATTTATATGATTATCAGAAATAAATTAAGCAACACAGCCATTTACCCAGCGACTACAGAAATTATAGTTCATTTTGCAATCGTATGATAATTTCCTAACACAGGGTAAATAGCCTTGTTTCATCTTATTATCGGATTATTACTTGGCCATACAGTCTTTTTATATGAATTTTTATACAGTACATAAAAATGCGCCTTTTGTTGCCACCTTTTCCAAGACCACATTGCCCAATCTATTATTGGTAACCAATTGATAATCAAATCAAAATCATTTGATAAAAATAAAAATCCCAATGCTTTTATTGATAGCCAGGCCAGAATAGTTACGCAATAAAAATTGAAAATTTTTATCAAGTCTAACCCGTAGTCATATCCCGTGGCATGGGAAGTGATTTGTGGCGGTTTCCTCAAAGAAATTTTTGCACTGCCAGTAATAAGTTGTATAATGTCATTTAGAAAACTGTATCCGGAGAAAATATACTGCTTTCACAAAACAATAATTTAAAATTTAATGACTGTGCTATACATAAAAGAAAATAAATATTTGCAAACTAGAATGAATCACAGAAGGTATCCTTTTTTTTCACTAAACACAAAGCCCAGTAAACCAAAGAATAATCATAATGGGACATTACCGTGGGTTTGGGCAACTTTCCAGCTATTCTAAATTTAAAACAACTGATGATTCTCCATAAATCTCTTGGCCTCGCGCATAGTCGTATTCGTTCAAGATATAGTCAAGCTGCAACAAAAATACTGCCAAAATACCAGATTATGTCGTTTTCAACTGAGTTAGAAAAACCAACCATCTCCGAAAAACTAGCTAAAATAGCTCCTGGCCTTGCGGCGTCATTCCTTGTATGTCAAACTGGTTTTTTCACCGCTGATATCCTTGGAAAACTTCTTCTTACATATCAAGGTCTTGATTTAACTCTTCCAGAAAATCAAAATATTTCATCTCCGATTTCTGGAATCCCAATTTCAATTGTTCTCGGTGCTCTTGTCGCAAACTCTCCAATCCTTTCTGAAAGGATGAAATCTAAATTATCACCTGGAACTTCTTTTTCTACAAAAACTATTCTTCGCACAGGAATCGTTTGCGTAGGAATTAAGCTCAGTGCTTTAGACTTATTTTCAACCGGTTTAGTTGGTCTACCAGCAGTTTTCACATCTGTAGGAGCTGGATTGGTTTTTATACCTTGGTTTGCGAAAAAACTGAATGTTTCTTCTGAAAAGTATTATTTGTATTCTATTTATTTATAGAGACCAAAAAATGGGAAGTTTAATTGCGGCTGGAACTTCAATCTGCGGAATCACGGCTATAACGGCACTTGCTCCTGCGATCAAGGCGAGTGAAAAAGATGTGGGATTCGCAATAGCTAACGTGGTCGCTTTTGGAACTTCTGGAATGCTTTTTTATCCCTACCTTGTGCCTTATTTATTTGATTCCTCACATCAAATTGGAATGTTTCTGGGTTTAGCAGTTCATGACACTTCGTAAATAATTTGTTTCGTGTCAAAGTCTAGACAGGTCATTGGATCGGCACTTACCTATAGTACAATATATGGAGACGAAACAGCTTTGAGAGTCGCAACAGTAACAAAATTAAGCCGAAATATCCTGCTTGCGGGAGTGATTCCATACTTGAGTTATAAAACTAATGTATTCTATTTTATTGTGTAAATTTCATCAGGCTGCTGCAGACTTTGATGCTTCAAAAAAAACGGACGTTGAGCGAACTGGAAGGGAAAAGATGATTTATGCTTTTGAGCAAACTAAGAAGTATACTCCAGGTTTTGTTCTTGGGTTTATTGGAATGTCTGGAGTTAGAACTTTGGGTGATCTCGCGTTTGCAGATGTTGATCAGTGGAACAATTTGGTTAAAGTTGTAGGAGGGACAATAGGTAGTAAATTATGTTTGGGAACAGCACTAGCAGCTGTTGGATTAAGTACAGATGTATCAAAACTAAAAGGAGTTGGACCCAAACCATTTTTAGTTGGATTAGCTGGAGCAGGTGTAGTAGGAGGAACTGGATTCTGTTCAACACTTCTTACAGGCTATTTTCTACTATAATAGATAAGCACAAATGAAAAATAACTCTGTCAAAGAGATAAACTTCATTTGTTTTGCTTGAAAATATTGTATTTCCTGTAGAAGCTGATTTTCTCTCTAGAAACTGCATCTTCAAAGTCTTCTCCGTCAACATTAGGTAGCGCATTTACGTTTACAAATTTAGAGTCTGGTTCTAGCTCAATGTAATCACAATTTGGAAAAACTTCTCTCACAGCTAAATCACATTCTCTAATTTCAAGCTCTACTGCTCGAAGGACGTCTTCTGCATAAAAACTGAGCAACATCTGTGCTTCTTCATTTGTCTCAGAGTTGAAGATCTTATCCAAATACATTGGACTTAATTTCGCCGCAAAATAAGTACCATCAAAATCTACTTCTGCTTTATAAGAAAATCTTCCTGGACCAATCCACTGAGTTTGAACAACACTGATTTTGTCAATAGCTGGTCTGGATGTAAGAATCTCATGAATACTTTGTGTCACTTTAGGAGGTACTGAATAACCCAGCAGATACTCCTTATTCAAGTTGATCAACTTTAGCGCTGTGTATCCAAGCATAATTCCAATTGTCATTGAAGCGCTGTAATCAAACAAAGGGTTCTCAAAGTAGTGCGACAAAAAGATCCCTCCAGAAGCCACAAGTACACCGGTGCAAGCTACAAAATCTTCAAAGATTACAGCTGCAAGAAAAGGATCCCTAATGTTTCCAAGAAACTTTAGGTTGTTCTTTAATTTATTCCACCGTGTTTCATTTCGATTAAGAACTTCAAGTTCACTGCCTTTCAGTAAAGCTTTGATTGTTTGAGAAAGTACAACTGCATCAACTAAGAATGATGTACCAAGCACTCCCCAAACTAAAGAACTATCCAAATCTACAAAATTAGAGTCAAATCCATGAACCGTAAGTGCAGAGTACATATTCGATCCGCTGTGGTACAAACTTAGAAGTGATCCAGAAACGAATGTTCCCATTGCAGAAACCAAGGCCCAAAAGAAGGCGGCTTTTCCATATCCATATTGATGTTTTTTATCGGGTGATTTAGAAGATTGATGGATTCCAGCAAGCAGGAGAAGTTGATTTGTAGTGTCTGCAAGAGAATGAAGGGATTCAGAAAACATTGATGAGGAGTTCGTGTTGACCCAAACAAAGAATTTCAGAGTTGTGACAACTGTGTTTCCTATCAGAGCTCGCACAACTGCATTGTACGAAAGAGAATCAAGGCTATGGGGTGGAGATGACTTTTTTTCGGGTTTGTTTGAAGAGGGCGTGTTTTCCGAGGAAATATAACGGGCTTGTTCTAGGAAACGTCTCGCGAAGAGAGGTTGCTGCAGTCCTTTTATCCGTAAGGATTTAGAATAATTTACTTTCTTTGAGCACGGCTTGTAAGATAAATTAAATTTTTTCGGTTGATTAAGCAATAATTTTGTTGCTCTCTGAAATGATATTCTTGCAGATAGATTCATCTTTGCATGAATCGTTTACATTATGATGCGTTGCTATATGCATAAAAGAACTAAGATTTCTCGGTATGTTACAATTAGTTCATAGAGGAGTTTTAATATGGTTACTTTGAGGTAAATTCCCCATTCAGGAATTGAGGGTTCTCAATAGTCATTCATGAAACCAAACTAAAAAAGAAAACTCCTTAAAAACCCAATGAGTTTCGTAGAAGTTCAAATGAGTATTCAATGAAGACTCACTTTACACCCCTAGGTTGAAAGAAGTGATGCATTCTGACTTGATGATAACTTATCAACAAAATTTTATCCTATATTTTTTTACTGAATGAATTTGATGATTCACTATTTAGTTTTACTAATTACTCATAGCCATAGATTATCAAGACAAGTTTGGGCTACATACCCAAGATATAGTTCATTATTGCCCCGTACGAAAACCGTAGGAAAAAGAATGATATGATGCCGTAGCATTCTATACCCGGGTTGTTCCAAGGGTATATGACAATTCATTGAAGATTTTTATGGAGCATGAAATAAATAATTTTTGGATTATATGTCCTAATCTCGCGTTTTCAACCAATACCAGAATAGGAATCAATTGATTCTTGAAAGTATATATCACGTTGGATGCCATGTTTCGAGTATGGAACCTCTTCATGCACCACTATCTTTGCCTAACAAAAACTTTAAATTTCATTTTTCCTTGGGGTTATCTGTCTTGCCGAAAAAGTGGAATGCTCTCTGAATAATATGCTATAATGTAGGACTAGTATTTATAACTCATTAGTCCTTACCCCAGAATTTCTTTTACATCATGCAGGTATTGCATTACCATAGAAGAATCTAGCAAGATCTTCTGGAGTTTTATTTATGCCACTTAGCTAGAATTCTTAAGGTATTACTATGCCATGTGAGTCTCGCGCTGCTGCAAGATCAATACTTTAAGCATGTTCTTAACTTCAGACATTCTTAAAGTGCTCAATCAGGGTGTTAAGTGAAATCTTTTAATGTCTGTTGATTTTATTCTTCTTCCTTATAATCAAATGCTATTGACTATCTGAAGGTTATATATCCTGCGTATGAAATAGTGTAGTTATACGGGCCTTTGTCCCAACATACCAAAAGAATAACCTAAGAAAAGAAGTGACTTAAAATCTTTAAAACATTAATCGAATATAAGTAACCAACTAAAAAACTGAGTTCATCTTTGGGAAATATTGCCCATATGTAGAAAAAATAATTTCGTAGTTGCATCGAATAGTTTAAGAAAGGTAAGCATTAAAATAAATTGTAAATGCTGAAATCTACCCATAGATTAGACTTTATTCTGTCTAAGCCAAATGAAAGGGTTGCCAGATACCGATAAACTGTCTATCGCTCAACCGTCACAAAAATCAAAATTAAAATTTCATGGTATTTTTTTGAGCACAGAGTTTCTCCAATTAGCTAACAAGGGAAAATATCTTTTAACTATGCTGAAAACTTAAAGTACCATTGTTTAAGTTAAATTGCAAGGTGATGATTGAATGCTCACGGTATGTTGCTTTATCAGTACATAAGTTTCGAAAAATCTTATTAACTTTTTCAAACTTATTTGTATACCAAGAAAAATATCTTACACACACTTTCAATAATAGCAGCACTTGAAGCAAGAATTTATCTATTTAAAAAATCGCCAAGCTAACCTTAGTTTTGTCGTCTCATTCTCGTATGCTTAATAGGGATATCTGCTCAATAGAAATAATATCAATGATATCATGACCTATTTGGCAAATAAAACATACCCAATGTTGTTCGATAAAACTTTGTAACTTAATTCTTGACATTCGTTTCCTCCGTTTTAGCTCATTCGGACCATTTTCTATACCTTATGAGCCTAAATTACGGAGTTTGCCGCTGCGAAACATAACTCGATGTTGCACGAAATGCAATGTACACTTGCTCCACGGTGGCAAAGAGGTGTTATGATACTAACTTTCGTACAAACCTAGCAGAAAATTCCTGGAATATTGAAAAAGCATTTAGGCAATTTAATCATTTAAACGGGTTCTTTTGTCTGAGTTTGAGAATCTAAATAAAAGCTAAGTCATTATACCTTCTTTCATGTAGAGTCATTACTGTACTCCATTTGGTCTACATTCTCGTCTAAAATGTGAACTAACATAAGAATTCTATGTCAGCTCATTTTCTCAATCATATTTCGCTCACAGGTATAGGAATATACTATAAAGATGTCGTAGGCTCAAGCTCATTCATTTGAAAGGAGAGACTGTATCTGATAGAAGCATAGCTCTCCAATCCTTTACTATGATCAGACATTATTATTTTCTCTACGACATTTGTAGCGATTTATGGACTCTGTATCTGAGCGGACTTAATATGAGGTTGTGACTATACGAACGCTTTAGGATAAGGGTTTCCTATTTATTGCATTTAATATGAAGAACAAAGAAATTTTACATAAGGAAACATTTGTTTCTGCGTACTCGAGTTTCATAAGTTCGTGCTTGCTCTTAACTGCTGAGAAGCCGAATAACTTGGCACTTTCCTGTCTTTTTCTTAATCAGCTTTCTCTACAACCACTAAGCACAGAGAAAACAAAATGCATAAACCTTGGGAATGCATTCTTCAACTTTTCTCCCATAGTTACCTTACATACAGATTATTATTGCCGTGGCTGTTTAGCTTTCTAGTATGTAATTGCGTTAGACTAAGAAAGGAAGAAAAACTAAGAAAGGAAGAAAAACTAAATTGTTGCTTTGAGGTAGCTTAATCTATTATTAGACAAAGTATTCTCAAATCCTTCTTTCTTACCTGTTTTGACGCAAGCTTGTAAATTGAGCAAGTATCCTTTTCTCGTAAAATTTATGCAAAAGTTGTCTACTAAACGGCCAATTGCGAGAAAACTAATTGAAGTCTATTTTGGACATAGTAAGAAAACTTAAAAATAAAAAAAGATAGAAATTTAATCAAATTGGAATACCACATGACGATTTCGCATATCACTTCGATCACGATAGTATTCTAAATACCTCAACCACCATGCCAAACTACTAATTGAGCTGTAATCAAAATTTTTCTTAGTAGTTCCCCTTTCTCTCCTTTTAAAACAGCACATTCTAATTTCTCTTACTACACAAATTAGACCACTAATCTCATGTTCTAATCTGTCGCCACAAAAAAAGTACATCTTTCTCTACTGGTTTTTGTAACCTTTCACAATTTCCTTTGGAGTTTTACCCAAAACTCAATTTCATTTCAAACTTTGAAATCTGTCCTAATTAATGAGTGCAAGTAGCTTCATGCAAAAGTGCAATGTTTACACTTTGAAAGGTACTTGATCTCACGATGTAAGATGTTAATTGTAAATTTTACTCACAGCTGGTTAATTCCCTGTTGGTTGCGGCACTGTAAACCAAACATCTTCTTCACCATTTTGTGATTCTCTTCATTAAATCTTACCTCGTGGAAAGAAAAAAAACTAGATTTAAACTTTCAAAAAAGTAAAGATTTTCCTAAAAATATTTTTTGGTTCTGTTTGCTTTTATCTTTTAGCCACTGGTTTTATTATCTTAACGGTTTCAAGTAAATCGTTGAGCAAGCAATAGATACTGTAGCCAATGATTTTGTTTGAATGTTATCGAACATCCAATGAAAATCGATTAAATTGTCAAGAAATGAATGAAGATTTGAAAAAGAAAAAATTATCTATTTTGGATGACACGGATATAAAGCATGAATTTATAATCGAGAGAAAAACAGTAACAAAGAACAACAACTATGTAAGAGCTCCAGACTTAGTGAAAAAAAATCTAGTTCAGATAGCAACGAAGAGGGTAAACGAGGTAGAAAGTGAAATTAGCTTTGACAACATTTTTCATTCTAAGAGAAAAAGACGTAGAATCGAAAGGTTCGGGCATAATGAAATGAAAAATAAAAATTATAAAAATGAAGAAGAAATTGAGATAAAAATGGAAACCAATAAAGTTAAATCTAACAGTAAATCTGCAACAAACTCAACATTGGAACAAGAAACTCAAGAGATCTTGGTCACTACTAGGAGAAAATCTTCTCGGATAAAGAATAATTCTGAAAACAATCAGAGCACATCAAAACCAAAATGTTCAATATGGGACAGCAAGATTAAAACCAGATTGAGAAAGTCTGTTTTTTCTAAGTTGAAAGAAGGATACTTAACTTCTCTAGAAAAGAAAACAAAGAGAGGTAGGTTTAGATCAATACAAGTTGAACTCTCCAAATGTGGGTATCAATGTATCAAACTTTCTAAGCGACCTCCTCTAAAGGTGAGAAAACTACTTCGAAACGGGAATTACCTAGATTTTAACTGGTGTTGGGAAGAAATATTTACACTCGAAGGGCCTGATTTTCGACCCATTTTTTTAAATGGTCACGAAAAGGGAAACCTTAAGTTAATTGATCCTGTATTTCTTCCGTACTATGATTTTTGGGTAGCAAAACATCTTCCTAAGAAGTTTACCCATTCTGAGTTTGAAGATTTCTTTGTTAGATACTTTTTGCAAGGTGAATCTGCCCAGTCCCTTTTGGAGAGAAAGATAATAAGTTTTCGTAAGTATTTCTCAAAAGTTAGGCAGAAACTATCTGTTTTTGATGAGGCCACTGAGGGGAATATAGAATACGAATATAATGGTATAATGAACATCGAGAAAATTTGTGAAACAATAATCGAGTATTCAGATTTTAGTTGGAAAACCTCTTTTGTGATAACTGGCTACATAGCTAGACGGTTGCCCAAAATTGTAACAGCTTGTCTTGAAAGTTTAGATCCTTCTATTGTGATCTCAAGAAACCTGAACACAGTAAGAGCTAGAGTTTACAGAAAATTGAAAGGGGCTGTGGCTAATGCGCCAGGGAATGTGAAGTTTAGAACGAACTATCAATCTGCAGGTCTATTTTGTTATAAGTTAATGGCAACTAAGGAAACGTTGTCTGAGCTTTCTGGCGTAGAGAATGGGAAAGAACGTGATAAGATAATAAACGAATACCTCTCGAAATTAGTTAGTTCATTGGAGGAAAGTAATATGGATATGCTCCAATCTCTGACACGTTGGAAACGTTGTAGACATCGAGAGGAAAAGGAAAAGGTTTCAATCAGTGTGGAAGAGGCATTTGAATCAGGTCTGCTTGATACCACCTTAACAGATGGCTTAATTTCAAATCTAAACTTTGAATTTATTCAAAACCGGAAAGCCATCTTGCGCAAACGGAAAAAATCTCGTTCTAAACTAGGATACAATGCTAAACCAGATGGTTTTCCTGTTTTGGAAACGGCAGAATGGACATTGGATTCTGTATTGAGTAGTTTTGGTAATTATATTTCATACCCTTTTGAGAAAGTTGAGATTGACACCAAGAGAGGCAGTCACATTCTGAACACAAAGACTGATGAACACCTGACTTCTGTCCTAAGAGCAATAGAAGAGGGAGTGTTTGACAGGGCTGTTTTCACTGGTATCTTCTTACGTTATTATGAAAACGCACCTCCGAATGCTCCCATTCTGAAAGCACTACAATTTCGAGAGCGATATATTTTTCAGTCAAGATTTTTGGCGCTAGAAAACTTTTCCAAAAAGAATGTTCCGGCGAGCCTTCGACGCTTCAAACATGGTTATGCTACCAAAATTGTCCAAGTATTTGGAGGGAAAGCTTTGGTCTCTGCAGGAGTCCTGAAAACTCTCGTTGATGGTGCAGTGGTTGACATTAGAAAACTCATTCTGAGAGGTGCCTTGGACAGAATTCTTCTATATCTGGGTTCAAGAGTATTTCTACTTTTTGAGCCTCAAGCCTTTTCCCTGGTTAAAGAGGCTAATAAACGACTTCGTTTTCTACGCAACAAAGCTGAAGAAATGTTTTCCGCTTCTCCAACCCAAACTGAAAGCACCATTATTGAAAATTTTACCAATAAAGAAGTCTTTGTTCTCGGTAATAGAGATATTAACCCTTGGTTAAATTTTCTTGGCTTAGAGACTGCCTCCTACAATGACCTGGCCAAGTATTACGTAAAGAATGGGTCATTGTTTGAGCAAATTTCTCACAAGGAGGTCTGTTCTCAATCAGCAACCAGGTGGGAGCAGAATGAACAAGCAGTCCTTGATAATGACACTAGGTATAAATCATGGCTGCTGTCAAACTTGACTGTAGGGGAAAGTCTTATTAATCGACACCTTAGATTTCAGTGGTTCTTGGCGAGATCTTCAACGGCTGCTAAAGAAGCTTCGGTTGGAAGATTAACTCGAGAGTATTCGTTTTTTTATATTCGGCGTATAAACGAGTATCTGGATACCTCTGATGATACAGGTGGTGCGTATTGGCTTTATGAATGGTTCCAAAGACTTGTAGCTGATATCATAGCCAACACGCGAAGAATCAATTCGCAACCTACATACCTTAAATATCCAATTCTTCCTTACAATAAAGTTATCTTAAAAGATTCATTAATACGATTAAATCTTCCTAGAGCCAAAGAAAAATCACGCTTGAACATTTCCGATTTGAAGGAAGCTGTTAGAATTGCTTATATGCTGCGACTAAGCAAGAAAAACAAACTAAATGCAGTGGTCTTCACTGGGGCTGGCATTGGAACTGGAAAAGGCTCGGCCCTACCTACTGTCCGCGGAGAAGACCCTAGCACAGAGTTTAGGCAAGGGAAATTTGTATTTGATACCTCGGTTCTTGAGAAGGCGCGACCAACCCTGACGCATATGGTTATCAAGGCTCTGGTGGATACCAAATATGTATCTCTGGTCTGTACCCAGAATATTGAGAATCTGCACAGTCTCAGCGGTTTAAAGAAGGAAGAACTTTGGGAAGTGCATGGTAATATATTTGACTTTATCTGTACGAACTGTAAGAAAGTTTTTGACATAAATGAGGATCCTGTTCCGGTAGATATGCTGTGTCCGATTTGTTCAAAGGAGAAGAAGACACAGATTCTGAGTAAGTTAAACAGAGTGCAAGCGGAGGCTGATACAGATGAGGCGAAGTCTGAAGCACTTGTTAGAGAACTCATGGCAAAAAGGGCTAAATATACTCGGCACAGTGGAACTTTGCGCCGAAAGGTTATTAGATATTATGGTGAAAATGTTGATCCTCCTGGTTATGCTCACGAAAACCTAGTTAAAATGAGATGTTGTTTGGTATTAGGTTCGTCTCTAAAAGTCGGCAAGATATCACACTTTGTTGCACCTGCTGGAGCAGTTGATCGTCCACTCTTAGGAATTGTTAATTTGGGACCAACAAAGGAGAGACCTGACAACTATGCAAAGAAACATGGAGTTCGCATGAATGCAAAATCAGACTCGGTTATGCATGCTGTATCGATTTTGTTAGGGATTGAAAAACATGTACAAGAACCACCCGTTAATCGAAGGAGAATTGTCCCGGAAAGGGGAGAAACTGAGCTTGATTTGAAGCGTATATTTTTTGGAGAACGAACACCAGCAAAGAGGTAAGTTTTCTTGTTGACAGAAGCGTTCCAGGTTTAAGTTCATAATGTGAAAATTTAAGTGTGTTATCACCCTGACGTTGCAGATTTGGGGCGAGCTTGTACTAATTGAAATTTTGTTTGTCTTTGGTAAGCTAGTAAAAATAACTTTCCAAAACTTGTTTGGAAAGGTAGTAGTATTTGCAGATACAGCTTCATATATAACATTGTCGTAGAAGCTGGATCCCTATAACCACAAAGTAAATATAGAGTTCGTAAGCGTGCTGGTGCTGCCAAAGAGAAAAGCAATTGTAAATAAGTTACATTAGTAGCTGCTAAGATTTCTTGCCTAATCTATTGCAAGCATAGTAGTCCAGGTAATGATGCTTAGAAGCCTTAAATGTAGAGGTGCAGGGTAAAGAACTTAGACTTCATTTAATTTTACGAAAAGAAGCTTTGAGAAAACCCTGTACACCTGTGAAAAGATTTTGTGGCTGAGTGTACTAACTTTCGTTTCAAACCTCTCATCCTTATTTGAGAGGCAGCAATAAATCGGCAAGACGTTCCAGTTGGTGAACCGTGTGTAAGAAACCATGGGGGCAACAACTTCGGGAGAGATTCGGAGCATGCAGGCAAACGTCTTTGAGTTCTTGGGTAAATAATTAGTTCAGTGGCTAGTGCAAGGAAGTAAGGGACCTGTGGAAAACTGTATTAGCTTTCCTGAGAAGCTCCAGACTAATGCTTTCAAAAACCAAGAATTTATTTGCTTTCTGGAGAAATTCATACCCGGCGTGCTCTTGTAAGGTGAAAATACTTTAATTTTTTCAATAATTGTTCCTTGGTTAGGAACCAAGACCTCAAGGAGTGCTTGAGAAAAGGGAACCAAGCCGCCAGATCAATTTTGCCTTTAGAGAGAGTCTGAACGTTAAACAAATTTTGCTGAAATCATTTGTTCTTACTGAAAATCAAGAAACTACTGACTGGTTAAGGAATGTAAATTAATGGGAAGAAGTGTGATGACGTTGTTCAGAAATAGTGTTTTCGATTACAGGATGTCACATGAATTCCGGCAAGCCATAATTTTTCTCAGGACTTTGTGTAAGAATTCGTCTCGCTGAAAGTCAGGCAAGTTTCAACTGAGATTCGCATGAAATCTGCCATGAAAAGAACATTAAAGCCAATGAAAAATCATAATTGCTTCATGGATATTTTCTAGAAAGGGACACCGCTAGGCAGTGGAATTTACAAAGATTATTAAAAAATTTTTGTTAGTTGTTTAAAATCTGTTTTAGGAAAGGAAAATTGGGATTATGATTATTATCAAATGACTCTGATTAGCAATAATAAATTGAGCAATGTGGTCTTGGAACAGTCGGCACAAGAAAAGGTATTTTTTATGGACCGTAGGATAATCCATGTAGAAAGACCATATGGCCCGGGAATAATCCGTTTAGATGATGTAGTTGGGTCATATGCCCCATGCTTAGGAGAATTCTATATGGTGGCAACATGAAATACAGGTTTTTGGCCTCTTAATCCAGGGCCACGTGGTCCAATTTATTATTTAGAATTAAGTGATCATCATTAAGCAATCAAAATTGCTAGAAAATTATCAGAATCAATAAATAAAAGAACTATGGGCAGAAGATTTATTGATAAACTCTCAATAAGCACAATCCTAAACCTGGGCACGGCATTTGAAGACGGTGAAACGAGAAGTTTTACCTCAACGAAGGAGAAGCAAAAACAGCAGTAGTTTTGTTTAGGATGCCCCACCAATTTTCTCGAGCAATATTTTCTTACGGAGCTCTTACCAAGTTGTTCATAGTTTTGATGTCAAATTGTGCGATGTCTCTTGAAATGTTTGATACTGCAAAGAAAGTTCACGGGAAAAGTACGAAAACTAACACAGGGAAAACTTGAAGCTTTTTAAATTCATCATTCTCTAAGAAAAATGGATGCCTTTACATAGCTGGCTCCATTTACGTGTTCTTAACTTTTTCTAAGCAATTAATGAAATCGAGATGGAAAGGAGTTTTGTTCAGTGAACACTGAAGTCAAATTACGTGAAAAGCTGTGTGAAACAGAGATTGAACAGAGATTAGGTCTAAACTCAATTTTTTATGAATTTACTTGTACATGGAAAGAAAAACAGGAACAAAAACATTCTACAAATAAAGTTTATTAACCATGCAAGAAAGGGTAACTCAACAGGAGAAATGTAACAAAATGATGGATGATTAAAAGCTGAGAACTAGAAAAGAAGGTTAAATTTTCTTGAAGTAGAGTGTTCAACTTCAATTTTTCCCATATACTAAGCGTGCTGTATTTAATTTTTTGTTGAAGAGGCAAAGAAAGGGCTCACCCTTTCAAGACATCTTTGCTGTTAAGAGCTGGGCTATTTCAGAAACTGCAACTAGATTTAAACCTGTTCGAGAACCTGCAAAACAGAAAGTGCTGTTCCAACTGCTGATTGAATGAAATACAAAGAGAAAAATCCTTCTTGGACTTTGATTTTCGCAGAAACCTTTCTTGTTGCGAGAAAATTCTAGACTTAAAGTAAAACATGAACAATTTTCGGGATAATGACGGATCCATTTTTTGAGTTAACAAGTTGACGAATGCCTAAAAAATACCCTGTTTCAAATTTTACTTCATTAAAACTGACTTGGGAGGAAAGTTAAAGAAGGCTCAAGATTCACTTTTCATGATGTTTGTGAAGTAGTGGTATTAAACGATGCTCTACGCAGGGTATAGCTGAAACAGCCAAATCTTTTGAAGATTCAAAAAAAAAGGAACAAAATTTCATTATACTACCTAAGGGTGGGACTTGATTGCTTGGTAATTTTTCAAGAAGAAATTTGACAATATGTTCTTATTGCCTGATTCTAATAACTCTCAAATCGTTTTGATTAATTATTGACACTCATTTGATTATCAATTTAAGGCTGGATCACAAGGCCCTGGACCATACAGCAAAAAAACCTTTTTGAATTTTAGCAAGACACTAAAGCTTCAAACTATTAGCCATGTGGCCCACCACATAATGTTAACGAATCATTTCCATGTCTTGTGGCAAGTTTTTAAATGTTTCTATACAGTGCAGAAAAAAAGAAAGAAAGTTTTGGTAATTCTAAAAAAAGGTCGCATAGGCCATACATATTTTGATAATCAATTGATAATGAAAAAAATCAGAAACAATTGATAATAATTAAAATCCCTATTCTTTTATTTATGATGAGAATGAAAATAAATATCTATAATTAATGATAATTTTCATCAAACCCCACCCATAATACTACCTATCATTTTACTCCTTAGATAGTTTAGCTCTCATTAGACTCTGTGGTCGAATTAGCAACTACCTGGTTATATTTCAAGTTCATTAATCTCATAGAAAAATCAGAATTAATCATATTCTCTTTAATTCCGTTCAACACTAACACCGTAAAAGTACCATTCATATTTTTAATCCAGTTGCTTAAATCTTTTTTTAATTTTTTATTGTTAACATGCTGTAATCTAGAATGTGCTTAAAATATTTTTAACTTCAGTTTCTGAACTCTAATATTTTCCAAACAGTTCACAAGAATGTGCAAACTAAGGAATATAATGCATCATCTAAAATTTTCCCAAAGGAGCCTTTTCGACAATGTAAAGGTATTGTTGCATGTTAATTTCATAAAGAGCTCAGGAGCAAATTAAAAACGTCTTATTGTAGTCAGGTTGCAAGTTTAGACATACATTCAACAATTAAAAAAAAGTCCCAGAATAAAAGGTCCCTTCAAACTTAGAGTACCCAAGCGAATGACCTATGTTCCTACGTTTGATGGTTTTCGCAATATCTAACTCTCTTTCAAAAACCATAACAACATCACCATAGAGGTTTTATTATTCACACAAGTTTCTGGCTTCACGCTGTTTTGTTTTGTTTGGACTTAGAAAAGTACAGCACCGCATCAGAGTCTTTAAATTGTATCCAAGCTATAATATAATTGTATACAACAAAATGTTATGGACGCTGCTTCCTGTGCTCTTATCAGCTATAATCGTAAAAGTTGAAAAGCTAGTAACTATTCAATATTTTTTGTACAAATAATTTTTGTGGGTCAGCTAAATTCTATCTCCAATATGAGTTGCGTAATAAAGTATGTGATTTAGTTTTAACAAGTGTAATATTGTAAACTAACCTCCGTAAAATAACTATGTTTAAATTAGCTGACTCAAGAATGATTTATTTATATCTTGAACATATTCTGATGTCTCTTAGCTGCCCAATAATGCAACTAATGAAATCTTCAGCTATTGCGTTGTAAATCACATGTGAACTTGTCATGAAAACTTCCTTAAAAAGTAGCTTATTGAAACGGTGTGAAGACTTCTGGCGTTTTTTCTCTTATGTGGTTCCACGCTTGACTCTTCTGCTGTCCTGCGAGGTGCAAAAGGGTAGTATCTAATAAATCTGAAGTGAATGAAGTAATAAAATTTTCAGTGTGCAATTAAGCTTTGGAGTAAGACTAGCTCAGACTCATATTTGGATTGAGGTCCTTTCCATCCAACATGTAGCTAACAAAACCTACAACAGGTGCAACGAAGATTCGACTCATCATCCGAAAACTTTGTTTTCTTTCAAATATAGTAAAGTTATTTATTTAAATTAGAAAAGGTTTTATACCTTGTCATATATGTTTTTATAGAGTTACTTGACCCTTTTTGTTTGTAATAAGCCAAATATCAACTTGAGATGTTGTACATATCTCTGTGGTTATTCAACTGGTTATCAGTGTGAGTCTTTAAGTCACATAGCCTATTTAAACCCGCTTGAAAGAGCTCCAGTAGATCTTGATAGTTAGCATTACTTGTATATGTTCTCAGGTACAGGTTTATGATGTTCTTTATTTGCTCTTATCTCGACAATATTAGTGATTATGGTTGTTTTCGTGCACTTCTACTGCTTCAGTTGTTAGCGCTTTAATTTCCAAAAATACACATACAAAAGATTCCACTTACAGGCTTACTAATATTTCAATTCCTAAGATATTAATTGTCATTATGAAACTTCACATATCCGTGTATGTGGGTATGAAGATTTGTCGTTTGCGTAGGAAACCTTTTGGCTGTAATTAGTACGTTATATAAGCTAACTGTTATACTCCATAAACCGCTCCTAGAAATAAAAAAAATATTTAAGGTCGTGTTTCAAAGTTTAAAAGAGAGTTAGATTCTACACGATGGAAAATTAGTTGTTCAGGTAGTTAGTGTAACTTGTAATACAAATTTCTCAGAGCTTATTTCTCTTTGGGCTACGGTGTGGGTACTTTATCCCATCAGCTATTTTGACTCTTGGAAAAGATTTTGTTTGAAGCTACGGTTAGGAAGAAGATATTTCTTGTATAATTTATAATTTTAGTAGTTTTATTAAAATCCCTTGAAAAAATACAGCTTATGTGCTACCCTAAATATGGTAGCAACCTGAAAACTGCACATGAAGAGTTTTTTATCTGGACCCTTCCTAGCTTCTATTGTGGAACTGTATGGCTAATATGTTACTTTTCCCCCTTTTAACTCGGCTTCTTCGCAGCGTTTCTATCGGTCATTGCACTTTCTGTTAACATATACTATTCTTTTTTGCTTTAAATTTTTTATTTCCTCAATTTTTTTCATGTTGAAGTCTCCTACATTAATCAAATGGTTTTCTTGAACATAATCTTGGTGATAGCGTTTGTGTATGCATCCATGTTATTTTTATCTCCTAGTATGTATAATATTCTTCAAACACTTTTCTTTATTTCATAACATAATTTAGAAGATTCCATGTCAATTTATCAACTTCTTCTACTGGAGTTCTAACCTACCAACTGAACTAAGCTGTTATTTTCAGATAGTATATGAGTTTTGCCGGCTTATATTTTGAAAAGATATGATTGTGATCATCTATTTAGAGTTTAAAAAACATCTTAAAATCCCTTTACCTCATATTCTGCTGTTGATTATCCACCCAGGTCTTTTTTATCCATAATACCAGGATCCAATTAATGTAAAACCTACTATAATCAATTGATGCCACGATGGCAGGTATATTTTTTAGTCTTCTTCACATCAAATATTTAACATTTTCTTTATTAAATCTCTTAAATAGTTTGCGAATGTCTCTTTGCTGTAGAATTCGTTATGGTACTCTTGTGGCTCTATTTTTTACCCCTGGGGGCTTTCAATTACCGACAATTGGTTCATCACCCATAAAATATTGGGAGACAGGTTATAGCCCATAATAATAAGGGCCCAATTATTAACTGGCTCCACTACGGGTTTATTTTCAAGTGTATGGATTAATAATCTGCACTTGATAATTATCTTATTTTGAATATGTTGAACTCTTTCACTTCTTATGTTGTTGACTTTGCTTCTATAAAACTCTGTTTCTATAATAAAATATAACCAGGTGTCTTCTTAATCCCGATTTCCAATATTCTTTTGAAAATTGGGTTGTACTCGTTATGAAAAATCCCATTGAACTGACCCGATATCATATTTTTGTTTTCTTATACTTATAATATAAATTTAAGACCCCTAAATAACGAGAAATACATTTCGTGATCAAGGAGTAGCTGATACCCGGTCATCTAAACTCGATACCGTGTGAAACCTTGATTTCTCAGATGGAAATTCGAAAGTTTGCACCAGTATCTTGTTGTTACTTTCAAAATATATTTGAATTTGCAGCTCTGTCAGTGTAAATTTGGAAGATGGTCACATTATTGAGGAGGAACAGAGTATTTCCTTCTTTTCTCACTTATACTTTGGATTCGCTTTTGATAGGTCAAATTAGATTTCATTTAGCTTATCTTGTGACAATATTGTAAATAAATCCTACCGTATTTAAGCTTGCAACTGGTAAATAGATTCGTTGTAAAATGTTTTTCAACTTTCTATTAGCTACAATGCGAACCTTGTATATATATTGTTCTTGGCATTTACGGGCTTCAGAGTAAAGATCTCCATTTGTTTCAACATTTTGGTTTTCTTCTTGAGCTTCCCATAGAAAAGTTTTAAAGAAAAACCCATGGGTTCTAGTGTATTTAGTTGTTTATCATAATTATAGTAACATAATTATTTACTTGTATACTTTTTTATTTTTAAATAACTTCTATAAAATGTGCGCTATTTAAAAAAGAAATATCTGCAGTATAGCCTATAGAGAGGAGCCTTAATCTTGTATGAATAATTTTACATTATTATGCTTTGTTTTGTATATGTTAGCGTATTTTGTCTTTTCCGTTTCAGTGTAACCAGCAAGTAGGGACCTAATCGCTCGCTTTATTTCACGAATTCTGAAACCAAGTTTGAATGTCAAGTGTATGTTCGTTTATATAAATCATATATAGCTGTTTTCTCAAGGAACAAACACCTATAAGAATTACCTTTTTCTTTTTTAAGTTTTATGTAATTGTATGTTACACAGATTTTACCGAAATCTAAACTTGTGTTCCGCTTCTGGAGATAAAAGAAAATCTGACCTCATGCTATCTAAGCTTGAGGATAATATTCTCATCAAATGCGAGCAAAAGCCTTAGTTAATACGTTTTTTGCGAAAGAAATATATTGAAGACTTGATTTTTTTTTCAATTGCAACGTTTTTCCTGATAAAAGTAGCGTGCTGTGTTGGATATACTCAATAATTCAAAGTAATGTGTTTTAATTTTGTATAAGTAAAGGTTATATTATTCTTAGATTTACACGTTCTGCTATGCCATTGGTTTTAATAGCTATGTTTTCCAGAAGGAAATGTAATTAGTTGCCTACTGAAATAACATATTGTTGTTATATAATTGAAATAAAATAATTCATCCATATGTATTTCTTTTATCTTATATTCACATAATCTGTGGATCTAATTGAGTTATAATTTGATGCTTAGAAATAAAATCCTTTGTTGTAAAGCTTTATATGTATTATTATTTTGAAACTTGTGAGCTACTGTATGAAAGGAATTAAACCAGGCCTTTTCTCAAACTTCTCACTTTAGGATGTCAAGCTACTGCCTTTGCACAGGCTTTGATCCTTTATATATCTTGTTTTAGGAACATTATTGCTCTTTTGTTTTTTCACAAATGCTTCATTTCATTATTTTTTAAAGATTGACTTTGATATTGTGAAACATTAGCATATTTGTTGACATATGCTGAAGCGTGTCTAAATACTGTAAATTATTGTTTAATATCATTAACCATGCATAATTGTTTATTATTTACGAACTTTGTAGATATATTGAATATCTTTTCGTTTCCTTCTTTTCCAGCATTAAAAGTTTTTTCCTCCGTTTAAAAATAAAATATCACCGTCTTCAGCTTTTCTCATTTACTCTCTATTATCCTTTGACATCTTGCTAAGAATAAGCGTGTGTCCGGCATTTTGTCACATCAAACAGAGTAGTACAACTGGTTTATATTTTAGCTTGAACTATGCTATACCCTATAATAATAAAGTGGGTACTGCAACATTGATCTGATCTTCGTGAAGCTGTTTTTTGGTATGCATATTTTATATACCTTGATGGTAGCATGTGACTAGTTACTTCATGTTAAACGATAAATTCTATTTTCAAACCAGCACTTCCTTTGAATTTATTCCTTTTCCTCGACTATAGATGTTTCTTCACCATAAACCATCTCAGCTTCTCTATTTAAATGTTCTTCTGCCGTTGTTTGAGCTTAAATATTTTATAATGTTTCTTCTGTTTGTTAATATTGTTCTCCTTAGTTTGTAGTGTGTTTCTATTTCTATTAGATATAGACACAAAATATTAATGTAATTTAAATAATATATACGAAAATTTTTGGGAAATAAACCTTTTGATGATTTTGTCTGTGATACAGCATTTTGTAATTTTATTCTTGGATCTTAGTTAATACCTAGATGTATTTTTTCTTGGATCAATTGTGCGTATTCTTACTTATTTCTTAGTAAATAAATGCAAAAACTTAAGTACCATGAAATTTTTTGTTTATGTTAAATTTAGAAAAAATTGTTGTTTAACCTAACGCACTTGGTCGTTATGTATTACTTTGAGAATACGTTTTACTCTATGATATTCATTGATACTTCCAGTTATATAAAGGTAAAATTTTGTGTTTAACTTAATGTTATTAACCCCCTTCAGTATGGTTTGAAATGTAGAACTATACAACTTATTCCAAAAAATTCTCTCTCAGCTGTGCAATTGATATAATTCATACCTCTTATTTTTTCTGACAATTTTTTTGGAACCTTGAGGCCAGATGTCGGTCCCTATTACTTTCTCTGAAATCCCACAATAATTTGTTCATACTGTAGTGGTTTATATCATATGTTGAAATATTTCCCCTGTTTATGTAAATTTCATATTGTTTCTCATTTTAGCAAACCCCAACCAATCACTTCTGTGAAAAAAAATTCTTATAATTGTTATCATATTATTGTACAGCTACAGAGAATATAAGTTGCAATTGCTATTCTTAGTCATCTTCCTAAGTTTGAGTATTTATTTCGATTTGTTAACTCTATGATCGCCAACTTAAGTATCTATATATAAAGGGGTAAATCTAGTTTAGTCAATATTATAATATTTTTTCTAAGAGGATCAGAGAGCATAAAGCTCATTAAATATAGATAATGTGTTACTAACATCAGGATCTTAAGCCAAAAACTTTATTGAGGATTATATATTAAATTACCGAGCTATTAACGTTTCAAGCTTAAAAGAATCAATTTGTTTTTTATATTTGTTGAGGTATTGAGGCAGCAGTGACTCGATTTCTAACAAGTAAATTGGTTAATTTACTCTCCATGTTTATGTTTTGTACATAGCAATGAGGGAAAATTCTCCTTAAATCCTTTAATATAATATTCTATGCGTGAGCCCAACTACTAAGTATTGTAGTTGAGAGGGACGTGGAAAGATTTTACGCCAAGTTTATGTTTAGTGCAATTATTACTTACCCACATCAAACAAGAAAAAAGTAAACAGTGGATTGGCTACATGAGCAGGTATGAAAATGAGTTATTTAGAAAATATCTTTTGAACCGTTTCAAAGAAATTTTTATGAAAGGGAAGCGAAGAATTGGAAATACAAAAGGCTCAAGGGTGTCAATTTTTGTTAAAATTGAGTTGAAACTAGTTTGTAATAGCAAGATCAAAAGGTTGTGCTAATAAAAATTTAGTTTACAGTTCTATCAGGAAAATAAAAATAAGCCGAAACTTTAGCTTTGACTAATAACTGAATACTTACGTGTACTTTTTTCATATAATTTCTTAACCTAAATCCTTGATATCTGGTTACTGGAATGTTCCTCGAAACATTTTTCTTAGAATATAACTTAGCATTTTTTGCGTATTTAAAGACCAAATTATAGTTCTATCAAACCAACTAATATACTTGTTCCGAGAACTACGTTGAGTTAGAGGCAACCGGGGTGAAATAAAGTAGTCAGCACATGACAGACACCTAGCACAAATTAATTATATTATCACAATTCATTTAAGGTTGTATTTTTGTTTTTTTTACATTCTTCGTAAAGGTAAGAAAAAGAATACCTCAGCTTAAATCGCAGTTTCGAAAACATAACCCGTGTAACTGGTACCATTTTAGTTTATTCAAAGCAACTTATCCAGCACCTTTTCATACTATTTGAGTTTTTAGAGGCCTTTACTGTACCAGTTTAGGTACTAACTATCTAATCCCTAATACAGAGCTCACTTTGTATTGTCATTTCGCTTCATTTTTTGAGTGAATGTAGATATTCGACACTGATTACAGTTTCTTGCGAAATAAGCAGAAATGGGCAACATCCCTAAATTACTTGAAGACATGGGTATACTTTCTCCCAAAATAAATGGTTCATGAGGTTGACTTCTGTGGAAACAGAATTTAATTTCCTATTTAACTTTTTTAAATCAAGAATACTTGCATAGCACGGCCACAGTTGCATAGAAGGTGCAATACGTTATGGAAAAGTTAAAATATTGTTCAGTAGTCTTTTTCAATACCTTACTAACTTTCCCGCCTGCTGTACTTGGTACCATTAAATCGCCATTAAGGTTAGGCTTACAGAGCTCCTGTTTAAAACGTACCTTATTACACAAAACTAGCTGTTAACTTTGGGTGTTTTACTTTTCAAAAGTGTACAATACGTATACCACACCATACTGCGAGTTTCTTGCCTTCTGACATATTTCATATGAAGAACCTATCTAATTGTCTAATTTAAGTGGTACCTAGCCTTACTTTATTCAAGAAATACAGGCTCAGGTCAATGCAAATTAGTAGTTATAAGTTGAGACTTCCAGTTCACTCCGTGTATATTATTGTTAATGCCGGTTAGTTCTCTACTTACACTAAAGGGAAAATGTACACTAATTTACTGTAGCAGTATGAAAAAAGGTTTTGAATTGTTGGACAACCTAGTAGATTTATGCAAAATTGATGTGTAGGAACATTTGTATAATGATCCTTTCTAAGTTTATACTTTCCTTCTAGAAAAAATGTAATAGTTTCTGTTGCGTTAATTCCACCACATTATTCAAAAACATTGTTCATTATTTTTTAATGCGACATTTGGGTCTCTATATCTGTTACTGTTCTGGGTGTCAGGTAACAATGGAAAGCCTACTAGCATAAATGTACTTTAAAACCAATTTGCTCTTTGCAGAAATCCGCTAGATTGAAATAAACACGCACTAATCTGCATCACATTGCATTGGCTACGTCAGAAGTAACCGGAGTACTGATTTTTGATCGAGTGTACTGTAGGTTTTGCCCACAGAATGAGATGCTTCTGCGTACCAACCCCTACGTAATGAGCTAAGCGCGATGCAAAAGATATCTCATTTCGGTGCTTCGATGGAGCTAAGTTAAAACTCCACAGGAAAAATCCATACATTTTAGTGGGTTATTATCAGCGGGACAATTTGATAATTAGGCGATACTCCTGGATCGCTTCCTTTCGTGAGAAGATGGTAATAGAACACTAATATGCTTGACCATAATAATGCACAGAAACAAAGCTTCGGCTCATATTTATGTTTGTATGAGTTTAGACCGAATGAACACAATGAAATCCTGAACTTCTCCATTCGGTGTCCATGGAGTTGTCAGATTCCTTTAGCTAATGTGGAGGTTTGCATGATAGCAGCTATTTGCTATGTTTCACAGGATTCGTACTGGGTAAAAAAATATTTTTTTTTACCTAATTCGACTCTAATAGCACTTTTCGTGGATGCGCAAACATAAGAGAGTTCATTGTTAAATCTATCTGTTCCAAACAGAAAAAAATCATAATTTCATACTTTCATAGAGATTTTGACACGATGACGATCCTGACATATATTCATAGTTACACATAATGTAAAATCAATATTACAATCAACTTCAATCGTAAGAAATTCATGTTTTTTTTTAACACTCGTCCTGTAAAAACTCAAAATCGATATTCATCCTCTAGAAACTCTGATTCCACCAATCAGATCCCATGATTCAGCCAAAACGAATCCAAAACCCTTAGTTTTCTTTGAACTCGAACGTTGTGTTTTTGCTGGTGGAGGATGAATTTGAGTCGAATACTAACTTATGTGATTAATTCCGATCTGTCACTATAATGATCTGGGAAATTATGTGAATGACTCCGGTTTAAGATTAAAGAATTTATCTCTAAAACTTTGGACCATATTAACAGATTGTCACGCCATTATTTTTGGAAGTTGTCTTGGGGTAGTTTCAGTCCATCACCACATAAGGCCGATCCATGAAAGGCAAGAAACCCTTATACATATCTCGTGTCAGTGTTTTCGTACTGACTCGGATACTGACGCAAACTCATTCGGTAAACAAAATTTACATTGACTTCGATCGTATATACCTATTAAGAAAACTGAATGAAAATCTTTATGGGTGTCTCGGCAGCAGAGAAATAAGTGTTTTTTTCTTCTAGTGAAATCATCAATAACAGTGTCACATTACCACAGATAATTTGAACAAGAAAAGAAGGGAAACCAAGAAGAAAGAGTGTGTCAAAATTGTAACTCAGAAGTGTTTATTTTATGAGGAATAACTTGGGATGTTTCACGTAAACTTAATATATTTGACCTTAGCATATAAGTATATACTATTTGTGTAGGAAAGTTAGAGTATTTATTATAGATGTGTATTTTACAATATGACATTACTATACTTAGAGAGAGATATATATACACCAACTAAAATATAAACTATAACGAAGTTATTTACATTTCTCCAAGCGCTTAAAAAGAATACTTATTATTTACGGATCCCATATATTTACTTACTGCTGTAGCTGTTTTGGACTGACGAGTTTGGAAATCGCTGCAATTTATACACGTTAACTTACATTTATATTTACAAACAAGGCTATACCAGGAAATTTCTAGATCATTTTTACACGGCACTAGTGAAAACTCTGAGTAAGTTATAAAATAGATCAACAGCATCCCCTAAAATTAGAGAAAACATATGTACGAGGAAATACTCAGAAACCTAGGAAGTAGCAATTCTATTGAGCTTGCCACATTTTCAACTTCAGAAAACCTCCAAGCCTTTTTCCACGCAATAAACTGGAAAGAGGACAAGTGGGTTACCTATATCGTCCTTGTTCAACTTTCCCTTTTCGTTATTGCCACTAAACTTTCAGATGAAAAGAAAATGGCAGCTTTTTTCTTGGTTTCCTGTCCTCTGATATATTTCTCCCAAAGATTAAACCAAATAGGACAACTCACCTGGCAAAGTTTCTCCACCCAAAATTATTTTGATAACAACGGTGTTTTCATCAGCTTATTTATATCTGCTCCATTGCTATTTGATCTTACGCTCATTCTAGTTAAAGTTCTTCGCTTAAATTATAATCTTCTTGTAACCAGTACCAAAAAAAAAATTAAACGGAAAGCGAAATGACCGTTTAATGTTTAAGCAAGTTGATTCAAATTATTTTCATCAAATCTTTCGTCGAAGATAATGTCTCCATTTTCAGGATCATATTTAACATTAGTAAAAAGAGTTGGGATGGAGTTCACTTGAAGCGATGAGAATCGAAGGAAATGATCCTTCCCAGGAGTTTCTTTCCACTCTTCTCTTGTCAGGTGCACTTCAAAAATTTCTTTTGATTTATCTTGATATAGCTTTTCTATAATTGGAAGAACCGCTTCACAATCTGGACACCATGGTTTCATTTTTCCAGAGTCACTACATAATAAAACAAAAAGGTTGGAGATACTCTTTTACCCTTGAAGAAAAGAATAGAAGATACTTTTCTTTTTCGTTTCTAATATTCTAAAATAAAAGAAATAATTGCATTACGGTAAAATGGTTAAGAAATTTCAAATATTTTTCTTCTTCTATCGGTTGCCCTCGCCCTTGAAGTATTTTCAAAATCATTTTTTCTTTCTCCGAAGTTTTTACTATGTAGAGTCAACGGATAGCTTAAATAAAGTATATTAAGAACCACCCAAAATTAACCGCACACTGCAACTAGATGCAATGGAAGGAAAGAGGACAAGAAGAGATGGGTTATTGGCAATTTTGTTCTTGTGTCTCTTTATTGTTCCTTGTATTGGCCAGAATCGGTATTATTATCAAAGATTCAAGGATAGGTCAAATCAATCACCCCCAGTATTTTGAATGTTTTCTTTTTATGTTTTAGTTGACTTTTGAAGATGACTTTGATTACTATGAAATACTTGACGTAAGCCCAACGGCTTCTGAAGCTGAAATAAAAAGCGCGTACAGAAAAATGGCGAAAAGGTATCATCCGGATGTGTCTGCTGGTATTTGTATGTTCTATAATTAGCGCTTAGAAAGTAATGCTGAAGAGATCTTCATGAAAGTTTCTAAAGCAAACGAGATACTTTCAGATTCCAAATCAAGAAAAGAATATGACAACTTTAAAGAAAATCCACACAAGTTTGAAAAAAGAGAAACCAGGCGAAGTAGAAGCTATTCTTCCAGTAATTTTTACTCGTTCAAGCGCCGCCAAGAAGAGGTGGAGAAACGTCAGCAGTTCGAGGCTTTCTTAGATGGTGTTTTGGCTGTATGCTTCACTTTTGTTTTATTTAGTATTTTCGCTATGAAATCAGGGGAAAATTTCCGAAAAAGTGAGCAAAACACTCAGAGGTCTTATGCTCGCAGGTGTGTATTATTTGATCCTCTCATAGAGGAGGATTTTTGCCATGGAAAGTACACAGTTTTAGTGGCACTTCGCTTTGTTTCTGTGAAAAATGATCTAGAGAGAAATAAATGGCGTAACATTTGTAAACGTCTCGTGCAGATAAAGGAGGCGTTCAGGAATGACAAAATTTTTTGCTTTAGAGAAGCCTTCTATAATGAAGTGTTTGACGTAACGTTATCTTCTCGATTAGACCAGTATTTTAGTTTAGATGAAGATTCTTACTTTGATGTTCAAAGAGCCTTTAAAACCAACCCAGAGGAAGAAGCGAGGCTGCGAAAATTTGATAAGAGCTATTTTGATAAACAGCTGATGTTTGTAATAGATGGAATATGGATTTTCAACATGAAAAAGTTAGTTCTAAAACAGTTTTCCTTTGCGAGCAAACCTTATCAACCAGATTTTGTTCATGATTTGTATGATGCGCTGATGAGAAAGCATCAATTAACTAGGGAGTTAAACTGCTTAGTGAACGGCCAAAGGAATGACTATAGTAAATTGGACCTTTACCATCTTCCCGAGTTAGCGTATATGTGAAATTGTGTTTGCCCATGTTTTCTCTTTACCATCTTGACTTTTATATGTGAATTAGACAAACTCTATTTTTTTCCCTTCTATCAATTGCTTGACTGATTGAAGAACGAGGTCAACTTGTTCGAGCGAAAAGATATCCTTTTCAGCTTTGATGACACGTAAGCTTGATTCCATATCTATCCAGGTTGACGGGCACTTTTGGACATTAGCATCTTTGGCCATCCTTGTTAAGATCTCCATCACGTTCGAAGGACTTATTCCACCTGCATAACCCGCCTTGATTCCTTTTGTTGGTTCTGGGAAACTTCCAATCACCTTTCCGGTTCCTTTAGAGCTATCAAACAAAAATGAGATATTCTTTGGAACTGGGTTTTGGTCAGCCAGTGTATCAGCAATTATTTGAGTCTCATCATTTATTTGGATAATATACTCCAGATCATTAACTTCTTCAAATAGTTTTAAGAGCTTTTTATAGTCTAATGAATTCAAGTCCACATTAACTCCGTTAGCTCTCGTTGCATTGATCTGAACCCGCTTAAAACCTAGGCTTCTCAACTCCCTAAGAAAGGCTGTTTCACCTCTCAAAACTTCCTCACATCTAGTAGAACAAAGATGCCCTGCTAACCCAAAATGTTTATTGGGTTGCGTTGCTCTTAATCCATTTTCTCCAACCACCCCAGGTAAATTCTTAGCTGAGATAAACCTAGCTTCTCCTTCTTTCTCAGGTCTAAAAAGGAAACCCCATTCGATTGGAATTTCGCTATATTTATTTGTAATTTCGAGTAAACTTGCAATATCTACTGAATCATCAACGCCACAAAAACCAACGTATCTTATCTTCATCGTTATCCTTTTTTCTTGTGCAAATTAACGGTTAGAGAAATGAACTTTGATAAAACAACAATTTATGCGTTAAATGCACATGCAAGAAAAATCAAAGAAGTAGAAATAAGAAAGTTGGCGAGCAGTCAAACTGTGCCAACAAGTGATATAGAGGTAAAAACATTGCTGAGAAAGTTTGGGAATCCAATACATTTATTCGGTGAAAGTCCTGGTGAAAGAAGGGAGAGGTTAAGATATATTTTAGCGAGAAATCAGCTAGAGGGTATTGAAGGAGAAGGTGAAGGTAGTGACTTAGAAGAAAAGAAGCAGTTGAAGGAGGTAGAAGATATTGTTTATACAGCTGCAAGCAAGGAGTTAATTGCAGCTAGAAAGGAAATTGCTGAGTTTTCTTTTAATGCTGCTGCCCACCGAACCAACATTCAAGGTCAATGGAAAGACATGCCTTCATCCTTAGAAAATATGTGTGTTGAAGGGTCTCAAGTAGAAAATGGACCTGTTCGAAGAATAAGATACAGCAATAAGTTGAACATGATTGCAACCTGTTCTAATGCAGAGTATGTCACCATTTGGGATAGGTTTACATGTACAAGAAAGTTTGAACTTTGTGGACATGAAGATAAGGTGTTTGACATATGTTTTTCAAAGGATAACCTAGTTCTCTCTGCAGGATTTGAAGGGTTAAGCTCAATCTGGAAGGTTCCTAATGAAATAGACGTGGAAATGTCCTCTTCTATGGAACTAGAGCCATCGAAGAAGGAAACTACCGAAGCTGAACTTAAATCATTGAAACCTATTGGTCAACTAACAGGACATGAAAGAAGGCTTGCACAAGTATCATTTCATCCGATCAACTCATTTGCAGCAACTACAAGCTATGATTATACCTGGAGACTCTGGGACATAGAGAATCAAAAAGAGCTCTTGTTACAAGATGGTCACAACGCTGGTATTTTTTTAGCCGTATTTACTTTTTAGGTGTTCATTCGCTCGCATTTCACCCAGATGGAAGTATCATTTGTACAGGGGATACTTCAGGGCTGTGCCTATTATGGGATCTCAGATCAGGATCTTTGATTCATGAACTCGTTGCCCACGCTCGTGTAGTTTCATCGGCTACTTTTAGCCCAGATGGAGGAGTCTTAGCCACTGCGGGAGCCGATCATTTTATCCGTGTTTACGATCTTAGATCAAAGAACTTATTCTGTTCAATACCAGCTCATAACCACCTTGTTTCCCAAGTGAGTTTTCTTCCTAATCACAGCAGAGAAGTATTTAGCTCAGGGTTTGACTCAGTCTGTAAGTTATGGGCGATCGGTGGTACAGAAACTTGGGAACAGAAGCAAACTTTTAAAGGGCACGAAGGGAAAGTAAGCAGCTTTTGTTTTGGCAAGGAAGGTAGGGAAGTTCTAACATCTGGTTTTGATGATAAGACGTGGAAAATTTGGACCTAGCTGATCTTTTCAATTATCTCGAGCAGTTTCTGTGTGCGAGCTGCACATGCTCTAAATTGCACTGTCTTTTGTTTCGGTTGCTCCCCATTTTTTCCATCAAGACACAAGCATAGTGCATCTGTCTGAGTCTCCTGTGCCACTTGATTGGTATTTAAATTTGAGTTCTGAACAGTTTCATGGCTAATGCCTCGTGCTATTCTAAGCTTTATGTTCTCAACCTCTTGAAGTGCAGCTTGGTTAAGACGAATTCTTATCTCGCGTTCAACACCAAAGGTTTCAGTAGAAACTGCTTGCGCAGCTTTTTCTTGCTCCAACAGCTCTTTGAACCTAATTGCTTCCCTCTCAAGTAGATTTGGTATGCTTTGCTTGCTGTTTCTTGTCTGGTGCTGCTCTCTACTGTGTTCTAGGCCTTTGATGTTAATTTGAAGGTTTGAACATTTTTGTCTTTCTTTCTCATATTTAGAAGCTAGATCTTTGTTTTTTGCTGTCAGATCTGCAACCTGGTTTCGTAACACCTTATTTTCTACCTGTAAATCAAGTGACTTTTCTCTAAGTTTTCTAAACTTGGCTCTTTTCTGCTTGAAGCAGTTAACATGACGCTGAAGCTCTTTCTTTATCTTTTTAAGTTGCTCCTCTTGCTGATGTCTGGTTGATTTAATTTTTTCAAACTCCTGAGTAACCACTCCAAGCTGCCTAATTAACTGTGCAATCTTGGATTTCTCACCTGGAGAAAGGTCAGCTATTTTAGCAGTGTATAGATTATTTACATCTAATTCAGTACTAAGCTCTTGTGATACAGATTTGTGCAGATTTTCTTCCATTCTGTTCTTTACACTTAACGAAAGAATTTATTTTTCAAACACAGTAGAAGACACAAACAAAAAATATTCAGATTACCTTGCCTGTATTTTTCTTAATAACAAACTAGATAATAAACTAAGAACAGACGCTGACTCTTAGAATAAATACAATATATTTAGGGCACTCTACTAGGTTTAAATGCTTCCTTCTTTTTGGACAACTTCAACTGCATTTTCCTCGATAGGCTCTAAAGAAGCTGCTTTGGCAACAACGGTAGTTTCTTTGGTATCTAAGTTGGTTCCCTTTAGCGCAAGTACTTCTCCCTCATCATTTCTCAAAATTCCTGCTCTCCATTTAATTCCTCTTCTCAACAATCCCCCAAGTACGACATTATTAAGGGCCAGAAGAAATACAAAAAGAAGCTGCAGGTAACTTCCAAGCATCAATTCTGCCTCAAATCTCAAACAGCCAGCTTCAGCAGTGGTTTCATCGATAATTCCCATTCTGTAAAGGGTTTCATCCATGAACCCTTTGATGTCTGCACAACCATCGATGGACTCAACGATTCTTTCGCTCACAGTAGTAAGTTCCAATGCCATTAAAGCAATAGCAAGAATAAAGACATCAACACAACTCCAGACAGTCAAGAAGTGGTGAATCTCATACACAACTCGAGCTGTTTGTAGAGACATTGACTTCAAAAGGATTACAGCATGCACTATAATGAGAAAAAAAGGCGCAGCAAGAACAGACCAGATGAGTACGACGATGGAGAAGATGACTACATAAGCATTTTCTGTTCCTACGAAGATGTTCAATGCAACTCGACAAAGATCGAGAATGCTCAAGTCATAACTGGTTTCTCTTGAAGCATCATTCGCCCAGCTTGCCAAAATCCCAATTAACCCATTTATTTCCAAATGTAACGACTTTACAACAATGATGCTTAGAAAAACTCCCATAGTCAAAATTAGAGAGCAAGCTAATCCTTTTTTTCCTGCCGAGGTTAACCTAGATTCAACCCCACCTGCAGCGGCTACATCGTAATCAAGAATTCCAAACTCCTTCTTGCCTTCTTCTGCTAGGTATTCTTTCTGTTGCTTCGTTAAATGGGATTCGTGTTGAGCATTCACAACCCTATGTTGAAGAATTAGCATAATGTTAGAAAGAAGGATTGAAAGAATGACAGCCAAAGAGAACAGAAATAAACTGATTTGTGGAACAACAAGGAACTCGAATGCAATGAAGTCATCTTCAGGAAGCCATGACTCATCTGGAGAACCTGTGTCGATGTCGAAGACAATCAGAACCATAACGAGAAAATAAAACTCAGCAAGAGAGAACCTACCTAAAAGGTCTAACCATTCAACGAAACGTGCCTTTGCCTCGTTTTCCATTTTCTCCGGAGGTACTGCAAATGCTACAGCGACCAATAGCAATTTCAAGTATGGCCATCCAATTGAAACAATGAAGAGAACAAGAGCGAGGACAATCCCACCATTTTGCCACAAGAATCTAGCAGTACTTATAACTGAAAGAGAGGTAAATGTTCCTCCAGAGAGGTCAAATCCAAATGCAGCAAAAATGACGTTAACATCAGCAGCTACTCCAGTATCCCCAAAAATGAACATAATAAAGTTTCCAACTAAGTAGATAGGCACAATGAACCTGAAGAAAGCTGGAATAAGTGGTTGTTTGTACATTTCCACTTCAAATTTGTCATGAATTTCAGTCTTTTCTCCATGATTTCCTTTTTTACGTAACAACAAAGGTGTAAGTAGCGCAACAAAAAATGCCCCAATGTAATACAACACTATATCAATCTCATGTACCGGATCAAGACCAAGATCAATAGGTGTTTCACCCAAATTTAAACATCTAGTTCTAGCATCACTTATTGTCTGACTAGCCCATTCTGGTTTGTACAGAAAATTGAAGTAGTTTTTTATTCCAAGCAGAATATACTCATTAATAAAATCTTCAAAGGATTGAAGAACAGCTGGATCATGGGATCCCAATAACTCTGCAATACCAGTAAGGACTTGATTTGGACAATCACATTCAACTTCTAGATCAACTCTACCAAACTGGATTAAAAGCTCCTCAACACCTCCTGATTTAGCTTTTGGTCCTTCACCATCTGTGGCAGGTTCCAACCTCCCTGTCCAACAATCAAACTCCAACAATCCTCCAATATTTTGGCTCAAAACATCATACTCTGAGTATTTTAAGTACATGTCCAAAAAGAGAGTTAGATCAGAAGGTAAGATTCGAATAGTAGCTAAATTTTCTTCATATGTCGTACTATCAGTTTCCTCTACATAATTACTGTAGGAAAACTCAATTCCAAGAACAACTTCATAAGCAGGTTCATCAGCATCGTTGGAAATATTAGCATCAATAGTCAGTTGTTGTGGAAATAAAGGAGAATCTTCTACAACGTCGAAAAGTGTTGCACTTTTCAGGTAATCTCCAAATTCTCCTCCTGGAGGTCCAAGAAGGTCAATTTGGACAAAGGTGATGTTTAACTGAGGAACTTCTTCAACTGGTGTATCTTCATCCAAGGTTAAGTTCAACGTAATCTTAACTTCATCTCCAAAGATTAAATTTAGAAGATCTAACCCGTCAGCAGCAAGAGCATCTAGAAGATCACTAGCAGTTTCTACATCGACATTTTCATATACATCGTTAAAAATTCCTTCTGTAAAATCATATGGATTCTCTTCCCAGACATCGGTTTCTGGGTCTTGTACTGCACATTCGTCTTGGATATCAAGAAGATCCACAAGATTTTCTTTGAATAAGAAATAATCTACCAAGTATGAAGCAAGGTTGGAAATATATGGTCTATAGATTGGAATAACCCCGTTGATCACATCAGACACTAGTGAAATTAAAAGTTCCTGTTCACCATTTCTAATACCAGCTTGTAAAAGCGTATTCAACAAATCGTTGGAGACACTTGCACCAGGTAATCTAAATTCATCAAGAAAGGTTTCTGCAATACAACCAACTAGTTCGTCAATTACTCCTTGAAGCTCTTGTGCATTGAAGTCCTTAATGGAAACAGCTGCGAAAAGAGCCAATCTTAAAGAAAGATCATCCCAGGTAATCTCAAAGTCAATTTCTTCATCTAAATCAAGATCCAGAAAGATGCCCTCTGACTCAAAAAGACTAATCTCTCCAAAAGCAGAAAACTGAACGTGAGCAGTTCCTTTTAGTAAAATATCACCTAACTCAATTTTAGATATATCGGCAGTTTGATCTCCATAAGCGTAGATATCGCCTAAGGTATATTCTCCTGCCTCGTAATCAACAGGAACAACTTCAGCAAAAACTCGAGGAAATTCAAGAAAAAGAGATAGGCTCAAATTCTCTGTACCTTCAATGATATCTTCTAAATCAATATCAAAACCCTCTGGTTCTAAATCTCGAATGAATTGGGTAACATTTGCCTAAAAATAAAAAAAAGAAATTAAAATACTTCAAGTGTACGTGAATTCAAAGCAACTATATCCTCTGCAATGAGAATTTCCTCAAGGATGATCATCATAATAGGATCAAAAGTTGTTCCGTTCAACACATTATCAACTTCAAATAAGACATCGGAAAATGTATATAATGTTCCAGGTTCATCGCTGACAACACCGGTTTCTGTAATAAGCGCATCGCGGATTAAATTTCCATCATCATTAAAACTGAAGACTCCACTAAGATCAAGAAGGTCAAAATCTGCTTGTGGTTCGCCTACTTTGCTTAAAAAGGGATCAGGAAAGTTCAACACGTCATCAGGAATCAATTCAGCCAATAGATCAATGATATCAGCTCCAAGATCAGTTACAAATTTACAAATTTCAACCTCAATGTCAACCAATACTAAATCTGGGTCATCTTCAATTGAAATAATAATAGTATTCGTCATATCTAGTTCTATAGTTGACAGACATCTTCCAGCTGGACAGAATACATAAGTTATGTTTGATCCAGCAAACGTTGGATTTCCAACATTTGTAAAACATGATCCAGTGTCTCCAGTTATTAATCCACCTGAGTTATTAAAGTGGAGAGCTTGGGTAATTGTGATTTCAGAGCTATTGAAAAACAACGTTGGATTGTCCCTTTCTACGTTGAGATCTGAGACATTATTCCCACCGATTGACGTTAGGTAAACTCTCACTGGAATTGCGCAATTTACTCTGAAAGGATTCAGAGAAAGCTCGACGTCAACCAAACCAGTTGTTTCGTTGAGTACACTCGTTAGCGAATAGTCAAATAGACCTAAATTCCAACATTCTCCTTCTTCTCCAACTACAGCAGTTGCTATTGTATCAAGTCCAGAGAACGTTGTCTGAAGTGTACGATCAGAGACATTCAGTTCTAGATCTAAGAAAATGTCACTGAGAACATCGTTTATCGCTGTTGAGTCCTTTGGAATAACTTCCTGGGCTTGGATCAAGGTGCTTCCAACCAAAGCAAGTAACGGTTGTAGTAATTTCATTGGTTGAATATCAAAGGGTGAATTTGTTTCTCTAAGGGTAAATTTGTTGGTGTGTAGGGGTAAAGTAAGTTTCTCTTTTGGGGTTTAGCCTTTCTGGAAGGAAGTTTTATTTGGTATAGAGAAGAAAGTTCTGATCGGGGTTTCTCTAGTCAATATGCTCCTTAGTTTCTCTACAATAGGGTACAAATGATTTCTGAACTTTCGCTTCTTTAGTTCAAAGATATTTCCTATTTTGTTTGTTTTTGATACGTTTATATTTTACCCTGCGTTTCAAAATTCAACCCATTAGACAAAAGGGTGAATTAAGTACCACGTAATGAGATACAGATATTTACTGGCATAGCAAGTATACGCTGTATTTTTTGTACTAAATTAAAATGGTGCACCAATATAATGGAACATTTTTTCTTATTTTCTTACACCCAGTTGTACAATCATAAAAAATAAAGACAGAAATAAATAATATATCGTTTGATTGCGAGTAGAGTTAACTTTCTGTAACAGTTTAACGTTTTGTTAATGTTAAGGAAAAAATATATTAAATTATTGTCATGGGATAATATTGCTAACCAAAGGATTTGTATAAAGTATATGAACTTGTTTTCACAGCTAAATGAATCTATAAGTTTTCCTCTTAGTATTTTAGAATCACAACGATTTTTTTAGTTAAACAATGTGTAGCAGATATGTAAAGGAATAGGAGGTTATGTGCATACCTAGTTGTAGATTGAACCTGAACTTGTTCTAGAACAAGAATTCAAAGGCTTAATCTATAGATGAGGCTCTGGTTATATTTTATAGTTCAAAGAAATTATGGGTACTGCAATAAGGGCTCTTGCTTATTTTCCGCTCCCAATATATGTTGTCATGAATTAGTTGCCCTTCTTTGAACTTTATATGCTTTCTTTCACTTCATGATACCAGTGTGAAATAAGTATCTTTAAACAGGGTTTAGCAGTTGAAAAAACTTAATATTAAGTAATGTTCAATGCCTTGTAGCGTGACGAAAGAATTTGGGAGGTAACTGAGTCTTTTGCTTTCAGCCATGGGAACACCAGCTCCATGAAGTTGCATGCAACCTCAGCTATCTACTAGCCTAGCCTTACCATTATGAGGGATACATTAGCTCCAGCCTTCTAAACAGTTTTATTAAGTTTCTCGATAAATAAGATTCCATCAATAAAATTAGTATTGTATTTTGGGTTTTTTATCATCATTAACCGTAGCTATTGAAAATCTATGTTGCCAAATATGACTTGCCGATGAGCCCGTTAGGAGATGTCATATATGTTTGAGAATCATCGGTATTACCATTAAGCACAACAGCTCCGATAAGTTCTTACAACAAAAAAACTCTTGCTGACTGATTCTTTCTTCAATGACCATGACTTAATAATATGTTTTACCTCAAGTTTAAGTTTATATTCTATTGACTTGATGCAGCATCAAATGTTTCTCAGGACAAACAGAACAAATTATCCAAATAGCTCAGCCAAACAAAGACTCAAACAAGCACAAAGTAAGCGGTTTTAAGGTTGTGCAGTAAAACTTTGCTGCAACCTTGCAAAACAAGATTACTTTTACTGAGAGCACCTCTTTTAAGAGGATGAGTTTTGTTTCTCCTCGGTGTCACTTTTTTTATTTTGGTAATATGTTGGAAATGGTACTAAGATTGGGAAACGCTCAAAATACTGGAATTTACTGCCAGTTAACCTAGTTCCCGTTAAGTTCTAATGATACCGTTAAAGATAGTCCGATAAGCAGCCCAATTTTATAGATTCTACTATAGTATTTTACATATTATATACTATTGAAGAGGCATTTTAATGAACTTTTGCCATTCTAATAGACATATAAAAGACCTTCTCCCAAATTGACATCTTTGACGAATTAACCTCATTTTGGCCATCTGGTCTAGCGATGACACCTACGACAAAGTCCTTTGATATTTTAAAGGATCTTGCTAAGACATTCTCGGATCCATAGGTCTCGGTTCTTGTTTCTTGTCCATGACACAGTCCAAGATATTTCAAGATCCTCGAGTAGTTTAGTAACCCGTAAGTTTGTTTGGCTTCTGCGTTCGGGGATTAAAGTTGTATCTATAGTGATTTCCGCCCAAAGAGAGGTATCTCGCACCAGTCTCGGGATCATTATGTTGTAAACCAGAGATACTTTAGGCCTAGAAAACACCCCGAACAACCAAATCTTGAATATGGTGACTATAATGTGGCCAATTTATCGCGGTATGTATTGCTGGAAAGTAGTACTTTCGAGAATCACCCTTCTCCGAAACCCACTAGTGGAATACTCGAACTTTGCATTCATCTTAAGCCTAAATCATCGTGGTTACTGTGATATAATAACAATATGAAGAAATATGACTAGTAGTGACTTTTAATAAACATTTGAACGTCAAAGGCCAAGTCATGTACACTAACATTCAAAAGACCAAAAGATGTATTCAGAGTGCCATCAACTTTGTCTAGATAAGAGATGGTCACTTCCTCAGTTTCTTATCCAGTGGTAGTGGCAAAGGGGATATGTTAATAACCTAAAAGATCCAGGACTTCAAAGAAACACAACTAGGAAAAACTTAAGCTTCCTGAATAACAGTTCATGAGCATAATTTGACAGTAAACCAGTCAACAAGAGCCAGATATAAGACAAGACTTTCTTGTTGCTATTTGATCTTATTGATTCATCTTCTACTCGAAACCATTTCATAGAGATCTTACCGTCGACCCTAGACACGGCGGTTCAGGGTGTGAAGCAACAACAATATTTTGGTATCTTCGCCTAAATTCTGCCATTTCTCAGAAACCGCTTGAGGTTGGAGATTCTGTTTCCCAACCTAAGGTTTTTCTAATATGCTAAAACTAAGATTCCATGTACTAATCTGAGTATATCAGTACTAGGACTAAGTTAAGTATTCCTGTCAACATTATACTGCATTTATTCATTTTTGGCACAGAAAAATTTTAAACTTTTCTAAAAAAATATTGCTTAACATATACCACTCTTGTTAAGGGTAAGATGGTTTTCCATTATTTTTCTTAGTTGTGTAACATATTGGACATGACATGATACACACTTGGGTTCTGAGGGTTCTCCCGGAAGGGCACCTGAGTTTAAGAACTGTCAGAAGGAGCGGCCGGGTTTTTGTGAATTTGCAGGAATTTGAAGTAAGATAAATATGTAGCTATGCTGTTCTATACTTTTTTTAGAAATCAGCGAGGCTCTAGTAATTCAGTGCTCCTCTACCTATATTTCTGTTGTTGTTCATCAATATAGTTACTATTCATTGACCTTTGTTCCGTTACCCTTTGAAATTGCTGGAATGAGAACCTACTCCTATAGGTAGAAATTATAGTGTGCTTTCAATCATATAATGAAACTAGCTTTGACCTTAATAAAGCATTCTGCAGGGCGCCTTCCAAAACATATTCCCATTGTGTTTGAGCATTATAATTCTCCACAAGTTTTCCTAATAGGCCGGTCATAGTCTGGAGCATCTTCAACGGAAAGATGTGAAATACATCTCATTTAACTTTTTCGACTAAGACTGAGTTACACCTCATTAACAATTTGAAAAATATATCTTATAAAAAATTCTTAGCTTGATAAAATTCTTGAGAGATGATTATTAATTCCCTTTGAGAGAACATGTGGTAGTAAAGTATCCAGGTAAGATAACTACTAAGGTTCTTGGGCAACACAAGAAATTTCATACCAAACCAAGCAAATATTACATTTGTCAAAGATATTATCTTTAAGAAGATAATAGTTGAAGTATTTGGTCCAGGCGAATTAATATCTACTATAATTTATAAAGATATCAAATATCATTCTTCAACTGTGACAATTGCAAAGGGTTCCAGGAGTAACTGATCAATAAGAAGATATATATTTTATTGCTGTTTATGCACCCTCCCCGCCGAGTTAAACCCATTGTATTTAACGTGTAATTAGTCTGTTACTGAATAAAACCATCGAAGACACCTTTCTCTAATTCCTTAATTATGTTTTATTTTTCATTTTGTATCCCATGTATCTTTTCAAGCCTTCCAGCTTTGACACATGTTACCTTCAACTAATATCATCTACAACATATAATTTCAGTGCTATTGTATTCTGTCTAAGAAGTTAAGCAAAAGAAAAAAATCCATATATGGGTGTTGCGGCTGGTGCTCTGTAGTAGGTTTATTAAGCTCACGTTTTTTTCAATTGTATCTTCGTTCCTACTTTAAACTTTCCTACGAGATATAGTATCTTAATAAGTTGTCAGAAAAAGACAAGCTAACATTATCCTGGCGATGAAAGATGGTGTCATCTGATGAAAAATGTGAATTAGATTCCTAAGTAGAAGGGCTTAGGTTCGTTTCTAATTCTATAACTAATTTTATTCTTTTCATGTTTTTTCAATGATAGGTGGTAGAATCAACATTGAGATATGGACAGATCTCTTCGTGTTCAACCAATAACTTTAATAAACTACTTTGATACCCAACCGGCAGAGCCAGTCATTATTGAGTTTTCAATACTCTATAGAATCAGAAAAACATTCAAGTTCGTCAACAATGGCAAGTATTCTCCCTTACATCCTCTATAGCAAATATGTTCATTCTCTCTTTTCCGAAAGCTGTATTATACCTTATCTTTATAAGAACTCAGGAAAAAGACACAACGATATTTTTTTTTTTGAATCCATATTCTTGTTCTTTTCCTATTTATAGTCTCTTGAATAGTACCTTGATTTATTGAAAATCCGAGATACCTTCATAGTTCCATATTTAAAAAATATTCCTTAGGAAATGTGTATTATCTAAAACATCTAAATATTAAACCCTGCAGAATATAATCCCAGCCATCAAATCATGTAACTGATCTGATATCAATTAGAGCACAATACATGCTCTAGAATACTGCATTGGAATTATTTCTACTAAGTTGAATTTTATCACCACCATTTGAGTTGATGTTGAAGAGATTAATTACAGACCTCAGTCATGCTAGATCATAAATTTTGAAGTATCAGTCTAATTGGATTACCTAGTTTGCTATTAGCTGTTCAATGTAGAAGGATATACTAACCCACTCAATAGGTATATTGTCGCCTTTTGAGTAACAGCTCGCAACTCTTTTCGTCTGCCGTTGCATGTATGCGACTATTATAGCTATATTGGCAGACAACAGATTTTTTTTCGATATCACGCATTTACATTATAGCCTTCAACATTATGTTCAATAAACTGGTTATCCAAAGATATTAATCTGGAAGATTGGTGTTGAATTAAGGCATAGCAATAGTATCACTGGTGAAGATACTGCGCAAATTTTTATGAAGAGAGTTCTTGCTCTTGCTAGAAAACTATCGCAGAATGAATAGTGGGAATGATTGTTTTCAAATATATCATATAAACACCGCTTACCATTTTAGTTAACTTAGATTTTATCTTTGTTATCATACAGTTACATTCTTCTAATTAAATATTTTCGCCACTTTGTATTCTATGTATGGTTTTAGAGTAAAAAAAGTCATACTATAGAGAATTACAATATGAAAACATGACTCTTATCTTCTCAGAAAGAAGATAACGAGGTTATGGTTAAATTGCAATTACTTTCGGTATAATATATTATCAGCAACATCAAAGTATTCCGTAAACATTAGCTTAAAAAAAAGTACCACCAGTTCGGCATCATCAGTTCTGATTTCTTATCAGCAATACAGTACTCTCGTAGAGTGTATTAAATAGAATAGAAATAATCCTAGAACCTTTTCTTGGTGATAGTTCCAACTTATTGAGCTAATAAAGTCCTACCAATGGATAATTATGAATATATAGATTCAGTATTAGGATAGGGGGTATCCATATACCTTAATCACCAAAAGGCAAATCGCTTTGTGATTTGTTAAATGAATAAGACAAAAATATATCTATTGATAAACTCAATGCAATATTTGTGGAGCCAATTTTAATTCTGAGTTTAAGTATCCAAGATAGGTACTTTGCGAACTCCCTTGTAACAAATAAGGTATGTCAAAGAAAACACTGCATAAAGAGATATATCTTAATGTAGTTAGTATATATCTAACCTCTACTCAAGACTCAATTTTCTGCTTATTTCTTTTGCACAACTAATTTCATGTGTTATTCAAAGAGATTTAAACATGTGATTCGAAAAATCCAGCAAAAGTTTTTACTACTTGTCATATTACATGACTCTAATAATTGTTTCCATTTGAGAAAAATGTTTAAAGTTGTTTCCTTCTATCTCCTCTCCCATGAAACCTACATACGGGATTATAAGTAACTTCAATTAACCGCTCCTTATCGTTGACATTTAGTTTCGATAACCAGAAAATGTTAAGCAAATAAGAAATGCTATAGCAGGGTAAAGCCATATTCTATAAAGTTAATAAACCCAAGTATTAATTTATATATCTTAGGCTTGTAAAGCTAGTATTCAGAGCGTTATTTTAACTATTCGTATAACATATCGACATAATAAGAAAATGTGATCAAAATAACACTGAAAATTTTCGCTGTGAAAACGTGGTATGTAAACAATAACTAGCTTATAACAACCGTAGATCATAGAATTAAATATTACAAGTACTCTTTCTATATTAAGATTTTGTTTTAAAATAAAATATTGGATATCAATATTATTATTAGGCTCTTGAATCAAGATTAAAAAAGATTGGGAAGTCGTTACAATATCACATTCAATTTTTGCATCTGCCAACTATGTCATTCAAAATACTAAGAATAAAAGATTTGAAAGATATAATATCAGATTTCCCAACTACCAATATACTGTGGAAGGGTTTTTACCAAATTTAAATACAGTATATTCGGTTCGATACATAGGAACTCTCTTCGTTTCTGCAATCGAAGTGTTGAAAAAATATATCTAAGCACAAACAGGTAAAAAACCAGGAATTAACATTAACCAGCTCAATAATTTGTTGAAATTATATCAATGATAGCGGAGATTTTGCTCTCGTTAGAATTCTTATGCTAATCATTTGAAAATTGGCCATAAAACTAATTAGTAAGTTTTATAAACTCGCTTCACTTTGCATAAGAAAATATTGCTAAATATGTCGTCAGTTTCATTGGATATATTAACTATTACAAATCATATCCCCGTGTACAAAAGAAAATATTCTATTGGAATATGTGTGGCTATAAGGATTGCATTGCGGAAGTAAGTACTCTTGGGAGGAAGAAGTTCCTCATTAACTCTGGTTATACAGCCATAATGATTTGAATTAGGTAAAGTAAACAATTATAAGAATCAAATTCCACGAATTGAACTTCAGTAAATTGCATCTCTTACTAGGTCGTTATAAAGAGCTGTCAATTCCATAAGGTTCTTCCTAAGCTCAGAATACAGAAATAGAACAAAGTTCTAATACCATAATATTATCTTACCCTGCACAACTGGCAAAGCAAGACCAGACTATAACAAAACATGAGCTTAAGAAAGTACAGTTGTGGGCTAATATATGAAAATGAAGAAAAGTTCTCCGCTTAGCATCAATACCATATAGATTTTCAACAAAAATTTCTTTATCTCGAAAGCTTATACAATTATAATTTTGCATATTTAGTAATAATATTAATTTTTGAATTAAAGGAATTAGTCCCTAATAGAAGACCATCTTTTCATCTTATTTAAGAGCCATTTCAAGATGATCACCGAAGTGAATAGTGATGTACTTCAATCCTCGTTCAAGAGCAAAATTTAACTCTAGCAGATATTTCTCATAAGAAAACTAGAAATAGTGTTTTTGCACAATGTAGGCGGCAACATAACCCGATAATAAAGTATTATAGTTTGTCTCACAGGTAATTTCAGCTAGAAATTTATGTACGCAATATACTTCATGTATTTTAAAATTATAAAAAGTTAGTGTCAATCTACTATTATTCAAATAATCACTCATTTTTATTAATGAATAAATGTTTCTGTACTGCCGGGACCAACTTAGACAAACGCTAGCGGTAAACGTAAATCCCAACATAGCTTACCATGTAAATCAAAACATGTCGATTATGAGTTTTGATTTGAGGAAACTATATTGTTTTACGTAATTTTATTTTAAAGTAATAATCTTAAATTAATAAAGGTTTGGTTCTGCAGAATGTTTGGAGTTTATTAAGCCTAATATACATGAACTGGGAGGTCCATACTTCTATGGATAACTTCACAGAGCCCCTGCAGATAGAGCTTAACAGATACTAAAAAAGATTCCGATAGCTACTAGGCTAAAGCGCTAGAAGTGGAATATGGTCTAAATTTCCTAGATCGCTATGTCTAACCTCATGTAAAATTGTTTTATAGAAACTCAATATTATAAGATGAGTTGAGTTATCACATTCGCTATTATCGGTGTAAATATCACACGCTGCAAGGAACCAATAAAACAAAGCAATATCACACTTATCCCAGCAGATACCACTAGCGGGGGTGTTCATGATAATGAAATATAAGTAATAAATTAGGTTAGCCATCGTAGAGACCGGCAAATACTCCAGCGGCGTGGAGGTTTAGTCATAGGTTTATTTAAGTAAGGAAACCCAAATACAGTGCTTTTAAGATAAGTTTGGTCAGAACAAAAACAAAAATAAACCTAAAAAATACAAGTATAAGTACGATATATTGTGTATTGAAATTAAATTTTAACATAAGTGTTCAATAGGCTTAAAAAATCACCGTTATCTGTAACAAAGTTTAATCGTGAAGAAGATATAAATGAAGGTATGAAGAAAACCCACAACAATAATTGGAAAGAGCTAAGTTTCATTCAAAATCTAGGTACAGCTTACGTCGGTATTAAAGTAGTACACCTTTTTATACAAAAAGTCATCGGAGTCCTACTATCTAGAGATACTGTTTTCAGCAGATTGCAGAAGATAAACGAGGCGCTAATAGATCCAGGTGATATATACATTGACGCTGTAATACGCTATTGCAAGAATTGTCTTTCTCAGATTAAAAATTAAGTTCGGTTAGTATCACCCGTGGTTGTGAATCCAATACCTTGTGACATGGCTTTTCAGGACTAACTACAATATAAAATCAGCCATATACTTACTGAGGTTATATTCAAATAGATTCCAACGGTGTTATTTCAATATATTATCTAGTTGTCGTGCTTTGTAAAAATTGTTATGGCCCATTTATTCAAGATGTGTTGGCTACATAGTAGTGAGAAAATGAAATCATGCTCAAAATTTTAACAGGTTTTATCACACTTCGACATTAAAAGGATCGGGAAATAATATAAGATGACAGTGATGTATTAGCCGTAGCTACAGGAGACTATAAAGCGGTGTATGTAAGTTGTGCTAAATAATATCCTGGATTGCATATTATCGTGGAGAAATATATGTTATGCCAAAGTATCGGGACTTAAATGATGTTAGGGTGACGTTATCACTTCTCGTTTTGATTCCATTTTTGATCTTGACAAGACTTTCGAGGAACAGACAAAATTCCTTTTGGAAAATCACAAAAAGGTCAGCTATCAAAATAAACAAAACATTCACTATGTTAAAACTCTGAATTTATTAAATTTTGGTTCATAATACAGTGTTTACTTGAGACCCTTTACATCTCCATAGCAGGAAACCCTTTATTGACGCACACTGTAAGAGTACGAGTACTAGACACAGTTATCACATCTTGTGGAAAAAAATTTCACATAAAAATTAAAGTCATCACAGAAAAATAGTATTTAGAATCAAAATCAGTATATGTCACAAGGTTCATGCCCCTATATCTATAAAGCCAAAGCTCTGGAGTGCACGTGATTCTAAAATTGGTTGGAAAAAGTACTTATGAAGTATCTCATAGAACTAATTGGACTAAAGAGAAATTGTATACACCAGGTACAAAGAGGAAATAGGGGGGGGTTATCTGCTCTGCGGTCATTATGTTTAAACTAGTCAAAATGTTTTATATCATCTTTTGGCTAGAGTATCTGGCCAAAATAGAGAAGAAAGTCTGGAGCAGGAGGATGTAATAGGTTGATGGAGGTACCAGAAGTTTTCTCTGTACAAGCTTGCACATCGACAATAAGAAAATTTAGGTATTGTGGCAGAATGGGGATTGAAGTTAAAGGTAATGCTCACGTCAAATAATCTCAATAGCGCGCCAAGGTAGCCTGAGGGAAATACTCAATATTTTTTGCTGTGAGTAATAGTTCCTGTTGTGATGCTAATCCATCAGAAGAGGTTTGGAAGAATATTCTTGCTATCATACAGAAGATGAGGATGGTACTAAGAAAAAACTTATGTGAAGTACTTCAAGTAGTTTCAATATCGGATGATACAGGAGGTTACCCGGAGTCAAGTTTAAAAAGGAGAACGTCGGGAGTAATATCTCATGTGAGTTGTATGGGCTTATCCAAGGTTGCCTACCTGATCCACCCTTCCAGTTGTGCAATTGTGTATTTTTTCTCCCGTTTATCGTGAAGGATTAAACTCAAAACCAAAGTTCTTACCTTTTCTCAAAGTAAAGAGCTAAAGTCCGCAACCATGTCCCTTCTTGTGTTTCTAATGCAGAACCTGTAACATGTTTATATCCTTGAACATTGAACCAATAGATACTTGTTTAGTTATAAAAGCCAACAATCTTGAACACGAATCCTAACCCTATTTTTCTGCAAGTATAGAAGATAGAACATCTAAACATACCCTTAAATAATTCCTGGAGATAGCAACTTAATCAATTTTGTGTTTAACATTCACGAACTTCAATGCAAATAAAAAATATATTGGGCTTATTTTTCACAATACTTACAGTGATGTAAAATTATAGAGCTTGAATAAAAACAAAGAGTCTGAAGAACTTTTAATGGCTATCACCGTGATTTTCGTGAACATACAGGAATATACACGTTTGCACGGTTTACATATATATATTTTTTTTCTTCGCTTAAATTATTCAGATGCCTTCCCAACTCTATTAATTATGTCATTTCACTAAAGGTTTCCGTTGGGCACACATAAAGTTAAAATATGTTTTCTTACTCTTCTTGAGGTGTAAAAATGTTTTTATATTTATCTATTCCCCAGTTATTCGTTTTCAGTTCTGTCATGGTTGCGTTTGATTGATGGGCGAGAAGGAGATACTTGCTCTGACACATTGTATCTTTATCCATATCAGCTCTGGTGTGAGGTAGCATTCTTAAGATTAGATGAATTGTTTTCAAGCTCTGAATGTCTGAAAGTATACTTTTCCTGCATTGTTTTTTTTTGTATATGCTGCTTAATCTCATTTAAAGCCGCTCATAAGCTCTCCGGAAGATATATTAATCTGATGTGACTTCTTTTTTATTGGCTCTATTTTTTGTGAATCTAGTGTCGGGAAATTAGTTTATACAATCAAAGGATAGGTTTTTTGACTCCGGATTCAGTGAAGACAATTTGTTAAATTTAAGGTTTCTCGCTTAATGTGTACTTCATTGGGTGGTGTACAAGTGATCAGATTTGATTTGGTTCACTCTACCTTTCTACGTTTTATTTTGCTAATAGAGCCTAAAATTAAGCTTTAATGATACGCCATAGAATGAGAGAATCGGCGTTTCGCTTTCATGAGTTAGTAAAAAGTCTTTGGCAGCTAGATATTTGACGAAAATGTTAGATGTTTTTAAGCAAAACCAACTATTGTAAATCCTTCTCCTTCATTATAATTATCCAAGGGCCAGTTAATTATCTTTTTATCTTTCCCAAATTTAATGTTAGTTTTGCCAATAATATAATTAAGTCACAATGGTAATGACATATTCTCATTTTTTTTGCGGAATCATGCTTATATATTTTTTCCAGAAGATTTGAAAATTTGTAGTTATCATTTATAGATTTACGAGTTACAACTAAGTATATTTTTTCGGCAAATTATCATTTTATTACGAATATACAATAATAATGTTCTTATAAAACGCATATACATACTATTTACTCATTTTTAACTGATATTTCCTATTGTTGAAAAAGATGCAGATTATTTGAAGCTCAAAATACTGTAATTTATCGTTAAGAAATCTAAAAGAGAAAAAGCAAATTTTCTTTTCTTAAGACTATGATCAATACATTTTAATACCCTAAACTGCTATTCACAATATGTAATAAAAACACGTAAAAAAGTATACACCTAACTAATCTGAATCTGAACTGGAACTTCTCTCTTTTCTTTTTCCTCAACTGATTCAACACCCGTACTTTCAACATCATCCTCACTATCATCCAGTTTACTTCCCTTCAGTTCCTCTTCATCCTCCGAATCCAACAATTTTTTAATAGTACCCTCAAAACGAAATAAAATTACAGCAATGTAAACAATCCCAACTCCAAGAACCCTAATCGGAGTCAAATCTATTTTAGCAGCCCCAATCAAACCCAACGAATCAATAACTAAAGATCCCACAAGCTGCCCTGCAATTGCTACTGTTACCATAACTCCCATTCCAATTCTAGGAGCTAGAATTATACTTGCAAAAACAAAAGATGTTCCCAATGGCCCACCTAAAAACTTCCAAAACTCCAATCCTTTCAATCCAGAAAAATCCACATAGTCTCCAGTAAAAACTCCTGCAAAAAAGACAAAAATCACCATCCAACTTCCAGCACCTAATGTATTATACCAAGCAATTCTATGTGGGTAAGTTTTCATCATGCGTTTGAATTTTGTGTTCATTGCAGGTTGAAAAGAAACTCCAAATCCAGAAAGCGCTGCAAGAAAAACATAAATTAAAACTGTTCCAGTTGAAAGGGTAAGTTCATCAAGACTTGATGAAAGACGATCAGCTACTGTAAGAACAGCACCAAGCATGACTAAAGCTAATGTGCAAAGACGAAATTTTGTTGGTGCAATTACTGGTAATCCTTGGAATCCAATAGCATCTGAAATTACAGCAGAAATAAGTTGTCCTGCAATTATGGATACAAAAAATAAACTATAACCGATTGCATCTCCTATAAATGGAGCAAAAGCAACGTATCCAGCACCAAGTAGTCCGGGCAGGATGAACAAATACTTTGGAAGTGTAACCAAAAGGTTCGCGTTTTCCTTGTTGAAGATTTCGCTTGGCGCTTGAAGAACAAGTTTAGATTCAGATTTATCTCTTTGTGGTCTTAAGAGGAAGAAAAACGTTAGAAAGATGCATCCAGTGAGAAAGGAGATTAATCCAGGTGCCATTGCATTATTAAGAGGAACAAGAAGTTTTGCATTAATAGTTGCTTGAACAGGAAGTCCAAGTCCAATTATGAATGTGATAATTAAATCCACAAGTTGCATATTTGTTTTAAATCTAAAATTTTCTCAGTCCGACTTCGGTCTTCGGAGTTTTTAAGTTTGTTTTTTAGTCTATGGTTGTCAAAGTTGTTGTAGTGAAAGTTCGATATTGTTTACAGTGCAGTTGTACTCGTATGAAATTTAACGGATAATCTGGTACAAATTTCGGGTTTAGATATAATAACGAGATATCGGTAGTTAGCAGCAGAGTGTTACTTTGTGTTATTTTATATAAAGAGAGATAGAGAGACTTGGGTTCATATTTAAATCATTATTAGAGCTCAGAAGACATTTAACCTACATATTCAAACTACTTTAAAAACTCAGCATAAAAGGATATTTACTTGATTGATTCTTAATCAAGAAATGTTCAAGGGTTACCAATTACTTTTGCAACCTCTCGTCGACTATTCCCAAAATCTCTGCTTCGGACAACTAAACTACTAAGCCCAAACTAAGATTGACTATTTTTTGAACTGCTACATTCTGTATTATATGCAAAATAAATTAACTTAAGAGATCTGAGTCTTCAGTTAAATTGGACAGTCAATTTCAATCGTTGTGCCTTCATCATCATCAATGCTAATTGGAATTCCAAGGTAAACAACATCTATATTATTGAACAAAGTTATTTCAAAAGGTTGGTTTGTCAAACATGAGAAAGCAAACGCAGCAGCTGAGTTTCCAACATCATCTTGGGTAAAATCAATCACAACATCTATTATAGCTATTGACACTCCTTGAGACTCGATGTTAATGGGTTCCTGCAGATCAGCCAGAATTTCAAACCCTCCCTGAAGCTCTACAACTGCTCTCACATCAGTTAATCCAATGTCTACAAAATTTTCACTATCCAAGATAACAGGCAGTGATAGTTCTACGTATTGCAAGCTGACATCACCAAACTCAACTCCTCCAGCATCAACATCAAACTCTGGTACTCTTGGAAATATGAAGAAAATAATGACAGCAATTATAAAGAGTATGACTCCCCAGCATCTCAACTTGTTCTTGGTGCAAGTGCAGCACAAGCACTTTTTCTTCCAAGGTTCGTCCGACGAGTCTTCCTTGCTCTTATTTATAGACGTTCCAAAGGAAACGTGTTCTGGCTTTCTTTGCAACTTTGATTTGGCTGCAGAATATGCTTGAACAGCACTAACTCTTGCCCCGGTTTCTTTGAATTTACTCGCTGTTGTCTTCAAACTTGTAAAGTAGTTTACTGCTAATTGATTAATACTCACCTGTTCCCTCGAGTTAGTTCCTGTAGCACCTGCACCCCTGGCATTTCTAGATGCAGAATTTTTCATATATTTTCTAGGAGGCGCGTTCGATTCCAGATCAACAGCAACAGGCAGACTCTCGAGGGAGTTCAGAGAGTTTCCCTGTCGAAAGCCGGATGTCGAGCCTGGGAAACCAGAGCGGTAAGTTGACTGCGCCATAAATCCAGCCTCCCCTTTTCCGCTCCTTGAACTTTTAGTTGCCATCGTACTTTTGCTCCCTCTTCCCGAAGATTCTGCATAACCCGAGCGAGATACGAACGAGTTACTGTCCTTTGATCTCTTCTTCTTCTTATGACTCTTACCATGCTTGGAGCTCTTGGGATTGTTGTGACGTTTGCTACTCTTCTCTCTCTTTTCACTTTTTGGAGAACCCATTTACTTCTATTCTAGTTTTCTTTTTACTTTTTACTTTTTTCGGTTTTTTTAAGTTTCTTTTTGCATAACGGACAGCTTCTTTAAGGATCAGAACAAAAGAACCAGAATTCTATCAAGAATTTTGGGATTCTATCCGGGATTAGAACGATTTTCCTAAAAGATTCTGTAGAGAAATTATGTGCTATATAAGAATTATATAAGAATAATTTAACAATCAGTGTTATATTACACAGAAAACTTTCAATACATTATTGAGACTTGGTTTTTTCATTTTAGTAGTTTTTTAAATGGAAATTGGGAAAAGTTGGTATCAATATCAATATAAAAGTAATAGTGAACACGCGGTAGGAAGTTACAGTGTTGAAACTGGATAGGCAACATAAGGAATTATGAATAACTATTCGCGAGGAAGGGTTAGTTCAGCAATATAAAATGGACAAGTTTCTTTGTAGAACCAGAAACCAAACTCTTTGAAGTGTGACATTTTCCGGTTTCCAACTGCATGGAACAGCAAAGCTTTGTTATGATCAGGACTTTCAGCTCTGTGTCCACTATACTTGTAGAATAATACTTGAGGCAAGACCCTGTATTCAACTTGTCCCAGGTATGGATGTCGAAGGAGAGAGTTCCACAATACTTGATCGCTTTTTCTTTTCAAGGGTGCTATATTGACTAAGCTTTGCATCAAGATCCTACTTTTTCTCGTATTTCGAACATAAACAAACCCAGAGTTCACTATACCTTTAGCACACCAGTTAGGCGCTATCATACCAAGAATATCCCGTCTTTTACCAGCTTCTAGGAGGTACTTGGGGACGTCTCTTTTCCAAGCAATGTCTACATCATGTAATATAACATCAAATCCAAGTTGTACAAGCTCATTGGCTTGAAGCAATATTACATTATTTATAGTGGAATGATCACCACTCATAGCTGCTCCAGAATATGTTTTTGATATCTTTTGATTAAGGTTGTTCATCCATTCTGTCGAAATTAATTGAAACCTCTTGTTTTCTGGGAGTTGTTCTAAAATTTGCACAAGACTTTTTTCAGCATCTTCATCTGTTGGAATTACGATGATTGTTCTGTAGTTAACTTCTAGTTCTTCCAGCGAGCAGAGAAAATTCAGAAGCAGATAAAGCTGTCCATAATTAACACCTAGCAATGACACAATTGTACTTTTTACTGTTGATCTATCCTGAAAGGCTGTATTCGCTGTTTGAGCACCAATAAAATTTAGGTTATCCAAAATTTTTCTTCTTCTTCTCTCTTTAATGTCCTCAAAGTCGAAGGCATCTTGAAGATCTTTGAATCTATTTTGGTATTTTACTGTACATGAAAGGCAAGTCACATCACTTGGACATCTCCAACTATCCTTGTACATGACATTGAAGTCTTCGTCGCAAAGCTTTGCCGATTCTGGAGTTAGTGCTTTATGATACCCACCATCCAAAAAGTTAAAATCATCTAGAGGATCTATTTGATCATCACTGAAAAAGTTTTCAGAAAAAATTGGTGAAGAAGTTTCTATTGAGAAAGCATTATTTTCGTTATCATACTTCTTCTGGGAGTTTTGTATATTGTCAGCCTCTTCTTCTGCTGGTTCCTGGGTGGAAGAGTATATCCATGAACCACAAACAATCATAAAAATAACCTAGGGAATTAAAATAATTAAATTTATCGTACTTGGAACATCAAAAAGGTAAGTGTGAAGCATTTTGTGCTCGAGTTTGATCTTTTGTTTGTTTGCTTCTTTCTCATTTTTTGGGCGTTGCTAATATATTCTTCCGCCACGTCGACTAGTAAGAAAAAAGTTCAATATAATTCCCCAAAATATGTTTGGAATGTCTCATAAAGACAAAAGAAAAAACGTTAAAGATTTCTGTGTAAAAGTTAAAAGCCTTCAATGGAATCCATAAGACTGAAAGGTGTTAAGGTCCTTAATAATCCTGCTAGTTACAAAGATGACTTCCAATTTGAAATAACGTTTGAAAATGGAGAGGAACTTCCCGAAAGTATACTGTTTTTTCTAATAAACATGTTCAGATGTTGATTTAGAGTGGCGGTTAACTTATGTTGCAAACGCTGACTCGGACAAGGACGACCAGATTCTTGATACTATGCTAGTTGGACCTGTACCAGTTGGTGTATCTAGATTTCTTATGAAGGCGCCGGCACCGGATTATAAGAAAATACCGACAGAAAAATTACTTGGTGTAACGGTTCTGTTCATCTCATGTTTGTTTGAAGAAAAAGAGTTTATTCGTATTGGATACTACGTAAACAACGTCTACGAAGACCCATTAGCAGTTTATAATGAATCTGCAAATGAAAAGGAGGAAGAAAAAGTTGTTGACTTGGACGAGGAAAGTGAGGGCGAGGAGGATGAAGGCAGTACGGGCGAGGAAGTGAAAAGTGATGAAAGTAAAGAAGAAAACTCGGAACCGAATAAGAAAAAGGTTAAGCTTGATGATAAGACAGATGTTGGGAAAGAAGTTTTGGAGAAAATAGAGGAAGAAGTAAAGATTCCGGTTAATTTTGACATCGACAAAGTCAAGAGGCACATTTTATCAGACAAACCAAAGGTCACAAAGATGGAGATTCGAACTTAGGCATATTGTTCCAAGGCTTTTGCACAAGCAGCGACATCCAGATCTTCAGTAGAATCATAGACATCTGAGCTGATATCAAGTAGGATCTTTTCAGCACCTACAGGGTTAAACTTACTGCTATCAAGAAGCATTTGAAAGATATCTGTAGATTCTAGATTAAAATCATCCTCAAACCAAAGCTTTAACTCCCTCGCTGCTTCGACTGGACCTGCAGATGCATGTACACCGTTTTCACCATAGTTTGGCTGTGACTTTAAACCCAGGTTTTCCCAGTTTTGGAGGATCAGGTTTCTTATAGATCCCTCAGCAGCCCTAGCTGGGTCAGTCTTTCCAATAATATCTTTACGAAATCTCACCCAAGGAAGAGAAGAGCCATCAAACCGAACTTGTAGGCAGAAGACTACAGATTCTGGATGAGTAAACTTTTCTCTGTGCACAAGATAGAAGCCATTAATGACATACTGGGGTTTTTCAAGCTTACCAGATTCGTGGCGAGGAAGACGTGCAAGGATAACACCTGGAGCAAGAACAACTTTTTCTGCGTCAGCAGATTCCCAGTGTGCGTGAACTTCTTTGTATGAGTAGAGAGAGCAGAAATCTTTGCAGTTTAAAATCCTATTTTCGTTCAAAGCAGTTTGGTAGTCTTCACCAAACTTTGATTTAAATTTTTGTAGAGAAGTAGAAGTAGGATTATGCTTTTCTGCTGGTAAAGCAACTGGCCTCGAGAGGAGGGCATAGTGCTCGTCAACTTTCTTGGAAATAGCTTCGCTATTGAGCTCAAGTGTTTTAACCACTTGTATGGAATGTTTATTGAGGTTTTCCAGAAGAAATGTGCGAAACGCTTCGGTGTTTGCATGTGGTTTCGTGAAAATAAGCGCGTCATTCATAGTTTTTTGAGTCTTGCTTTTTCTGTGTGTTTGTCTCTTTTGGTTAACTCTTCTTAAATGTCCAGAATGGGCAGGTTTTCCGACAACTTTCATTTTAAGAAATTTTGGGCTTTTAAAAACAAAGACAAGAACGAAAACAAAATGCAGAGGCTTCAATGAAACAACTTCACTACACCTTGGACAGAAGAGCTAGAGGTGCTGATCCAATAGTATCACTTAGATATGTTAGTCTGAGGGAAGATTGGTAGTCTAAGTGTTTTTGGAATCAGCTACGTACTACAATAGGAAAAAAAGGTAGAAATCCTGATGTTAGAAGAACTACATAAGCAAGAAATGAGCTAGTTAAAACAGATGGTGAATGTAATTCTTGTTTTTACAAAGCATTTATTTTTAAATTTAGCTGAAGTTTCTATTGGTGTAGCTAGTTACCTCACAGCCGAACTTGCTAACCGAGTAACGGACGTTGATGACAGTAGCAGCAGGATCCTGAAGCTGGTTGACAAACACAGCTCAAGAAAAAAAGAAGAACAGTTCCACACTAATGAATTAGTGCTTTAATTTACAAATTTTGGAATTAAAAAGATTAAGGGGATAAACTTCACAACAACGTACTCAGACAACTCGATAACACAAATACTCCAAAATAACAGCAACGAGTAAGAACCTCACTAGAAATCTTTATGATGACTAAGGCACAATTCCAAGACTTAATAGAAATAGGTGCACCCATTGAACCTAATTGAAAATAAACAGCTGTGCTTGGGAAAGATCAAGAAGTTGCTGTAGTGAATATGAGAACTTGAAGGGTCAGATCAGAAAAGGTACTACCCAATCTAGCAGCTGTCCATTATGCAGTTTGATTATTCACCTGCAAAATTTTAACAACAGTCTCAACTTAGAGTAATCGTAATGTCATCAACTGAATCTCAAAACGTAATTATTACCGTAGAGCGAGTAACAGCATAGCAGGCGGGTTGTTCAACCTTTGAACTCATTAAGAAGTTAAGAAAGCGAAATATCTAAATTTTATGGTGAAATAAGAGCTCTAAGCAACTTGTAGGACTTTTTTAGTTGTGTGTGCTACCTTTTGCGAGGTAACTTGTTCAAACAACCATTCGACAAAAGCACTTATTTAGTAGCTAGTAGGCTTGACATATTATAACACCTCTACTCGAAAACAACCGTAATACCCCTAAAAAAGATAGTACAACAAGCACAACAATGTCCAGAACAATCAGCCACACACAAGCTGAAAATCCATCAAAGACTAGCCAAAGCTAACAAAAAATGAGGTTCATTAAAATCGGAACTCATTCAACGAACTCCTGAGAAACCGGAGGTTCATCAATCATAAACACTTTAGAAACAGCTCTCTCACTTCAATTTGCCCTTGCAAATATGAAAACCTGCCATACTTTGATCATATAGTAATCCCCAGAGAATCAGTTGCCACATTCAGTACCCAATAACCTTGACCCAAACAAAAATATTTTCAAGCACCACAAGCAGGTAACATATTTCGGCTCTCAAGCATCATTCGACAGCTTGAAACAAAGAAGGTGTAGAAATTGCTAGCATGAAAAGATTTTCCTTCTTTAGCTATCTTGTTTTTACTTGCTTAAAATATGGAAGTTGACAACATGGAGTGAATTTAAGGAAGCTATACAGCTAGTTCTAATTTCAACAATAAGTCTCTTTCAGGTGGTTAACACAGTGCCGAAAGTCACATCGAGAGGCGAAACAAAGCTGCACACACACTAGTAACTAGTTTACTAGAAATCATTGACAAGAACATATATCACATTGGTAGTTAGGAATAGCAGTCTGGTTTGCCTATCGAGCTCAGTTCTCTCTCCTAAGTTAGCTTTGGTGTACAAGAATCCGTTCCAATTTTTTTATCTTAGAATTGCAAGGAAGCTATAGAATCTATTCAATTACCCTTAAGGGTTACCGTGGTATATTTTTACATGAGTTCTGGCAGTTTAGAACAGCAACTGTGACATTTTTTACTGTAAAACTCTTTTCAATTTGTATCCGCTCTTTGTTTGACTCAGACCAAATAAAGTATACAACCTTTTCAAGTTTTGCAGTAGCACCAAATTAGTCATCGTTTTCGTTTTTACCCCTGTACATTATCCCAATTTCCCTGAACCATAATCAACTTCATTAACGTCAAGTACAGAGCCCTAAAAAAATTGCTTACTATGAAATATATTTGTCTAATTTAAAATTCTTCAAGTTCTTATTACCAGTAGCACTCGTTTCTCGGAGGAAATCTATATTTCTAAGGTAAGAAGCATCTTTAGAGCTTCGAATGCTTCATGATTTCTATAGGAATTAGTTAAATCCATGGTTACAAGCTAGTTTTATGTACCCAGCTAGTTAATCAATCCCTAGAATATATATGTTTTCCTATTGGTCTAAATTGAGACAAGTTTATCGGCTTTGTCAGTTAAAGGAATTTGCTCAGAAAGATACTTATGACGGCTTTTTTTGGTTGAAGCATCTTGGACAACATTTGGGTTATCAAAAATCGTTCATAGGTTTTGTTAACTCTATAGAGGTGTTATCATCATCTTCCTCCAATTCTCTTAATTCTTGAACAAGTTAGCAGTTGCATTCACTTTCCTGTAGATTTGTTTGAATAGTTACTTCTTCGCCTTTTGTGTTTCTAATATTATAAAAAAGTAATTTAGAGTTTGAGTAGTTGGAAGCGGGTTTTATGGGATTTTAATTGTTGACTTCGTTTCTTACACAAGTATGTAAAATTTGTTTCTTTAATCTATGTATCATGTCCCAATAGTCACGGGGTCCCTATACGGGTACTATTTTCCAAGAAACTATTAAAACTCAAACTGTAGTACCAGCAACTTTGAGTTTTAATATGTTTCTTGAACTGTAATATTCCTCAAATGATATACGATGTTCTTGAACTTGTTATTTTTCATGAAATGAAATTTTGGTCACATGCCGAAGCACCAAAGCGCCCAGGTATTTCTTGTGAGTTATGGCATTAATGCGCCGCATGGAAACCATGGTATAATGGGGTACATTATCTAACACTGCTCATGGAATAGGCGTGACCGGAGCTTTACTTGCCGGCAATGGGTCGCATTTGTATGTTCTTACAGGAACAACATTTTGATACGGACAACCTGGTCGGACACTGGCACTAGCTTGTGTTGTACTATCGTTGGACTACTAGTAACCATAATTTTGGCACTCAATGTGTAAAGTCATACCTAAAATGAGGCAGGGACTTGGGCTCAAATATCAAGGACTAGAAAAACATAACTGTACAATCGTGAGGTACCAGACCAGGCTTTTAATGCTGAAGAAGTAAGAAAGATTCTAACTATAAAAACATCAAAAAATATGGAGCATAGAACCAAACCCTTCAATGCTGCTCATGATGTTTTAAGACTTACTCAAAGTGGCTGGCAATTTCCGCACTATAACTTCAAGCAAATTCAAGGCGTTCAAAACTTGTTTGAAATATCATGATACTATCAAATGATGCCCCTAGTCGCATATGCTGGGCTTTCCCTACATTCCTGGTATATTTAAAAGCTTGAGTAAACGATCTATTCATAATGACATAACCCATCCACCAATGTGATAAGTGAAATGTGTTCCGGAATGGCTGAGACAATGCAGCTTTCTTATTGCGACATAGATTTCACATCGAACACCTGTCCTGAAGTATCCAATTTACAGAATTAGCAACTATGTTTGTCTCCAGAAGGGTGGATAGAAGCTCCTCCAAGTTACCTGTAGCAATGCAGGAAGTAGTTGAAACATTGCTTCCATGCCTACGATTATTCTCGGCTAGTAGGCCTAAAGATGCACTAAGACATGAAAACACAGCATCAGTTACAATATTTGACGTGATTCACTAAACTCCTAATAATCCATGAGACAATAATGAAAGAGGATTACTACAGAAATACCTACGTACAAATAGCTACCCTATTGGGCTTAGTAGGTGTTTCTAATTCCCTTAATTTCATTTTGAAAGTTATAACGGCTTATTATAAAGGAAGACAAAGTAAAACAGTCACATATAGGTAGAAGCTAGCATCAATGTTACAATTAACTCAAGAACAAGAATGTCTTTAATTGCGTAGCTACTCCATTAATTTACTGATATTTCCAATCAAAGTTTTTTTGAAATTAGAGATAAATATGTTAGGATTATCATTAGATAAATCATGATTTAATTTACTACATTCTTAGCCATTTATGATCAGGTAACAATTGTTTAAGCGCCTTAGATAGCAATTCTTTCTCTTGAGGGAGGGTAGACCGTAGGGATATGTAAGCTTCACAAAGCCAAGATTCTTAGTTTTGTCTAAATCATGGATTCTTAAGTGTGAAATCGGTCAAAATGTAATTAGACTTTAGAAGGACTATGGTTTGTCATCGGGACTATTGAAACTGCATTGGAACGGTACAGCGATCACATACTCATTATTTTCATTGTTCAGGCAATAGCTAAGGAATTCGTTGTAACTAAGATTAGTTGCTAGCTCCAAATTAATCAACTTTATTTAATCCAAGTTTTACAGGTTATAAGACCTAGTTGCTGAAGATATCCATTGTTTACTTCCCCATCCAGTAAATTACTGCTATATTTGTGCTGCTTGCTCTCAACCGTGGTTGCACCTTGGCGAGAACCTTGAATTGAGAGTATATCGTCATAGGAATTCTTCCTGCTATTCATTTATGTTCTCTCAGCTTTTTTTTAAAGGTATCTTTTACTTCAGTCCAGTATTTTTTTAAATTGATTCCAGAATCCACTAAAATTACCTAGGTATTATTCTAAATAAGGTTTTGATATGTTGTCTTCCGCACAGTTGTTCCAGTTTTTACAGAGGATGTTCAAAAATTAGTCCAAGACTTCAACTGCTTTTAGCTTTTGGATTTACAAGCTTTAATGCACTCCAACCTGACTTCCAAAGTTTATTTTTTAGTATTTGAAGACATTAAGATCACTGATTTAGAGAATAATACATTCAACAATAGATATAATTAGGAGCTTGCAGAATATAGTTTTTGATAATTTGTCCATAGATTTTGGTCTGGTATGGATTTCATCCAGTACAGTCGGCTCTCCTAAGCAGTGTAACTGATACCCCAATAGGGCAAATAATGACAAAATCCCGCCGTTTGAGTTTTGCAACAAAAATTCGGAAGCAGTCAGTCTACTGATTCAGCAAACAATAAGCCAGAGAGTATTTATCTCAGAGCTATTACGCTCACATTATTCCGTCTTACATTTACTGTCAAGAACTACTCTTCATAAATTCTCTCAACAACATTAATAGGACAACTCAGAACCTCTCTATTCTCATGCATGAAACAGTTTTCATAGGCAAGAGCAACAATATTACTAAGGTCCGTGTTTATCTCTCAGAGTTGCTGCCATATCCTTTGATGAGAAAGGTAGGACTTAGACTGTCTCGATGCCGACCCCTGTAAGTATTGCTGACCCTATTGTTAATTTGTAAGTGGAGCTTAATTGGTAATAAGCTTTGCTTGGCCTAATTACTGTCTTTATTCAGCATTTTACGAGCTGTCATACAGGCTTCAGTTCTAAAACTACTGAGTTCTTTTCCCTGATTCTACATAAGGTATTATAAACAAACTAGACAATATAAAAGTTATTAATAGAAAAATCATCTAAACCTGACCTAGTGCAAAGAAGCTAAAGTGAGACGTCAATATCATCCTTCTCTTCACGTGGTTTTCTGTTTTCTACTACTCTAGGACGTCGACCTTTATTTCCACTTTTGTTCAAAGGAACATAATCGTTGCCTAAAGTGCTCCGCCCAACTTGATTTGTTGGCTTGCTAGAAGGGCCATCCCGGATCCTAGTGCGGCCTCCGCCTTTTCTCTTCTGTTTAACTACATTGGCTACCGGTAGATTGTCATCACTACTACTTTTTCTTCTATTCCTTTTGTGCGGTACGCGCTTCACTGCTAGTTTTTTCTTCGTTGAACCTCCAGACTTGCTGCTTCTCTCATCGTCATCAACCATGTATTCTCCTGGCTTATATCCCTTACGTTTTCTATTTGTTGCCCATTGCTTCTTCTTCACCCCGGCAGTTTTATAGAGGAAGCATAAGAAAAATATGCCGCAGAAAATATACACAAGGCCCAAATAGTCTTCAAACGTTAGATCTCTATCGGGATCATTTCGCACAGTAATAGGAATAACTACACTTATTTCATTCGGTGTGTTCTCAATAAAACCATACTCCACACTTAGTTCAATGACTTGTTCTTCCAAATCTCTATCAAACACTTGGACTTGAAGTCTCTCTACTATTTCGTTCACTGTCGTTAGAGGAGCCCCAATGATGATGGATTGTCGAATTTCACAGCCCGTGAAAAAACAGGCACTGGTATCTTCAACGCCATCTTCATCCGTAATTGGATCATTAGTAATAACCAAATTCACAATGTTTGTAGGAAAAACTGACGAGTTAATATCAAGAGTCAATCTCGCGCTTCCATCAAAGTTACTTCGAAGTTGGATTTCTACTTGCATGTTTCTTACGTTTGCATCTGTATCGTTAAAAATGATTGGACCGTCTGCTAGTGTTGACAAAACTATTCTTTCGTCCAATCTCCCTCTTATATCATAACTGATATTTCGATTCATACTTAAACTTTGTTCTTCATTAGTAGTTTGTTCATTTTTCACCCATACAATATGCCCAAGCGTATCTACACTAGGACTAATCAAACTCCCAATACCAAAACGGAAGTGGATCTCTGCAGGACATCCACCACCTTCCAAGGGTTCTGTACATTGATTAATAGGCTCGTCTAAAAGACTATTCATTGTAAAATCATCACAAAATTCACCTACACATGGAAAGACAGCGTCGTTGTTAAAGTTGTTAATAAGAAATCCCGCACATTTCAGATCAGTTCCTGTTGAACAAAGCGGGTGTTCAGCAAGATTAAAATAATTCTCCCCTGGAGTGTATGTCACACTAGCAAAATTAACTGGCAATGCATATCCTCTAATCGGAGTACCTCCGACATTATCTTCAAACAGATCGTCAGTAATGACTATGGTATCTCCACTGTCAGGATCGACATAACTAAGTTGGCCTACGCTTATGTCCATGAGGGGTTCCACAAGGTAGATAACTTTATCCCTATCATCACACTCTGCTGGAGGGTTGTCAACATCACACAGACTATCCACTGCCTTCAATTCTACGAGTATATCCTGCCCTTCTTCTATCGTATCGTCACATGGAGTCCCACCAACATCTCCACACCCCACAAATAGATCCAATACTACATTCACAGTGATTGTAGCGTTACTGCTTGATCCTCCAGCACCATCTTCAAGCACGTACTGAAAAAGTTGGATTCCAATAACCCCTTCTTCATCAGCAACACCTTCTGATCCAGCCTGGTAACAAATGTTCGCTGTAAACGTAGTTTCTTGGCCAGTTGGTTCTTCTGCCTCAACAGTAATCGGAAAAGATAGTGCTGAAACAGCGCCATCGCAGTCATATAGAAAACCTAAATTGTCGCTGCCTTCTTCAACTTGGTAAATGATAAAATTAGTGGGAATAAGATCAGAATCCAGTGCTGGAAAATCAATATCTTCTCCAGACAGAGGAATTTCAATGTTGGTGGATAAAGGAAGAAACCTTTCGACATTATTAGAGGTGGGATCATCATTAGCCTCAACAAAATCTATCGTATATTGTGCACTGAGAAGATCATCAAAATCGTTTGCATCTACATTAGAATCAGAACTTAAACCCACTGCTATTACGTCTTCTACATCATTCACATTTGGGGTAGTTTGCTGGTAGGTTAAAATTTCACCAGGACTAACAACAAAAGGAAAAGTGTTTTGCTCAATTCCATCCAGTTCAAAGAACCCGTTATTTGGATTCGTATCAATAACAAAAAATATATCATCGTCTGAATCAAGAGGTTGGAGGTTATCCAAATCAAACGCTCCTTCTAAAAGATCTATCGTAAGTTCAACATCCTCAACTTTCTCAAGGGTTAAATCCGAAATGACAGGTTCATTATTTCTAATCAGACCAGCATCAAAATTATCTTCGACATCCCCAGCAGAGAGCACCGCATTGTACAAAGCAAAGTATACAATAGCACCGCTCAAAGACCTTCTGTCTGATCCATCGATCCCATATCCTCCTCCGAGAGTAAGCACTCTATTGCTCCCATACCCAAAATTGGTAACAGTATCTCCAGTAGCCTGAACTCCATTTAGATACAACTCAGCATTAGTCCCGTCAAAAGTTAAAACTAGGTGGATTAGAGAAAGGTCTGATAAACTACTAATATCAAAAGATATCCTGTCATCACTATCTGCTCCTCTAGAAAAAGTAACTTGCACCTCATCAACTCTTCGCAACATGACTTGGACATCGAACTGATTACTCGTACCCGCGCTCCATGAACCAGATTGAGAGCTTTGGGAGATCTCCATAAGAATCATTTGATTTACTCTATCTGTTATAAATACCCAAAACTCAGCAGAAAATGAAGTTCCAAGAGCCGTCGTTATATCTCCATCAGAGGTTAAACCTAGTGGGGAACTGGTGTTCTGCGGAGAGAACCCGTTCGAACTATCGTCAAAGCTTAGTGTATCATTTTCAAAATTTGGGCACTCGTATGTTGGAGGATCACCAGTTATTCCAAGATCAAGCGATTCAAGGTCAAAACCGCTGCCGGATCCCGAATTGGGAAACGGAACCCCATCTCGGCAATCGTCGAGTTGGAAGTTGTACTGCAGTAGCAGATTGGAAGTAATTCGTTGTGAAATTGATGATTGTAACGCAAGAAGGAGAATAAAGCTTGATTCAAGCAGTTTCATCTTGTTTAAGGTTCGAAATGCTGCTTAGTTGAAGTTTCCGCTTTGCCTAATCGTATATTCTTCTGAACTATTGTCTGGAAGTATCAGTTATTTTGGGCAATTTGAAACTGGTTTAACTGCACTAATCGTAATTTTCAAAAAAGGCGGTATCTTGAGCTAATATTAATGTTGGATTACCATTATTATGAGCGTACCAATACAATGACGTTAGAAATGTTTTTCAACACATTGATTGGAGTTTCTTAACTAGGGACTTTAACCCAGGTTCTACCAATTCAAGAATGACATTGACAAGGGTTAAAACTGAAAGCAAGATCTTTAGAAGAGAGTATAGTATTAATAAGGAAAGATTAGAGTTAGTTTCACATGATTAAATTATGTATTTCGGTCCTTTCGATGCTTCTTGTAAACTAACCCATTCTGCTTTCCCCTCTCGACGTTAGACTCAATACTAAATAAAAGGGGAGGTCTAATACTAACATTAGACCTCATCGAGGGATTTCTTTTCATTTTCTCTGCTTTTGAAAGAGGAATAAGCATTATTAGAATAGGTAAGTTTAATATTTGGCGAGGTCTTTTTGTATTTTGAGCTGAAGTTTTCCTTCTTGAACGTAGATATTTAACTATAGTCATATAACTAGCACTTAGTATTTAATTTATCTAAATTGAATTTATGACATAGCATTTAATTTAGCAAGTTTTAACGAGTATCTGAGGGTCAACAAAGTGTTTATCGTGCTCTTGCTACGTCTATATGTTGATGAAAGAAATAGAAACGTGAAATGCAATGCTGAACATCTATGATATATTATTTTGTAATAGACAATGCAAGATTGCTTAATGCTTAGAGGTGATTCAGTAATGAAAAGACTTCCAGTACGTGCAGAAACCATAAGCATAGTGTATTAATAGGCTAAAGAACCTATTAAAGTTAATATGAATCAATCCTGGCTAGACTCTCCATAACAAAACTTAATCAGCTTCGATTTACTTAATCAAAACCCAAGAGATTATTTTATTAGGAAATCTCAATTAAATCTATTATCTCAAATTTTTGAAAGGTGCGGCTTAAGTTCTAACATGGCACTTTATTTCGCATTATGCGCATAGAGAGAAATTGGAAATAAGGGGTTTCTTGCGCTAAGTGGATATGGAAAGGTCAAAAAATATGAAACATATCATTTTGAGCCAATAATGAACTTTCACTCATTTTAGTTTCTTACTTCAATCCTTATAAAAAGACATATTCATAGCTGCTCTCTTTGTTTCCCTGTGCTGAAATGTTGCATATGACGAGGTTTTTATTTCATACAAAATATTTTTTCTGGAAAATGAGCTTCTAAGGAAGACAAGATATTATGATCTATATGTTCAACGTAATAAACAGAGCTAAGATAATATAATATGGATATTTTAATTTGGAATATGTTCATTGTTAGAGAAGTTTAAGGCGAGTTTGGTACATGTTAAATAAATTAAGTGCCGTTTTCAAGGTTAAGAAGATCAAAATTTGAAGTTGTGAATTCCTCGGTCTGTTCTAAATTGTACATTACTTACAGTTAGTCTACAGATTTTATGTCGTGGACGTAGAAACCAAAGACTAAAATAGTTAGTTCCAGTAACAACTATCTGATAGCTAATTAAAAAGATTATCCTTAAAATGAGATTCTTCGGAAACAGAGCATTGAGCCGAGTTTGCCGTAAGTTGCTGCATTTACTACCAAATTTTCACCGCTGAAATATAATTTTGGCAGAAAGTAAAAAAGAAAGGTGGATAGTAGCTGAACCATACTAGAAAAACATAAATCTCAGCTGTAGCAACCCACGCAAGAGGATCTAGTTACTGAACTTGAAAAATAACCGAAGAAGCATACGTTGGTTATTCCTTTTTCTTAGATGCAAGTAACTTAATGCATGATCTACCCGACAAAAATAGCATAATACCCACCCACTCATACGTACCCAGAAACAACAATAAATACCCCGAAATCAACCCAACCCAACAGAAGATACATTGTAGTACTCTTCCACAGAAATCCACATCCAGTGAATAAGTCGCTACGAATCTTGTCAAACGACTTGATTGAAGCCGGCATACAACACAGCAACAATATCACCACGAGGGGTCATTTACAAGGTATTAAATATAATAGTAGATATATAGGGTAGAAGTAGTAGTATAGGATATACAGTAACATTAGATGAAAGGACTTAAAACTACTGTATACGGATGCTTTCTGCTGCCTGAACCGCCCTTTTCTTCATAATGATTCTGTTTCCTCCCAATACAAGATTTCCAGTACCAGCTATTTGCCCACCTTATTTCAAACAGATTTTAGTATTTTAACTATAGGTATATGTTAGTAAAATTTTGGAAAGATCTGAGTTTGGTACTCTGTATCAATTATATCGTAACTACATTACCAGCAGCTCCAGACTAACTTGGTTAATATTGACATATCAACTATTGATATAATACACATATGTAGTTTGGGGTATTTCGGTTCGCGTTTTTGAAGAGAAATTAACGATTTGAAGCCTACCTTTGGGGAGCTTTATATGTACAGTAAAACCCCAGAGATTATGGTTCTCTCTTACATATCATGGACCAATTCAGAGATGAATGGGATGATACCTAAATATCCAGGGTACCATTCTTAGTTTCTCCTTAGGATATGTACACGAAGGTGCAAGTGCATCTAATGGCATTCCATGGATTCATAGTACTAGTAATGTATACTACCTTGCCATAGTTTCCGTCTGCTATAAGAATGTTGTGATATGAACTAGAGATAAGGAAAGCTTGCGCATAGCAACTTTGTGACTTGGTTATTGGCAAGAACTGGTATTCAACAAACTCGCAGATTTAGAGGCTAAGCAAAGGCTCAATAGGAGATGTCTCTGCGTAGCCTGAATATTCGATAGGTCCATGTTATTCTGAATGAAAATATATAACTTTAAGAAGTAGTTAAAATCAATAATTTCCAATTAATATTCGTTCTAAGCCTAGTATTCTAAAAACTATATTGGCTATCAAAATCGTATCAGAAATAAAGGCATTAGATTTCCACCAAACAACTACTTGGCTAACTTAAAGACATCAACAAACGAACTTATCAACCTAATTCTAAGACTCGTGGTCATGCAAGCCAAGTTAATAGGACTTGTTTCTTTAACAAAGTAAACCAGACTAATTAATTTAATTTTACCAGGCAGAAAGTTCAAAAAAACAATCAGAAGCATATATATTGCTGGGTGTCTTCATATTAATCGGGTGGATAATAATAATTAATAGTAATTACCACGAAAGTCAAAACATCTTAATTCTATAAAAACCATCATCTAAGATTTTTCTTTAGATGCAAGATTAATGCTGTTGAAGACCTAAATGAACCAAAGTAAATACGAAAGTTTTTATACGGGAATTAAAACAGTACCTAAGCGAATTCAAATATTAATAAGATAAAAAATTAACCCAAAGTACAGTTTGCCCAGTAGAAAGTACTAATTCTCAGGGCTATGGAATATTAGCTCTGCACAATCGTGCATTTACAACCCATGTAGATTAGAATAGTCAAACTTTTGAAATCAACGTCTAGATATACATATGAAGAAAATGTGGCAGGGGATGGTTTAGTGAGCTCAAGTCCCACACGATGCAAGAAAGGGCTTTGGACTAATAATGCCCTCCTTGTAAGACCGAAGAGTTTCCAAACTCCGAGTAGGCCCAGCAAAATAATAAAATAAGTGCATATGACCAACTACGCCATGAAAAGAAGTAAGAAGAAATTAGGAAAAGGGTTATGCCTAAATCAAGATTGAACTAAGCCTCCAGGGAATGGGCCAGATATATCAGCCCTCCTTTAAATGAGATCAGGTGACTAGAACAGAATTATCTGGAGATCAAGAGAATTACATGTCCAAAACAACCAACTAGAAAAGACGTAATTGACAGTATGAATGTAAATAACACATATTCACTTGAAAGAACTAAATCTAGAAGTTATTAACTGGCAGAGGAGAATCCTCTTAGTCTGCCTTTGTGGAAAGTTAGTATTAAGTGTTTATAATCTTATTATTCATGCAGCACATGTGACTTAATGTAATCTTGCAAAGATTTATTCAATTTACAAACCGATAATTAACATTGTCAGGTTAAAAAAATATATGGAAGCGTATTCTTTAAATGGTTTAAGCACTTTATGTAAATTTTATTTAAGATACTTTCTTTAGACTAGCATGTTTAGGATCCTGTATTGTTAATATATATATTACTTTTTTAATACTCTCAGTGTTATAGGATGCGTAAAGATATCGAAGATTATGAGATTTAGGCTATTGGTGTATCGAACTCACTCTGCTGAAGGTATTGTGTATTCTCTAACACGTAATTGCTTGTGCTGGAAGATATCTCATCATACTTGAAATTACCCATCTCATCTATTGAAACTAATGATACCATTTATAAGAATAAACTGCCTATATATTAAGCCCACATATCCAATAACAGCAAGCATATGGTTCTCTTATAAGTCTTCCTCAACGAGTAATAAAAGCTGAGGTAAGTTTCTAACACCTACATCTCAACCTCAATCATACGAAAAAATTTTTTTGAACTAGTCTTCAACTAGAAATATTTAACGGTTAAAAAGTAAGTTCTATTAAATAATTGAAATGACAAAGTTGAGAATTTAATCGTTTAAGTTAAATATTAATTAAAGACGATGAATTGATTTTTCAAATTTAAGTACAGTTCGTAAACTTTCCCCTTTAGAGAGTAAATCAAACGCTTTGAGTAAGTTATGCTGATTGAATTGATACTGATGAGTTACATATTTCTTGACATCCAATCTTCCAGAGAGCGTATCTTCAACTAATTTTGGCATGATTTTAGCACCTTTCCAACCACCATATGCGGCACCTTTGATGATTCTTCCATAAATTAGCGGCAATCCTGGAAAACAAAGCTTCTCATTACTTGGTGGAAGTCCTACAAGGATAGTTTGTCCTATTCCATCAGTCGTTACCTTATAAGCAGATTCAAATACTTTAGGAAGTCCAATGCAGTCAAACGAAAATTCAATTCCACGGGGATGCTGCTTTCTAATCTCTTTAACAACATTGACATCCTTTGGATTTAAAGCAACAATTTCCGGTTGCATAGCTTTGTGAGTACGAACTGAATTCTCGATGAAATTGAAAGCTGTTGAAAATTTTCTTGGATTAAGGTCGATTATGTAAATCTTCCTTGCCCTTTGAGCGATACATCCTTCAACACAAGCTAAGCCGACAGTACCTAATCCCCAAACTGCACATACACTTCCTTCTCTCACTTTTGCACAATTTATACTAGAACCATATCCAGTTCCAAATCCGCAGCTGATTGGAACAATACTATTCAAATCCGCCTTTGGATTTATCTTAGCTAAAGATCCGACGTTCATCACCGTGTATTCTGCAAAGGTTCCAGCTGCTAAATACTGATACAAACCAACTCTTGTTCCATCCTTTTGTTTATGGTAAGATCTTGGAGTATCAGTATCTACTAGAAGCCCTGGCTTCTTCAAAGCTGCTTTGATACAGATGTTTGTATCTAAATCCTTGTTGTTGCACCGATCGCATTCATAACAGTTGTTCATGAACCAAGTAAGTACTGTGTCTCCTACTGAGAACTTGTCAACTCCTTTTCCTACAGATTCAATGATACCTGCTGCTTCATGACCCAAGATAATTGGTAGATCAAAACCTTTCAGTTTTCCCACTCTTAAGCTTTCATCACTCTGACACAAAGAAGTTGCAATTATCCTAATCCTTACTTCATTCTCTTGCGGAGGAGTTACTTCAATATCTACAACTTCTAAATCACTTCCATATTTCCAACACACAGCAGCTTGGCATAAAATATTTTTTCCAACAGTTGACATACGTTGTTATTTTCTTTCTGTATTAAGTGTTTAGCAATACGTTGTGTTTTTTCTTGTGAAGAAGTATTCTTTTTGAAAGTATATCTGAAACCGTTCCAAAAAGTGAATATATTCCCGAAAGAGTTGAAATTATTATCGTAATAACGAAAGTGTTTCTGATAAGAGAATTACTGTTGTTGCTCTTTCATGAAACTAAGAATTGAATTATTGATAATTATCTTATCGATAAAAGAATTGAGTTATTGATAACATTCTGGAAGAGTAAGAGTACTCAAAGTATAATTCAAGAGATATGGAAAAAGTATTGAAAATTAAATATCTTGAATTATTGACCTATGCAACTTTCTCGAAACTATCCCTTGTAACAATTTTTTGAGTATCAGGTTCTCAAAAGAAATATAAGGTTGTTACAAGGGTCGTCTGTTTCACAGGTGTTCCTAATCTGGTAGGCCAAGGTTTAAGTAAAATGTTAATTGCTACTGTAGATATGAACTATATTCAAACTTGTAAGTTCGAGTTTAATGGATAATATGTTGTTTCTTCCATTGAAAATGTCATGAGAGAATAAGCAGATGTTACTAAGAAGCCGAAGGTCGCAATTAGATAAGATACTCTATACAAGTCAGACAAGAGAGATTAGAATTAGTTTTTACCGAAGCTAGTATTTGGAAGGCCACTATACCAGTAGTTATTATGGCAGAATATGAAATTTCCAAAATTAAAATCCTAAAAAACGACAAAGAAATAAATGAATGATGCAAACCATGAAATATGAAAACAATTGCTCAAAGCAAGCCAAGAATGAACCAGAGGTAGAAAACAAGGGATGAATATTATATATAAGATAAACGCGAAAGGGATTAGACACAGTTTTAACACAGATGTATGCATGAAAGAGTCAATACAGACAGAACGAACCAGATGAACAGGATCAGGTTCAAAGGATTTTTCTTTCTATGAACATGACACCTTTTTGCTGAACATATATATATTTCGTATGCTAACCAAACCCTAAGAAGCTTGAAATTTCTACGCTGTTAAGAAATCTGAAATTTTTGGAATTAGGTTTTTGACCTTAGGTCATTAAAGATGTCATTGACTTTCTCCTAACCCCGTAATCATAGCTTATGTACACACTCCACCGTATCTTTTCTCAAACAAAGAAGAGAATGCAAACTAATCCTCATCTTCATCGAGGGCCAAGTGGGGAAAGGGGGTGAGTCATAAGGAACATTTCTAAAGATGCGGGGAGCATCAAAGGCTTCCCGCTACGCTTAGATAAGCAAGTTCACTATCTAAAATGTTTTAACTTTTACTGTTTACTTCCTACCTTCTACTACACTTTACTTTCTTCCCAATCCACTCTATATTTTGTCTATGGAAAAATATTGTTTTGCGCATCGTTGATTCAGACGAACTATGATGAAAAATAATTTTGGAAAATCGATCTGATCAGTCACATGGCACGTGTATTTTACACTCATGTAAAAAAATCACATCCCATATTTGTAGCGTTGTGCTAAGAAGGATTCTCAGTCTTGCAATTTCTGCTCTCCACATAAAACTTTACGGTTGTAGTATTTTGGACCATGAATGTGTAACCTTCATTGTGGGAAGTTTCGTATCAGGAAGTTCCAATATAATGAGATGGAAATATGGTTTGAATTTATGTGATCCGCCATCTTCATGTAAGCCGATTCTGCATGTTTGTAAAGACAAATTGTAATATTAGCTATCTTGAGAAATGTTTATTGGACTATGTAGCTACTGAGAGCCATAGTATTTTGTTCGTATGGGGTATTCAGTATTATTTCTCTGGGATAGTTAGTGGCATATTGGCATATCGTTAAAAGTACGAATCTTGGTTAGTGTGTAATATAACCGTTAAGCTATATATATAAAAAAGAAAAAGAAGTTTTATTTGTTAACCAAAAAGCTAGTATTTTGTATTCTTGGACATATTAAATTTCCGCAGACGGCTTATTATATTTTGAAGTGACTGAACATGTAAAACGCAATATATTGTTATATTGAAATATTTAAGTATATACAGATTTCCTGGATGTTTTTTACCTGAATGAATATGAGTAGAATTGTAAATTTTTCACATACGAATGACTTTCCCATGCTGCAGTCCAGATTTTGAATGGAACGGTATTTTATATCGTCTAAACAAAAATACCAAATATAGTTTGGAGTAAGGAACTCTCCATGAGTGTTTCAAGCTCTATCCTCGTCAGTTCCTAAATTTTTATTTCGAATGACTTGAACTCAAAGCGTTGTACTTTTTAACAGCGAATGTTTGGTTGTTTAAGGCATTTGGTAATAATGTTTGATCAATAAAACCTACATTGAAACAACTTATATATAACATGCTTTCGCAGATTCTATACTATAATTATAAATGTCTTTAGACCTGGACCTGTTGTAACTGATTCAAAGCATTGAGTTGACATATAACATTAAAAAAGGAAAACTGTAAATGTTCAAGTAGTTGATATTATGACAAATATAGCATAGAAAGCTCTGATATTCTCACTTGCTGTAACAAGTTAAAACTAATTGTTTACCTGAACTCATAAATTGATACTTTGAACATAAATTTTCCTTGAACTAAGTTTTTCAGGACCCTTCGAGCGAGTGGAAGTGGAAGATAAGAATCAACAAAAGAGACAAATTAAAAGGTTTTTTTGGGGAATTAGGGAAAATTAGGTATATTATATAAAGAAATAAGAACTATCCTATACGAGAGCTGCCGTGAGGCTTTAATATATTCTCCAACTTTATCTGTATGAATGAGCGATATCAACAAGTAACAAAATTACTTTCGCCCAACTAACATCAAGTACCTTGGCTCTTTATCTGAAGAACAACTCTATGATTCATATATAGGCTATTATTATTTTGTGTCAGTCATTTCAACCTTCTCCTATACAATCATGCAAACATTCGATGATTCTACTACTCAAGCTAGACAAATGCCTAATTACCGAGAAAGACCATTTAGTATATACATGATAGACATTGTAATGGTAAAATGGGGGATATTTATCAGAGCATTTTTCCATGAAGCAGTTTTGGCTTTTCAGGGTCAAGGATGATGTATTGAGACTTTATTAATCAATGGTTAATTGCAAACTAGTTTTACAGTATGATTCTACACACTGGTTGTTCTATTGATTCAATATGAAGATCGGGGATAGCTCGATCTACAATTGCAAATAGAATATTCTTCTCGTACTCTATTTGAAGAGAATTTATTATGGTTCATAGTTTGGAATAACAGATATCTAATTATTTCAGTTATGGCAACTAATCACATTCTCAAAAAGTTGAACAATATCGCATTCACTGTCAAAAATGATTATATAAATATTAGTTTAAGCTTGGTTAATTTACTTTTTTCTCATAACAGTTCAATCAAACAAATATTGTTGATTAAGGCTTTGCATTAAACTTTATGATATGAATAAGTATAATCAACCAACTTTTGTTGAGTTAGTTGCTCTGTTGTAGGAGATCGCAATGGTCTAAATCATCACAAATTCTTCCTCGAAGTTATTCAAGCTAGAACAATATGGTTGCCATATTTAAGATTATAATTTGATTGATACCATAAATTACTGATTGGTCAGGCAGTCTTGATGATATTATCGATTTTCAGCTTGACGGAGATAGTATTAGACATTACTACTGAAGACATATGTCTTAGTCATTGACTCTCATCTTATCTAATGTCAAAATACCTTTTGTGAGGATAGATTTTTTGAATAATAATGGCTTCATTGTTTAATTTGACATCTAGTTCAACATTCTAAGTGCTTCAAAGTAAGAATCCTGTCTTGTTTTGATAAAGCTGAAAACGAAAAACTATCCAGGAAGAACACTTTCTGAACTGCATAAAATTATATTTCGTGTAAGACACACTGAAAATAAAAATTCTTATCATAACACCACCTTTCATGTCCAACAATGTTTAGTGTTCTTATTGAACATCCAACAAAGAATCCATATAACATATATGGAATAGAAATCAACTTACCTGGAGCAAATTAAAACATACGGCTTACAAATAGTTACCAATTTACGATAGCCATGATTCTATACGAAGACAGTTTTACTTGAATTCTTCTAGTCTTCTCTCATTCTCTTTCCTTTTATTATACAATTGAACTCTTAATAAGAACTCTTTCTTTGCCTTTTCTATATCTTCTCTATTTAAAACATGCTCATCAAACAAAAACTCAGCCTTCTTAGGTAGACGCAAAACTATACCTTTATCTATTTTCTTATTGGGGAACATTTCTTCATAAGCTAAAATATAGGCTCCTAATTGAACATAATAATTCCTGTTTATCTTTTTAGATGTCTTGAAATCAACCATCACAAGATTTTCATCAATAGATACAAGTAAATCAAATGTTCCACCATAACTAAAAGTATCATTAAATACTCGTTTTTCCTTTTGAAGAATTCTTATTCGATCTCCGTACCTATCAAACCAAGCTTTAACACCTTTTAAAGCCCCTTCAACTTTTCTAACTTTTAATAACTTTAACTCATTATCTTTATCTTCAAGTAAATTTTCCCTGCTTTTAAATTCTTCTTCATTGCTGTCTTCTTTTGGTATAATCACTTTTTCTGGATCCAAAATATACCTCAAGGAAAAATCATCAGAAGCTCTGCTCAAATCTGAAGCTAATCGAAGTGGTTGATATTTTTCTTTAACTGGAGTAATAGCATCTTCTATTGCATGATGAACTTCTGTTCCATAATTAAGGCTGCTGTTCTTAATTTGAGAGTGTTTATTTCTTGCCCGTTCACAAAGTGCCTCCAGATAATTTGCTCTAATAGAAGCAGACGAGGAGAGCTCATCTATATGTACTGTTGTTAATATATGTAGATCATCCTGTATTGATTTCATGGCGTTTCTAATTGCCCAAATTTTCAAACTCGAGCTTTCTGGGCTGGTTTCTGAAAGCACATTGGTTACTCTTGCATACGTTTTGATTTCTTCAGTTTCTGATTGTACAGTATAAACATCAGAGGAAAGAAAGGTGGTTGTAGTGCTGTAAATTCTATTCTTGCGCTCTCGTAGCGCTCTCTGTATACTTTTCATTTTATATTCACTAACGGTTTGTCTTCGAATTAAATAAAGAAAAACCACGGTAATGCCATCTCGAAACATCGTAGTTGCCACGTCATTACTTCACTAAGTGACTAAACCGTTAGTTGATTTTTGAATATGATTAAAATGAGATCAAGGAAAAGGAGAAACCGAAGAAAAACTGGTATCTTACCTGAGGGTTACAAAATCAACGCAAGTCCAAAGCTTGATACCCCTCAGCGTCAAAATATTTTAAATTCTCATGGGAATGAAGTTGAAGTTGTTAACTCAACTATAAGAAGCGACGAGTCAACACCGCCTCAGGGACGAAAGTCGATTAACAGGAATAGAAGAAGTAAGCTGTATGAACGATTTGATGATAACTTTGAAGTTTCTTCAAATGAAAAAACTGATACTTCACTTTTTCAAAAATTTCAAAGCAATAATAATACTTTTCATGAGGATTTGGACAAGGATATGTTCTTCGAAACTTTTTCTGTTTCCCCTACAAAGTCTCAAACAATTCAACAAAGAAGAAAAACTATTACACCTGGGAAATTAAAAAATATTCAAGAAGATGAAATAGAAGCACTTGCTTCAGGAAGTATTCGATCCGATTACTCAATTGAATCGATTGATTCCAACAACGTAGTTATGGACGGAACGTTTAACTTATCTCCAGGAGAATTTTCTCCCTCCGAAATCGATTCTTCGCCGAATCTAGAAGCTCGACCTCTTAAAAGTTGTGTGTCTGCTAAAGGAACAGGGAGAAAACGGAAAAATGTAAGTTTTGGTTCACCTAGTGCCGCAGAATTCTGTAAAAACGTGCCAGTTCGAGATAGTGTAAAGCGACTTCCTAAGAGAAAAGCAGCTAAATTTTCCTTTGTGGAAGATAAAGGTTTTGATGCATTGGAGTTTGAGGCTATGGCAGATGTTAAAAGCCCAAAACGAAATAGAATATCGACTGGTGCAGATGTTGAAGAATATATAGATGAGGAAGAAGCCAATGAAATTCCTTATTCCCCTGTGTTTTCAGTAGGTAAACCGGGTGATGTTGATAGTGTGAAAAAATCATTACAAGATGATTTCAAATCTGTCGTTGAAACAGCGAATGCCTTTGAAAGTGAGAACCCAGCGCCAGTTGAATCGCAATCAACTAATCACGAGGAAGTTATTCATAGCGAGTTGATCCCAGGGTCATTTAATTGGAGTCAAGAATTAAATGAAAAAGGTGAACCAGAGGAGATTGAAGAACTCAGCATCAAGAGCACGAAAGAAGTGATTACAACTTCAGAGCCATTGAACAAGTTGAAGCGAAACTCGTTGCCTTCCTTTTCTAGTGGTGATGGAACTATAGAAAGCCATGAAGAAGATATAATGGTTGAAGTACCGAATAAGTCTTTCCAAGAGAAGCAATCTCTTGGAGACAGTTTAGAAAATGATTTTGAAGAGGAGACTCCACGGGAGCCTGCTAAGAGATCACCTATATTGTTTTCTACATTGAAAGATATTCCGCGAGAAAACAAGTGCAAAAGAATTATGAACACAGATAGAGATCCTGGAATATCGCGTCTAGAAAGTGAGGTTTCTTTTCCCTCTCTCAATATTGATGATCAATTCGCAACTCTTGAACAACAGCCCTCTGAGGTGAATGAAACAGAGAAAATTGAGTTTCCTCAACCACAGAGTAATACAACTGGGACAAAAATAACTGAAGAAGGTGCTCTTGGGTCATCTATTGCTAATAGAGTAGTCTCAGATGTAGTTGAGGAGGTTGCAGATACACATTTGAAGGTGACGGATACATTATCTTCATTGGTTTCTAAACCAAGTTTTCCAACATTGGAAAGTGGTACTCACTCCTCTGACTTACAAAACGTTGTACTGGCAAACAAAAAAGGTGAAGAATCCAATCAAGAAAGAAAACAAGGAACACCTGATAAACCTAATGACAACAAACATGGAGAAAGTCTTTTCATAACTATTGGTGAAGAAATGGAGACAGTAAGGGAAGCTGGAATTCCTGAAAATAATAGCACGAACAGCATGGTACAACACGCTGAAGCAAGAAGCAAACAATCATGTGAGGCAGAAAAAAGCTTGAGTGAAGCTGAGATCGCAGTTTCAGAAAGCCCAGAAAACGAAGAAGTTATAGTCCCAGTAGCTGCAGTTATTGGCAATAATCCAGTTACAGAAAAAGCTCGTGTCGCACTGCCCGAAAGTTTGAGTAATGTGTTTTCTAATGAGTACTGCCATAGACAGGAGCAGAAGGCTCTTGTCGAGAAAGAAACACAAACCTTAAAACACCAAATTGTGAAGTTAATAGAAGTAAGCGATGAAAATATTCTAAGCACTTTGCAAGTAAAGCTACCACATTTTCTTGTCGATAAGGTGCGGAAAACTTTGAAAAGAAGCTCTATTTACAACGCTCAGCTAGTCCACAATTTCAGATATGCAATATATATGCGAGTTAAACGGGGAAAAGTGTTGTGCCTAAAATTTGTGCAGAGAGGACAAAAGTACAATATTGCGGAATGTCTGCATCCAAGCGAGTCAGACTACTATGTTTCAGAAAGACCTTGGGCATACCAGGCATTTTTTGATTTATTGTGGGCAGCTGCAATTCGGACAGTGCAGCAGTGCATGTTCAAAGATAATGATTTAGATAAAGTTGCCGCGCACTTACATAAAATTAGCCAAGCACTTTCTACTTGTTGGAACCGACTGTTCAACTCAGACGTCGCTGATTTTGGTGTATTTGCCTTTGCGCTTGATCTTGCTGATTCTAATCGACCCGGACTCGCAGTGTATTGTGCACAACTAGATACTTTGCGACTTTGTTACAAGGTTGTGAAAATTGATGTACAGTTTTGTTTTTTTTCGGGAACATTTGTCTACAATACAGATGTGTGGTACAAACTTGGCTTAGAGGGAAGTACTGTGACAGCAGAAATATGTCGCCCCCTGGTAGCAGATACAAAAGTAGAAGTGCTTAGAGATGGGTGCACCGCAACTGCTGATGGGGAAATGAACTTTAACCCGTATGATATATATAAGATAAATCATCGGAGACTAACTGAAGGATTGGACTCTGTTTATGGATTATTAAAAGAATAGCAATCTTGCAAAATATGCTTAAGGAAGGTTTCTGTGCCACTGACAAACTAGCAAGGTCTTGAAAACTGTATTATCAAGTAAATTAACACCCGTAATCTAGATAAAATTATGAAGCTGTTCTTGAAATGATTAGTGTTTTTTTACAGGTCTCAGTATGTGATTATAACTCGTGGAAATTGCATTAGCTATACATGGTTTACATTTTGCTACTCTTACCTTGCTTCCTAAAGTGAGTTATTTAGAGCATTTAGAAAAAATATTTTTCAAGCCTACTCTTATCCTAAATCAACCAATCCTCTTCATGGCTTCTTACTTTAAGTGTAGCTAAACAAACTGTTGTTTAGTTGCTTTTTTCTTGTTGGGAAAATGGGCTATGGTAGAAATATCTACGTTCTTAGAGAAGTCTAAAGTTGGATCTATTTTCTTTACTAACGAATGTTTCAAGGTTTAAATACATTTACATAATATACTCTTATTTACCTAAACTATTACTTTTTATTAAACATATAATATGAACACAAAACAGAAACTAAATATAATTTCGAGATTCTTCTATGCTCTTGTCTTAAGCATAAATATTTTAAATTCTAACACCTCTAACCAAAGTGACTGTTCAAGCTGAGGGTTTTCGTTGGTGACAATATGGCGAAAATTATCAAAATTTTTCTTTGACATTTTCAAAAATGATGCGACTTGAGGATGAAAATAATTTGTGAGAGTTTCGAGCTCTTCACGAGGCTGTTGAGGATTTTCTAGAACCAAGTACTTTAGACAGGATACAACTTTGTTCAAAGAAGATTCAATTCGTTGCATAAGCTGGTTACGAATTACCTCGGTCACATGAAACGTGTCCAGTTTAGTCACCGATTTGAGTTCAATAGCACCTTGATAATATTCATCGTGCTTTTTAAAGATTTGTTCTGCAACCATATCACACTGGGTAGCAATAGAGATGAACGGATTTATATATGAAACAGTAACGTCATCCTCATCTACACGAAAAAAGTTATTTCTAACTTCTTCCATATTAGGAACCTGAAAGCGTACATCTCCAATACTAATGACGTCATTACCTTCAATAGCAAGTATCTGTTCTCTACTTCTAGAAAGATTAGTTTTCATTTCTTCAAATTGGTTGGTAATGGTATCGTCCCTTGGTATAAGCCAAGAACAGTTTTCTGAGTTTAAAGTGAATCCAACGTCGCCTAGCAAGCACAATGAGTAGTATAACCATGCATACAGTCTTTGTGGAGCAAATCCAAGTGGATTCCTTTGAAAGGTAATTTCATTTGGATAATTGACTGATTCAAGATAGTTTGAGTATTCAGTGAGAAATTTAAAAGTCCAGCAGATTTCATAATATAAATCATGGAAGACTTCCTCTTGCCTGGTTACTGGTTCATTAACAGTTTCATCCATAACACTGTGTATAATCTATATTAAACTTATTTTTTAGTTTGTTTTATTTCAACAAAGTTTTCCCGAACACTTCTTCTGCCGTTTTTGTTTTCCCAGCTAAAGTTTCTTTAACTTACTACCAAGGAATAACTTCTCGTTTCAGGTCAAAACAGTACGTTCAACTGTGCCAGCACTCTCTCTCTCTTTGTCTTCTTGGGGCCTTGTCCCGTGAGAGTTACAAATGTGCACCAAAGTAGAGACTTCCCAACTGAGAAAGGTAACCAAAACACAAAAGGTTCCGACTAAATATTTTGCACAAGTCTTATTTTTAATGTTAATGTCTCAGAGCTACAGACACGGGCTTTCCGACGTCTATACTTATTTTGTCGCGACTTGTATCTTTTGGGCATAAGATAGCTAGCTTTCTCTATTAACACAATTTAATAGAATTTTTTATTCTTGGCAACTTCTAGACTGTTAAAACAATAGTTAACAAGAGGATACAGTATAACGATACCGTATCTGTCAGTACAGAATGGAGGGCCCTGATTTTTATAAACGGCCCAATTCCGGGACAAGTCAGTACTAGGGGTTATCGTTAGGATTTTACCGGCTTAGAATCCTAGTGCATTCTTACAAAAAATATTCTAACGTTAGAAACTATAAGATCTGTCTAGTATAATATGACTAGAGTAAATGTTCCAAAAACACAATGTATTGAAGAAAACGTCATTCTGTAAATTAACGGTAGTAAGAAGTAGCAATAGTTTTAGTAGCTAGTCCGTTGGTCATTTTCGATACCTTTCTAGCGAAAAATTCTCATTTCTGTTCTGTAGATAATTTATTGTTGCGAATGGTAATTTTATAGGCGAAAATATATATATCTCCTGAAAAATATAAATACAATAATATGAATGAAACAATAACAATATAGTTATAGAACAATGTGTTCTTGTTAGAATTTTCTTAGAAGCTTATAAAAGCTATGAAATTCTTTTATAATGAACTTGTTTCTCTAAACTAGTTGAATGATAAACCATTTACTTAGTTTTGTATTTATTAGAAGAGTTTAACAATATTAACATAAGAATCTTACGAGTTGTGAAATAGTGATATTGTTTCAGGATCATTGAGTTTATTTTACAATGTAAATGCCTAAAACCTAGAAAAGACAACTGAAATCATACGATTTTTACTGCTCACACAACCTCTTTTACAATAGTTTCATTGTTACTTGGAAGTTCTAGAAGCAATATCTCGTGACCACTAAATACTGCGATTCAGCTTGCTCAAAATAGATATACATTTCTGTAGTTAGCGCGAACCCTACTTAGTTGTATCACTGCGCATACAAATTTATAAGAAACGTGTGAAAGAAAATAATCTTAATTAGCCACCAGTACTTTCAATAAATCTCGAGTTTCTTCGGCATTTCTACTTTTCCCATAAAGTACCAAATTGTTAGAGAACTAGAAGCAGAAGGGATTAATGACTATATATGGAGACTCATTCTGATCTGACATATGTCGAGAAGCAGAGTATTTAGACCCAAGTTATTAGTTTATTAAATTTTCGAGGAAAATCAAAATTAAGTGAGTAGTGCTATCTCTATAAATTAGTTCAGTTAAGAAATTCATCGTGTAGTATACGCTCTATATACTTAAGAATGTTGCTGTTCTTTCTCTTTTACTTCAGCCTTCCTGGGGAGGGAACAAAGTATATACAATACGTTTTTCTTATTATGCCCAACTACGCAGCATATGCAAAATATAGCGGGCGGAACCTTATCAGTTAAACTATTTTTTCTTATTACTTTCACTTGTTCCCTGTAACTTTACTTGGTTTTTCTCCGCCGAATATACCAGGAGCCAATCAAACAGTAGTACCTGAGAAAAGATTTGAGGTGATAGAGCATGTTACTAGATTTGACTTATTAATTGCGTAAAGGCATCTCTCTTAGACAAGTGCTATTCTATGTTTATTTTCCTAAATACATCTATTCGGTGACTTCTCACATAGACTTAGATCAAACCCCATAGTTTCGTGCTGTATTTGTTTTATTTTTCGTCTTTGTCAGTTGCTTTTAAAGTCCTATGTCGAAATAATCTAGTTCTTGGATAATTGCTTTGCTCTGCAAAGTGTTGAGTTAAATGGGAAGTTAAGTCGACTGCGTAAATATTGTTCTTATAAGTTTACTAAGAATAAAAATTCCAACTTTATCGTGTATTTCAAGGATTCTGTCCCTAAGTTTTTGAACTGAAAAGAAGTATCGTCACGATTGTAAAAGGATATGCCTCAAAATGCTTTACATCCACATAGCCATTCTAAGTTTCTTGGAACCATGAAATCTGCTCTCAGATAGAACAATGGCATTTAGAACTTCGTAGCACGTATGTACTCTCGATACTACGTTCAAAGCGAATAATAATTAGAATTTATTACATACTGGGTGTTACGGATCTAGTTTTTTGGTAAATTTCCTATTACAACGTAGAAAGTTAGCTAAGTTATTTTGCAACACATGTTCTCTATAGTTACCCGGTGCTTAGGTGGTAAGGAATAGAAGCATAATCTTCAGTTAGGCTTGAAGTAACCAAAACCAAGACCAGGGGTATTATTTGAGATTACAGTGTTGTATCCAATGAATTGTGAAGCTTTCCAAAGTCACTTTGAGTCAGTTTCGACAAATCTTAGGCATGTGTTGTGGTTTTGATTGTATGACCCAATTTTTCCCGTTTTGGCCAATTTGAGATTGTTTATGTTTCTTGAGGATTCGCACTCTTTTCTGGTGTTTCCCGATCATACCGGTGCCGTTTTCCCCAATGAGTAGAGTTCGAACCTATTCTCCTTGTTTTCTTACTTTCATTCTACTTGATGATCCACTGGAAACATTAACACTCGAGTAGACATATTAGGATACAAGGGTATTGGGAATAACTCCTTTAGTTCTCAGTATCATAATATTCTCCTGCGCAAAGCATCTGAGAAAATACTCATATCTAGAAAACCAAACTAAACCTACCTACTCCGAATTAATGTAAGCCAAGTGGAATACCTTGCAACGCTATTCATATGATGCAATAAAAAAGAGTGAACCTATAGGCTAACTTTCCCGTTTCCATGTGATCTAACTGTCATTTGAAATGTCATTCGATCTTTGAAAAGAAAAGAACAGCTTAGGAAAATAGGAGTCCAAGAAAACTTAAAAAATACAAAAATTTCAATGATTTCATTTGAGTTCTAATAAATTCTTATCAAAAGCAAACACAATTGAAAATATATTGTCTTGGGTTCAAGATTATTACTAGTACAAAAGGGTTCTATGTTTTACTCATTTTTCATTGTTTATGATATTGTTTTTAGTTGCAACTTGTCAAATAAGGTTAACGTTCATACCTTGAGACCCAGTAGCAAACATTAGTCTCGCATCAAGGAGAGTCTACCGAATTTCAATTTGGGTTGAAAAGCTGACACATAGTGCTTAATGGGAAGATATGAAGGTGGTTCTTATTTGTTAATAACAAAGAAACAAGAAACCCCTTGTTCATGTGAGACGCCCTTCTATTGCAAAATCATAAGAGCCCCTACTATTCTTAAGCTTTAACAAGGTTGTAATAGTTTTCAGTATGGTAGAACAAGAAGAGTTGATAGAATTATGACATTTTGCTTTCAGGCGAAACAAAGGGTACCTTGTATTCTATTAATTTTAAAGCATAGATTAACCTAAACTTATGCTTAGAGTTATATACTAGTATTTCTTGGATACTTTTAGGGGGAGGTCAAATTTTATATGTTTTGAGTTTAAGTACCTTATGTAACTTTTTTTAGGATGGTTTCATCTTCTCAAGAAATCAAGGTTTCATTAAGAAGTTAGCCCCGTTTTCTGGAATAGTTAACGAAGATATCTAGATCCTTTGATAGTACCAGAACTTGATCTAGTATGGACTTGATATATGTGTTTACCTTTCAGTGGATTACTGCAACACTTGTACCGTATGTATATTCTAGGTCGTCAACAAATAATAGATTTTAAATGAGTGATGCTGGAAAGTATTAATTTCATGTGACTCATTCTACAAATTATCTTCCTTAAGTAGTGTGCTAATTTAAGTTGGATACTTCTCTTGAAGTAAGGATCTGGAGAAGAGTACAAAGTGGAGATACTGCTATACCATTTAATAGTTGTGGCTCTGCTAGAAAGGTGTTAGATGTTATCAGAAATTGATTATCTGAAGTATTTGAATATTCCATTTCATGAACACAGAAGTTAAGAGTACTACTACTAGGTTTAATCCCTAACTTTTTATAAGTTTTGTAACTTCTCTTCCACAGTAAGTAACTATTTGCTCCTAAGAGATCTACTACAACTTAGTAATAGTTACAGATTCCCATTGATATAAATGGAAAACTAGGTTAAGAGCTAGCAACAATAATAATATTAATACACTCTGCCATCAACTTTCTTAACTATACTTCAGATCATATAGTATTAAGTATTGATGTATCCAGTCCAACCAAGTTCATTAGTTGCTTATGATCTGAAGTTAAATGGCAAGCTATTCTAAGATTTCCAGTGGCAATTATCACAATTTAGTAGCTTAGATTTTAAGGAAGTGAACATCCACAATCAACGATATCATAGAGACAAGCCATAGCGCAAATGGAAAACCAGAATCCATGAAGAAAATATGAGAATTTATATAAAGCAAATTTTCTATAGAAACTCGTTTAAGTCATTAATAGAAATGTCTTCAAATAAATAAGACAAGAAATTAGTGAATTTTTAACTAGTTTCAACCAGAAGTAAAACAAATTCTACTTGAAAACCAAAAATCTAACTGTAAATATTTTCAAACTCAGAAATTATCTTACTAAGTGTTTTGAGATATCTTAGATGTAGAAAACTAATCAACAAACCCAACATTCTTAATAAAAAATTTGTTTAGCAACAATTTCATAAAGAATTTATAATAGATATTTTATTCCAATTATACTATCTATTGTGGATGGCGGAGGATGTTTATATTTTTTAATTTTGAGATGGAATAATCAATGGGTTATTGTCATCAAACTGCTTTAGTTATGTAGCTTTGCTAGAAAAGTACTGCCTAGCGAAGGAGCATCTTGAACTTGAGTATATTAAGAAATTATTTTAAAACATGACTCCGTTTAGAATAGTTATTAAATGGAGCAAGGGCAAATATTCGATTTATTACACTTTAGAATATTATTTTGTTTTCCTCTGTGTGCTTGATGAAATCTTTTAATTAGAATGGGGACATATTATTGAAACTTGCTATCCTGGACAATTTCTTTGTTGCAAAGTAGTCCAGCAAGTCTTCATTCAAATCTTGATTGCACGGCTCTATAGTTATCTCATTCGTTTATCTGCCTCTGTAAAGAACTTTTAAGACCAATAAACAGTACATAGCAATATTTTGATGAATTTTCAATGCTAAATGTTTTAGATTCTTCTACACATTTTCAGAATTGCAGTATCACAAAATCATCACATAGCTCAAACTTGCTTAAGAATTCATTTTTGTTTATTTTTATGCTTCCAAGTATATTCTTGTAAATTTATAATTATATTTAGGTTTTTTACTACAAAAGTTTCTTAAACTTTCTTCAGCTGAGATGATTATTTATTTGATGCTTCTCAACTGGAATTAATTATGACGAGGAAAATTTTGGTACAGGTCACTTCCTGGTATAAAAACTGCATAAAAAGATTCTAAATCAAGATTTAGATTAGAACTGTAACTTCGGGGTAGATATACCTTCTTTTAATTTAACATCATGTAGTATCTAAATTTGGTTGCCTGCCTTTTTCTAGGTAGCATCTTTTTCCTTGTGCAATATTATCACCTAAACACTTTTGTTGATCCTGGTTATTAGTACTCTTTTATCTTAAATTTATACATTTCTTCAATCAGACATATAAAACAGTATTCTCATATGTGATTTTCCACTGATGATTAAATCTTAATTGCTAGCAAATGAGCTGTCTTAATTAAGATGCCCATTGAGTCACTTCAGAAAATAATCAAAATAAAAACAGCAGTTAGAATAAACAGAAACTTAAATATTATACATTTTTTGTTTTTTCTGAGAAAAAAACAATTGTACTTTGATTCCCTGTACTTTACTATTAGTTATGTTTTGTTTTTATCTTGAGAAAGGATATGACTTCAAACTTGCAAAGAAATTCATAGAGGTGTTTATTGGGAATTATCTATAAATATGTTTCTAGCACGTCGTAAACCGTTAGAAGCTACTACATATTATTGGCAACAATTTCAGTCAGATTCGGTCTAATTAATTAGGACTATATGAACTTTACTCCATAAAACCTCTTGCAAAACATACAGAAATTGAGCTCGTAGACTACTTCATTGAACCCACAGGAAGTGTACTAACTGGATGATTTATAAGATTACTTGATACTTATTTCAGATAGTGAACCAAGTTTTTACTTATTAGAGCCTTGCATCTGGTATGTTGAATGATGCGCCTTATCTTTGTTTGGCTTAAGATGTTACTTTATTGAAGTTAGACTTGTATGCTAGAGGTTCATGCTTTCTTATGAATACCTGTTCTTTAATATTTTGGATTTAGGTTTTAACCGGATTTATGCCTTTTATATAGAGAACTTAAGCTTCAGATATTTTCATGTGCGTTATTCTTATTGCATATGTAGTTCGTATTCATTATAATGGGCCAAAATAATAGTTTGCTTCTTAGCTACTAAACTAATTATTCATTTTATCAATTTCAAGCATCACACAATTGCTAGGTTCTCCAGGTGACCCTCGTACAACATGTATCCACTATTGAGTTCCATTTTGTAATCTGATGCAGTGATTTTAAAAAATTATGAACATATGGCAAGGTCGCATTATGTTTATATTCTTGTTTCTTTCTTGGAAAGGTTCGTGAACCAAGAGTGTCTTTTCATTATTTCTGCAAAACTATGCCACAAAGTATACGGGTCCATACTAAAGGAACCTTATATTTGACACAGGTCAAATCTAGCAAAACTTTTAGAAAATAATATGGCTTTCCGATATCTCTACGAGATGATGTCATACAAAACAACAATTTATGGAAATTGCATCATAGTTTTTCCGATTAATCTTCATTGTTTGAAAAATTGTTTTAAATAGTTAAAAGTTATGTCTCAGCGAATAGAAGCGACAAAATGAATGAGGCTTAAGCAGAGTGCATGGGATAAGTAGTGAAATTTGTTATATCTTCGCATTGATTCAAAGCTAAGAAGCAGAACGTGCATAATTCATCCTTTCACAGGGCTTCTGCTGTCAATTTTTATCATATTCTGATCAGGAGTCATTTGTAGTAAAACTCAGGAAGTGCTGAGTTATTTAAAGCTCAGACACTGCTTTAGTTCAAGAAAAACAGTGTTTTCTCCAAAACGGCCCTCTTTTCTTCTTCTGCTACTCTGCTAAATCAACCTGATTCCGTGGTTTTGAACCCATACTCGATTTAGATTTAGTAGAAGAACGAATCAAAATTAATAATAACCTGCAAGTTTTATATAAACCCCATTGAATGCTTTTTTTCAAAACATTGGATGGTTATACTAAACTTAATATCTTACCTCTACATTGTATTAGCAGTAGCAAGCTACTACAATCTTAGCTCCCTTCCACGCCATTGATGTCACACTACCAGAATCTACTCTTACATGCACATGAACCACAAATGAGCGGAAAGCAGTTTCTTGTTATTATACTAAAGGAAATGCTGCAATGAAAGCTACAGGGTTGTTTCTAATTCGCTAAAGATCTTTATGTACCCATCAAGGCCTATTGTCTGCAGATTAAATGAGTTTTAAACTTCCTAATATGAAATTTAACCTTAATCGAACAAGCAATACAGCGGCTGGAAGATGAAAAGGCAGAAAGAAGTAAAAATGAATGTAAAAGACAATGCGCTTATGAGCTCCAAAGCTGCTTCGATAGTATTTAATATCATACTAGTTAACTGCGTTTCGCCTCTGCTCTTAAGCTAGAATTGCACCGCTAGACCTGAATTACCAATTCTAAGGCTTAATTTATTTCATTAAAAATTTAATGCAGAAAAACTCTTCATGGATATGTTCGATGTTCACTATTCACGAGATGATTCTCTCACCAACTATTACGAGAAAAATATTTTTGCAGTCTAGATCTAAGTTAAGTGAAAAGGTTTGTGAACAGTATCTACAGAGTGATGTAAGCAGAAAAAGCGTTCCATATTTCTCAAATACTTTGCGAGAGAGAAATTTAGTGCTCCTTAGAAGTAAATTCTCATCACTTCATTTTTTATTGAAAATATTTCTAAGATTGTGAGAAATTGATCCTCTTTGCTTCAATTAAATAGATACACTTAGGAAATGAGCTCAACATTTGCTTTGAAATGTTGCCACATCATGATTAAAATATTCAAATGCATAAGACGAGCCTCGCAACCTAATAATAACAAGAAAATTTATGATCAATTTGTCAAAGCTACTTCACATGATCTGGCAAATAAAAATAGCTTCTCAATATGGGTCTGTATATCTGAAATTAAATATAAAATTGTTCATTTATTCCACTAAGCTAGCTAAAGAAACCCAATGTTGAAGAACTTGTGGCAAAAACTGCTTTCTTAGGACCAAGTTAACACTGCTTAACCATGACAACAAAGACTTTTGATTCTTTCGACAAAGGCAATTGTCTCCGTAAGAACTATCCTTATGCTTCCAGGGGAAACACCAATACTAAACCTTACTACATCCTAACCTTTGCAAGAACAGGCATTATACTAGACGACAGTAGTTGTCCTCGGTCAGCAAACTCACCCAACGCTCTGAGTTCTTTCTTGCTCTTAACAGAGTTAGTAACTGCAAATATGTGTTTTATTATGGCCAAGTAACACTCCCTTAGCCTCATTTCATCCGAGCAGAGTGTAAAGTACTTGTGCAAAGTGTCTTCAACTTCATCTTCATAAAAAGGTACAATTCCTTGTAGACAATCCAAGTTCTTAGTATCCAGATACTCTACAAAACGAGTCAGAACAAACAGTATGTCTTTCTGTAATCTACTCTCTCTATTGTCCGTAGAGTTTCTCCCAATTAGGAATAGACAAATGTTTACCCAAGCTTTCACTTCTTTCGCACTTAGTTTACTTCCTCCTTGACTAACCTCAAATAAAGTTATATGTTGATGTAAATGAGCAAAGACAATTTTCTTCGAAACAAATGATTTATCCACATGTTTCCCACTTCTTAAGAAGATTTGAGTCGAAAGAAAAAAATCACATCTATCATACGCATGCTTTCCAGCTGATAGTATGATTTCATGAACAGCTTCTATAGGTGCATGTGGAACAACTTGGGACATAATTTTATAAAGTAATCCATTTTGCCTTCCTAAAATGTTGGCATCTATACTTTGGATTTGTTCTTCATTCTTCGTTACCGTGTAAATTAGTGGAATAGAGGAGGCTGTCTCTATAGCAGGTCCATCCAACAATAGATCAATTGCCTCAAACGAATTCAACAAATTTCCAGCAAAAGCTACAACTTCAGCTGTGAAAATTCCAATCAATTTCATGGCTCCCAGATAAAAAGCTGCACCTTTCAAATTTACTTCCTTAAACATGGATATAAATTCCAGCATTAGGGAAACTAAGTCAAAGGAAGCAGATGATTTTTGTTGCAACATGCTTGACTCGAATAATACCATAGATTTTTCAGAGGGCATGTTCTCTGGACCTAGAAGATTTCTATCAACTAGCCGCAGAGCGATTGAAAACTGTATTGCTTCAACTTTAGCTTCAATTCCTTGCGAAACCAGATAATTAATTGCTTCAACAAAACCACCTGTTAAGAATAGAAGTCTCACAAAAAACATTGAAACTTTTGACTCGTCTTCAATAAAGTAACTTGGACCTGAGCTCATAACTCGTGCCTTTAGTGTTTTAAGGGTTTGTTCCTGAGAGGAATTATCGAGGGAAAACAATGAAACCCATAGATAATCTTGAACCGATTCAATGAGCAGTTTTACGTCCTCATCAGAGTCAAACTGGGTCGCTGCCGATTCGCCAGAGAACATGATGAGCAGCAGCTTCTGCCAAGGAGAGCAGTTTAGCTTACTACCTAGATAATACTCCAGCTCATTGGCCATTTTTTCTCGTTTCTCCATACCAATAGTGCCACTTTCTAGGAAATCTCTTAATACCTGTACGAACGATTGTATTCGATTTGGTACATCTGTTATTTTTGTAATAACCTCTAATAATTCTTCTGCAAGCCCACAACGTAGAAAGTAATATACAACAGCAAATATGTTAAAACTTTGACCACCCACAAATATACTTTCTTCTCCAAAACTATTTAGCTGTGTTTCTAAAAACTCTTCAATCGTGTTTGAGAAATCTCTCTTTGTTTGTAAATACTTCAGGTAGTGCAATACTGTTTGTCCGTTAGAACTTGCCTCTATGGCCTTAACGTCCACTTTTGACAAATAATCAGAGCCGTTTAGTTCTTGGTTGAGAAAAGAGATATATTCAAGTTCAAGAAACTTTCTAGCTGCTAAACCTTTTTCGGATGCAATTTCTTGTTGATTAAGAATGCTAAGAAATTGCCATATAGGCCTTGAAGTTGAATAGTTTTGGTTTGTGCATAAATTATAGTTTTTCTCTATGAAAACCTGAGCCAGGGTAGAAGAATCTTTCTTTGCAAGGATAAAATCTTCAAGTAAATTGTACAAAAGATTTATCTTTCCACTCCCTGACACTAGTGGGATATTAGACTTTATTAATCTCATTTCTTCCTTGGTTAAGTTCAACTTCCTGTCTTCTCGGGGTATAATTCCTGAGCTATTTGGGTCCACATTCTCTTTTAGCAGCAAACGATCCTCTCCAAACAACAACATTTTTTTTTTCTCTTTCTTCTTTCTCAGTTGTTCCAGAATAAAACTATAAAATCAAAAAAATGAAACAACCACCTTGTTTGCTCCTCGTACCTATTCAAAGCACTAGATCGCAAGGACGATTTAAGTGTGTCAGACATCAAAATATCCAAAGGCTCTTCAAGAGGTCGAAGATCAATTAAGTCAAGGTAATTCTCAGGTGAAACAGCTGTAGCAGGCTTTGTAAGGGCAAGGTAGCTCGTCTTCGTCCTCTGATTCTCTTTTTCTTCTATTTTTCTCAGCTTAGATATGACGTTTTGCATGCGATTCGAGTCGATGTCGTGTTTCCCTAGCAGAGAATAAACTTGCCTGTCATTTTCAGTGTCCCCAGAGGAAGGTGGTTTCAAGTAGTTCAAGCCAACATCAAATTGCGGTGCAACACTATATTCAATATTAAATTTGAAATTACTTTTCATCTATTTGGTGCAGCAGGTTTGATGATTTTGTTCTTAATGAATCCCATTTCATAGAACTGCTTTTCATCAAATTTTCTTTCTGATTGGCTATAGTTTTATTAATCTAAACATCAATGCCACGTCATTAAGGAAAAAATAGCAATTGTTAACGGTTTAATTAGGGGTCCTGAAGCTGCAGTAAAAACACCTGTTGCAAAAGATTTTACATACAAAAACATTTCATGATGAAAGCTCGGGTATCTATAGTTTAATATTCATTCTTTTGAAATGAATAGGGTAAATAATATGAATGGGAGTTGAAAGGATTTGTATTGCTAAGGCTCAAGACATGTTGCTTTGGGAAAGTAATTTGGTTTGAACCAACTCAATAGAATCCTATGTTTGTGGGATCTCTGGATGAAGAATGTTTAAGCTCAATTTCTTTTAGTGGTTTTATAGCTTAGCTGGTTTATCAAAGAATCTCCCTAGAGTTTTCGGGTAGTGGGAAAAAAAACTTATCTAAATTATTCTAAGAATGATAAAGATTCAAGGGTGTAGCAATTAGGGATAAAATTTAGATGCTATTATTTAGTTTTTCTTGTGAAAAAATATTGATTCATAATATGTGCTTATCTACGATCGCTTATACACCAGCGGTAATATACTTCTGTAGACGACAGTTGGTCTCATTTCCATGTTGGCTATGTTATCTTAATTAAAACCTCAATTGGGAATAAGGATTAACCATGATAAGAACTAGCAATGCTCAGTTTAGCCTAGTATTGGTTGTGACTATTCATACAAAGTTAGGCCATTCGTACCGAGTTGTTTTAATTTGTTTCGGATTATCCATGAAAAATCCAAATAATTGGGGAATTATCTGAGACAATCAATGAGAAATAGATGGAAGAAAAAATAAACAAGGAATGGCTAATAAATCAAGTCAACCACTGACTTGGGAACCATGTCCTGTTAGAAGGAATCTACGCTCCGGCTTCTAAGCTAGAGAAGTAAGAAATACACATTGCCTTCACCCAATAACTCGACTAGTAGTGGGGATAAAAGTTTATGTAAGCGCCTAGGTCTCTCCAATTTTGAAGATAAAAATCCGTAATTTACAAACTTGGTTGCCAATCTGCTAATGTCTTGTGTAGAACACCCCCTTCACTCTGCTTCTTGACCGCAGCAAAGAGACATAGCTATATAACCATGGTAGTAGCAAGGGACAGTAACTTTGAGAGCTACTCTAGTATACTCTCCAGCACTATAATTTCGCAGTAGTAGTTGTGCCAAGACGTAAAACCTAAACTAAACTGCTTCTATCTCGCCAAATATGTTGCATACTGGATCTAAAAAAGCTTTCACCCAACACGGTCGTTTTGATAATAGATGAAACTTTATCTTTTCTAGCGGCAAGAACCCAGTATTAAAATCTTATCTTCCCCAAAGATATAGTATTATAAAATGTTTATGCCATTAAGCTAGGATAAGTAAAAAATCTTTTCATTGCTCTATTCTTTTCTCATGCCATCAGATTGAACCGAAACGAGTTTTCTCCTGTTCCTTTTGTTCAGATACAAAAATGATAGTAATAAGGATACCAATATTACATTAAATAAATATAGACCATCCTGAGAAACCCTAGTCTCTTAGAATTTAAGGTAGAACACCTAAAAACTCCTCTGAAGAACTCTATGCTTCACAAGTTTTGAAAAGCTAATTAACTCTTTCTTGTCCTACACAACGTAGCAATAGCTTTGATATTTCCAGCACTAGGTTTTCCCATACTGTATATCTTCGTAGAAACACATCCCAATGAGCAGATTACAGTAATAGGAACACTTTTCCGGGCATTAAAAACACTCACTAAAAATTTGTATTTTTTTTGAAGGAGAAATAATTATCCAACTTAAATATTGACAACATTATCCAATCTGAACAAACTAAATAAGCTCAAAGACAACAGTTAAAGAAAATATGAATGATTCCATTAAAAAACAGCGAGTTGACAACGAGCTTTTAATTCTGTAAAGAAAAACAAGAGCGCATTAGTATAATATAAAATAGTTCTTTGCAATCATGCTTGCAATTCTAAATCATCTGCGTCTCTTCAACGTAGCTCATATTTCTCTAATCTATCAAAAATTGAAAGACACAAAGACTGACCAGTGGGTGTTCATAGCCAAAAAGGGGATCTACCTCCAATATTTTACAGGATCTTGTCGAAACTCCCAGATATGGTTTGTAGGTGAATAATCATTCTTCATCCACATTTTATCAATTAAGTCCTTTTTCTCCGCTTCAGTTCTTGTTGATGATTTCGTCTTTAATTTAAGACAAGTCATCAAGTTAGATAAATTTCGCTTACAATCATCTATTTCTCCATTCATATAGAAATTTCCCAATTGGTGAGGTGGAGTATAGCAGTAACACAAAGCATCAGCAAATTTCAAACAATTGGTTTTTTCTCTCATTCTTTAAAATTGGCCATATGGCCTGAGTACCAGTACCGGGATTATCGCTCATTGCGTCGGGAAGCGAATACTTAAACAAAGACAAGGAAGACTTTATAGTTGCCCAAGAGATAGAATAAACCAAATGAATCAAATAAAAAACAAAATCAAAGCTACGTTTTCTAACAGCGTCAATTATTTCTGGTGTGTAATTTGCAAAAGGCCGTTCTGTGGAAGTAACCATTGCAGAAAGACCACTAGCAAATAGTATATCTAGCATTCAGTATTGAGGAAAAAAAACACCAAGATGCTTTTGTATGAGTTAATAAGACTTGGTTGAATTTGAAAAAGAACATTTTCTTTCTATCATTATGCGCTCCCGTTGTGTGTATGTGAACTCAAGGAATCGTAGAACCAAAATTCTGGAATGGCTAGGTTCCTAACAAAAAAAAAGCACAAATGTGCAGAAGATTATATTAGTTTCAGAAAGAGGCGCATCATAAGTACAGATCCCATTGAATCCTCTCGCATTTATTTGCAAAATATTATAAGAACATGAGTGCTTTTTACTCGAAGCTTAATCGCATAAAACCAGAGGTTTAAAACAAAATATAAATACTGTGTACAGGTACATACACATTAGTCACTGTGTGCACGGTGTCTCCCCTTTCCTTCTTCCAAGCCAAATTCTTCTTCAATTTCTCGAAGTTTCTCCTCTCCCTCTCTCAATCCATTCTCTCGCGCTTTATCGAGATCAATGTCATCAAGACAGCCATCTTTTACAGCTTGTTTTGCAAATATCTCTACAACCTTCCCAGCTCCAGGATTATCAAGCTCCAGATCGTTCAATTCACTGAACAACCTCTTAAATCCAATGATAAATTGAAAATTGGAGACGATAGCACGAGTACTAAGTTCCTTCAACAACAACGAAACCATTGCTTGCTCTCGTACGCCTCGTTCAATGCCTAAGATTACACTTCGCTTAACAACCTCGTGCCTAAAATGCTTTGCACCAAGCTGGGCAATAAGACTGCAAGCTTCATTGACATCTTTACTTTCAAAGTACTCCTTAATAGTAATTCGTATATTTTTCTTCATCTCACTCAAACAATCTTCAGATGATGGATCTACACCCCAAATGTTCTCTAACCAATCAATCTTGTGTTTCATAGTCAACAATACTTTGGAATCTTTCAAGATTAATTTTCCCTATAAAGTAAAAACAACACATTAAAACACTTCTTCGTCAATCACTTCCATTTCAGCCCGGGTGAAAAACGCAGGAGGAAGCATTTCATCCACAACACTTCTCGCCAAGAACTTTGCCAGAAGGCGGGGAAATTCTAAGTCATCCAACTCATAGTCACTGGCTCGGTTCAGAAGCAAAATAAATGCATTTTGAAGCTCTTCAAATTCAGATTCTGTCTCCACAATTTCAATGACTGCCTTACTGACCAATCCTCTTTCTCTCTTGCTTTTCTCAATCGAAAGCAAAATCAACTGCTTAACAACTTCAGCAACGACTGGTACCTCTGCTAAGTCTTTCTCCTGAGATAACCCAGTCACAAATTCACCCAAATCATTCGTCAGAAAATACTGCAACACAAGATTTTTTAATCTCTTCTTGCAAGATTGAGATCCTGGGGTCAACTGGGTGCTTGTTGATGAGTTAGCCTGTGAACTTCTTCTTGTTAATCTGTGAAACTCCTTATCAACCTCTTCTGATGACGAATAGTTCGGGTCATTTTTATCCATTGCCGGCTTTGCAGCGGACAGTTCATCGCCAGGTTTACCCCAAGTGTAATTTCCACCTCCACCTAAGAAAATAAACGAAAATTCTGTACATACCTCCTTTTTTAGCTAAGCCTCGTGTGCCTTTCAACCCTGCCCTGTCATGTCTAGACTCACTAACCGTTCTTGAACGTGGATCTTTCTTAACCATTTTACAAACTTCTTGAAAATCTTTTTTGAGTTTGATTTGGTTTGATTAGTTAGATTGTCTTTCTATTAGCCAATGAAATTGATAGAATGTTGAATTATGCTTCTTGCCAGTACAAATATAGATCCCAGAAAATTCACTGAAGTCTTAATAGGATGATTGCATGGTGCATTACTGTAAATGTAAGAGCAGTCGCAGTAGTAGTCAAATGTTCGAAAGAAGAAAAGATTATATTTCATAAACTTTGTATAAATTCCAATTGCTACATGAAAATATAAGTTTACTCTAGAAAATGTGTTAATTGATTCTGAAAATGTTCATCAACAGCTGGTTGGGCAATCAACTCATTCATTATAGATTCTCGGCCCAGCTCTGAGTTACCATTATTAGATTCTCTTCATCTTCTAGAATACATGATCACTAATCATGCTAGATTTATTTATGACCTCGAGATAGAAAGTATTCTCTGCACCCTCTGGACTAAAATTTTTGAAGTAATATCCTTACATATGTTACGAAGTTTAGATTTCTTGGTTATTTTTTGGAAACTATTGTCCTATGTACGACTCGTTTGACTTTTGTTGTGATTTATTGAAGTAACTACACACAAAATAGTTAGTGATTGCAAATAATATTTAAAACGTTTAGGATTCTTATACTTTTTTTTCATCAAGTTGAAGATTGTATTGTATTATTTTTAAGCCATCGCACCCAAAATACTATGTGAGGTGAAACTTTTCTCGCAAATTCCCGAGGATTGAAGTCACCTACCTGAATTTTATGCTCAAAAGGTGTCATCTAGCTTACTTCAAGTACTCTGTTTACTATAGTGCTTCCGTGCTAAACAAATAAATCTTTGTAAAGAGACAGTTCCACCTACTCCATTGTTGCGTTAAGTCGCAAAACCATTCAGATTTATTTTATGATGAGGTTTGACACATTTTCTAAATTTTTAATGGAGGCCCTATCGATCTGTATCAACTTCATTTTTATTAATTCATTGGGCAGCTTATTTCTTTTTAATTCAGAAAGAAAACAGGAGCATTTGCCCTAGTCCCTTTGGTTCATACTTGCAGAAAAGTCCTTGTTTTGTTAGTATATAGCGACCGTTGTTTCCCTAGGTAACTATTGGCTCAAAATTAACTAAGTTCGTGTTATTTCTGTTGAAATCAAATGAATATAAGATTGTAGAGAGTATTCCAATAACCTAAGAAGTGTTGTGTTCCAATGGTTTATCAAGCGGTTCTAGGCTGTAAACTCTACAACATGGGAATAAATGGTTCAATCGAAGCTATGGGTCCTTCTTTTTATATTTAGTTGCTATTCAAAATCCTCAGACCTCCATTTACAATTTTTGATTTTTCGAAAAACACAAGTTTAGTTCAGTATGAGTTCAACTGGTTTTTATTTGGAAATTACATTTAGCTCTATTTAAGGCGACCAATAGTAGCAATGAGGCATGTCAACATCAAATCTAGCACTAGAACTATTATAGGTGTTTCCCAATAGCATTCTCAATTCTAGGTATCTACTGATAATGCTGTTGCAAAACCTCAGGTAATTTTAGGTTTGTGTTATATTTCGCGAGGGCTTTGTCAATTCTATATGTTTCTCCGCCGATCTTCTAAATATTGAGCCGATTCTAGCCCTTGAAAAATATTCAGATATTGATTTTTTACCACTTAAATGGTTTTAAAATGCTTTTACTATATGTTTAAGCAACCTCCCCCATAATTTTAATGATTTTGAGCAGTTTTCTTTGAAAATGTTGGAAGATAAGAAAACGCTAAAATAAAAACCTGGAATCTAAGGAAACGGACACATTATCGGCTCTAGACTGATATTTTCAATGTTGCGTGAGTTATATTCTTAGATTTTTGAAAAACAGTTTTAAATAAATACGTCTTTGACTTCTAGATAAATAATCTCGTTGGTCAAAACCGTGGCGGTTATTCCCACCACAGTCTTGATTTATCTTTGAAAGTTCCTGTTGTTTCATTAAACCATACTCAAACGCTTTAGTGTGTAATAGTGAAATTTTTCTTGGCATTCCTAATTTATTAAGTAAAGTAGAATTCGAATTTAATCTCACTAATGTCTCACTTTAGCAGATATCCGATATCAAACTAAACACCAAACAGCTTCAAAGAGAAATTCATTAAATATAGGGATCTAGATACTCCACTGAGTGACCGATGGATTTGTCTTTGAGGTAGAAAAATCCCATATATTCTGGAAAATAGAATAATTTTTAATTAAAAATGTCGCAGAGATTGCACAAGAGTGATGACAGTGCTAGCTACCCCATTTATTATAACCCGTATAGAACCCAGCAAGGTCTTTAAGTTTCTTGTGAACGGCTGTATTCAACAGCGAAAGAGAGTTACACCGCATGAAAAGCATTTGCTTTTCTTACTAATAGGATAGAATAAGTCAGAGGAAATTGTCTAATATTTTTGCCGTTAATACCCACAGAGTCCTGGATATTTAATTAAAAGTGAAAGCGAAAAAACGCTTGGATCATACCTAATTTCACAGAGAAATATTTCACATTCTCATAAAATCGGAGCAGACATCTGTAGCTTTGGCATCTACTTGTAATATTTTTTTTTCTTTAGGAACTTGAGAAGCATATTCAAGTGATTTAAATTTTTTCATGTGTTAGCTCAAGTTGGAAAATTTCTTCGTCCAAAACCAATACCAGACCTTGAAAAGGACGTGTTCTTATAGAAAACTAAAAAAAACAATTTTACGTAACATAGTGCACCCTGTTTCCTAAAAATACGCTTGATTATTGACGCAAGATGTAATATTCTTCGTTTTGCTCTATCTGTGGGTGATTCAATTTTCTACCAGATATTCTCGTCAATAGTCCATTAACATTGTTGAATATGCTGGTGATTACCAATTCTGTAATAGTGTTACTGACAAAATGAATTTAGTAGATTATTGATAGGGTAAGTAGAGTCCATACTTTTCTGGTTTTCTTTTCTTTAGATCTGTTTTAAGTCATTAATTTGGCTGTTTTGCTCTTGTAGGTTGGGCACTATAGCATCCCTCTTTATCCAGCTTGATTACTTGAGACTCTTTATCACTTCCTCAGTGTACTACGAAGTAGTTACGCTGTACTGCATTCTAAGTCCCGAATAATAATAATCTTCACTAGCTTTAATCAAGCGGTCAAAATTTTGTCCATCGTGGAATATTTCTTTTACTAACCACAGGCTTGTTTACTCGTCAAAAATATTTTGCTCCGCTCGATGTTATATTCTGCGTTCATTTTCTCAATCCCCACATTTTTTTCCTGGACTGCTCCAATTTTAATCGTTCCATTGGTTATTGTAACTTCTAGCTTTCAATTGGAAATTCGTAATTAAGGTGATGTTGAGATATTAAATTCGCAAATCCGGCCATGCCCTTGTCTCAGAAATTAGAAATAGTTTACTGTTCAGAAAAGAACCTTCCCGTCTTTCAAACTTGATATCGTTGCATCTAACGAGCTTAGATGCATTTCCCAGCATTTATTAATGTTAGATCTAAAGAAAAGATAAAGTAAATGACTGAAATAAGTATCACAACAGCAACTTTGTTTCACTCCTATTTGTTCACTTAGCCTAGTATTTCATTAGGGCAATGCTGATTTCTAGTGAGCTTATGAAGGTGCGTCTTGGCACTCGCTTTAATAAGGCTTTCTAAAAATTTACTCAGGTCTGCAGCTCAGCACCGGAAATTTTTTGGTGGGTTTGGAGTCACTGTGACAGGGTCTTCACGGAACTGGAACAGTACATGTGTCTTGAACTAAGGGTGTTGTTTCGAGGAAGTTATTTGAGCCCTGTCGATGCTGTAAAGCAGGATTTATTTATCTGAGTCTTCCAAGTTTGTTTTGTTATTTATTTGGATTTGGAGTCGATCTTGGCAGTGGCTAGATGTAAAGTTCGCCTTTTCATTACATTTTAAACGGGTATTGACGGTTTGCATATTACTTTGAGTGATATCGAGTTTTCCCAGATAACTTGAATGAGTTTTGATATTATAATGAGTTTGAGTTGAGGTTCTGACTAAATGGCTCAGTAGGTTGTCCTCTTCAATACTTGATTCTAATAGGAACATCGGAGATAACACTGGTTGCCTATAAATATCTTTCAGATCCAATCTAGCCCCTAGAAATTCCGGGGTCGGGTGATCGATTTAGCATGGTCTTGATACGGCATAAAATTGTAGCTCAAAAGTCTGGGCGATTTAACACCTGGAAATGTGAGCCAAATATCATTTGAGACATTTGACCTTCGTTCGTGAAGCTCCTGTGTTCCTAGATAAGTTTTAATAACGCTTAAATGTTCTTACAGTTCCTAAGTATTGTACCTGATGTTTTAAGTCTCTTGACAGTTAGATATTGTAGTGCTCTCCACCCAATAAATTGTTCTATTAAAAAAAGCTAATATCATATAAGGAATATTAATGTCCAGAAAATAAATCAGAACTCAAAACTATGATAATATCTTTTGATATTTAATAATGTTTCCTTAAATAGTACTCCTTGTTGTGGTATAGCAGAGAGACCGAAATTTCGATCGAGAAAGAGGCTCATGAGAAGAAATATGTTGTTGTCGGAAAACAGGTGACGAGCTAACTGCTAGGAGCCTGAGGTTTCCACTGGTACTTTCTGTTTACGTGGTTTTTTATTCTGGTCATAGAAGCTACACCTGTCCAAAAGAATTTGGAAACATTTTGCAATAACTCTGCATCCTCCAGTGGTAATATCGTTCATAAGCAATACTGAAAGCATTTCCTCTTCCTTCCGTGTCGTAGCAAACCCGGGAGTATGGAGCAAGATCTTAATGTTGAAGCTATTCTGCTCCTTTCTTGCCGCCTTCCTGCAAATCATGTAAGGTTGGGTTGATTGTTAGAGCATATTTCTCGTTAGACTAAAACCCACAGATCTTGGTACGGTCAACCTTCACAGACACAAACCTAAATGCCATTGGATCAAGCGCTTCCCTTAGATTTAGCTGTCGTGAGAATGCTTGAATTTTGCTTATACTCATAGTAGTTTCTTTGTTTCCAAATACTTCGTTTTCTTACACATTCTTATGTTTAGAACCCTTCTTCTAAGAATCCAAGAACAAGTCTTTTCTCCTCAGACTATGTCTTTTCAAACTTCCAAGACATAGTGACGTGGCAGTAGGTAGAAAATTGCACCGAAAACATTGTATCTGTTGCTTCTTGGGAGCTAGACGTTAAGTAGAATTGCAACAAGAAACACTTGCCCGTTAAAAATTGTCAGTTTCAAAAGAAGAAAATTTCGATTTTCGAATTATTTGCTTATATTTTTCGCGCAAAGAAAAAGCTATAAGATATCTACAACGCTGTAGAAGAAGTATTATCCTGAAGAATACAAAGCTATAGCTGCAGAGAGAGGTTTTGGCAGGAAATGAGATTGAAGGAGCTCTTTATGGGAACAGATAATTCAAAGGAAAAAAAGCTGGATTCTGCTTCAGACGAAGTTCAGGTTGAAAATGTCCCCGGAAATATGGATAATAGTGCAGCAAAGAATCAAGAAGTGCACTCTAAAGTTAAAGAGAGCATTGCTAATTCTGAAGAGAAAAAGATAAAAAATAAAACATCTGGAAATATTTCAGGATATATTGATGAGCCTAGCACCACCCAAGCCAAGACATTACCAGCTGCAGAAGAAGGCTCTTCAGAAAAAACAGAAGATGAGCCTGGAAACTCAACTTCAGAGGACTGCTCTAAAATTAAACTTGGCAAACAAATCACAGATATTGTTGCCGATGTAATAAAGGAAAATTGCTTGGAAGAGATGTTGCCTAGTTTGGAAAAATCAGACAACTCCAGTTCGAACCTATGCTCTTCAAATACCTCTAGTTTGACCAAACCTCTTAAGGCTGTCAAGCAATCTCCCTTGGTTTCGTCTAACCCTATGAATAAAGACATGGATGAGTCAGCTGTGAGCCACAAGGATGGTGAGGACGTGAAAGAAAGAAAGCTTGGTCGAAGAAGATACAGTGCAGAAGCCTTGAAATACTACAAGCAAAACATGCACACTTACAATACCCACCAAAAGGAAACGAACGAATCCATGGATTACCTAAGAGAAGGGACATCAACTATGTCCTATGCTTCCAAGGTTAAGTATAGCTATAATCCGAGACGGAAGAATTCTTATAATGAAGCTATGGAGGAGGACCTTAGGCCACAGAGGGACAAATTGCTGAGAAAACAGGTCGCATTCGCTGTTGATGAAACCGTCTGTGGCTTGGTAATTGGCAAAGGTGGGGTTAACGTTAAAAAATTAGAAAAAATGCTGGGTGTCGAGATTATTGTTAATGCAAAGAAGGATGAAAATGCAACTAAGAGAATTGTTACAATCCTTGGAACTAATCCTGCAGCCATTCAAAGGGCCAGAGATGAACTAGATTTTCAGCAGGTTTTTATTCCAGTCCTCGGTCCATATCAAATGCGATTAGTTGCAAAAGCAAGCCAAGATAAGTTCCAGAAATGGCGAGTTGAAAGTGGGTGTACAAGGGTAGAGTTTGAGCACACACTTGATGATTATGACCCTCAGAAACACTCTAACATAACTCACCATGATGCAGTAGAAATGTTAGATATTGGATATTCTACAAGGCAAAAGATACAGCTTAAGAAGCAGGAAGCTACAAATAATCATAACGGTTTCTTAAGGCTGGTGGGAACCAAAGAAGCAGTAAAGAAAGGACAAATCTTTATTGAGAATGAGTTGGACAGAGCGAACAAAATTGGAATGTTTGATCCCAAAACCAAGAAGGAGGAAGTAGAAAACACAAACTTCAGTGTAATGAATATGGACACAAATTATTCAAGAAATGCTCATTTTAAATCACAAAATCGTGGAATTGGGTATGGAGTCCCTCATCAAGGGATGGCATATGAGCCTCACCATGTGTACGAACAAAAGAAATATAATTTAACTAATGGACAACCCTACGCAAATAATACAACAGGCACAGTGGTATATCAGTTATGGAAGCAACAACAAGAGCTCCAACAGCTTGCTAATGATAACAGGGCCAACCTGGCAAACTTGAATATGAATCTTCAACCGCAGGCACAAAGGATGAGTACTCCCTATCAAAGTTACGTAGATTCGCAGAAAATAAATGGAAAATATGCTCAAGGATATCCCGCAGCGCATCAGTTTACTGGCCTGAGAAGGAATAGTGTGCAGTCGGTACCATCTGTCTATGATCACTACAATACCTATTACGGTCAATCAACATCCCAAAGTACTGGGACAACATATGCAGCAAAGGCTAGTCATACTGCAAATGCAACGGGAGGGTACAGCCATCCTCAAGTCGGGCAGAATTATCAATATAGCGGCAATGGTAGAGGTAGATTCAGAGTAGTTGGACAGAATCCACAAGAAGCAAGAAATCCTCAAGCACACCCTTCAACACTACTCGTCAGTGATTTCGAACCTGTGGCCGTTTCCGAACCCAATAAAAATCTCGATGATATGCTTCTAGAAGGAAAAATGTCGGTAGACGAATATGCAATTAAACTCGCAAAAGCTGACAACTAAGCATAAGAGTTGGTAGGCGTTTGTTTTGCACTGTTGAAATATGAAATGTGTAAAATAATACTTTATTACGTGAAATAGTTGCGATAGTTAAATACGTGGGTTGTCATATTAGGTAACATTCGGTGTTATAGTTTGTTAGTTGTTATATAGGTGAAATAAACATTTAGCCTGTCTTTCTTCTTTTGCTTGGTTGGTCTTCCTCGTCATCGGATTCATCAGTTTCATTCAGCTCCTCATCAGAGTTGAACCAGATATCTTTCGTATCCTTCTTTGCAGTTTGTCCTTCCTTCTGCTTCTTTTCTCTAAGGATTTGAACCTTTGCCAAACGCTGCCCGTATTTATTCCCAAAAATATTCTTCAGAGATTTCTTACCTGATGCGCATCCTAAACAACCGGTAATATCACTTTTAATAATTAGTTTTTCACCTTCCTCATCTTCTTCTACATCAAGCTTGTTCCTCGGGACTCTACAAATTGAGACAGTTCCAAAGGGGAAGTTGCGAGGATCAATGACCAAAGTGGAACATAATTTCTCGTAACCCTGCTTCTTCCATTTTGCAATAAGATCTTTATCGGCATATTTTTGTCGCAAGCAGTATTCGTAAACATGTCGACTTATCCGCTTGTACTTGTAGAACATATCGTATACATAACGTGTTTTTTGCCAGTTCAGTTGATGAATAGCCCACAGACTTTCAGATTTAGATATTCCCTCATGCGAATCATTAGTTCGCTCAGTTTGCTCGCGCTCAAGTGCTTCCAGCGTCGTTTGTATGTATTCGAAACCTGGCGGAGCTTTCGCTCGTTTCCCAAATCTTGGCATTTATTTCTATGGTAATGCAACACTGCTTACTTTGACATCCTTCTGTATCGTTCTGCAGTTATTATAGCAGTTGACTAGTTTGGACATTATATCATTATGAAATATATAACTTAATCGTTAACTTGGAATTTTGATAAAAAAAACTTCAAGGAAGTAACAAAAGTCGGAAGGTACAGATTTAGTAAGGTCCCTAGTCATTAAAAGGGTTTATGAAGACTCGAACGAGCTGAATAGTATCCTTAAATCAGTTAAAAGTTTGTGATATATTTTGCGTAAAAAATTACATATGTTAATCTAAATAGCTTCTTTCTCAGGAATTGCTAATAATTTCTTCATAAAAGCAGCAATTTCTTTGCAAAGGGGTAGGTAGCTTCGGTTTTGCCGCTGAGGCTGTGAATGTAATTATTTGAGGCAAAGCCGAGGGAAATAAAAACAGATGAGGCTGTAATCGCAGCAGCTGCCCAGAGAAGACAGAAACTTCTGGTAAAATGATGTATTATAATTATTTATTCGCTTATCTCACTAGTTTCTCATAGAATCTTAGAACATGATTACTTCACTTTGACTGGGACACGACCTTGAACGGAATAGTCTTTTTTGTGGCTCAGGCCAAACGGTCTTTTTTATAAAAAACAGCCATAAACTACTTGTTAGGAAATATTTTTTTCTTTCCATTTAGTATATCGTGCTACTTTGGACATTTGAAAGTAGAACGGAGCCGATGACACTCGAATCCGGAAAAAGCAATTCCCTCCTCTGCTGAATTCAGAAGAATGAGCATAAGGTTGCAATAGTCAGAACATGTGAGAACCCATTTCTATACATTACCCCCGATAATTAGGAGGAAGTGAAAAAAAATATTTTTAGCTAACTTTGATAAATAATTTTCAAGAACCTAGCTCTGTCATGATTCTATGCTAGTCCTTGCACTAAGCACTTGAGCCTATTCTTAATAACGTTCTGACTGCTCAAATGCTATATTTTCCTTTTAAAACAAAAATGCTATAAAACTAAACTAATGCTTATTAAATATGGCTTACCCCTGTTAAAACATTTTGAGAATACATACGCTGTTCTTATTCCCGATACACATATTGGAGATAGAAGGTTGCAACCCCTAGGAGAATAACTTCCCTCTAAGAAGATTTAACAGGTGTAAACAATATTGCGCACAAATTCCTTAGTGCCACATAGAGCAATCTATCAAATCTAGTTTAACTTAATAAAAGCCTATTTTTGAAGTTGAATCGTTAGTTGATTGGACACTATGTAAGTGCCGCATTATAGTAGTTAGATTGGTGTAATATTACGAACATCAATGGCAAATGACATTTATGGATATGTTCCTGTTCCAATTTAGTAAATAGTTAATACCTGTAAAAGTGTATTCACTCCATTATTTTACAATATTGGTTATCTGCTTAACGTGACAAAGTAAACTCGTTGGGTTAAGATTCTGTAAGTATTTGCAAGCTAGATATGTGGAGGGTATGTGTGTGGTAAGATTTTATAACAAAAAGGATTATGAGAAGTTGTTTTGGTACTTAGATACTCTGTAGCAGTCATCTACTTAAAGAGCATAATATTTTAGTTAGTTAGGTTTTGCATTGCCAAGTGACCATCATGTTTTACTCATATTTTTCTTAAGCTAAGATCTTGCATGGTTACCATCATCCAAAAAAAAACACCATATCATATTGTTAAAATACAGCATTAAACCTTCAAGAGCTGCTATTCAATAAGCAAGTATGATGCACCTTTAGTAGATGTGATATGCTTGACAGCAAGCAATGTTACAAGTTAATTCATACCACAAAGCTAGTTAGGAAAGCATTAAATTTTGGAAAAAACTAAAGGCTGCTATAAAGACACTTAGATAATAGTTGACAGTCTCAGCTTCAGCTCATTTGATTATCTCAATAGTGAAAAATCCAGAAAATATGTTATTTTTGTTCATGTGTAGCACAAATGAGAATTGTACGTTTTATACAATTAGTATATTTTCCTTCCTTTTTGTTATGGAGAGTCCTTTTTCTCTTACAGTCATAGCAAGCTTCAACGAGAAACCTTCTGAGGTGAAAAATATATTTAAAAAAAGAAAAAAGCCTAGCTAACAATGTTTTAGATCTTATTGGATATCAGCATGCTCTACAATCTAACACAATTAAGCAGATTTAATATCGCAGATGATTTGCTAGATAAAATTCGTAAGTTGTTCAAACCTTTCATAAGAATAGTTCAAGCATTCAGATCTCCTCATGTAAAAACTATTTCTGTAATTTGAAGTTTCATAAATAGCTGGATAGAGTCTTTCATTATCTCTAGATATCCGTGCTAATAACTAATACTCCGCATTATACGAATCAGTGTCTACTACGGTCAAAGTCAAAAGCTATTTATGTAGCGGACATGTTTTCATGTACTTCTTGAAGTGAGTAAATTCCAAAACTTAACTACGAGAGTTTCAATCTCTACGGCCTGCAAATGTATAAAAATGTGAAAAACCGGGATATTAATAGCTTGTAACTGTTGGGTATGATGCACATCAACTCCAGGAGAATCATCTTTTAGAGATGGTGTGAAAGAAAGAAATCCAAGCTAAGAGTTTGCTCCTGGGTATATACGTCAAATAAAATTCAACATAATAGAAGTGTGTAACCCTATCAGCAATATAATAGTTTTTGTTTAGTAAAAAATTCAAAGGGTGTTTAGTGTAAGATGACTTCAAAAGTGAAAGTGCAATATGATTATTGAATAAGATGATAGTCAACGCCTGGCTAGATTTCCGTCAACCAAGTCGCCTTTAGGAAAATACATAAAAATACTTAATAAAATAAATATATTGTTTAGATAGTAATCTAAGTGTAAGTATACAGGAGGATAGAAAGAAGTGGGGGTTTATCTTAATCAAAGTAGAAAAAAATACAGATCCAAGTTTACTATTGTGAAGCATCAAAGAGTAGTTATTGCACCATATACCTCCTACACTTCTAACAAAATACCCAAAGTAATCGTATTTTTCTATATTATATATAAAAAACTCTTTGAACTACAGAATAGTCGGCTCTCCTTTTTTGCAACGATAATTCTTTAGTTCTATATTAATCCTCTTTACCTGTAACGTTAGGGATATAGAAGATCATTCCAGAAACCCAGAAGAATGGCCATAAGGCCCAATTCCATCATCGAAGCAAAACTAAAGTGTTCTAATCGAAGCAAATCATATAAATGAACAAGAAGCAACAGTACTATGGTAGACCATCTCGAGACACCAATTTTGGTTTGTATGAAAAAGATTTTGAAAGAAAAAAACTAAAATCCAATGAATTGCTCATAAAAGTTCTTCTTTCCGGAGTTTGTGGAACCGATTTCGAAGTTATAGACGGGTATAAACCAGATTTTGTAGGTACACTTGGACACGAGTTTGTAGGAAAAATTATTGAACTCGGAAAAAATACTTCAAGATTTAAAATAGGGGATAAAGTAGTAGCAGATATAAACATTTGGTGTAATGAGTGTAAAATGTGTACACTTAAAGGTGCATCAAGAAGAAATCATTGTTTTAATAGAAAAGTTCTTGGGTTACATAATATTTCGGAAGGAACATTTTCTGAGTTCATTAAGCTTCCTGAAAAAAATTGTATGTTGATAAACTCCATAGATGAAAAATATGCTGTCTTTTCTGAACCTCTTGCTGCTGGATGTAGAATTGTTGAACAAATGAAAGAAATGGGTTTTGATCCATCTGAGGCAGTTATAATAGGAGATGGAAACTTAGCAAAAATGATTTGTGCTGCTTTTTATTCGTCCTATGGAAAGAAATTAAGCATAATTGGGAAACATACGTCTAATTTGAACATTCTAAAAGATGCAGATTTGATAAATCAAACATTTCTATTTAAGAATATTGAACAAGAAAATTTTGAGAATAGATTCCCAGTTGTGATTATTGCGACAAATAATTTAAGTGGATTAAAACTTGCAGTTGATATTGTTCAACCACTTGGAATGATTTTCTTGAAAACTACTTGTGCAGATTCTTCTGTTCAATCAGATGTGTTTAATCAAATGGTAGTTAAAGAGATTAAACTATTTGGTTCTCGATGTGGATCTTCAATTGACGCAGTCACTATTTTAAATAAAAAATCTAAAAATATTTTCAAAGTTTTAGATTCTATAATAGAAAAAAGTGAAACATTTAGTTTAAGTGAAATAGATAAAGCATTAGATTATGCTAGAAAACACAAAACAAAAGTATTTATTAAACCTTAATCAACTTCTACACAGATGCTAAACTATCTCTGCTTCTATATTTTTTTGAAAGTTGTGAACTTAACTTGTTTTGAATAAGCATTAGTTTTGAATTAGACGCTTCAGAAGAATCTGGAAGAGTTGCTGGAGCATCTTTTGAATCACCAAGAGAAAGACATTTTGTCTTATTAGGTAAGATAAACTTTCCATACACTAGAATTAAAGGAATACTATTCAAAGAAGGAACAAAACAATAAATTGAATAAAAAAGATAAACACCTCGATATTTTGTAAGATTTGGGTTTGCTATTATTGTTGTGTTTGTATAAATCAATACAATAAAAAATAAAGTAACTTTTTTGTAAAACAATAATCTGGAATATAGCCGTTTAATAGAAGCACTTGAAGATTTTTTACGATAAAAAGATTGCAAACGTTTTATTTTATCAAGTAGATCGTTCATAACAGAGAGAATTCCATATCCAAGAACATTTGAGTTGACAAAGTAAGTTAAGAGCATGTATATAAGTGCTTGGTGAATATTTATTTTTACGTAGAACACAAGATAGAAGAATATTGAACTTGTGATGATTCCATAAAGAGGCATTAGAGAAAGAATGATGTGATACTTTTTTTGTGCGGAACTCAGCTGTTGTGCAAATCCAACAAGTTGATACACAACTGGGATGAACTGATAATGGACATTGTAAAGAAAATGAACAGCAATGTACCAAATTACGAAGTCGATCCGTCCATATTGAGAGTCTAACGCTTGTTTCAGAGAAAGCCCGTTAATCCCATAAAATAAACTTCCAGAAAGACCGATTAGGTTGTAGATCAAGGTTAATGTTGTGGCTTTGACTATTATTTTCTCAGGTCCGCTTTTTCTCCCGAAAACAGTAGAGAAGGCAACATTTTTTAGCTTTGTGTATTTGATGAAGATAACAAGAAAAGCAATTAGAGAAATTATATTTTGAATAATATAGACTGCTTGGATTCCTGTTGAGAAAGGTTTGTAGAACTCAAAGAGATTTGAGTCACAGTTTTCTGAATTGTTTGTGGATAGTAGTGGTAAGTTAAGTTCACACATATTTCAGTAAGACGGTCTTTTTTTAATTCAATTGTTTGCAATAGATTCTTGACGAGTTCTATTTTCTGTTTTTAGTTTTTTGCTACTTTTTTATCTTTTTTCCATTGTTTTTAGTAAATCGACAATCGTAACTCGTAATTGAGCTGTATAACAATATGGCATTTCTGTCTTCCAGGGACATGCTCCAATAACTATCGAGATTAGAATTGATACTTTATCAGATTCAAGTTGAAAAGAATGATTCCAAGTCTTGATATTGTGGGGTCTCGATATAATTTAGTTGAATAATGTAGAGATTTATTCAGAATATTGAGGTATAATCCTTTCTGTCCTAGGAGACGGATTCATCTAAAAGAATACTGCATCCTTGCATTAAATCGTTGTTTATTGGCTTGTTACATTTGTTTTTAGATCATAAAAGAATAGATGAATGATAAGTAACACATACTGCACGGATATATGATAGGCTGGTTGAGATTGAGCTCTCAACTCTTAATCTAAAGAAATATAAGACATAAGCGATGTGTATAGCAAGTGCTCAAACATATTTTTAGAAAGCTACAATCAATCATTACATATACCCTACGTTCTACCTCCCTTTTTTGGTGCATTGCATCAACGATGTGCCTTGCATCACTTCTTGCCTCATTTGCAAAAGAACAATGAACCAAATTTGAAGAATGAGCTCAGCTAGTGCTGTTATTTTCTTGCCATCAAATTTCTGTATTGCAACAACAGAATTCCTTCCAAATGAAGCAAGCGTACTGAAGCTGGTTTCAATGTCTAGAGAGTTAGGTTAATTTGGTGCCAACTCACTTGCCAGTTAGTATTTTTCTATTTGAAGGCTGGTAGGCGACTTCCCGATGACTCTTGTCATATTCTTTCTCAGCTTCATTATATGTTTTCTCAGTTAAGCTGTTACACTCTTGCCTTGTTTTTGACCCAGACAGATTATAAGCAAATTCAGAACATGGACTCGAACGAGGATAAGCCTTATGTAGAAGAAAACCGTTCTAATATGGGCAACTATTTGACCTTGTGCAAAGGATTCTAAACCCAAAACAAACCCCTTCCCAACCCAACCAGTAGAGTAAGAAAGTTTTTGTCTAATGTTTACTTGTTGTAGCTTCTGGTAGTCAATAGGAATATGGCAGTAATGGAATGGTCTGCCAGACGGAGATTACATTACCGTTGCACGTATACACTTCTTCTAGGTTTCAGCATGTACATGAATTCTATATCAAATTGGATTTTAGAGCTCGCCTTCTTAATCTTTTAGGGTTTCTTTGGCTGTTTGGAGTGAATATACATTTACATTCGCGGTTCTAGCTCTAGTTTTGAAAATTCTAATGAGACTCCGAGACTGTGTCCGTATATAATGCGTACCTAGTCGGGTAATCTGACAAACTTGTTGACTGCCCTTTGTAAACGAGCCTGTTTGGTTTAAGGCGTTAAGTAGCTACCAGTTTTGTCATATCGATAGTTATTGTTTAAAGCAAACCCTGGATTTAATTTCTACAATTTTAAAATTGTAGTCTCTTGATAGCTCATTTCTAAGGTATCGATGTTACATATTTATAATCATTACCACTGTAGGGGTTTTGCTCTCGATGAGAACTTGGTTCAATATTAGTAATGCGAAGACAAGAATGACCTTGTCGATAGTTTTTTCACTACAGCAGATTGATACTAATGGGTAACCACTAGGTTTTCTTATGAAGAAAGGTTGTGATGAATAAACAGGATGTTTAGAAGGTGTAGAAAATTAATTTAGAAGACCCGCATTTGCCAGTACTCACAAGACTCATGTAAGACCAAGAACCGGAAAGCAGCGACCAAAGATAATACCCATAGAATAGTGCTAGACACTGTGCTAAAGAGTTGAAAACCACAGGATATAGATTGAGTTGCATGTCCTGCAATATACTACGTGATGCTGCATTCGGAAAGATAACTCTTAGAAACCTAAAACATAAGACTAATCTTAACTCGATAAGAACTTCCGCTGTTAAGTCTTGAAACTACACACATCAATCTCAACATTATTTAATAATTCATGAATTTTATGTCGAGGAAACTCATTTCATTCGAGTTCTTAGGACATTGGTGACCGAAACAATCCCACATTGCCTTTAAAAGCTGGTGAAAACCTAGACCTTAGAGATCGAAGCAGAAAGAGACTATAAACTTGCCCTCCCTCAGATGAGAGAATAGCATGAAGTAAACACCAAGTAAGACCAAACTAACATCATTCAACTTTTAAAATAACTCACTGGCTAAAAACCAGAATTTTTTAAGCCTTGGAATCACTAATAACAATCAGAACATGTTCCCATTTTCCTCCAGATTTCCCATCTGGATACAGGTTATTTGTATTAATTAGTTCAACCTCGTTCAATCTTATCAATGGGCTCACAAGAATCTTCATATAACACATCTTCGATATCTTCATTTCGCATCTTTCACAGATTCTGCAATGCAACTACTAGGTTACAGCCAAGAATCATTATTTTATCTTTTTGTAGACAGGTTTTGCCATAATACTAGACTAAATAGTTTGTTGAATAACTACCCCTGGAACCACGTTCCTCTTTAGATTCACCCCTGAGGATGGGAGAAACCACTTTGGGGTCATGCAATTGGAGTAGCGAACAAACATTTAAAAGTCACAAGTTGGTACTGGGCTATCTCACAAATACAAATTTACTGTTGATCTGGTGCCTTGTTGTTAGTTTGTTTGTACTTTTTTATTTTCTAATAATTCTTGGCAATATGCTTATTGCAACTAACCAATACTCTACAGGACATTATTATTAGAATTTTTTAAAAAATTTCTTTCAGTGTTACCTTCATTGTTTGGTCAGAGTATGATTTTCAATTCCATGTTCTACCAGAATCAATTTTTGCACAGTGGATTACAAAAAGTAGAGCTGTACCCCAGTTTGTTCTTTCTTAGTTATATTTTATTAAATTGTTTTTTCAAACGAAACTATACTCTATAGCTTTATTCTGTTTCTTTCTACGAGGTTACCAACTGTTTTCCCAATTGCACAGAGTCTATATCTAGAAAATCTGTAGGGAGTAGTCCGCATACAATAATCCATAGACTACATACATATCATCTTGAACCTATTTTGGAGAAACTTAAGCACATATTCGACATGAGAGTAAACTGTCATTCCTGGCTTAGATTAAGTTGAAGTAAAAATTAAACTAAAGAATCTAACATTTGATTATTCAAGAAACAAAGATAACTATCACTTAATGCTATGATTCTCCACCTCCGATCTTTCAAGCCTTTCTCCAGTTAGGGGTGAAAATCAGGAGTCTGCGTACAACTTCTTAGCCAAATTTTGCTCGGTGACCCGTGTTGAATATTTGCCAGTCTATAGAGAATAAGAAATCTTGTATTAAATATTCCACTTTATTCTACGTCATTACTCTGGATGGGTTAAGACCTTGTTTATCTTACCAAAACAACCAAAGATGCGTTGCACGAGGTGTTCCATTGAAACATTCCAGAAAATTGTGGGATTTACTGGAATAGCTCCAGGAAGTGGTCAGTAAGAATACTAATTAAATATACAGAAAAAGGTTGCAAATATTGTAATTTATGGCATATTCCTGAGATCAGAATAATAATTTTTAATAGAGGTATCTATTTTTTCTAAAATCCAACTTAATAGATATCTCAATCGCATATTCTAGTGTTCAACCTATAGCGAATAGGTATGCGCCTTTCTATATATTAATACCCTTACCTGCGGAATTTTAGGTGTTTAAATTCTTCGTAAAGCGCATTTTATCCTTGAATTCCATGGTTAGCACTTGCGATGCTAGTACAACTTTTTACAGATAATTTACCATTATTAAGAGAGCTAACATTGTAGGTGAAAGATTGGATATCTAAGTCTGTTTAAATTGTGGTGCTATTTTGATATCACTTCAACTTAATTTTAGATTTGCAATAATATCTTTCAAACTCAGAAAATATACCTAGACTGTACATGCCCTGACTCTTTTCTAGCTAATGGCTACGGATATATTATTCATTATTTTTCTTAACTGTATGAAAGCAATTAAAGGATAAATAGCAAGTTAAAAATTTTCCAAGTTTGGTTGTACACTTGTATTCTTCCCTAAGTAATTTATTATGTTGAAAAAATGTTACCAAAACACCACAGCTAATACAATGAAATTGTCTCACTGGAGTGGAACACGTTCAGAATTCAGTCAGAATGAATTTCAGATATAACCAGTAGCGTTAGGGCTTAAGTAAATAATCCATACCGCTAACATTTTGATATAGCTTTACAAACTGTTAACGTTTTACTGCACTGCAGATTTAACACGACTGTATCTACCAACTGTTCCCTTTGTTATTTAAAAAACACTGAGAAGAATAGAGTCAAGCCTTCTTAAGACCATACTTTACTATGGAACTAGGACAACAGACCGTTCGCATGTTTTAGCGTGTCTTGCAAGTTAAAGATTTTGAACAAAAGTTTTTACTTAAAATAAGATTTGTAGCTTCAAGACATACAACTTAGCACAATACTGTATGTCAACTATACAGAAAGTGTGAAACCAAGTTTGAGTAGATCATAATTCGATCCGTCCAGATAGAGAAATCGCCCACCTTTTGTGTTCAACTACACTTCTAAGAATGATATTTTGGTAAAATTATTGTTGTATAATTTATTTCATGAAAAAGAAGACGTGGTTTAGCAGAAATTAATCGTCAATCAGTCCACAGCCCATGTTTCACCCAGAAACGCTACCACTACTTTTCCAGTACTTTTCAGATTCAGACTAATGAAGCATTGGTTAATATCATCGCGTGAAAGCACGTTCATGAAGCACAAGGCGAGAACTTTTTTACCTTGTGAGGTTAATATTACCAATTTAATATCTCTGTATTCGGTATAATTTAACGCAGTACTAGAGACCGGGCTAGCTCAAAATCTTCAATGGGAAGGGTGGATTTATTAAAAAGTAGCAGATAACCCCAGCAAAAATCTCATTTATTTAAACCATAATTCTTCATTTACTGTGAGTTTAGATAAATGTCCCGAAATGGTACATCTATTTTGCTTTGTTTCAGAAAACCAAGAATCAAACATCATTTAGTCAATTAATAATAGTTTACATTCAACACGCATGAAATAGAATTAATTGCCTAGCTAGAATCTATGAGAATAAAAGGGCTTTTCATACCAATCAGTGGTCAATAACATTTCATGAACTGCTACAAATATTAGGTAGTTTTGAGGTGTTGATTTATGTTGTTTAGTCAATTCCTCTACTCAAAGATATGATACTAGGAGAAAAACATAGTTTAGTCTAAACTTCGAAGGGAAAGTCCTCATCATATAAAGGTGACTATGCAGATTTAAGATGTGAATCTAATAAATTTAATCAGCTTAACCATTTTGCCCTGATTTAAAGTAGATTTATTTTTAAAATCTAATCAGATATAAGTAGCTAGGTCTTCTAAAAGCGAGACCCACTTCAAGAATAAGAGCCCACCAGGTAATTTAATTAGTTGGCTACAAATAAATCCTTGAAAATCTATATGTGTTGATTATGAAAGTATTTTAAAATTTTCATAAGCAGCTTAAAATAATCACTAGAACGACCATTCATTTAGTGTTTAGATCATACCACCATCTTACCAATGAGAAATACTTCATTAAACAAACCCTTTCTTCAACCAAGTAAACTTCCAGGGCTGGGAATTCATTATTCTGTTTGGGAAAATCAATGCTGGTAGAGCAATTTGAAATTGGGCATTGTTTTCAACCAGTTGAAGCTCCAGTACCATAAAAGTATGGATGATGTAGTACTATCTGAAGAATACACTTTGGTAAAAAAGGAACAAATTGACGGTACTAGAGGCTATATGGTGGTAAACTAACGAAAAACTTTGGGCTTAATATAAATATGAATAATTTACCATTCTATAATGAAACAAAGAAGTAAAACGAAAATTTTATTAAGCACTTCCAATTTAATGGAGTAGAAGGATTGTATAGTTAAAATAGATCCATACACTAGATGTATCTGAAGAAATATTCTTTACTAAGTCTTCTTTATTTTTATAAAGTGAATAATCTATCTAATGTCCAGATATATGTCTCCTCTCTATTCATCTGCCAACCAAGACGTAAAGTGAGCAAAAACCAATTTGGCCTGTAATTATCACGAGTTTTCTCTAGTCAATTCTATAGATACTTGAGTTCCATGCTCTGGTTCTTCCTTGTCTGGTATTCATCTTCCCTACGCGGTGGTTGTCGAAATCTAGAAATCACTCCATTTGTAAGATGTATTACGCAAATCCATATCTCCTAAATTTCCTGAGAGGGTTGTATTGTGTAAGCAACAGAAGAGAAAGTACTGAGATGCACTTGAGATAAAAGTGAATCCTCTTTTATTTTAAATTCTAGTTCATGTATTTTCTTTTTTTTTATTTGTTTTAGCTATTTGTTTTCTAATAATTTTTGTTCTCTATTGTTTTGTGTTCTCCAATTCAGAGTAATTAACTCGAAATTTTGCAAAGCTGGAATCAGATGTGCCTCAAAATAAATTTCCTTGTTTAACCAATTAATGAACCATATAACATGGTGATACAACATCCACCACATATAGCTGCACGGCTAGTGACTCTTTTCAAAATAACTTTTACCAACTATAAAGAGGTATTTTTCAGAATTCATTCATGCTAAGCTCAAATATTTACTACCTTAACGCAGAAAACTTTGGTATAGAAATTGGCAGGAGCTAATAGAGTTACTGCCCTGGTGTTGGTATTTTTGACCACTAATTGGCATATTACAGTGTCGGACTAACATGAATTTTGAATTGAGCCTAAAGAGAAAGGGGTTCTTACTATCGGGGCAATAAAAGTAGAGGCATTTAAGCGCTTTTGAGATAATTGCAACATGTTCTGCACAATCAAGGTGATTTATCCCACTGGCCAAGAGCTGCAAAAAAGTAACGACAATTCTTCAAGATAGTATTTATGGTGAGTTTTTTTCAATTGAAAGTTTAACGTTTATATATATTTGTAGTCAGGTAGTTTGTTAGAATGACCATTGTTCATAGTGGAGCTATGCATTTGATTCACCGCAGACAACAGTTCTTGTGCTTATTAGTGATGTAAACTGCAGTACTTCCTTATATGCATTCTTTTAGTAGTCTACCTTCGAACACTAATTTTTACTAACCTGTGAAACATCTTCGTTTCAAAAAGAAACTGTCACCTGATCTAATATATAAAAAAAAAGAGATGATATGTAGTTTTCCATTCATTTTAAGAGATGGTTCTGTGGAGATCTGCTGTAATACTTTCCCTTTTCTCTTGAAAGCAAAACCTAGAGCTCATGGAAACACTCTAAATTAACTAATTATGTAGACATGAAAAAATTTGCTGTGTGAGTCTACATTCAGAGCTCATTCAAGTTTTGATGAGTTTTTCATCTGAATGAGTCCCGTTAACACATGAATAAGGAATTGACAGAGGATTGCTGAGGAAATGATTAAGGATTTTTGAAGTGTTTTTTTTAGGAATAGAGAATCCTGAAGGATTTCCTAATTGAAAAATTTGAGCTCTATCACTGAGTTTTTGAGAATTCTCAAAAACCCCGAAAATATGCTTAGAGATAGTTCTTGTTTGATTATCCTCATTTTACCAATGAGGAATTTTCCTCATTTGACACCTCTAGGTATTATATTTTCCCTCTACTCCCTGAAAAGATGTGTATCAAACAGTTTTATTCTCTGAGTATAAGAAACTGGATTAAAGTTGTCTTTCAGCGGATTAGTGAAGGAATGAAATCTAGGTAGGGGTGCAGAGTGAGGAAAAATCCTCATTGATAAATTAGGGATCATCACACCGAAAATCACTCAAACTATATTGTTAGAGTTCTCAAAGATATTTAAAATCAGAGTTGAATTTTAATTTCTTCAATTAGGAAATTATTGAGGGCCCTCAATCTCAGAAAAAATTTATCAAAAATCCTGAGTCAATTGCTCAACAGTTTCTTCAATCAACTTCTCTATGAACAACTCATTCTTCGCTCAGAACTATAAATTAAGTTCCTTATTTCTCATTGAATGTACTCTCGAGACTGACTAAGATTTACTGAGCTATTAGGAAAATTTTTCACAAGCCTAAACTAGTTCTCAATGAGAACTCACTCTGCACCTTAAATTTCCAGATAGGTATCTGTGACCAACCCTAGAGCCAAAATCTCTAGTATTGGTCAGTATAAGAAGCTAAGTGTGAAGTTTTGGTATTTGAGCCTTCTTTTTCATCATTCACTCTCAGGGTTCAACCTTAGAGTCGTGTATATGGGCCGCTGCCATTAAGATTTACTTGAAAACTTGTCTAAAAAAACAAAACAAGTAAATACATTCTACATGCTGCTCTCAAGAACCTTAACAAAACTACCAGAACTCTTATTTAAGTTTTTATTCCTTTTCTTTGGTTTATATAATACTTGGAGTGTCCAATAAGGCTTAAACCATAAAATATGGTTACAGAACACAACAACCAATCATTATCAAACTCTATTTTCATTGGTTAGATATCATGCCGCGAATCTTGAAATCCCGACTCAAAGATAATACGCTGGGCTAGCCGTTTACAAATCACAATTAACAGAAATAGAAATCGGAATATAGAAAAAGAATGTTCATCACAATAATCGGCGGCGGAAACTCTACCCCTATTTTTGCAACGCAATGCAAGCTAGCAGGACATACTGTTGCCATTCTTACGCGCCGACCAAGTGATTGGGCTGTGGACAACGTAGTTGGCTTTAGAAATGAAGATCAGAGTTACTTGGGTGGGCAGGAAAAATTTAATGCAAAGATTGACTTGATTACCTCGAAATATGAGGATTGCATTCCGCAAAGTGATTTGATATTCATTTCTGGTGTTCCAATTCACTATAACGAGGAGATTTTGCTGAAGATGAAACCTTTCTTCAAAAGCAACAGAGCATCCCCAGTATACATTGGATCTATTTGTTCATATGGAGGGTTCAATTGGATTACCACCAAAGTATTAGGAAAAGGAAACTATTTTGTTTTTGGTACACAGCAAATTCCTTGGACTTGTGGAACCATCAAGTACGGCCATGAAGCAGTTGTTTTTGGACAGAAGGCGAATCTGCGCATTTGTACTGAGGTTGTAGGATCTTCGTCAAATAAAATGAAATACCAGGAGAAAACTCTTTTGTCAGCTTTAAAGGATATTTTGCAAATGGAGAATATATTCAAGACAAGTTTTATAGTGGGAACCCTTTGGCCGAACAATCCTTCAGTACATCCTCCAATTTTATATGGATTATTCAAGGATTGGGATAAGAATAATAAAAAGGCTAAGTTTTTGTTTGGAACAGATGAAGCACCAGAGTATATCTATAAAGACCTTACCAAGCAAAGTGCGGACAACATTGAAACACTAAATTTAGAAGTTAGAAGAATAATAGAAAAGATTCCTAGTGATATCCTTCTTGATGATGTTGAAGGATGTGATTATATGAACAGTTTGGTATATGCATATGGTTCCGAGGGAGTTAAAGATCAGAGCACAGTTCAAAATGCTATTCGCACAACAACGGCGTATTTGAAACACAAGAATCCATACATATTTCTCGATGAAGAAACTGAAGGGAGAAAGTGGGTAATTCCAAATGTAAAGCACAAGTTCTTCACTACGGATGTTTCATACGGTCTATGTACGTATAAGGACATTGCTTTGATGAGTGGGATTGAGGTGGAAACGCCGTTGATAGATGAAATAATTTATTGGAATCAGAAATTGATAGATAAAGAGTACATGGTCGATGGCCAATTAATTGGAAAAGATATCGGGGAATGCATCTTACCGAGCCAATTTGGTTTAACCAAAGAATCATTAGGCCAAGGTCTTAGAGGATAGAAAACGTGTCGTAAAGATAGGAATTTGGGAATTAGTAAAAGAATAACATGTTGAAGGATAGGCTCTATCACGCTTCAAGTGCACCTATAGAGCAGCTGACCTACTCTAAAAAAACCATAAATAGCAGCAAGAAACAACGCAGCAACAGCTTTATTAATATTGCTTCCAGTAGTCGTCAATCCCCTCTTTCCTGTCCAAGCTCCTATAATGCTCGCAAAGGAGTTTCCGTAGACTAAGAGTTTGACGGCAAAGGTGAAAGAACGAAGTTCCTTTTCTGTGAGTTTAGCTTCAGCTATCCCGAGGTTTCCAGAAATACATAGAGATAGCATTGAGTTCAATAGTGCTTCTAGGTGCGCCATCCTCCAAGAACGCTCTGTGCCTGGGATTTGTTTTGCCAACCTCAAGTCTGAAACTGAAGGTTGTTCTTTGCCCCATTTGGCACCATGTTCTCTCAAAACTGCAAAAGTATAGGGAATTCCACTTAATCCCGCCAAAAAGAGTCCGTGGAGGGAAGTCTTCAGAACACTTCTCTTCGCTTTGTATATTTGCTCTTTCGTACTCATTCCTCTCGTTTGTATCTTGTAAGAAAAGGTAGGTAATAAATGCACCTCGACGGTGCATTACCATATAGTAGTCTTTTTGAATTCAAATTTCTTCCCTCATCTCGGGACGAGCTTAGGCTATCGAGACAATAATCTTTCGCAAGGAATCTCGTAAGCAAACAATCCCTGTCAAGGAATGTGGGTTCAAAGCGGGAGGCAGGAAGTGTTTCGGGAAAGCCTCAACCCTTGGGGGAAAACGAGGCTCGAATTATATTCCAGGACTAAACAGTCACTACTTCAGTCTGTCCAAGGTAATACAAGAAAACGACGAGTGTAAGATAATGGAAAAGTAGTATGCTTTAGCGGCTTGGAAGCTGCAACTTACGGCTTCATTGCAAGTCTAGTTTAGTTAAATTTTATGAAGCCCTGTCTTGCGAACACTAGTTGGTCTGAGTGTCCATGAGTTCATAATTCGGTACCACATCCGGTGTTGGCAGTCTTCTTCGACTTTTTTGTGGCTTCTTGCATATGTTTTCTTTGAAAAAGTGTTGATGTTGCAGAAAAGTTGCACCTTGCATAAAATATTGTTTCTTTATAGAATTATGAAAGAGATGGATTATAAACTTAGAATTAAGAAAGTCTAGAAACTATGTATTCTACTTTAGATGAGAATAAATAAAACAAAATCACTCTAATAGCCAATAGGGTGATCTAGTGAGATTCATTTCTCGTAGAGTTGCTAAAACCTATTAATACATAGGTCAGTTCCCACCGTAAGGTACATAGCTACAAGCCAAGGTTGAAACCGCTTGGAGAGTTTGGAAAAGATTACGAATGGTAAAAAACTCAGCATATTGTAATTTAATCAAAGAATACCTATTGATTGCTTTTTTCAGAAAAACTGTTTTCCTTGTCATCTATTAAAGGAATAAGGACCGCCTCATCAATACACAATATAGCCCTTCTTGCCAGATAGAAGCTGAGGTTAGTTTGAAACCCACTTAAGAAACAATCTACAGTAAGTTCTTAAAGTGAAACTTACTTGAAAGCAAAAAGTAACAGGAAATCAGCATAACAAAACTTCACTTTTCGTATTCCCGTTGTTGCGACCCTACTCCACAAAAATCTCAAATTTGCTACTTGGGCTAACGTGTCCTGAATCGAGGTTAGCTAAGACAAAAGATTTACCCAACAAGATGTTTTCAGAAACTTAATAGGTATTAAGATATACATTTGTAATGAATATAAACATAAGCAACTGAGATTTTCCCTACTTTTGTGCTCGATAAGAAATTTAAAAGCAACATATTAGTCGCAAACCTGTCAGTTAAAGAAAGCAAAAAATAAAATGATCCGAAGTTACATCTATATTCCTGCTTAAATGTTCATCATCTTCTCAGATAGGGCTACATGTTTTCTTTGTGCCAAGATCATTATATCCTAATTTGTTCAAGAAACGAGGAGGAAGGGAATATATATAAGTAGTGATTCTAAATTCTTCTGAACAAGCTCACAGAGCTATAGTTAGTACTTCTTTAATCAAAGTTTTACATATATATTTCCCTAGTATAGTGTTTTGCTCCTGCAAGGTGTGTTAATATCTAGCTTTATAGTAACTTAAGCTCTACCGAAACAAAAGCACAGTAAGACACAACAATTGAAAATGCCGCATAGGCGCAAATGACCTGATCTGAGTGATGTTCTCAAATGGTGCCCATTAAATATATACGTGAGGCATTAGTATGTACTAGTACTGATTAGAAATACTAAGTTTGCACAGATAAAAGCATATACTAAAGGATTTGCTATTGAATTAGAGCTTAGAAAGGAATTAATTACTGATACTAACTCCTCCAATGAAGGAGCTACTCAGAGGTTGGAATCCAGCTCGGAATTACAAGAATAGCATAACGGACCCACAGCACTCTCGTGCATCGTGTGGGACTTGAGTCTATCTAATCAAGCAACTAGTACATTTTACTGCTTCTCCTATCTCCTGGAACTTAGCTCAAGATGAGTAGGATACTTTACTTAATTAAGTCTCATTCATATAGCTGATGCAGGCTACTTAGTTTCGATATTATATCTTCAACTGTGATATTGACTTGTCTTGGCTATATAAAAGGCACCTGTAATCAGCTAAGTATCTTACTGTTTTCTATAGCTATTGTTGGTTTTTACTTGCTTAACCTAGTTACTCTCAGTACCATTTTGACTACCTTACCAATACTTTTTACTGACCTTAATTTAGTTAGTTTGGTCTGAAATGGTTTAATCTTAGCGAATGCAGAGCTCACGGTATATTAGTCGATTATAGGAAACTCTGGTTGTTATTGAATAGCGCAATATTGTTTTTTTATTTCTGAATACAACTTTGGGCCAGTTTATTGCCGAACTATCAATTTATACTATGCATATGTCAAGTATCATGTATCCACTGGGACTCAAGTAGCCTCTCATATCCACTATGTTGAAAGTCTTAGCTACCCATACCTCAAAGGAACAACAGGCCAGAGCTTACAGCCTTGCATATTAAGTATACATGGCCTGGAATAGCATTGAGGCAGCAGCTGCATCACTAGCATAGCTTCACACCTTCATAGCTTTGCAGGAAAACGGCAAAGTTGCGTAGTTATTTCTGATCATGTGAAAGAATCACTCGTAGTCCTCTATGGAGCTATTGAGTAGAGTATAATAAGGAAACGGATAACTAGAGCTACGGTTTGAGCATATATAGTCTTATCAAGAAAGCCTCAGAGCTTTGTGAATATATTTTCTTCGTTTTCGTATGGATGGAATCCTTGAAAATTTTCAACTATTTTGCCAAAGGGGTCATGTGGCTCTGTGGCAAGCAGGTCAGGTTTCATATTACTTTTCATTGCCATTCTGTCTTTTAAACTACGAAAAGTCATATCAACATTATCCCCCCCCCGCAAATCAACTCTTATCTGCTCTGATGGAACCAAAATTACGTTTTGATTTAGTGCTTTCTGTGAACGCTTATTCTGTTTCAGGATCATTTCGGGGGGTTTCAATCCAGTCCTAGCTTATTTTAATATAATCCTATATCTTGAGCACAGGAGAGCAGTCAGAAGACCAAAGCATAAGAAAGAAACTAGAGCATCCTGCAAAACTCTATGAAAAGTAATAGCTGAGAATTCTGGAGATGTAAGATATTTCTTGAAAATGTTTCTCTATTTAAGAAAATAGATTTTGAACAGCTGGAGTGTACATTATGTCGATAGATTCACGTCAACAGCTGAAGAACAAGGAATTTTTTAGTTTAAAGTCTTAATCAAAGTTGCAAAGAAAACAAATCTAGTATACCAGAAAATTTGATGATGATGCAGTTCTCATTTTACTAAGAGAATATGATAAAATTAAATGATAAGAGTCCAACAGTATAAATACCCTTGAATAAAGTCAAAGAAATGTCTTACGAAATAATAACATGGGTTGAAGATCTTGGTGTCATCTTATTATTATCTAGATCTCCTGATATCGTCTTAAGATTTTTTTTGTTTTATTCTTGTTGAGAATATTGTATTATGTCTTTGAAAATATTATTTATATATTAAAGTCTGGTTGGTACTCTGACTTGTATTTAAGTACTAGAAGTACTTAAGTCAGAATACCCTATATACCAACCTACTGAAGCTGCCTAACTCAGCACATAACTCTTAACAATTTTAATTGCGCAGATTTGTATCATCCCACGAAGAGTAGCAGATATCATTAAACAGTAGGGAGTATATAGAATGTAAACCAATTGAGTATAGATGAACAATCTATTTAATAGACTCTCAGGCAACCTTATTACCATAGTTTTGGGCACTAGATTATCCGGTCTGTTTTAAGGTTGCACATAGTTTGAACAGTTAATTACTCTATTTAGAAGTTCCAAAAATTGTACAACTTCATCATTATATTACAATTTTCACCATTGGGAACGTTTGTTTAATTTCGAAGCTTTCTTGGATTAGGTTATCACCTTTTACTTTGCTTCACTTATTTTATTATTGAATTATATACATTTTCATGCCCCAAGTCGTTGCTTTTTTCTAGGAATAATGAAATGATAGTCGCTTTTAGTTTAGCTAGAAGCTTACAGTAATCTTAGAAAAGCATTGGCTTAATTCAATTTTCTACAGATGAGCAATTTATACAAAATACTCTATGGGTTTGCAGGAGATCAATCACTTCTATAGAATCTTATAGAACCAAAGTTTCTGCATAAGTTTGTTTGCAGATTGCTCATCAGGTGTTTCAACCTAACCAGACATGCTTGGGCCCATATATCCACTTGCATTCTCACAGTGTAAATTAGATTCCTGTACCCAACTCGTAACTTACCATTATGTTGTTATAGGTTAAAAAGCACTAAGAAAAAATTTAAGAAGTGAAAACATAACAAAAGGTTAGAATTGCGTGTACCGCATAGCAAGAACAAAATTCTGTTTAACAGTTAGAGATCGTGAAAAATTGAGATTCTAACACAGTTTCTTTGCCGAAGATTTTTTCAGGAAGGAAGGCTAACAAGACCCAAATTTTGGCATAAGAACAAAAACTGAAATCTAAAAAATATAGAAGCTGCATACAACGAAATATAAGAGTTATTTCTACAAATTCTATTCATTATCGCGTCGCTGAGTAATGTGCCTTACCAAGCATTAACCAGTTTTAGCTTGAGGAAATTTAAAGATGACGTTAACTATTGCACTTCATGGGTTCTCGAAAAGAAACTGATACGATCCAAGAAAAGGTGCTAAGTTGCAGAAAGAAAATAAAATAAATCGTACAGCAATATGAAAAAACATTGAAATGCCGAGCTTGGGATGGCGTTATTAAACCCCTTCTACGAAAGCCAGCATTGATACTTCATCTTTGTTGAAATAAGTTGCGAGCTCAGTGCGCAGCTTCATAAAATCATGTCGTGATAAATGGAGCTGGAGCCTGTGTGCGATGAGCATTATAACAAGAAAAAAGATCCATATGAAAAGTGAGCAAATAGTATACTGCTGGTCGCCATTTATCCACAGCGGCACCGTCAAGACTGTTAGCAAGAAAGGGAAGAGAAGTGGAGCTAAACTGAAAGGTATAATACCTCTGATAATTTCTACCTTTAATATCCCAGGATCTGGTCCTGGAATACCCTCACTTCGAAAAATAGACAAGTTTAGGCACTTAGAGTCCTTCCTCACTGGGCCCTTTGAACGCGTAACCTTTAGTCTTACGGACAACTGCTCCCATGAAACTGATAAGACTTGAAATTTAAGTATTTCTTCCTCTTTTTTCCATAGACCAAAACGCCGTTCCCCCAGATGCACCTTGAACACCTGAAAATCATCTTCTTGATTGGAGTAAACGTTGTTTTGGTCCCGTTCTCCACAAGCAAGCAAAGGGAGAAAGCGATCGAATTCGTTCAATCTTCTCCAAGCGTTTGAGATATTGTGAACAGGTATAAAAACTTGTTGATACCTGAACCCAAGAACAATAGTTGGTACTTCGATCTCCTTCTGTTGGCGATGAGCCCCAGATTTTCTCATTGTATTTCCTTCTCGCTGGGACAAGGCAAATTTCTGTCGATGCCCGGGAACTATTAATGTAGAGTGGTAAACCAAAATATTCTTAGAAAACGCTGCAGTATAACGAGAGGGCCTAAGACACTGTTTCTTCAGGTTTCTTTCGGCTTGACTGCTGAAGAATTTCCACTTTTCCACCACTCGTACAACATAGTAGTTCATTCTTCTCTTTTAAGAATTGAACGTGCTCTACTGGCTCCGCTGCAGGTTGGGCATATTTCAATAAAGGCAAACCCTTTATCAACATGTTCTCCCCCAGAAACCCAAAGCAAGTTTGAAAAATTTTTATTGATCCTGAATTATCTCCTGCAGCTAAACAACTTCCATCTGAAGAGAAAGAAAGTTTGTTTATCCTGCATCTTGCATATGTTCTGTTGTTGTTGTTTTTAGAGCTAACAAACTCTGCTATTTTACTAACTTTTCTGACATCCCAGAAAATAATTGTTCCATCGGAGTCTCCAGATGCGACTAAGCAGTTATATCTTGGATGGAAAAGCGAATCATTTACACCAGCTGTATGGCCAAATAATGTCACTTCGCAATGACCACTCCGTGCATCCCATAAAGAAATAGTCTTATCAGCGCTGGAAGAGAGAATAACGTTATCATTCTCATTTGAGAAAAGGACACTATTAACAGCGTCCAAGTGGTCTCTAAATGCAACTCGCTGCTTATACACCCTAGTATCATACAGCTTTATTACGCCATCAATGGTGCCGCAGAGTAGCTTTACACTCATGTGACAAAAATTCACACACCAAACCCCGTGATGGGATGCTTTGAATGATACCTCTGGCGTTAGATGCATGTTTTGCTTTTGCACACATCTGAAGTTAACAGGAGAAAGATCCCAGATTTTAATGTTGCCGTCTCCTCCTGATGCTGCAATCTTATTTTCCGTTTCTGAGACAACAGCAGATGATATCCAGGTTTCTTGTGCGCTTTCAAGTTTTGCAATTGCTTTTCCTTCTGGCATTGACCAAAAACCCAAGTCACCTGTTTCGGTTCCAGTCAACAATAAAGACTGCTGTGAACTTTCCTTTATATATACCGCGGATATAGATGGTGTTGTAAGAAATTTAGTTGTAGGCATGAGGTTACTGTATTTTTGTTCGTAAATATCGTTCAACGAGCTCTGGTCGACTCCATTTGCTTTATAGCACGATGTCGTACGGGAATGAGAATGTTCAAAACAACCAGAACCCCAAGTAAATGAAACTTTAGTAGCCTTCCTAGAAGGGGAAGATGAAACTATATTTTGAAGAAGTCCTTCTTTCTTATCTGCTTCAGGTGGTGCAACACTTTCCAATGAAAGTCTTTCACGTAATAGGGAAACTTCTTTTCTGAATCTGTCTCTCTGAATTCTCATTAATGTTTTTTCTTTCAGCATGAGGTCATATTTTTTTCTCAACGTTTTCATCACAGGTTCGTACTGCTCGCAATGCCGCTTAACTCTTCCAAGATTAGTAATGACCTTAACCTTCTCCTGTTGTATTCTTGATAAATGTCTCTTTAAACTTTTCTTGTCAGCTATAAGCTTTTCAAACGAATTCTGAATTTCTTGATACACATTTTCCTTCTTTTCTGATTCTTCTTTTAAGTAAGCAATTTCCGTGATTAACTGTGAATTCAATTTTAAGTCCTCAGAAAAACTCGAGCAAGCTTTGAGTGCTCTTTTCAACTGTGGTGAAAACCAGTTCTTCCTGTTAAAATCTGCGGCCTCTGCATCAAATGCACTCAGAGATTTATCAAAACTCATCTTTGCAAAGAATTCTCGTATAAACTCAAAGACTTGAAATCGTTCAAGCTCCGCCTGAGTCAAGTTTGGAAGAGTTTCAAGATCGCATGCCATGGATTTAAAGTCAGTAATATCAGGAACGGCTTCTTCCTGTTTCTTGACTTTGTTCGCTTCTTGGACCTTGGTCGTGCAAGTCTCCTGGTTTTGGGAATGCTCAGAAGTGTCATCCATCCCTAAACTTCCTGTTTCCGGAAGTTTTTCATAATCAAACCCATCATCTGACTCAGACAAGAAATCAGCTTCCAAATTTTCTTTTCTCTCCATTCTATATAATTTTTTAAACGGACATGTCGTACACAAAGAGACCCCATAAATTGCCACAAGTACACAAAGCTTCATGAAAGAGAATCAAGTGATGTATAATAAGCATTCTCCTTCTTTCGCCTTAAACTCTGCCCAAAATAATAAGCAAAGCAGTATAGAATTGCATCAACTGTCCACAGAGAGTCAGAAACTAATGTCAGCTTCCATGAGAGTTCATCATTCCTCAGGTAGCTAATAGCTGCATCTAGAAAACTTCCAAGAAGGAAGAGCCAATCTCCCCATCCAGAAAAATCTAAGACATAAGGATCTAAAGAGAATAATCTTCTTTTAAATTTAACCTGGTTTGATTCCAAAGCATCATTCAGAGTTGTTCTCGACGTATACCACCCCAAAATACCAGCAATAGCATCAACAACAAATAAATGACTAGCTAAAGAATATAAAAATATGCCAGGAAAATACTAAACTTATCAATGAGATCATACCATTCGAAATCTGGATTATATTTATCCATAAAAGCAAGAAATAAATAGAACAAAGATCCAATAAAAAAAATTTGGGCAACTAACTTGTCATAATCAAACTCAAAAAAAGTTCGCCAAAAATCATGGTGCGCATCAAGCTGCTCTTGTTTAAACGATGATTGGTGAGATATATCTTTTTGGACTCTTTTTATCCTATTTTCAGCCCTAAGAATTATAAGAAACATAAGTTTTACCAGTTTCCCATAAAGTCAGAAATCGGATTAAGGATAAAAAAAACGGCAGCAAAAATATTCATAATATCAACCCAATCCTCATCAAGGTTGCAAGGTGACATCACTTCATCCACTTGGCCTTCAGCTTTCTTGCAGTTTATGTTGTTTAACATAGTAATGTCCACGGAGATGTAACAAACGTTTCCAAGGAGAAAAAGATAATTTGAATAAAGAGCCCATCGAGAATTAACTCCACATGAAACAAAGCATCGCTTAGTTTTTTGGATAATCTGCAGATTTATATGGAAGAACAATATACTCGTCTCTTGTACTTTGAAATGTTAGAAAAATCTTCTTTGAATAGTGGTTCAGGCACTAGAGTATCTGGATTTATTTGATACTGGTCTGTTTCCGATGATTCGCTTAAGCGAATACTTTCAAAAATATCACCATTCTTTTCCTTGGACTGCTTGTTGAAATTTATGTTTATCTTTTTCTTTTCCTTCATCAACATTCAGAAGCCATCGGCTAGCCAGTTAAGGTTTTCATCTTATCCAATAAGCGGAAAAGCAATAAATGTAACTAATGGCTAGCCATTACATCTGGTTAACGACAAACGATGGAGAAAAGACAAATCATAGCAAAACATCGAAAGGCGAAAAAGAAAGATTCTGAATACCATCAGAAAACTTATGACAAAATAAAAGATGCATTTCCTAATAAAATTTATTCCCCAGAAGACGACAAAGATTTCTACGTATAAAGCGTTCCTCTATCATTTCTAGGGACGGAGTCAAGAAACTTATATAGAAGAGTGCCAAAAGCAAATCAAACTGATGGCTGAACTAGGTAAGATTTAATATCTCAGTGACATTCTTTTAGGAAAAATTGCTAAGGAAAAAAATATTTCAATGAAAGATTTACTTTTTGAGACTTATGGAAAGGAGAACATCCCTGACTTCGATGAAAAGAGTATTTCTTCAATTGTTTTCTTAGCTTAGATCCAACCGAGGAAGATTTAGAAAAATTATCAAAGATTCTTCTTCAAGATTAAACTCATTAAATTACTGTAATCTAGAATATTGTTTTACAGTCTTTGCTTTTATTGTAACAGCATGGATCAACTCCTTGTCTTCCAGCTCTTCTTTCAGTATTTCATGTACCATTTTGTGTCTCTTCAGCAAAGGAACCTTCCCGAACTTGTCTGATACAACTATTATTTCAAATTTTGCCCCACAGGAAACTCCTGGAGGGGTTTCATTGATTAATTCGAGATAGTGCAAATCCTCCCCAAAGTAATCTTGAATTTTTCTTGTCAATGTGTTTTCGAGATCTTCCATGCTAACTGTGGTAATGCCATACTGAGTTATCAGAATAAAAATTACAAGAACAAATTGATCAGATCCCACGAATACTCCTATAAATACTTTGTCAATTGCAATGAGACGTTCTTCGTATGTTTCGTGTTAAGTGTTAACGACTAGTCAAAACTATACATTACTTATAAACCTTATAACAATAACGGCTAAACCATCATTCCTCTTTTTCATAGATAAACTTCCTATAATTAGTTATGAGCTCAAGTCCAACAGAAAACCATCGGTAGCGTAGATTACATGATCGTGAAAACAGATCTAAATATTGTTTCCCAGGCAATAAAGTTTCTGCTAATTCATAAATTTCTACCGGCTTCTGGCTTTGAGACAATCACTTCGATAAAATTACATCGTTGGGACGACCTAACAATAAATCGGGATGATTCCCTTTGGTAGCTAAGATACACTTCTCGGTTGCGTGGCGAAAAATGTGTCCATTTCCCACAGCCAACTTATCGTTTTTGGTCGTTTTGACCCACGTGATCAGGTTCCGAAACTTGAACCCTTGTTCTTGTAGCCATCGTTTCGATAATTCCATTTTTGCGTTTACGGTCCATAGGAGGACTACTCCATGCTTGATGAGCTGACCGATATGTATCGATAATATATCCTGGTCAGAGAGAGTGTTGTAAGAAACGCTTGCACCGCGAGTAGGAGCATCAGACAAATAATTCCAGGGAGGGTCAATATGTAAAAGGTCAAATGTTCCAAAAGAATCCAATAACAAACTTATTGCAGAAGGTTCTGAAAGATCCAACTTAATCTGTACACTTTGGGGCGGTGGAATAATAACGTCAAGCGAAGTAAAAGGTGTGAATAAATCTGAATCAGTTGAGATCACAAAGTGATTTGAACCACGTCCTGATGTTCTAAATTGTTCACCATCTAAATCCAATAAGACATAGTCTTCTGAGGTTGACCATATACTCAAATTATTCGCGTAAAAATCCTTCAACGCCTCTACTATATCATATTCATGTTTTTGAGCGAATTTGAAAAAGTTCGATTTGACTTTGCGTTCATTGATAAGTGCCACTAACTCTTTTTCTAAAATTTTCCTTTCTAACTGCGGTTCATTTAAAACAGGTATTATGTCCCCGGGATTGCAATATTTATTGAATGTAAAATAGTCGATGTAGCTCTCTATGTTGTCAAGTCGTCTAAAGAAGGGTATAACCACTTTGTGTCGCTCCATTGGAGTTAGCCCGAACCTCCACTGATTCAGACTTCGCCGCAAAATAAGTTCTTCCGAAGTAATGTTGTGCTGCCGGATGTAAAATGTATCAAAAACGTCTCGATTCATCCTCCCTATTTTATAAACGTCAACGAAGAGCCCATGGTATTCTGAAACTGCCTGCTTAAAAACCAGTTTTTGTAATTGATTATGAAGCTGTTGCGGGTTTTTTCCTGGTAGAAGGTTTAACTCTCTGATTTTCATATGGTTCCCGAAGCCATATTTCATTGCCGCACATCTCAGGACTTCCTTTTCTTCGGGAAGCCAACCAGGTGAAGATGTCGGAACGGCTTGTACAGAGACACCTATATGTCCAACACGAGCATCAGGCTTTGAATTTATATCTTCCCACATTTGCTTGGCCGATTTTTTATGCTTGCCCCTATATTCCAAAATAAAGTCTTCACTCAAGCTGGGCAAATCTTCACACATCGTTCTCCACGGTTCCCATGTGGGCTCATCGTAGCCCAGCCACTTCGTTAAAACTATAACTTCCTTCTTATCTGTTATTGACAGTTTGGAGAAATATTCGACTTCTAATGGAGGTTGATTAGCGAGGAACAAATCGACAATCTCTTGTGTCGGTTCAAACGTATTGTCTTCGTATGGCCATAGTCGGGCTGCGTGAGAAATTTGACGTTTGCCCAACAAATCTTCTATTTGGTAAACATTCGAGCTTATTATTTTGATAATACGGTAGGGTCCAACAAACAGTGGGAGATGTCTGACCTGCGATGCTTTTGTTCCAGATTTCGAAAGCAGTATCCAGTCGCCCGGGCTGTATTGTATTACAGGACCCCTGAGCTTGTCATTGTATCTCTTGTTTCTCCTCAGCCTTATTTCCATCGTCGTGTTGTATGCTACCGTCAGTCTCTCATGCATCAGTTTTCTAACTTCATGGAAATTTGATTCAATAGAAGTCCTATTCCTTTTCGTTAATTTATTTGAAAGAGCGGAGGCAAGGCCAGATATGTTTTCCAACAGGGTGTTTGAACTAGTGGGGGGAGCATTCATGAAAAGTTGATTAGGGGTAAAATTCGCTTTTGATCTAGAAGGGTAATTGTTGAGAGAGTCCATGATCGTCCCTACTAGTTTGTGCACTTCGGTTACATTCAATCTAAACTGCGAACACAGCGTCCTGATTATTCTGACGATCTTGGCATTTGTGACTTCTACAACTCCATTTGTCCACGGACTAAATTTGATACTAAAATATCGTTTGAAATGGTAAACTTCAGATAAGGTTTGTAAAAGTTTGCCTGCGAAATAGGATGCGTTGTCTGTGACTAAAGTAAAGTTGTTCTCAAACTGAAAGTTCCCCAGAAACTCTATAAGTGCCAAAGCCATGTTTTCTGCATCTTCTTTCTCGACTACCTTCATAAACACCTTTCTGGTTGCATTATCAACCAACACTATTATTTTGCAGCTATTGTTCACAGATAGAAAGTCGGCATGTATCATCTCCCGCGGTCTTTTGGACATCAAAGTTAGGTGCAGCGGTCTTCGAATAAGTTGGGGTTGGTTGCTGGTGCAATGCAGACATTTGTCTCTAAAGTTTTGTATCATCCTTTTCAAACTACAATCTTTGGGCGTGTCAAAAGTAAACGATTTTTTCAAAAGGTCTTCTTCTTGTTTCGTAGATACATGGTTTTGTGAGATGTGATTAGAGATAATAAGTCTTGAGATGAAATCGGCGTTCCAGGGTATCCATATTTTCGAGTGTTTGGTAATTAATTCCTTTACCTTGTCTTCGAGATGTTCATTTTGTAATTTTAAAAGTTCATCGTCCGACGGTTTTTTGAAGTTATGTTTATACCAGGGGGGATAAGAAGGAGATTCTGTTCTTGTTGTATACATCGTTGGTGCTTTCGGGATTGTCCAGATTTATCTCCGTCTTCAGCGCGACCATATAGCAGCTAAACATTACCATATCCATTTCACTATTCTTTTCCTTGACGATTTCTTCGGCATACCTATTTCCCCAACGCGACAAGATGTCTGCAGCCACGTTCTCCCCGGGGATATGCCTGACAACCATGTCAACTTGCTGGAACTGGTAGCCCCATCTTGACATCCTGCTAATCTGGGACTGCTTCGTGCTACTTTCCGGCGTCAAGACGTACTACAGATTTTTGTGGTCGGTAAAAACAGTAATCGTAGATGCCTGTCCAAATAATAACCATGGGATCCTTTTAAATGAGAACCAGATGGGGTACATCTCCTTCGATGAGATATGCCAGTTAAGTTGTCCTTTTTGCAATTTACCACTAAAGAAAAACACTGGAGAATGAATTTGGCTTCTTATTGGAGTGTTGTCGTCCAAGAGTTCAGGGTTGCAGTTTCCGCAGTGAGTAACCATGAGGCCCCAATACTGATCTGAAGCGTCGGCAAATAAACATATCGGTTTTTCTGGTTCGTAGTTCCTCAGTCTTCTTTTGGAGGCCTTATTCAAAATGTCTAGAAATTGGGACCACTTAACTTCAGCTTCCGCTGTCCATAACACAGGCTCGTTTTCTTTCTTCAACTGGGCCTTAGGTTTCTTTAAATGAACAAGATTCGCGAAGTAGTCACGATACTCCGTAAGGTGTTCCACTACTGGTTATAGCCAATTTGCTAGGTGCAGAGCTTGGGCCAACTGATGGCAATAGTAGGGTTTCTTCATGTCTAAAATCTTGTCAAAATATTTGCTGCTAAAGTTCCATCCTCTGTGGCTGATATTCCTACCACACCACTCCACCTCCCTTTGTAGGGGGAAACATTTATCAATGTTGAGCCGTAGAGTAAGTGAAATAAAGCGTTCTAAAAACTCGGATAAGTTCTCCAGATATTTTTGAAAAGTAGATGAGTATATGACAATGTCGTCGATCCAACAAATTGCACCTTCATCTTTCCTCATGAATTTACTGCCTAGAACTTTTGTCTGCATTCGTTCCTGCAATAGCTTGGGCGTGTTTACCCAGCCCATAGGACTTCCGACCATTTCGTGCGCGCCGATCGGAGTAATGATCGTGAAGTAGTGCATTGATTCCTCGTGAACCGGCATATAGTCAAAGCCGCTGAGGATGTCAAACACTCCGTAATATGATGAACCCATTGGTACGAAGACTTGTTGCTCGAGGTTTGGCATTGTGAGAGGTGTTTTGATGGTGACTCTGTTCAAGGGTTTCATATTCGTGACCATGCGATACTTTTCCGAGCCTTTCTTTGGAACTAGAAAGGTTTGGCATCCGTGCTTCGGGTTCCTGCTCCTCCGAATAAGGTTGCGCTTTTCCATACTCTCCAACTTAGCTCTGAGGTATCCAAGCATTGTAGGTCCATAGTTTCTCGAGGGGTCGACAGGGAAAACAGCATCCGGAATAACATGGCAAAATATTGGCTCCAACTTCGACATCCTGGCTGGAGACTCTTTATCGCCGAATGCTTCATACCTCTTCAACAAAACGTTTTTGAGAGAGACAATATCTTCTTCATCGTAATCGCCAACGAGGTCTTTTATCTTTGTTTCAATCTTCAGCTTGATTCGCTCTTCTTCTTTTGTATCGTTTCTTTGTGAGTTTTCCCCGTAGCCAATTTCTTCAGCCTCGAACTCATCTGGCTGCTCGTCTGCTTCAAAAATAACCGGTCTTCTGTAATCGTGAGTACGCCGCTGCAGATCCCCTTCGTTAAACACCACTTTGAAAATAAATAAATCCATATTTTGCTGTGAACATTTGTTATCGACATTAGATAAATAAGTAGGACCTGAAGCGCAAACACTTCAGTGTTGTTGTTGGTTGTTCAGGTGCTGGAGGATATTTGGCTCGGTCAGGGGGCTTCCTTGATCATCGTGTTGAATGTGTTGGGTTGGGGAAGCATGCTGAACTTGGTTTACATGTGTGCTAGCGTTCATGATATTAGAGGGTTGTCCAGGGTAAACTGCAGAAGCATACAGAGCTTGATCAGGAGTAGCCTTGAGAGTATATAAGTCTTCGAACCGAATTAGAACCCATTGCCACTCAGGTGAGTCCACAAGAGCGATCTTCAGTCTAGGGAGTTCGTTTTCTTTGCCATCGTTGTACTTGACTTTTAAAGGAATCAAGCCAGTGTGGGTGACTCTTATTTTCTGTTCATTAGGTAATACGACGTATCGCTCTTTTCTCATGGGATATACGGTGTGACACAAATGAGAGTGTTGTTGGAAACCTCCAACTGTGGCAGTAGCGCCACTGTCAAGACAACCTTTAACAGGCTGCCAAGACCCCATAGGCACAAATATAAATATCTGTGCCTTTTCTTGATTAAGAACCTGTCCATTGATGCCTTCAAATCTTCTAACTACGACGTCTCTTGCTCTGTTCGGGTCCCTTTGGTTCTGTTGGTATCTCTGCATATCACCTTGGGGGGCTTGTTGTAGATGTTGATTAAAAGTGGGAGCCGAGTTGTTGTTTGTGGGATAATTTCTTCTTCCTCCTGACCCAGACGAGACTTGTGGCATGTTTCTGTTATTTGCTGCTCTTAAAAATAGCGGTGGCAAACCGTTTGCCTTCCTCATTTCGTTGACGGGGCATTCTCTTTGATAATGTCCAGGTTTTGCACAAATCCTGCAGTTCTTATCATATGCTAGTGCTGCAAGGACGTATTGCGGCGTTTGTTGGTAGGGTGAAGTCGCTTGTTGAAAGTTTTGGTAAGTTTGTACCTGAGGGAGATATTGTTGATTAGCATTTATGCTCATATTGTTCATATTCGGGATGTTTGAGTTGTAAGTTTGGTGCGATTGGTCGTACTGTATAGTCGGCGGGGGTGCGAAATGTTGTTGGGGAGATTGGTAAGTTGTTGGTGGTTGTATGCAAGGTGTTGGTGAGAATGGATATACCGTGTGGTGAGTTGTAGGCTGCTGAACTTTCATCACTTCTTGCATCTTAATATCGTCTTCCTGCTCGTGCATCGCCCACTGCTTTAGCTTTAGAAGCTGCTCCAATAGTTCAAGTCCAGGCTTCTTATTCTCCTCCATCTTCTGCAAGTGCTCATATTGATCTTTATCGAGCAGTTTCTTCCGGGCTGACCTAACGAGTTTATGCAGCTGGTTGTACTCGTCAGTGTCAATTTCGAATCTAGCAGGGAGCTTTGATATCGCGATTTTTAGAACTTATTTTTCTATTCTTTTGTCTTTCATCTCCTTTAAAGTGACAAGTCTTTTTATTCCATTTATAAAGTGTTTCACTTGAACTCTATACGGTTTGTCCTCGGGCCATTTAAGTTGATTTCTCAAAATACGAATATTCATCTCACGTTTTTCATCGTCATACTCAGCTACTATCTGCTCTAACACCTCCTTAATGTCTTTATCAGTTTTAGCATCATACACGTCGCTGAGTTCTCTTATGACTTTGCCGTCTATGTAGTGTTGGATGGAGATATTGCTGGATTGATGTGCGTAGGAGTGGGTGAAACTTATGACGTCTTCAGCTGAAAGGGTTTTTAAAAAAGGAGGGTTTGGCGCACTTTGAATAAAAAAGGTATTGTTTGGGGGACTGCTAGTTGGTGTTGGGACGTTTGCTTTGCTCTTGTTGCTCGTGTTTGTCCCTACGGACTCGTTTTCTTCTTCGTATTCTTGCATTTCTGTATTTTAAATCTTCGATTTCTTAATGACGTGTTCTGATGAAAATGTAAGCTTTTTGATAAGACTATCTTTTCTTCTTGGTTTCTTTCTGCTTAAAGACCAATTTAAGTTGTATTCTCTATTGCTTGCTCTGAGAGGTGTATCTGTAAAGCCCTTTGAATACCTAGGCGAGTTTGAATGTGTAGTTTCAAGATTTGATTCAGCTGCTTTGGGAGTAACAGCTAAAAGCTCTTCTCGAAAACTAAGATAAGATTTAGTGTCCTTTGAGTAAGAAGGTTCGCTTAAAGTTTTAGAAACTTTACGCGGACGCATATATAATAAGGTTTCTTCAGCAGCTTGATCTACTAAATGCTTTCCGCTTTTTGATATCTTAAACTTCGGTATCTTGTAAAGTGTCAATGTAGAATCTTTCTCTTGTTCGAACAATGATCAGATCCCACGAATACTCCTATAAATACTTTGTCAATTGCAATGAGACGTTCTTCATATGTTTCGTGTTAAGTGTTAACGACTAGTCAAAACTATACATTACTTATAAACCTTATAACAATAACGGCTAAACCATCATTCCTCTTTTTCATAGATAAACTTCCTATAATTAGTTATGAGCTCAAGTCCAACAGAAAACCATCGGTAGCGTAGATTACATGATCGTGAAAACAGATCTAAATATTGTTTCCCAGGCAATAAAGTTTCTGCTAATTCATAAATTTCTACCGGCTTCTGGCTTTGAGACAATCACTTCGATAAAATTACATCGTTGGGACGACCTAACAATAAATCGGGATGATTCCCTTTGGTAGCTAAGATACACTTCTCGGTTGCGTGGCGAAAAATGTGTCCATTTCCCACAGCCAACTTATCGTTTTTGGTCGTTTTGACCCACGTGATCAGGTTCCGAAACTTGAACCCTTGTTCTTGTAGCCATCGTTTCGATAATTCCATTTTTGCGTTTACGGTCCATAGGAGGACTACTCCATGCTTGATGAGCTGACCGATATGTATCGATAATATATCCTGGTCAGAGAGAGTGTTGTAAGAAACGCTTGCACCGCGAGTAGGAGCATCAGACAAATAATTCCAGGGAGGGTCAATATGTAAAAGGTCAAATGTTCCAAAAGAATCCAATAACAAACTTATTGCAGAAGGTTCTGAAAGATCCAACTTAATCTGTACACTTTGGGGCGGTGGAATAATAACGTCAAGCGAAGTAAAAGGTGTGAATAAATCTGAATCAGTTGAGATCACAAAGTGATTTGAACCACGTCCTGATGTTCTAAATTGTTCACCATCTAAATCCAATAAGACATAGTCTTCTGAGGTTGACCATATACTCAAATTATTCGCGTAAAAATCCTTCAACGCCTCTACTATATCATATTCATGTTTTTGAGCGAATTTGAAAAAGTTCGATTTGACTTTGCGTTCATTGATAAGTGCCACTAACTCTTTTTCTAAAATTTTCCTTTCTAACTGCGGTTCATTTAAAACAGGTATTATGTCCCCGGGATTGCAATATTTATTGAATGTAAAATAGTCGATGTAGCTCTCTATGTTGTCAAGTCGTCTAAAGAAGGGTATAACCACTTTGTGTCGCTCCATTGGAGTTAGCCCGAACCTCCACTGATTCAGACTTCGCCGCAAAATAAGTTCTTCGGAAGTAATGTTGTGCTGCCGGATGTAAAATGTATCAAAAACGTCTCGATTCATCCTCCCTATTTTATAAACGTCAACGAAGAGCCCATGGTATTCTGAAACTGCCTGCTTAAAAACCAGTTTTTGTAATTGATTATGAAGCTGTTGCGGGTTTTTTCCTGGTAGAAGGTTTAACTCTCTGATTTTCTTATGGTTCCCGAAGCCATATTTCATTGCCGCACATCTCAGGACTTCCTTTTCTTCGGGAAGCCAACCAGGTGAAGATGTCGGAACGGCTTGTACAGAGACACCTATATGTCCAACACGAGCATCAGGCTTTGAATTTATATCTTCCCACATTTGCTTGGCCGATTTCTTATGCTTGCCCCTATATTCCAAAATAAAGTCTTCACTCAAGCTGGGCAAATCTTCACACATCGTTCTCCACGGTTCCCATGTGGGCTCATCGTAGCCCAGCCACTTCGTTAAAACTATAACTTCCTTCTTATCTGTTATTGACAGTTTGGAGAAATATTCGACTTCTAATGGAGGTTGATTAGCGAGGAACAAATCGACAATCTCTTGTGTCGGTTCAAACGTATTGTCTTCGTATGGCCATAGTCGGGCTGCGTGAGAAATTTGACGTTTGCCCAACAAATCTTCTATTTGGTAAACATTCGAGCTTATTATTTTGATAATACGGTAGGGTCCAACAAACAGTGGGAGATGTCTGACCTGCGATGCTTTTGTTCCAGATTTCGAAAGCAGTATCCAGTCGCCCGGGCTGTATTGTATTACAGGACCCCTGAGCTTGTCATTGTATCTCTTGTTTCTCCTCAGCCTTATTTCCATCGTCGTGTTGTATGCTACCGTCAGTCTCTCATGCATCAGTTTTCTAACTTCATGGAAATTTGATTCAATAGAAGTCCTATTCCTTTTCGTTAATTTATTTGAAAGAGCGGAGGCAAGGCCAGATATGTTTTCCAACAGGGTGTTTGAACTAGTGGGGGGAGCATTCATGAAAAGTTGATTAGGGGTAAAATTCGCTTTTGATCTAGAAGGGTAATTGTTGAGAGAGTCCATGATCGTCCCTACTAGTTTGTGCACTTCGGTTACATTCAATCTAAACTGCGAACACAGCGTCCTGATTATTCTGACGATCTTGGCATTTGTGACTTCTACAACTCCATTTGTCCACGGACTAAATTTGATACTAAAATATCGTTTGAAATGGTAAACTTCAGATAAGGTTTGTAAAAGTTTGCCTGCGAAATAGGATGCGTTGTCTGTGACTAAAGTAAAGTTGTTCTCAAACTGAAAGTTCCCCAGAAACTCTATAAGTGCCAAAGCCATGTTTTCTGCATCTTCTTTCTCGACTACCTTCATAAACACCTTTCTGGTTGCATTATCAACCAACACTATTATTTTGCAGCTATTGTTCACAGATAGAAAGTCGGCATGTATCATCTCCCGCGGTCTTTTGGACATCAAAGTTAGGTGCAGCGGTCTTCGAATAAGTTGGGGTTGGTTGCTGGTGCAATGCAGACATTTGTCTCTAAAGTTTTGTATCATCCTTTTCAAACTACAATCTTTGGGCGTGTCAAAAGTAAACGATTTTTTCAAAAGGTCTTCTTCTTGTTTCGTAGATACATGGTTTTGTGAGATGTGATTAGAGATAATAAGTCTTGAGATGAAATCGGCGTTCCAGGGTATCCATATTTTCGAGTGTTTGGTAATTAATTCCTTTACCTTGTCTTCGAGATGTTCATTTTGTAATTTTAAAAGTTCATCGTCCGACGGTTTTTTGAAGTTATGTTTATACCAGGGGGGATAAGAAGGAGATTCTGTTCTTGTTGTATACATCGTTGGTGCTTTCGGGATTGTCCAGATTTATCTCCGTCTTCAGCGCGACCATATAGCAGCTAAACATTACCATATCCATTTCACTATTCTTTTCCTTGACGATTTCTTCGGCATACCTATTTCCCCAACGCGACAAGATGTCTGCAGCCACGTTCTCCCCGGGGATATGCCTGACAACCATGTCAACTTGCTGGAACTGGTAGCCCCATCTTGACATCCTGCTAATCTGGGACTGCTTCGTGCTACTTTCCGGCGTCAAGACGTACTACAGATTTTTGTGGTCGGTAAAAACAGTAATCGTAGATGCCTGTCCAAATAATAACCATGGGATCCTTTTAAATGAGAACCAGATGGGGTACATCTCCTTCGATGAGATATGCCAGTTAAGTTGTCCTTTTTGCAATTTACCACTAAAGAAAAACACTGGAGAATGAATTTGGCTTCTTATTGGAGTGTTGTCGTCCAAGAGTTCAGGGTTGCAGTTTCCGCAGTGAGTAACCATGAGGCCCCAATACTGATCTGAAGCGTCGGCAAATAAACATATCGGTTTTTCTGGTTCGTAGTTCCTCAGTCTTCTTTTGGAGGCCTTATTCAAAATGTCTAGAAATTGGGACCACTTAACTTCAGCTTCCGCTGTCCATAACACAGGCTCGTTTTCTTTCTTCAACTGGGCCTTAGGTTTCTTTAAATGAACAAGATTCGCGAAGTAGTCACGATACTCCGTAAGGTGTTCCACTACTGGTTATAGCCAATTTGCTAGGTGCAGAGCTTGGGCCAACTGATGGCAATAGTAGGGTTTCTTCATGTCTAAAATCTTGTCAAAATATTTGCTGCTAAAGTTCCATCCTCTGTGGCTGATATTCCTACCACACCACTCCACCTCCCTTTGTAGGGGGAAACATTTATCAATGTTGAGCCGTAGAGTAAGTGAAATAAAGCGTTCTAAAAACTCGGATAAGTTCTCCAGATATTTTTGAAAAGTAGATGAGTATATGACAATGTCGTCGATCCAACAAATTGCACCTTCATCTTTCCTCATGAATTTACTGCCTAGAACTTTTGTCTGCATTCGTTCCTGCAATAGCTTGGGCGTGTTTACCCAGCCCATAGGACTTCCGACCATTTCGTGCGCGCCGATCGGAGTAATGATCGTGAAGTAGTGCATTGATTCCTCGTGAACCGGCATATAGTCAAAGCCGCTGAGGATGTCAAACACTCCGTAATATGATGAACCCATTGGTACGAAGACTTGTTGCTCGAGGTTTGGCATTGTGAGAGGTGTTTTGATGGTGACTCTGTTCAAGGGTTTCATATTCGTGACCATGCGATACTTTTCCGAGCCTTTCTTTGGAACTAGAAAGGTTTGGCATCCGTGCTTCGGGTTCCTGCTCCTCCGAATAAGGTTGCGCTTTTCCATACTCTCCAACTTAGCTCTGAGGTATCCAAGCATTGTAGGTCCATAGTTTCTCGAGGGGTCGACAGGGAAAACAGCATCCGGAATAACATGGCAAAATATTGGCTCCAACTTCGACATCCTGGCTGGAGACTCTTTATCGCCGAATGCTTCATACCTCTTCAACAAAACGTTTTTGAGAGAGACAATATCTTCTTCATCGTAATCGCCAACGAGGTCTTTTATCTTTGTTTCAATCTTCAGCTTGATTCGCTCTTCTTCTTTTGTATCGTTTCTTTGTGAGTTTTCCCCGTAGCCAATTTCTTCAGCCTCGAACTCATCTGGCTGCTCGTCTGCTTCAAAAATAACCGGTCTTCTGTAATCGTGAGTACGCCGCTGCAGATCCCCTTCGTTAAACACCACTTTGAAAATAAATAAATCCATATTTTGCTGTGAACATTTGTTATCGACATTAGATAAATAAGTAGGACCTGAAGCGCAAACACTTCAGTGTTGTTGTTGGTTGTTCAGGTGCTGGAGGATATTTGGCTCGGTCAGGGGGCTTCCTTGATCATCGTGTTGAATGTGTTGGGTTGGGGAAGCATGCTGAACTTGGTTTACATGTGTGCTAGCGTTCATGATATTAGAGGGTTGTCCAGGGTAAACTGCAGAAGCATACAGAGCTTGATCAGGAGTAGCCTTGAGAGTATATAAGTCTTCGAACCGAATTAGAACCCATTGCCACTCAGGTGAGTCCACAAGAGCGATCTTCAGTCTAGGGAGTTCGTTTTCTTTGCCATCGTTGTACTTGACTTTTAAAGGAATCAAGCCAGTGTGGGTGACTCTTATTTTCTGTTCATTAGGTAATACGACGTATCGCTCTTTTCTCATGGGATATACGGTGTGACACAAATGAGAGTGTTGTTGGAAACCTCCAACTGTGGCAGTAGCGCCACTGTCAAGACAACCTTTAACAGGCTGCCAAGACCCCATAGGCACAAATATAAATATCTGTGCCTTTTCTTGATTAAGAACCTGTCCATTGATGCCTTCAAATCTTCTAACTACGACGTCTCTTGCTCTGTTCGGGTCCCTTTGGTTCTGTTGGTATCTCTGCATATCACCTTGGGGGGCTTGTTGTAGATGTTGATTAAAAGTGGGAGCCGAGTTGTTGTTTGTGGGATAATTTCTTCTTCCTCCTGACCCAGACGAGACTTGTGGCATGTTTCTGTTATTTGCTGCTCTTAAAAATAGCGGTGGCAAACCGTTTGCCTTCCTCATTTCGTTGACGGGGCATTCCCTTTGATAATGTCCAGGTTTTGCACAAATCCTGCAGTTCTTATCATATGCTGGTGCTGCAAGGACGTATTGCGGCGTTTGTTGGTAGGGTGAAGTCGCTTGTTGAAAGTTTTGGTAAGTTTGTACCTGAGGGAGATATTGTTGATTAGCATTTATGCTCATATTGTTCATATTCGGGATGTTTGAGTTGTAAGTTTGGTGCGATTGGTCGTACTGTATAGTCGGCGGGGGTGCGAAATGTTGTTGGGGAGATTGGTAAGTTGTTGGTGGTTGTATGCAAGGTGTTGGTGAGAATGGATATACCGTGTGGTGAGTTGTAGGCTGCTGAACTTTCATCACTTCTTGCATCTTAATATCGTCTTCCTGCTCGTGCATCGCCCACTGCTTTAGCTTTAGAAGCTGCTCCAATAGTTCAAGTCCAGGCTTCTTATTCTCCTCCATCTTCTGCAAGTGCTCATATTGATCTTTATCGAGCAGTTTCTTCTGGGCTGACCTAACGAGTTTATGCAGCTGGTTGTACTCGTCAGTGTCAATTTCGAATCTAGCAGGGAGCTTTGATATCGCGATTTTTAGAACTTATTTTTCTATTCTTTTGTCTTTCATCTCCTTTAAAGTGACAAGTCTTTTTATTCCATTTATAAAGTGTTTCACTTGAACTCTATACGGTTTGTCCTCGGGCCATTTAAGTTGATTTCTCAAAATACGAATATTCATCTCACGTTTTTCATCGTCATACTCAGCTACTATCTGCTCTAACACCTCCTTAATGTCTTTATCAGTTTTAGCATCATACACGTCGCTGAGTTCTCTTATGACTTTGCCGTCTATGTAGTGTTGGATGGAGATATTGCTGGATTGATGTGCGTAGGAGTGGGTGAAACTTATGACGTCTTCAGCTGAAAGGGTTTTTAAAAAAGGAGGGTTTGGCGCACTTTGAATAAAAAAGGTATTGTTTGGGGGACTGCTAGTTGGTGTTGGGACGTTTGCTTTGCTCTTGTTGCTCGTGTTTGTCCCTACGGACTCGTTTTCTTCTTCGTATTCTTGCATTTCTGTATTTTAAATCTTCGATTTCTTAATGACGTGTTCTGATGAAAATGTAAGCTTTTTGATAAGACTATCTTTTCTTCTTGGTTTCTTTCTGCTTAAAGACCAATTTAAGTTGTATTCTCTATTGCTTGCTCTGAGAGGTGTATCTGTAAAGCCCTTTGAATACCTAGGCGAGTTTGAATGTGTAGTTTCAAGATTTGATTCAGCTGCTTTGGGAGTAACAGCTAAAAGCTCTTCTCGAAAACTAAGATAAGATTTAGTGTCCTTTGAGTAAGAAGGTTCGCTTAAAGTTTTAGAAACTTTACGCGGACGCAAATATAATAAGGTTTCTTCAGCAGCTTGATCTACTAAATGCTTTCCGCTTTTTGATATCTTAAACTTCGGTATCTTGTAAAGTGTCAATGTAGAATCTTTCTCTTGTTCGAACAATGATCAGATCCCACGAATACTCCTATAAATACTTTGTCAATTGCAATGAGACGTTCTTCATATGTTTCGTGTTAAGTGTTAACGACTAGTCAAAACTATACATTACTTATAAACCTTATAACAATAACGGCTAAACCATCAAAATGAAGAGTCAAACCGAAAAAAATTGGTTAAAAATCGAGTTCTAGCACTTCAAACATGTAAATACTTGAAGATGAACAAATATTTCACACATTTATATGTTAAAGTCTAGTGGGGTGGATAAATCATGAACGATGCCAAACTGAAATACTCTTCAAACCTCGTGTCACGGTCCAATCTAGATTGATTTTTCCAAGTATACTAGCGCACTTAGACAACTCTGAGGACATATCATTTGCGTCTCCAGCTGGACCATTTTGTCCAGCAAACATACCTAATTGTGCAAATAAATTGCCATTATGAAGCGCAGGCAGTTGAACTTCAAGTCTACTTCTCCTGCACCTTAATGAGTTTAGTTGGATGAAGAAAAAAAGATGTATAAGAGTTGTTCTATCTTCATTTCCGCTTTTACGTATATATATGGAAATCTCTTCGTTTACACAATCTTTTTTCAACAAGGAAAAAACAAAGTGCCTTAAAATATTTCTTTCAGTTTCCTCTCCGAATGTGACCCCCAAAGAAAATCTTTTTATATGATTTAGTAGGTTGGTTCTAAACGCTTCGTGTAATCTAATTATGGTAGATCTATCAGAAAAACTCTCTTCTAAATGTAAATATGTAAGTTTTCTAAATCCTGGGAGAGGGAGTTTTTTACTGAGTGTCCAAGCTGAGTGCAAAGCTACAGATTCAAGTTTGATTTGTTTGAGGCTTTTGGTTTTATTTGATTTGAACAACTCTAAGAAGGCACTTTGAATTAAATCTGTTTGACCATTCGTGCTGAACCTAACTAGATCTAGACACTCAAGTTTTTTTAGGTTTTCTACGCCAGAAAATAGCTCATCTATTTCTTCTTCTCCTAACGCTTGGGCTTCAAATTTGCACAAGCTTAGATGTGTGCACTCAGGTTTATACAACTGAACCAATCGAAACAAAAAGGAGAAGTCTTGAGGAATATTTTGTGGTGAGATAAGAACTTTTTCACATTTTACGCTTTCTAAATAGGTTTTGAGAACTGTAGCTTGACTCTCTACCAGTGGAGTACGAAATCTATCGAAATTTATCTCCTCAATTTTGGTTGTACCAAAAGTCCCTAACTGAGAGTGAAAGAGAGTTAACAAATCTTTTTGGTTATCCTTTTTGGTAACTGGTCGAATCATGAGTTTGTTTGAGTGTATAGACACGGTTGCTTTAATCGGGTTGATCATGCTTTCTTATGTTTTGTAATATGTACGTTTCGTCTTAAATCTTAACTCACGATGCTGTGGTAATGCAATTTCGTGTTATACATAAGACTAAACCACAAGATGGCATTACCATAAGAATTAATATAAAATTTCAGTGTCAAGCCACCCTATTGAAGAAAAAATGATTAGTATAGCTAGAAACCTGCGCAAGCTTAAATTTTCCACTTCCACAGCTTTAAAACCCTTTTATCCAAATATAATATCCAATACGCCAATTGAACAAACAAGTTCAACACAACTAATCGATGTATTAAACCCTGCAACCACTTCTGTCCTCACAACCATCCCAAATTCCACTCAAGAAGACGTATCTAAGGCAATAGACTCTGCTCATGAGGCATTTGAATCGACAATTTGGCGATTGAATCCAACTCTTCGTGCTCAAGTTCTTTCAGACACAGCTGCAATTCTTTCGAAACCAGAAGTGCTTTCCAAAATCACAATGATCGAATCCCTCCAAACTGGAAGAGCCATCAAAGAACTTAACGCTCAGCTAGGAAGAGTTCCTGAATGGTTTACATATCACGCATCACTGCTCCGAACTCATGAAGGAACTGTTCCACCTTTTGCCGGATCAGCTGCAACTCCAGACGGCGGATTTCTCAATTTCGTTGAACGAGTTCCTTTGGGCCCTGTGGCCCAAATTACCCCTTGGAATCACCCTGTTTTAATAGCCGTTAAGAAATTAGCTCCTGCTTTGGCTGCAGGAAATACCATTGTGTTTAAACCCTCTGAATTAGCTCCAGCAAGTGCAAATTTGATCATGGAAGTGATGATTGAAGCTGGATTGCCTGCTGGAGTTGTGAATTTGATACATGGAGCCGGGGCAGTGTCTGGAAAAGCGTTGGTGAAGGATCCAAGGATGAAGTTGGTTGATTTGACGGGAGGCACAGAAACTGGGAAGCAAGTTGGAAAAGTAGTTGGAGGCAACTTAAGTAGATATGTGGCTGAATTGGGTGGAAAAGCGCCTATGGTAATTTTTGATGATGTCGATGTAGGCAAAGCTGCGAATTACGCAGCATTTGGGTCAATGATAGCGACTGGTCAAACTTGTATTATGTCCTCGCGTTTAATTGTTCATGAAAATATTTTTGATGAGTTTGTTGAGAAGCTTAAGGTAAAGTATGAGAAAATAAAACTTGGAAATCCGCAAGATGAGTCTACACAGATGGGTCCTGTTATTTCCAAACCTCAGTTGGAAAGAGTAAAGAAGTTTGTAGAGCTTGCAAGGGAAGAAGGATGTGAGGTAATAACCGGTGGAGAAGAGGTTGATTTAGGTGGCGACTTTTCTAAGGGATATTTTTATAAGCCTACTTTGATCCGTGTACAAGGTCATGAGAGAGTAGCGCAAGAAGAAGTCTTTGGCCCTGTTGTTGTGGTATATAGTTTTGGTGGCAAAGATGACGAGGCTGATGCAGTAAAAAAAGCTAATGATTCAGAATATGGTTTGGCAGCAAGCGTATTTTGTAAGGATGGTCAGAAAGCATTAAGAGTAGCAAGACAGTTTAATGTAGGTATTGCTTGGGTTAATGATCATCATAAAAATGATCCGAGCAGTCCCTGGGGAGGAATGGGAGCTAGTGGATTAGGTAGAGAGAATGGAAAGGAGGCATTCTTGCAGTACTCTCAAACAAGGAGCGTTGTAATGAATCTGCAGAAAGGAGATTTTGACTGGTTTGAGCAGAAAGATGCGCGGTATGGCTAAGACGCATTTTCGGTAGACAGTAACTTCGTTTTGAAATCTTGAAGATTAGGTCTAATCTATTAGTAGCAAGTAGAGTAATCTGTTACCGCTGAATAAAATCTTAAAACTAAAGCTCATATTCTACATATCTGTAAATTTATTCTTTTGTCACAGCTTTCGTAGCTTAAGTTCAAATTTGAAGATAAAGCTAGTAATGTCATAAATTCAGCAGTATTTGGGTGCAGGTTAAATGCTAACATTTTAACAAACATCTCCGAGGCGCCGACCAAGGCAAAAAAGAAAATGCTATTATTCATGACGATTTTAAGAAAATACGGAAGCAACTACCAACTGGGACAATAATCAAAGAAATAAAATTAATCTGTGATCAATGACTTGGGTTACTCCCATACTAAATTTTGTCGTGAATAATGAAAACTTGGCTTTTACCATGGTTAGAGCTTCAAATTTCAGATTTAGAAGACTGTATTATTAAAGATTGGAGGATGGTCAAAATCAAACCCATTATGACTCACAGGAACCATTCTGAGTTTTCAAAAACCTTATAGCTCACTCATGAAACTCAATTTTCTCAAGCCATTTTGATTTACTTTCTCACTCAAAAATCCTTAATCAGTTCCTCATTCCACACTCAAGATATTGTGAAATTTACCTCCATCACTAGGAAAATTCCCCAGAACTCTCAATGAGGCTACAATGAGAACCCACTCTGCACCTCTGACTATGGCTGTCATTTTCTTAATGGAATATTGTAAACCAAGCAAAAAATTTCTTTGAGCTCGTGTTTCTCTCTAATTATACTATCCACAATGATCATTTGGTCACACAGTGAACTCACAACAAGGACTTTTATAGATATGCCGTTGGACCCAGTGTCGATAGTCCTAGATTAGGAGTCCTACCTGGGACATGAAACTTTTTCAGAACAACTTTCTCCTTTATCTTTTACAATGCTTTCGTATCCCATAAATCATGAATCTAAACCTTGCGCATGAGTATTGGCAGGCTAAAAAAGAGAGTAAGATATTTTGATTGAATGCATGATCAGGACTACTGTTGTTCCATAACTAGAATTCTAAGGTGCATAAAAAAATAGTCATTTCCTGTTTAAAAGAACTAAACCCTATGTGAACATGATAAACTACTTTCATCAAAGCGCTAGTGCTTTTGACGAAGGTAAATTTCGTGTTTCTGGCTTCATGATATCATGTTTCTTGGAAACAGTACTTTTGGTATTAGTATTTAGAGCTCATTGAGTTCCGATTTGAAATTATGAGTCATGGAACATATCTTAAAAAGTTCTGTTCTTGAGCAATAATGAAAGCAAATCCACTTATTTTTCAAAGGTTTCCTATGGATATTAAGAAACTTCAGCTTCCTAGATGTCATTAATGAGAAAAAACTCAAGCAAATTAGGTAGTTACCAAAAATCCTACTTTTTAGATTTGTATAGGAATAGTTTCTCCAAAGTAATTCTTAAAAAAACAAATTGCATAGTTAGATAAGAATCTGAGAGAAAGAACCTATGCCTCGAAAATTGTGGCATTGTACACTGAAAAGTTTCCTCATTGGATAATAGCCGTGTTAGCCTCTCTATTGATTGTGTTACCGAGTTTCAGAACAACGTGGGTGTTAAAAGTCTTAAAACGAAAATGGGATTAAATGAAAATCATTTGAAATATAGAAGGAGTATTTAATAAAACTTTTTTTGATCAATCGGGGGCATTCCTATCAATATATAAACCATCCATAGCCAGGCTTATACTTCCCGTCAAAATATAGCGCATATAAATCAGAGCCTCTATTTACCGTAAGATGCTTTCATCGTGTTTGAAATTATCCAGTGTTTTCTTAGTGCAGGTTTTGTAGGAACAGGGGTAATAGAATTTGCATGGTATTTTATTTCTCATTATAGCCAGGGCTCAAACCTGTTGAGTGATCCTACTTCCTCAGCACTAAGTCATACCCCTACAGAGTTTTCTATGACTGTACTAGTCATGGAGGGTGTCCATTGATCTGAATAAGATGTTTCAATAGATATCATACTGCTGAATAGCTGAATTGTCATGATATTATTCTTTATTTTAAGTAAGTTTATTAGCTTGCTGTATTTGTCTTAGACTACATGAATCCAATTATGCAGCTACTGCTACTTAAGACAAAGGTCTGATAAAGAATTACTTGAGGTTATTCAATCACAAGTATGATATCCTCCCCAAACGATGAATATCTTGCAATCTCATTTAGGTCACTCTTACATATAACCTTGCCCATCGTGATATTGTGACCAGTTGATTAATTCCGCCTTTTAGTGATTAACACGTGAGCTACAAATCCCTACAAGCTGTAGGAAGCTTAGAATAGAGTCTAAATCAACGTGAAACTTGATATTGAATGCCGAGATAGTACTGTTATGCTTAACTTAAGAGCTTTTATTTTGAAAAATAAAACGAATTTCAGATTTTGATTACGGGTTATCTTCCGGAGTTTTTTTCATTACTGTCATCATTATGAAACTTCAGCATCTCTTAGATTAATTTTGTTTCCCCTTTTGAAATACGCAATTCTTAGGTTATCTGTAGCTAAAGTACATCTGCTTAACAAAATTTTAATACTTTCTAGATATAGAGGCTCATGACTTGAATTTCTGAATGCATGAGAAACTTACTTAATATAAGCTTACTATTGCCAACTGATGGTAAAATTTTATGTGGTTATGTTCAAGAAATACTGAGTGAGATTTGTGACGGTGGAATATACATGCTTTGACTAGTTGTATGTTCTAATATGCTTACTGATCAACTATGTCGTATGTTTCGGGGGACCCAAGTACTAGACGATTTGAGAAAGGGATACTAAGCTATTTTCAAAGCAAGTATTTCTCTAACAACAAAGGTTGGGTGAGCATTTGCAGTAGCCAATCAAATCTAGTATTTTCTATTCAATACTTAGGTTGAGACTAAAATAATAACCATTATCTTAAATTTTTAGAAAGCAGTGTTCTTTGCTGTTTTATAATGATCTTATTCAACTTCAATAGAAAAGGATTTCGCAATCCTTTTGTTTACATAAGTAGACTATCATTAGGCTCTCAGTCAAGTTATAACACGTGCTCTGAGATGGCACGATCGGTGAATAGTATGTTCAGACTAGATAAATGGAAAAATGTTTACCTCTTTTAAAGAAACGTGAAAAGCCTAAAATTGTTGCACTCTCCATTTTTCAAAACTAGTCCAGCCATCTCTTTATTTCATCATATCTATTCCTTATATTTAGATCACATAGTAGGAATCAAACTCATCAATCTAATTTCCAAGCAGTTAAAGGATAGGGAGATTAGAGTTTTCGGGAATGAATCTAAGCTTACGTAAGGTTACATTGAGATTATTCACAGTTTACTGGAGAATTAGAAATGATAAATATTCTCTTCCACTCCAAGGCCTCATACACATTGAAGTATATTTTAGTAAGCTATCCGTATTATGGGAGACTATATCTGGTAAGAATTAAAACAAGATTGTCATCAGCTAACTTTTTCTTGTCGTTGATAAGATCATTAGCTCAAAAATAGCACTAAATTTGCAATAGAATGTGAAATGGAAGAAAGTTCATCTCTTTTCATAAGTTTGGAATCTCTATTAAGGTATTTTGGAGAAACCATGACCATAGAAGTGCAATAGAAGAATTTAAGCGGTTAATCTCAATGAAAGCACTTGATTTGAGCACTAAGACATGAGCTTTTATCAGGTGAAATAGGAAAATACTTTTCTACATATGTGATGGATTCTATGTACTGTGAACGTACAAGATCTAGTATTGAGATCAATACATCATCTAAAATTATTTTACATTTGACTAGAAAGTTCCTAATGCCAAGAAAGAGGTGACAGAAAAGGTCATTCCAAACTTAAATATTTAGAAAAAATCTTTGATTTAAACTTTAAGTAGATGCGCAGAACAGCAGAGAACAAAATATGTCATGTTTTTAATATTAAAGAAATAGCCCTTCATTGACAAACAAATGACTGATTTTCATGAATGCAACTGCTGGAAACTAACTATAAGTGCTTCGTTAAATGCTGCTTTAATTATATTTACATATTCATTTTATACGGTGAATGTCTCAAGCAAACTATATAACTCTTGCATTTTCTGAATTAGATAAAAGTTCATGTTGCTTTCTTGCATGCATGGTACTATAACATATCGTGGCGCAATATTATACTGAACTCCAACATGAGATGCAGCACTCCAGAGTGAGGAAAGTAGCTTACTTAGGTATTAAAAATCTTTAAGAAAAAATCATTTAAAGTTAATTATTAAAGTCTTGAGGATCCGCAAAACTCAGCCAGGAAACTCAAAATCCTCACTCTATTTCTGAATGAATTCTTGAATAAGTTTCTCAGTTATTTCCTCAATACGTTCCTTATTTATTTCTCTCTTAATTTGATATTGAAACTCGCTCAGTTAATAGAAAGATTTCTAATTAACCCTAATGAGCTCTTAATGAGGACTCGCACTATATCCCTAAAGAGAGGTATGCTTCTCAGCAAAGTAAATTAGGTAAAATCGTTTATTAAAGGTCTTTTGTTATAGTTCATTTTGTATTTCCCCCAAAAAAGTCTTGATTTAGTTGGAAGGCTTTGATGGTATCACACTCGCTAGCATAAAGGGAGCAGCCTTCTGTATAGTTTTTATTTTTTCATAGTTTGTTTGTATTGGAACAATTACGTTAGGCTTACGTTAAAATTTCAAGTTTTGGGCAATTAAGAAATTAGAGTGAAATAAAACACCTAGACAGAAAATAGAACGAGAAAATCTCTACGAATGAGTGTCAAGTATAATCGCATGGAAATGAGCGAATTGCGCTCACCTACGAGTCAAGTCTCTAATTTATGGTCTGAACCTGAGGAAGAACCTTTCTATGAAGGAAACGGAGTGTCAGTGAGTTGTAACAAACGTCCCTCCCGACGAGATTACATGGACTCAGATGAAGAAGCCCAAATGTCAGTCATAGAATACGAAGAGAAAGTTTCAAATTCAGCGAATATAGGCGAAGAATTAGAAGAAATTTTAATAAAAGCTAGAGATCAGTTTCAGCAGTATAGAGATGAAGCTGATCTGGAACTATTGGAGAGAAAAGAGAGGATTAAGTTTCTTGAGAAGCAAATACACCAAGATAAAAAAGAAGTTGAAAAGTACCAAGAAGAATTTTCAATAATTGATAAAGAGGAGAAAATATCGAGAGAGAATCTGTTGAAATGTAGTAAACTTCTTCAAGTATATCAGGAAAGTGTTGTTTCTCAAGGTCAGGCTGAACAGAGTGAAAATGTAGATCCTAAAAGAATAATAGAAAATATATTGAAAGAAGTTAAATCAAGGATGGGGAATATTTTGCAAGAAGATAGGTCATTAGAAGATTTTCTTGGTTTGACAGTCAGAAAGCGGGAAGATGAGATGGAACTTATTTTTAACAACGACAGCACAAGAAAAATCTGCACAATATCTTGCACAAGTACAGTTGATGCTAAGTTTAAAGTGAAACCAAAAAGCTTTGAAAATGTGTTACCTGAAGAATATAGAAAAGAGATAACTTGTGGAGAAAGGGAGTTAATAAACGTTGTAACTGGAATATGCAGGTCTCTAAGTATTGCTGCCTGAAAATACTATACACCTTTGCAAGAAATAGTGTACTCTAATCCTTTAGTATAGATATCGTTTTTTTTCTTAGAATAGTTTCCTCTTCAGATCATATTTTCTTCTTCCTCATCCTCCTCAGCTACATTAACTTGAGGATCTCGGACAGGTGATTCTTTAGCGCTCTTATCAACCTCAATAACATCGACAATCTGATACTCTCTCCAGCTAAAATCAGATACAAGTTCTTTACTAACTTCAAGTGTTTCTTCTGTCACATTCTCGTATACGACAGTATGTCCAATGCCCTCTAAATAGTCTCTAATCTCACCAACCCACCATCCACAATCTTTTTCAAAGCTATTATACACTCTTACCTTTGAACCTACATCACCAAGAGTGAAGGAAAGTCTTGCGCCTACCTTTTCTTCTAGCCCAACAACTCCTTTCTCTGACACAAGAAAAGGTGGGGTGTTGACATTTTTTTCGACAAGAACCCCTTCGTTAATCCTGCGAGCACATATTCCGCAAACACTCCATGGGCAGCTTGTACAACATAGGAACCAAACTTCGGAACTTGAAACTTCACATCCTTTGCTGCAATGTCTTTCTTTATTAACAGATGGAGCCTTTTCTAATAAGATATGACCCTGAGGACAACGCTCAGCAATAGATAAACCTTTTCTCAGCACGTAAAGCTTCAGTCTCTTCGACTGCTTTCCCAAAGCTCCATCTTGCAGAAGCTCTTCTCCATTCGCTTTTACAACAACATCGCCATATGCTGGAACATTCCTACTCTCATTTGTCAACAGCTCCTCGTTTAAATCAACACTGGCCCAAAGAACCCGATACCCAATATGATCCTTGAAAACTCCTACACATCCACCCCAACAACTCAGTTCTATTTCTATTGGATGAAAAATACGGCAGAACTCCAGAAAGCTCCATCCAGATTCTACACCTTGAAAATTTTCCTTCTTAAATAAAACAGAAATATTTTCTATTTTTTTATTAACAGCCAGGTTTCTTGAAAGAGAAATAACGCGTCGTTTTTTATTTGGAAGAACGGCTAAAAAAGAATTAGGTATGGTAGGAGGGATTGGGAAAGAATGGGACATGTATATGGCTGACTCTGGGGCTGTAGCTTGAATAGCAGAGAGTGTGGGATATTTGAAAGACTGAATGGGTGGTTCTGTAGAGGTAGTGGGGATCATTTCAGATAACTTTGGAATTGTAGGCATTTTGATGTTTTGGAGGTTCATGTTGAGATTATGTTTTTGAGACTGCAGAAATGATGAGGCGCGGGATATAAAGGCTGGTTGTGATGATTGAGTTTTAAGGTGTTCAGAAGAGTGACTGCTATGGTTCATAATAGTAGAAGGAGTATCTAGGTAATAATCCGTGTATTCATCCTCATCTACAAGTTTTTCTTTCTGCTTATCTTTCTCTTCCATAGTGTTTAATCTTTCACGTATAGTGGGCCATATAGCCCAGGTCTAATACAGTGTATACACATGTGCATGAACAAAGATTTTTACTCGGTTTGAAAATGAATACAATAAACTTGCATTGCTCAGCTTAACTTACACATGAACTGTTCATTTACACTTTTTTCATCACTCTCTCTTTAACCAGTTTAAACTATAACTAACAAAAACAGTAAAGCATAATATACCCAAAGAGATAATAATTCAATAAAGCAATACACAATGGGAAACTTGGTCTCCACTTACAAATATTTTTTTTCTCCTGGAGAGGCCGTACCCATGGGAAAAGGAACAAACTTACATGATGATGCTAAAGTTGCAAATGCCCTTATCCACGTCGTTCCGACAGACGGCCCCTTTGATAAAGCAAATCCCGATCACCCTGATGTGAAAGTTAGTAACTTTTGGAAGGATCAAACTGTGATTATTCACCTATTAAGAAGATTTGGATGACCTTTGTGCCGCGCAGCGGCATTGGAGATAAGCAGCATTAAACCAATTCTCGACAAGCACAACGTGCGTCTTGTAGGGATCGGATTAGGATATAATTCGCTAGATGGGTTCGTTGAAGGAAACTATTGGAGAGGAAATGAATTGTATGTCGATGAAGAAAAAAGTTTATACAAGGCTTTGAAACTAGGTAATGGAAAATTGACGGATTTGTTTGATTCTCAAGTGAAAGAGAATAAGAAGAAAGCGGCTCATGTAGATGGAAATATGAGTGGTGATGGAATGCAAATGGGGGGAACGTATGTGATTGAGAAAGGAGGAAAGATATTGTACGAGTTTCAGCAGAAGAAGTGGGGTGATCATCCAGAAGTTGAGGATTTGTTGAAGGCTTTGGGTATTGATCTAAAGGAACTTGAGAATCGACTAGAGACTCCAAAACCAGAGAAGAAAGAGTAAAAAGAAAAACAAAGAAACTTATTTTGTTATATGATAGTTGAGTCATAAAGGTTGAAACCTTGATTCAAGTTGAGAAAACAAAAGTTTTATAACACTTGCTGCAGTTTTAGAATTTTAGTTTAAATAATTTAAGTTTCTCTTTCTTTTTCTCAAACAATGATTTGGACCCAAGTCTTTAGAATGAAGTTTTCAGTAAGAACAAAAGTTTATTGTGACAGTTTGTACAGAATATGTGCAGTCTACTGTCCCTGTAGTAGTGCATTGGTTCTGATTCATCTAACTCTTCTCCTTTCCCGACAAGTCTAGTCTAGAAGTTGTTTCTTATCCTGGTCTAATTCATCTCCTATTATGAAAAAACAATAAAGGTTCTCCTTCACTGGCTAAATTATCTGCCGATTAGTGTGAATTCGTACATTCGGCTTACGAGAAATCTTGGGCATACACTTGTGTCAAATATGGCTTTTTTTTATCAAGTGTTTAGCGAAAGCGAAGCTTCGGATTCGTGTGAATATATCTCGTGATAGAAATAGAACAGGTCTCATAAAGACTAGCTAACCGTTTGTTAGGAAAGTCAGTAAACGAATAAAATCAACAAAGGCTTCCCAAGTGTTGAACTTTGTGGTTTTCATTCGAAAAGGAAAAGAAATATGAGTGTGATGCAGTCTGCTTTGGATGAAATGAAGGATCACGATGTTACGTTAGTGGTTCACTTAGAATGCAGTCTTAGTAATGACGACGGACATGTCTTAATCCTAGATTTATTACCAGGAAAGTCTGCGAAGCTATTTGGAGCAAATTGCCTAGCTCCAAGACCTGCTAAAAAGAAAAGTGAGCCACCAAGTCTGTTACAACAGCTAATGGGCAACAGTACTCCTGCTGTTAGCTTCAAGCCAAGATCAGGTACCGTCTGTTTGAAACCAAATTCATTTTCTGGAATAACTTCTAAGTTGGATCATTTCTTGAAAGAAATCAAGAAGAAAAAAACGATAAGGAATGTTCAGGTTTGTTTTCTGAATGAAGACGCGCTAGAGAAGGTCCACGATGTATTTTGCTTGTTTAATTCCTGCTTTAAAGGCTATACTGTTCTGGTTTGCGGCGGATGTGTTTCTTGGAAGTTAAATTTCTACCATTTCCAGGCGATGGAGCTTTTTCTCGGTTTGAGCAAAGCAAAAGATATTTTCTTTTATGGGAGTTATTTACTCTTTAGCCTTGCAAATTCGCTTCAAATGACTGAAGATTACATCAAAGAAAGAATTAAGAAAATGCTGAGGTTAAGAAACTTGATAAAGTTTGGGAAAAGTCCACCACCTTATCGCTTTGCAACTGTTAGGATTCAAGTATCTGTGTTTAAGGAATTTGGACCATCACTCTACTCTTTGCTTAGTTCCCTGAGTGAACACAGACACGGACTTGTTCAAAATTTTCTCAGCATTGATGGGATCAGTGCAAGACGTGTTCCAGAGGGAGTCACATGGGGAGTATGCAAGCTAATCTGTGCACTTTCTAGCCTCGAAAGTGTCAACCTTGATTTACAAACTGTTTGCTTAAATCGACGTCAAGCCCGGTTCTTGTGGCAGAAAGTATGGTTGACTGCACAGGATGCTAGAGAACAGGGCAAGCAAGCATATAGTACCTATAAGAGTTTCCACATATATCTTCAAATTGGGTCACCTGATAGAGATACTGATTATGCACATACTTAGTTAGTGTTAGAGAAAAGGATTACAAGATAGAAGTTTCGATACTAGAAAGCAGAGCTCAGCTGGTTTGGGTAAAGAGGTTATGTTAGAAACCGGTGAGATTTAAATTCTGGTAAATATAGCCGGATATAGAAAACCCTTTAAAGAGAGAAAAGAATTTTATATTGGAGAACGCAACGAACTAGAAGCAAAGATCAGAGTTATAGCTTAGATTCTCCAAACACATTCATTTGTTCTGATATTAAAGAGAGGAAATCAGAACAAGGTATCGATACGGATATTGAGGAAATGAATATTATTAAAATCTGCTGTTTTGCATACGTTTCTGCTTCGAACTTCGTTGAAGGGTGGATTTAGGCCTGAGGAAGCTAATGGGATGTAGATTAGGATATGTATCTCTTGAATGAAAAGTGTAGTTATTTGTTAGTTTTAATGTAAGATGAAGAACCAAAATACTAAGAAGTATATGTAATCTCTACCAAATATATAAAATAAATAGACAAATTCCAGGTAAAATACCCCTTGCTACTTATATCCTTCAGAAGCAGGGCTTGATATTCGATGTTGTCTTGTTTAATTATTTTTCATGATTTTGAATCGAATAACTTAAGTAGAAAGATATCTGTTCAAGAACTATGACTATTCGAAGTTTAATGATGGTACTCATCAAAGTAATGACAACCCTCTTGTATTATGGAAATGCGATAAATAAATACTGTTCTACTCTCATAAAGCAACTAGGCGTAGAAGCACGTAATTAGAAATAAAACTTGTTGTTAAGGTCCTAACGCCGCATTGATGTTGGTGCACAAGAGAGTAAGAACTCCTGAAATCACTTCACGAATATATTAGAACATATACTTGTTCTTGCAAGAGTTGCTAGAGTTACATAACATTATTTTGTTCTTCTTTGGCTCACCATTTTAGAAATATTGCTTTCATAAATCAGGAAAAAGTATTGCTACATAAGAGACTTGACAGTAGTTTTTTGTCACTGAGGTAGCTGAGAACTTGAGTTCTTCAGTCGTAATTGAGAATGTATATCTACGAGGAGAAACGGAGGTAAAAATGTTAATTCGACGATGGAAATGGCAGCCGAGACAGACACAACTTTTTGTCCCCGGAGTGTATTTTAGTTGATTATTTCGTTCTGTTGTTAAATTCTCATTCATATATGCATGAACCCAGCCCGACTGCAGCGACATAATTGAATCAAAATCTGAAACCGAGGAAATTGATCGCGTCTCGTAATAGCAGTTTACGGATGAGAACCCGTAAAGGGTGGTTTTTCAGTTGAGGCCTCGTTTGTTAGCAGAAGCGACTATTTAGATCGAGACTGGAAATCCATGGGACCAAGACACGTGCATTGCTTTAAGGTCTAGCAATATTTCAACTTGAACATCTACCCTCGTTTGATCTTATGTGTAGTTCCTAACTCTCTTGCGAATCTCCCCTCTCGGGCATTCCCATGGCAAATCTTTACATTTATAATTCTCCCATCAAGAAAAGGTTAGGCCAGTTTGCTCTGGTAACTAAAGGCTAAAAAGAAATAGATTATGACCTGGATGGTCTCGCTTACAAATCTAAAGTTTTCATTACGGCCTTTTCACTTGTTTTCGCAATGAGGCCCGCAATCTTTGTCATTATAGCACTTCTCCTTTAAGAATTGTTTCCTACAGGAACTTAGCATTCAGTCATTTTCCACCACTAGGTCATAATTACCATTTACGATTGAGTTCGATGTAAATTTCATTTGCCGAACGAGCCTGCCTCAGCATCCGAGTTGGTGCGAGAACATCGACACGATATATGTACAAGGCTTTACAGCGACGCATTAATCGGATTGATGTGGTGATGGATTGAGGCTACCCCAACACAACTTCCAAGAATAATGTCGTGACAATCTGGTAACATCTACCAAGATTTTAGAGATACTTTCTTCCTTCCAAAATCGGAATGTTCATACAATTTCCTTCATTACTGTGGTGACAGATCGGAATCAATTAGCCAAGTTAGGTTTCGAGTCAAATTCATACTCGCCCAATAAAACAAAATTTCGACGGAGTTCGAACAAAATGATGTCTTTTGATTTGTTTTCGGATGAATTATGAGATCTGATTGGTTCAATTGGAATTTTTTAAGGATGAGTAATTAAATGGGAGTTCTACAGGATGAATGATCGAAAAAAATCTATGAATTTCTTACGAATAAAGTCGACTGCAATGCCGATATAATAGGATGCGTAGCTATAAAGTGTTTTAACGCAGGATTCAAGTAATGGTGCATTGGATTCTTCTAAATTCAAGGTAGGGCAATGACAGTGTAAAATGTTTACCTCGAATACTTGTCATATTGAAGACAATCAGAAACACATGGTCGTACTAGTTACAAAGATTTTGGGTTGCGTCTTCATAGAATTCTAGAACACATTTCACAAACTTAATTTTAGGAAGAGAGAGAGCACGGGACTTTACCCTAGATACTCATGTTAACCATTTTCTTTGAGTAAGGCTTGAAGTCATTTGCTGTTACCTTCAAAGCAAAGAGTCTTTTAAATTCTTGTGCTAGACGATATAAAAAGAAGAAATGTTTAATGGCAACAAGTTGCAGATTAATATTCTAGAATATCTCCAGTTAATTGCAGATAAAAACCATAAGGAAATAGGAAAGACGTGAATACATATGAAATGTATGGAACCAGATTTCTAGCTTGAACATACACCCAGCTATTTCCGCTATTTCAATACGCTCAGAAATCCTGTTTCATTTGATAAGCTTAAGCTTTCATGGTAATGCTAACCTATTTCGGATAAAGGACTGTCTGCTAATATTACCGTTTGAACGTTCTGATTTAACTACACCTACTTATTTCATTCAGACTGGCATCTTCAAAAGACATCAATGGGCTAACTTTTCAATGAGCGTAAATTTTATAATTATATCGAAAGTTCTCATCCCGAGTCGGGAGATAGTCTGGCGTCATTTCCGTTAAATGAAGTTTGCGTTTTATCATTAACAATTATTTCCTATAGTTGCTAGTGTCGCCAATTGCAGGTGTAAATAGGTTTTATTAACGGCAGAGACCTTAATTAGCTGTCAGAAAAATTACTTTAAAATCCTTACTCTCTGTTGTAGCTAATATTACCGCGACTAATTCCCATTACGAATACTATGTGCAAGAGAAGTCAGCTATATGAGTGCGAAGATACATCCACAGAGTTAAAATAAAAGACATTCTAGCTTGGTAGTTTTCTAACGTATATCAAACTAACACCAAAAATAGGTAGCTGTTAGGCTTGCAAAATTGTATTATCACTGGAGGTTCTACCTAAATGATCCTTGAATGCTGTCCCAGGAAAAATGATTTTGCTGGGTATTTTGAGAAGACATATGCCTCAATTGTTGCTATTTATTCAATTCCTCTTAACAAATATCTTCTACAAATGAGCAACGTTAAAACCAATGCAAGCCACCAATGTCTAAACAGCCCCCCAGTAGCCTTGTGACAAGTTCCATCTATGACCATAGTTCTGTATTTTTGCGTGAAAGATTCTCTCCTAGTTGTTGTTGCAATTGACATTTCTACTCATCCTCTTCTGATTCACTTGATGTCATGGTGAATTTTATTTTATTTTTTCCACGCCGGAGTTTAATGAAAGAAGACACTAAAAACTAAACCCTACACCACCTTACATTATATCTCCAATGTTTAAGATTGGCATAGTTCAAAGACACATTCTTCTGTTTTTATTTAGATCCAGCCTGGAACTGTGTAGTGGGGTTTTGCTGGAGTTTAATTGGATATAAACATCCGCGAGAAGTTTTAAAGAGAGTGAAAAGTGTTCAATTCTATATTGGATATTTTCTCTCTCGATGGCCTCTTCGTGTCCTCTCTTGTGTCATTTTGGCATGTATATAAGACGTCATTTCTATTGTTCAATAAAGTAAAAGTGATTGATATGTAACTTTCTTTCTCTGGAACGTTATTTTGATCATACATTATCTCAGAATTTTTTGAACCCGATGTTATGTTACTGTGCTTTGAATTCTTTTCAGAAGACTTCTATAAATGATGTTAACCACTACGCTCTGTTTCATCCCACTAAGACCGTCGGTATACTACACTTACATACCTTTATATCTAAATTGTGTCCATAAATATTTGGCGATTTGTTTTCATTCGTAACACGTATTATAATGACATTAAAAGTTGCATTGACTAGATAGGATAAGTATGGTGTGGGGCTTTTGCATCCTCTACACAATTTTTTCCTGGTATTGAAGGTTTTAAGTCTACAGACATGCTTGTTGGTAAATTGTCCACCATGACACTCAATGAATCATAAACCCTTGTATAGTCTTAGTTTCGATACTATAATATTCTTTTCCCCTTGCTCGCCAATATTTTAAGAATAGAAACTTTGTATTTTTTATTTTTTTTTCACCAACTCTTCGGCTTTATTAAATCTTTTTTGGGAGGGTGATAAATATCTCTTTAGTTATTTTGTGCTTAAATCAACAGGCCCGTGCTTCTGTCATTAAAACTTGAGTTGGTATATATTGTCGCTCTAGAAATGTATATCCGGGATGCTAATGTATTTAGTTCAAAACCAGAGACTACTACTGTAGACAATAGTTTGTTACTTCAAATCCTTTAAAGCTGATGAGAGCTTAATTATATTTTCTCTTAGTCAGCATTAAAAATAGTTTGAGTACCAGGTTATCATTTGATAATTTTCTGTCGTAATTCACACACTTTACCTCCCTCTGTAAGGATGTATGCTGTTTAGTTCATTCTTTCATGAGCTTATGGTAATCCTAGAATGTCGAATCTATGGAATGTATTTATGAAAGGATTAAATTTGCTTGGAAGGAATTTAAGAATCAGCAGTTGTATAGTAATCTTGTCATTTGTAATGTAGTTGTGCTTGGAAATATATTTGAAAAGTTAAATTTTAAGCAAACTTGGCGAATATAGGAACCAATTTAAATATATATGGACAAATTTTTTGATAACTCAATTATTGAGAGTTTCCACCAGCACTACTTCTTAAATTTATTGCACGTTATTTGATATTTAATCTTCTAAGGTTTGTGCTTAAGAATGAGTATAGTTTGTATTGCTGAGCTTATTTCTATTTAATTTGTAAACTTTGATACCTCCTAGTTTCTCATACAATTAGCAATGAATATATTTTCTAATCATTCTCCAAATCAATTTCCATAGATATACCTTTTCATTCAATTATCATTTCTAGACTCTGATCTTAGCATTCAGGAGTCGAGTAAACCTATTACTTTAAAGCATGGAAACGTGCTACCAGACAAATTTTTTACAATGGGAACTAACATATGTTAATTAAAGAAGTAGTAGGTGCATTCATTTATTCTGACAATATCTTTTTCCATATGTTACATTCATGGTTCTATGGTATATGAAAGACATCGCATCCTTGGGTTAAAAATAAGTTCTAATTAATCAATTCTGCATTTTAGGGAATTAACCAATGCCTTAAACGGCTTTCACGCAATGTCATAAGTTTCTTCAATTTACCCTGGCTATTAATAATGGTACATAAATGTGAAAATAAAACTTTCTAACAATCAGGAAACCAAACTAATACCAAATATGATACTCTAAATATTTATTTTCTATGAAGATTACACAAAATACTGCATCTAGGTTTCCAGCAAGAGTTAATGGTGCAGTTTTCATAATACAATGAATGCCAATATCTACAACTGTCTGCTGAAATACTTCACAGAGATTTTGGAGATGAATATAGAATGAGTTACTTCTAAAATCAAAAATATTAGATTCAACTATCGTGTATTGGCTACATTTATCTCAGGAGAAAGCTGATTATGGAAATATTAGTTTTCTTTTATCAACTTTTCAAGTTTTGCAGATTGTTCCTAAGGTTTTGGCATAGAAATTGATTATTTAAATCGAATTTAATTGGAAAGATTATGCAAACAACCGATTTTTCCATTTAGCGATATATTCCTGGATACCTATAGGTAGGTATTTTTAAGATTCGTATTAAGTACTCTTATTGCAATACTGGAAGAAAACGGTATTCTGAAAATTTTTTCTTCGTTGTGATCAAGTAAATTATCAACCTGTTTATGATCAATCTCGTACACTGGCAAATATATTATATGATCCCGATACTGAAATTCAGTTCTACGGTATTTTGCTCCTTTAGTTGTAATCTAAATTTTTTGAAATCATTTTATGGGGTTGTTCAGGAGAAACTCCCATTATATATTATACCTTAAGAGTTGTTCTATTTCCAATTGAAAAGATTTGAGACTTTAACCCCACTTCAGTGAGCTTGGATATAAATATGTTTGATTATGAACGAAATAGGTTTTAATTTTATTTATGGATATAGTTTTCAGTCTAAACTATTCTTTTCATCACAATACACGTAAGCAAAGAGGGATTCGGGGTTTTATATAAAAAAACTTAGTTAGTTTCATAAGAACCACTGTTCATTGAACATAAATTGTATCAACCTTTGTGAATTTATTCTTTTTCATTTGAAAAAAGTTCTCTTATTCAAGAGCGAAAAAATAATATCACTTAAGTGCTTTAGCTGCTTCATGATTTATTACAGATATCTCTGCATTGTTTTTGTGTACGATAGTAATCAATAACTTTGAACTCATCCATTACCCAATTTTCAAAAGATACTTAAAAGAAAAGAGGTATTTATTTCCAATGAAAATTTCTTACAGAGATTCTAACGTTCTCAGATACCTAGACTTATCTAGAATTCCAACCGTAGTTTTTTACATAAGTGGCATATCGCGCATAATAAAATCAGGGATGGGTGTATGTACGATGGTAAAGAAGTGCACACTTCGACACATGGAGATATCGCACCACATGCGCTTTCCAGCTCTAAGTGATCTAAATCATGCCTAAATAAGTGCTATGAATCAGCCCATCTAGAATTTTAAGTAACCTGGTTGTAGATGGACTAGGAAATTTTCTGAAATCTTAATACCTACTCCAATTATCTGATATAACTGTCAAACTCGGGAAAGCTTTCTGCAAACTATTGAGTAAGAGCAATAAGTCATTCTAGCCTTAAGTGCCATAACCAACTAGAAACACACTCTTAAGTTAAGCTCGGTCTCTATCTTATTTCCCCTCATTAAAAAAATCAGAATAATTCTAACTAGTTAAGAAATTCTATACTAGCAGAAAATTAGAAACTGTGACACAACGATGGATTCAATTCTTAGTTTTTTTCATAAGCACACATTTCATTTAATATTCTTTCTGAATTTACACCCTAGTTGCAACAAACATGTGTTGTTAATAAGGATTCAGCTACCTTCCTGTGCTAAGTGTTTGGGTTAAAGACCAGAACTGAACTGACTTTGCAAACCTTAAATGTCTTTTATAAGACTAATTGCCATATAAGGAATGTTTGTTGCCTGGGTCTTATATATCCCTGTTATATATTTAAGGACCCGTCAAGAACCGATAGTCAAACTTTATAAGGTTGAGTTTTATGTAAACTTGATTTAATGAATGACGTCATATCAGCTTCCGATTGGGTTCGAAAACGGGGAAGTGAGATATGCGCAATGTTTCGTTGCGATACGTGGGTTGGATTCAATCGGACCCCCCGAGCCAGAAAGTCGACAGTAGTTGAAAATTTGATACCGAGAGCAAGAAACTTATCTCAAAGTTATTGAATTTTCAAGAAAAAAAAACTGCTAGCTCTGAAGTTTGATATTTATAATATATTATTTTCTTATTTACTAAAATTGCTACGGAATAAGAACTCTCTATTTTCTTTTGTACTGTTCAATTCCTCACATTTCCCTCAAAATGGCTTTGAAATATTACAGTTAATATCTTTTCACTTCCAAAATCCGATTATACTGGTTTCGTTATTGATCATTTGAAAAATTCGGCCCTTTTAGCCCACACTATTGTTTTCCTTATTTTTATTTGTTTTAAACATAGTTCTATTTCACACAGCTATATATATGTCAAATGTTTTCTTGACGTTAGTGTTGTCAAACATATTAATAAGGTATCATGTCTTAAAGCTGGTCTACTGATTCCATGATATAGCTTGATAGTACATGCTTTACATAGGGGGTAATAGATGTAGTACTGCTGCACAAGATGTGAATTTTATGTGACTAATATTGGTTGTTAAACTCAATCATATCTTTTTGTAAATTTCAAGTAAGGGTTTGCCTTTCTTATCTAAATTTACGGGATCTTAGGCAGGACTTGGACACGTATACAGAAATTCTTATTTCTTCAACTTATCTAGCTTTACTCCAGGCCTCTTTAAAAAATACGTGGGTTGGGTCTTCAATGAAGAATTCTGTTTCATATATATATCAGATTGTAGTTTCTCAATAATAACAATTACCTCTCATATTTCCACAAAGGTTTTTGTCGTGTATTTGTAGTTCCTAGATTCCTTCCACCCGCAGAGCCACATAGCTGAAAACTAGATGTCTAACTTTCTAGTGAATCCCGATCAATCTCATTGATTAAATTTCCCTTATAGAATAAAACCTCTTCCTGGAAAAACCTTTTACGTTTTATTTTTCTTTGATTTGAGGCCAACTACCCATGTATTACAAGATAACCCCCAGATTGCTATGATACCTCTCATACAATTTTTCAACTTGATGCTCGTGCTCCACAATGAGCTCGAGGCATATCCATCTGTTTATAGAAGGACTAGGTTTTTGCTAATGTATCGTACTTTTACCCATATTACATCATTCTTGGTAAAGCATTTTACTATAAGCCTTTCTTTCTGATAACATTCACGTGACTTGCTCGGGAAAATGTAGATTTTAATTTCTGCTTTTAAGCTTAAAATGTATATTTCTTTTTGCTCTTCATGCTGCGGTTAACCTTTCGTTATCTTTCTATCTTATTTTTTTATTTCTATTCATAGCGTCAAGTACCCTATATACTCCTCTTCTTAATTTTTTTTCTTCCAATTTTTTTTTCTGTTCTGTATGGTCGCTATTTGATTTCATATTCAAATAAGAAATGCTTTATGTGATCAGGCTCGAGGAAAGTTACATTCTGTGTAATACGATATGGTCTTAATTTCACTTTGCTTGAATAAATTGTAGTTTTTCGGGGTGACTTTCTAATTGGGGCTTTAATTGGATACGTAATCAGTAAGAGCTGATGATTTTCTTGCTAGAGTAATCGACCCTAAAAGCCAACTCATTGGATGTATGGCTATGAACATACATTTTATACTTCTAGTATAGAGCATTAAGTTTCTCAATAGTTCATATCCCATTCATACTGTAAAACCTGTATCAAATGTTCTAACATTCTCGTATTCGTCTGTAATTACCTCGTGTCTGGATCTCATGCAATTTAATTTCATGTTGAAGTGCTATAGTGTCCTGAGAGGTAATGCTATCAGCTCTAAGCACTTGAAATAGGATCTTAATAATGTCATGCTCCAAAAGCATTTGAGATAATTTTGTTTATTATTTTGTCATCAACGGGATGGTTGAAAAAAACAAGTATAATAAAGCATGAAAATAGATTTGAAATATCTTCTCTGACTCAATGCAAAGCTAATCTCGACACGGTAGGTAATAACCAAGCTTTGTAGTTTCCCCACTAGTACAATGTAATCATTTGTCTAATTCCAATATGAGAGAGCTTCTTAGTTAAATAATAGGCGTGGCAAAGTTTTAATTCAAGCTAAGAAAAAGTGTTCTCTCACCAGTAAAACATAACATGAACTGATGTCTTCTACCAACTTGTATGTTTTCGAGTTTCGAAGCTCTATTCTTTTCAATGTAAACTATTTCATGGACATCGTTTCTCTTCAAATAAAAGAGCAATGTGCTTAAGAGCTAACTTTGTCTGTATATTTCATTTACACTTTCTCTATAGGCATTGCAGCACTCTCCTAGTATATTTTATTCAAATGGCCAGTTTAGTTATGAAAGCAAAATTTCATTAAAAAAGAGCTTACTAACATTTCAAAATTTAAGCCAAAATTAAACAAAACAAGTAAGACTAAATTATTATTAAACTCATTTCACTTGGATTACCTTACTCAAAGTTCTACTACTTGTGCAGTACCTGGGATTGCAAAACACGATTGCTTCCCAGGTAGAATATAATGGGAAAAAACAGCAAGAAAAGGGATTCCACATGCTGGCCAAAAAGAGGTAACAGCAGATCCAAAAAGCAACATATCTTTTCTTACATTGAATTCTGGTATTGTAAATAAAGTACCTACAGCAGTATACAAGAAACAATTAAAAATAAGTGAAAACCGTAAAGCTCGAAGTTTTCTACGGAACTTTTTGTAAGATCCCAGATTTCTATTCGTAGTATTACAAGAGTTAATGTGAGAGATTAAATCTTGTAAGTTTCCAAGCAGTTGATTTAATAATTGAAGAGTAGGATATAAAGTTAATATGTTCATGAATACATTAAAACTCATTAGAATACAAAAAAATAGAGAGAGAGAAATATTTACAAATAAAAAGACAGGAATGTAAATAATCCAGAAAATATAAACCAAATATTGAAATTTGAGAAGAAGATTTTTATAAAAGCGGGCGTTTTCTCCCTCAATCCCAAGAAGTCTTGTCATAACAGGGGAAAAGTGGATGAACACTAAAGGAACGCTTGCCCAACCTAAGATAGCGCTCAAACCAAGAAGTTTACCTTGAGATGATTCAAAATGCGTTTTTAAAGCATACCCTTGTTGTGCAAAGTATATTCCTCCAGCGAAGACCATTCCGATGAACATCATTGCTTTTAAATTCTGTTTTACAAGAAATAAATTTGAAACTGCAGAATGTCTTTTTGAAAATATAAGTGATCTATTTGCAGATATGTAATTAAAAAGAAGAAAAGACCAAGTTAGGAATAGAATGATCAAGAGTGAAAGTCCAAAAACAACTAAGAAGTTTGAGAAGTTCTCGTATTCCATATACACATTAGAAGTGCAATTTTGTGTTTCTTCTTCATATAGAAAAGGAGGGGAACAAATCATAATAAGAATAAAATATGCATTTTTATTCTTCTCCTGTTTCTGGTCAGGTATTCAAAATAAGAGGAGTTCCTGTCATTCACGTAATGAAAACAAACACGACAACTAGGAGGTATTTTCTTAGTGTCAGACGAATAGAAAATATTTTCTGGTACTTCTGATATTTCATGCAATGAAAAGTTTCGAAAAATAATGCCAGTGTGTTGTAATTTACTAGAAAGAAAGAAGTTAGAGTTTGTTCATTTGAATTCTGGAGTTGATACGCACTTGTATTTGGTGAGTTTTGTTCCTGTGTAGCTAGTATAACACGGTATTTTCGAGATATGGTTAATTATCATACTTAGTCAACTCAAATTTTGGGAAAACTGTTTGCGTTGGTGCAGAGAGAAATGCGTAGCTAGTAATAGTGTTTTTTCTTGTTTACAGCTCTGGTAATCTTGTCATGTATTTCTGTGGTATTGCACCATTGTATAGTCATTGAAAAGATCATCCCAACAGTTGGGTAGACAAACTCTGCCTAAGAAAGAACGAAGAGAAAACATGTTATGTCCATAACTCAGATATATTAAAAATTATAATTCTCTCTGTATTTAAGGGGATTTTTTATGCTTGGTTTTACATAAAAAAAAAGAATAACAAACAATAATTATTCTTCCTGTTGGTTGACTCTTATAGTTCCTTACCTGACATTATCTGTGTGTAGAACCAGATATTACTTGCTTCTACTCTTTTTCTATGTCCTTTTGAGGTTATTTTGTATATGCGTGCTATAAATCTTTTCATGCAACCCAGATAATCCCCAGATATAATCGAACACCGTTTTATCGACGCTGTCTTGGAGAAACAAAGAATACCAAAGAAGATGGGAAGCAAGCTTTGTCAATTCTACTAATAAGAGGTATATCAGTTGCTGAAAATTGGATCAAACCAAATGGATTCTGATGCTTTTTATCATTCAAAGGGTTTTGTTATTTTTGAAATTGTACTCAATTGTCCTTGGGTATGGTTTCCTTTGTTGAGAAGAGGTGGAATATGAAAAAAAAAGAGAAGACTCGTACTAAGCGTCACCTCAAGATTGAGTTACCAGAAGTTTTGGTTTTCTTATGGAGAAAGGTATTTTTTTTATTTTGACTTAAAAAAAGTTTCTGGTTTAGGTTTCAAACAGATTAGAATAATATTGAAACTAGTGTTTCGCTATTTCTAAGACTAAGAAAAACCAAATTGAACTAACCTTTAATAGCAAATAAGGTTGAAATAATCTTTGTGAAAAAAAATAACCATTAACCTGAAATTAAATAAATGTGATAGAGTGTTGAAACCTTGAAGCCCCCGTTTGTTACCATCGCGACATGGTCTAAGGTTCGAGTTCAACCACCTAGCTTAACTCTACCTATAGAACACAGTTTCAAGCTTACTCTCACATCGCAACCACAAGTGAGACTTCGTAATCATCGTTTTTTCGTACTAGAACATGCTCTCAAGTGATAAATTTAATGTAATTTTCCGATATTTACATGGTTTGGGCGGAGTTGATCTGTGGCAACCCATGTGTGAGCATCAGTGGACAAGATACTAGCCTTTGAGAAAGTATAATCTTTCTATCCACAAGAATGGATTCGAGCTTTTACTTTTCAAAAATTCTCAAGAGTAAGAGCAAAATAGTTCAACATAAGCCCTGAGGTTAAGCCCAACATCTTAAAAATTAGTCGGGACCATTTTACCAGCATTGAAGTTCGTATACCTGGTACAAAAAACAACACATTTAGGGCTGGTTTTCTACCTCTTTAGCTGATATTGACCTAAGTAGGTATCGAGGTCGCAAAACAGTCATGAAAAATCTAATGAGGGTTATCTTATTTCTGACTATCAACAAGAAACCTAGGATCTTGCCTTCCATCAAAATATTTTAACCTAAGGCGGATTATAAATATCCAGTGAAAAAATTTAGGGATTTATTAGATCCTATCAATAAGAAAAATATATCTAAGAAAATCTCACGAAATTACTAACAATCAAGTCCAATCCCTAGAGCTTTGGAACAATCTCTGACCAATCACAGAAGAGCATTACTCTATTTCTAGAACCCTATATTACTCTCGTGCTAAGGATAAGCTTCAAGTCTAGACCCAACGTACTAGATAATCTATGAAGAATTCTGTATCTATTTAAAAAGAGCACTACTCACAATGAAATCAGCCTTTATATCCATCTAACTTCTAAACATGTTCAATGCGTTAATAAATGGGGCGAGCAAGTTCTTAAACTGACAGTTTCCCACCACAGTTGGTTTATTGATCTCTTGCTCTGGATCATGTCAAAATCAGCTCTATATTTTTTATTTTATTTAGCGTTTCCCATATAGTGGTCTTTGTTATCGTATCATGTTGGAAAAATTTTGCTTCGACATTTTAATCTTCTCAGGTGTTGTGTCTTGATTAGGTAGAAATAACATAAAGCATCTGTGAATAGTTCTCCAGTACTTCCCCTTTTTTGATGGCTACATTTCCATTTTTTGGAACTTTGTATATTTCTTTTGGTTTTCCCAGAAACTTCCTCCAATTTTCAAACTCAATCCTCAAATTCTATCCTTGGTAAAAAAAAGAGCCTCAAGAACTAAAATAAACACAATGTCACATTACTATAAATTAACCAATGAAAATTGAAACGAAGAACGCAGAGTCTAAATTCTCGTTACAAGAGCATATATCAAACAGTACATTCTTCTCTTATTTCTCAATATGTAGATCAACACATATTAGACAGTACGAGATTAAGCATATGGAAAACCTTATTGACTTCCTGCTTAGAAAACTTTCTCGAGATTGAACCGGAGAACTTATACGGACGCCCAGAAAGAGAAAAAAAAGATTTCACTATAACTGAAAACCAGATAAAAAAAGATGCAGAGCGTTCTTTTATTGGTCTTGATTTCTACGCATCATTTTCCAACTCTACTCTGGAGATTTTGAGGAGGCATCTGTCAAAGACACTCATCGAATTCTTCAAGGATCATCCAAAGTTGAATTACTACCAAGGCTTTAATTCCATCTGTTCAGCTTTACTGATAAATGAACTACATTTAAATAAAATTCAACAGTCAATACCACTTCCAAAGTGTGAAGAAACTCATCATATATTAGATTTACTTTCCCGATCCCTCCTTAAAGATCACCTTTCCCCAACTTTCGACAATACTCTAATCTACTTAAAAATTACCCGAGAGATAATTTTTCAGGTTGATTTCAAATATTATTTAATGCTCACCAGCTTTGCGGAAATTGAAAACTTTCACTTTGTACTTCCATGGATAATAACAATATTCATTCATAAACTTACCAATTACACATCAGCGCTTGACTTACTATCCTACTGCCTTGATAAACAGGCTTCAATTTCTTCTTATCTTTCAGCTTCTTTTTTACTCCATCCAAATATTAAACGGCTAGTATCACTTCACTACAAAAAAAGGCAAAAAATGATTTCTAACGGACAAGAACATCTTTTCGATTCAACCGAACTTTTTTGTTTGATTCAAGAAGCACCAAAAGAAATTGGTGGAGAGATTAAGGTCAACTACTTAATATCCAATTGTGGAGTTTTATTGGAAGAGTTTCCTGTAAGTTCTTTGTTAAAATGCAAAGTTGTAAGTGAACTCAATGACGACTCAGCTATATACAGAATCCCCAGAGGAACCAGTTCAGAAGAAATTGAGGAGATTAAGAAATCCCGGACAAAGTGGAGACGAAAAGCCGGTTCCCAAGTTCGTTGGCGAAAAATATCTAGTTTCCTAAAACGCAACTCTTTATACTTGAGTGCGGGGTTGGTTTTTATTGTATCTGTATTAGTAGTAAAATTAGATCTGGTACACCTTCCAGATCTGAAAAGTGTCAAGCAAAATAATTAGATTAAACTCACACAAACAAATCCTACAAGAAATATCCAGGGAGGCTGATTAAATTTTCAGCTTCACTTGGTAAAGTTCTTTCACCACTCGGACAAGGTCCAAATATTTTCACATTGGCTTCTCCATTATTCTCAATTTCAAAAACAGCAGCTGCATTTCCACATCTGTAGCAATAATTTGGTGCAGACCAAACTGTAACTAATCCACTCTCAAACATTTCCTTATATCCCACCATAACCAGTTGATGACTTCTACAAATTTGCTTCACTCCATTAGATCGGTTCCATTGAGAAACTACATCTCCACCAAACACAAACCCAGCTCCTCTTGGACTAACGCTCCATCCTTCAACAAGATCTGGATCACTCTAAAAGAATAAGATATATAAAAAGAAGAATACCCAAACCAAGTCGCACATTGCACCTTCATGAGGAACTTCAATGTTTCTATTCAAAGTTTGTATTTGGTCAAAGTTATCACAAGCAGGTGTTAATCCAGCATGAACAGCAAATCGGCATTCGGATGTTTCTTTTGCAATAGCCGCACAGAGTGGTAAAGCATCAAACACGTCGCAGAAAAGCCTCCATGTAGTCGATCCATCAACTCCAAATTTAGTTAAACATTCATCATAAAATCCATATACTTGTGTAATCTGTCTTGTTTCGTGATTGCCTCGTATTAGATGGACTTTCGTCGGATAACGCAGTTTAAGTGCGAACAAGAGGAGAACAGTCTCAGTGGAATAGTGCCCTCGATCAACATAATCTCCCATAAAAAGGTAAGAGGAGTAAGGAGGTCTTCCAGAAACTTTAAACACTTCGAGGAGATCGTAAAATTGACCATGGATATCGCCTACAACACACACTGGAGTCTGCACAGAGAGAACATTGGGTTCCTTAAGTAGCATCTCTCTTAGTCTGGTTAACAGTGAGGTAATGTCTTTTAAATTTGGCAAATTTCTTTCAAATAAGAGATTTATCCATTTGTCAGGGTTTCCAGATGCTGGAGTTGCCTTAAGACCAGCTGCAGACATTTGGATTTAAATTTACTCTTGAATTATAGCTGTCAATTTTTGTATCTTTCGCACAATCAGAATGTTCGTTATGGCCACTTATGGTAGTTGCCACGTCAGCAAATTGGACATAAATAATTACAAGAAACTTCATTAAACAATATCCAGTGGTAGACTGCGCGAAGGGTTCTCAAAGTCAAGAAAATAGAGGTCCCAGCCACAGAAAATAGTTGCAAGTGAGAAGGAGATTAAGCTAAGGTAAAGGCCGAGTTTATGCAGCAAGCTTGTAACATTAAACTGGATCTTGCTGCTATCAAGCCCTATTAAATCAGATTAAACAAATATCAATGTAGATCATGTTAAGTAGCTTCATGAATATCTTTTAGCACCTTACAAAACGTTTTCGAATGTTTTACTCTTGAAAATGACGCAGAAAATGTTTTGGAATAATATCTATGTGAAATTCAGGTTGATCAACTAATTCTTATTGACAATCATCATGAAAAACTTGTTAACAGCAATACCACTGTACATGATTAAAGCTATAAATACTGTATCATTGAATAGCAAACTAAAATAAGAAATACTTTGAGATTATTAGGATGACAACCCTAACTAAATGAATCCTGCCTCTTTTAATAGCGTTTTCTGAAGAAACAGTGTTTGAAAGGCTGTAGCCGGTGATACCCAAGTGAATTCTTGTGGACCTCGTCGTATTTTCACTCTGGAGGGCAAATTCTGTTGGTTCTAAAAACAATTCTCGGACCTCAGTCAGTATTAGAAGCCCAAAGTGTCCCCATGTTTTACCGCAAATTGCCCTGAATATATTGTTAATTTTGTCTAAACTGCACCTTATTCTCAAGAGCTAAGCAGATCAGAAGTAAGGTTAAGATACAGCTAAGCATTTACACAGTAATAGCCGATTATTTCAACAAAACAGAAAGGTCATTTAAGGCCCTTAGAGCTTAAGCTTCGTCTTCTTCATCGCCCTCAGCAACATCCTTGCCATAGGAACCAATTCGCTCAAGTGACTCTTTGTCTGTTTTTTTCCCTCTTTCAACTCTTCTTCATGATCAAGACCTGCAATTGGTATTTTCCTAGTTAAATGAATGCTAGAATTCATCAACTCATCATAGTTCATCTTCACCAAGAAAAACCTATTTAAAGTTCCAGGCATCATTCTGTTTCTTTTGCTAGTAAGAATCAGCTTGCATTGGCTCAACAACATTTCTACACTGCAAAAAGCCTGTGGATTAAAATTTGCATGTAAATAAAGACTCTTCCTTTTGGTTTGAAAGAAACTTTTTCTGTTAAGCTTTGATTGGCTAAAATTAGCATTTGAAGAATATTTTGGGCAAATCCTGAGCCCAGGTAGCCCTATGACATCGATCATGCTCACTATGAAGGAATTCTTGGCAGGGTGTGGAGTTGCTCTCTAAATTATGGACGTGGGTGGGTAGTTTCAGCTGAACATTACTGGTTGTGTTTAAATGGTGGAAAACAAAATATTGTGTCAAATATTTATCTCAGATATTTCTCGTTTCCCATTTTCAATAGTATTCAAATAAAATATAAATATACAAACTAATACCTACAAAATGCAAACATAATATTCATAGCACACGAAAAAATAAAATCCTCGTGTATTTGAGGTCCGTTAATTAAAACACAAACCTATTATTTTAAAGATTTCTGAACATTCTACACACGGTGTTCTACTTTTGTACGATTAAACTATATAAGTGTTCAAACAATATAGTTCTTCGCGATAATAATTGCCTAATAGAAGTGAAACGAAAATTAAGGGTTCCTTAAGAAGTCAAAAGAAATACCAAACGTAGCTTAAATGGTGATCATCGATAGCTTTGCTTCGAATGGAAACCGCCATTGTCCCATGGAATGGCCAGCGAAGTGATCAACTGTACACTAGCAAACTGCAGTCTTGTAAGAAAAATTTAAGAACATATTAGTTCGCCAAATTTAATAAGCGGCCCAGAGATAAATATTTTACTATCTAATTATTTAATTCTTAATCGGATTTAAACTTGCAGAGATGTTTATGTCTGAGAGATTCCAGTACCCTTAAGAATATACAGGTATTATTGGATCAAAGTAAACTCAATGACTTAACCTAAGAATGAATTGTGGTAACCGCCAATCACTTCTGTGCTACAGAATAGACTTCATATACTCTGATCTCACTTTTATGAACAATGATATCTAAATTTATTCTATTGTTGGAGAACATACACCCAAGGTGATTTAATTCCATGCATAAGCTATCCTAATAAGTTCCTCCCATTCAAGGCCATGATACATAGTTGATTTTCTCTTCCTTTGAGTTAAGAGTCTAGGTAAATATATAGAAACATTTCAAGCAATATAATACCATCCAATTCATACTAAGTAAATTATATTAATGTAAGCACTAAAGATATATCTGAAATTTCAAATTAAAAACCATATACTAGGGTATTAGATATACTTTTATTCTTGGTCAGCCATAGAGATATGGGTCTTAGCCTGCTGTCTTAAGTTGCATCAGGCTGCAATAAGTTTTCTCCTTTCTTAGCATAAGTATAGGAAACCTTAAAATATCAACTGTTAGGTCTATCTACATGCATACCAATGGGATTTAAAATACTTTTCTTAGCATCTGTCAGTTTGTACTCAGAATAATCCCCGTACTAAGCGTTGAAATACTAGTCAAATATGTTTCATACTTTGAACACTTTACGCTTTATGTATTAATTAGTAAATACATTCTCTAAGTATACTAAGTATCTTTTAAACGTTAATCTTAGCCAAAAAATGGTATTTACAGCCTTAAACGAGAGTTTTAAATCAGCTGGATACCATAATTCATTTATTGCACATACTATTTCTTCTAATAATAGTTATATCGAAGAATCCAAAGTAGTGTAGTCTTATCATGCCTTGTAGTAGCGGGCAAGAAAAAAAATCTCGAGCACATACCCCATTAGAATATACCTTAAACATATTAGCTCAACTTTCATCATATTATATATGTCTTTTTAAATGTTTGGAACTAAGTGAGAGGTTAACAACTTTCTAGTGTTTGAAATTATCGTTGGGCAATTGTTTTCATATCACAAACCTTGTTTTCTGGAACTGAGTAATCAGCAAATTGAAAAAGAGCATTTTTTTCAATATTTAGGGTTTTGAATCATATAGTTAATAGCTATTTCTCTTGAAAGCATTATATTCCTTTGCTGCATTACTTGTTTGTGAGATAACCTTCTAAGTGTAGCTTCAGTATAGAACAGTCTCCAATCTTTGGTTAGCGTGGGTAAATAACCAAATTCTTAAGAGTAGATTAAGCTTCACATGGCTTGTTGAATCATTTTGATTAATTCTTAACTGGAACCGTTTAAGTTACTGTTAGGTTTGATACTTAATCAAGCTTGGAAAATTATACGTGGTGTCATTGCGGTAGCTCTTGCTTGAATCTTTATTGGTTACGCAGATGTTCAATTCCTACTAATTATTTGCACTATCAAAAGGGGGAAATATGATTAAAATGGCATCTAAATTAAGTGTATTGTTGTTATAAAAAATTTCAACCATTAATTTGTGGCTGATAGGTATATCATAATAAAACTGAGCCCACGTTGTAAATTACATTTACTTGTCTACAATGAAAAATGATTAAGTTGGTTGGCTAGTATCTCGGAATCAGGCTTACAGAAAATTCTTTAAAGAAAAACTGCTAAGTCTACTTCAGACTGCGTTATGTGGTATTTCTATATTATCGGTTGTTCTCTGCTATCTTTGGAGATCAACATCTCCTACTGTAACAAAGATCCTATCCCGCGTATTAGTTCTTCTTTAAAAAAATTATAATCTTAGGCTTAGTTCCTGTTTGTCAAGAATAGAATATCTTATTTAGAAGCATTACTTTGGTCGTCAATAGTTATTTTTTTTTCTTTACAACCTTGGGTTTAGCTTTGTTATTGTATTTTGATAAAACGAAGAAAACTTTAAATTATTTTCTTCTAAATAGATTTTTTTTTTCATTGAAGTGTGTTCTAATTTAATAGTATATGGGGTATTCTCTGGCGTCGAATACAAAGATAAAAGTTCTTTTTCTTTTAAACGAAGGGTGTTGTTATTTTTAATCCTTTTGTATTCTATTCCGAAAACTCCGATTATTATACCCCCTTAATGACGTCATTATAAGGAAAACTCAAAACAAATTCCTATTTTTCAAGAATGAAGAATTACGAGCTTCCTAAGTTCTTGAGTCTTGCTGCTGAGCAAACGGAGAAAAATTATTTATCGAAAGAATTTGCAATTGCTTTAGATGAAAAATCCTGGACAAAACGTGATGAGTTTTACTTTCCATCTAGAGAAAACAGTTCTGAACCATGTTTGTACTTTTGCGGGCATTCCTTAGGCCTCCAACCTAAAAAAACAGAAAAATATATTCAAAGAGAGCTTGAAAAATGGCGAAATCTTGGAGTAGAAGGACATTTTACTAAAGTTGATGAAGAGGATTTTGGTTGGGCTGAGTGGGATACCGCACTCGTAGAAAACATGGCCAAAGTTGTTGGTGCTGAAACGGATGAAGTAGTCCTTATGAACAGCTTGACGACAAACCTACATTTTCTTCTCAATGCATTTTATAAACCATCGACTAAGAAATATAAAATTATCATTGAGGAACATGCTTTTCCAAGTGATTTCTTTGCTGTAGAGTCTCTAATCCAGAGTCGTGGGTTTTCATCGAAGGAAGGGATAATTAAACTGGACACGAAAGATGGAAGAGTTTCCACTGATGATATTCTGAGCTTGATTAGTTCACACAAAGATGACCTAGCACTAGTGCTGCTTCCTGGTATCCAATACTATACAGGTCAATGTTTTGAAATGGGTAAGATCTCCAATTTTATTCAAGAGCTAAATAAGAAGTCTGCGGAGAAGATATGTTTTGGCTTAGATCTGGCACATGCGGTGGGTAACGTTCAACTTAAACTTACTGAGTGGGAAGTTGATTTCGCGGTTTGGTGCACTTACAAGTATATGAACAGTGGTCCAGGAGGGATTGGTGGTGCATTTATCCCAAGAAAGTATTTTAAGGATCTTAATCTCAAGCGTCTAACAGGCTGGTGGTCTCATCGGTTACAAGACAGGTTTGAGATGCGTCATGAACTGCATCTTACAAATAGTGCGCTTCAGTTCCAAGTTAGTAATCCACCAATCCTTCTTCTTGCATCTTTAAAGGCGAGCCTTGATATCTTTGCAGAAGTTGGGATGGATAATGTTACTAAAAAATCCAAGTGTTTAACAAGATATATGGAAATTTTAATCGAGGAACTAATTAACCGCAACTCAGCACAGGGGAGAATTATTGACGTCATCACGCCAGGGTATGATCGCGTTTCAGAGAGGGGAGCACAACTGTCTATTAAGGTGCAAGGGGATCTGGTGAAAGTGTTCAACTTACTACAGAAGAAATCAGTAATTTGTGACATGAGACGGCCAAATGTGCTCCGGTTGGCACCATGCCCATTGTACAACACGTTCATTGATGTGTTCGAGCTAGTATCTACTATCAAAGATTGTCTTGTTGAAGCTAAGGACTAAATTACCATTGGCAGTAGTACTATAGAGGAAGAATATTATTGTGTGACATCGACTTACGCAATCCAATCATGGTCAAGGCTTCGATAAATTGGCTTTTTTCCATTTCTTGCAGTCATTAGTTCCAAAACTAGTCTACCCCAGTTGGAACTTAAAGTTCCAATAAAATAGTTGCAGTCTCTTGCTATAAAAAGATTGAGAAAAGCAATATCCAATTGCTCATATCCATCGTCTAGACCACGTTTGATACGATCTTTAATTGAGATTACTTCTTCAGGACGTCCAAAAAAATTAGATAAATTCTGTCTTTTGTTTTGTGTGTAGAATACTTTGAAATTATTTTGAGCCAAACTTTTCAGCTCATCAAGAGCACGCTGATCCTCTGTTGACACAAACACTTGTTTTAAATCTGGTGCGTGTAGTCTTTTTATTTCGTTCGCAGCCTGTATGTATTCATTTAACCCTGGAAACTCAGAATCCTTCATGTTTATGTCACTAAGTTTATCTCCACGTCGAATATGCATTGCAAGACATTGTTTGTTCAGATCCAGTCCTATAGAATCAACTACTGCTTCTATCCTCTTCAAGAAATTGACACTAAACGTAACATGAAATGTAAGCAGACCTTGGCTGAAGATAGTAATGCAATAGATGTGACCGAAACCATAGTGCTCCGTTGTGAACATACTTTTCTGGAATGAACCACTACATAGGAATATATATTGAAATTGTACCTGCAGGTTCCAGATGCCTCCATTTCGAGCTGCTTGCTGCTGCTGCGATAAGGAGTAAGATTCGTAATTAAAGAGAAAATCTTCATTATTAGCCCAATTCTCATCCCATTTAGTTGCAACAAAAAACATATCCAATGAATTTACTTGTTCCAATGGATCTAATGTGTACATTGGAAACTCATCAAAGAAACAACCAAATTCTTCCACTATTGGGCAAGGAAACAAACTTTCATTTCCAGAAAAATATTCCGTTAGATCACTCAAAGAAGATTTCGCTGACAATGGCACAATTTTACGACCAATGGCTAAAGCATATGTAGCGCTTATTGCGAAAAAGTGTAGGGCTGAACCAATCCCATTACCAACCCAACTGTGAACCACTCTAGCTTTGCCCTTGTACTCAATTTCACACAGCTCATTGTAGAGATTAAATATATCATCTTCATCGTCTCCTAAGTTAACCCCGTTCTTCCAACAAATTCTTTTCTTTTTACATTCAAAGCAATTCATTTAAAGACTTAACGGTTAGAAGAAAAAGATACTGGAATGGCCATTTCGGTCAAATAAAAAGAAATGATTTTTGAAGATAAACCATTGTTGAAAATGTTGCTTCACGGCGGAAAACATCCGACAGAAGCTGTAATTGGGGTCCTTCTTGGAAAAAAGGATGAGATGAAAGTGTTAGATGCAATTCCAATGTTTCACAACGCTGTACTAAGCCCTGTGCTTGAAGTTGGAGTCTCATTTGTACTGTTTGTTTCTTTGCTGAGATCTAGGTAGAAGAACTTTGTAAACAGGAAAACTTGGAGGTCTTGGGAATGTATTTTATGCATGAACTGAATAATTTTAAACCTGAATCCTCGGCGTTTCCAGGCTATATAAATAAGCTAAGTACTGAACTTTCGACCTATTTCAAGAATAAAGATTTCCTTACATTGGGTTTTAGCAACGAATCTGTAGCTGGTAAAATTAAAGAAGGTGTGAAGCTCTTTAATCTAAACCATGAACGTGTAGCCTTTGATCTTATAGGAGATGGCATTGACAATAAGTTTGATGTACTGCTTCAAAAGGAAGAGGAGACCAGTTTTGCTAAGTTTGCTGATTTTGAAGATTGGTTGGAAACACCATCTCTAGACTTTACTAACTCCTATCAAAGCTACTAGTTTATATTTCACATAAATCTTCTCTATAACAAAATGGTTTGTCATTACCAGGTCAGAATCTCTATAACTAACTTGTTTGCTAGTTGCTATTTATTTTTTCAGTGTTCGCCAATTGGAACCAATCCAAACTCACTATATATTTCTTGGAGGATTTGCGAAGTAAGGCTACGGTCGATACTTAGGATAGTATCAATAAATGTTACAGATAGATCTATCTCTGGAATGCATAGAAGGACACTTCCAGAAAGTGTGAATTGCCCATATCCAGTCAGGATTTTCTTACTACTGTTCTTCTTTACAAAGTTTAACTGTCGGATACCAACATAGCCTTCTGAATATGCCCCCTTCTTACATGTTCTGCAAAGAGTTTTAAGTTTTTCCTTATTCCTAACTATGCTCTCATAACTGAACCGATTTACGCTGCTAGCATCGTTCGTAAATAAGTTACTTCCAAGCTGAGGACAAAGAGCATATTCGTAGTAGTTTGGAATCATTCGAGGCTCTAGCAGGTATTCACGGCCAGCAAAGGATGAAGGTATGAATTCATAGTTTGTCCCTTTTATGGAAGAGAACTCCTCTCTTGGCGTTAGACTTCCTCCATCGAGAACGTCTAGCAAAGAGAGTTCAGCTTTAATTCTGTGAACCATGTTTTCATACTCTTGTTGACTCTCCACCCGAAGAGTAGTATATAACTTTTTCCTTTCCAAACAGCTGAAGGCCTTTGGTCCCCCGATGGAGTACATTCTCCAACCCCATGCAAATGCGGCATGACTCAACTCCCACATTACTGCCGTTGGCTCTGTCTTGTCTTCCCATGTCGAAGAAAACATACAATTATGTTTGTATTGTTCCTCCATAAATGTAAAGAGCTGGGCACCTGGCGGTAACGCTGTAGCATTAATGGAGCAACTCAAGATTTTGCCCATGTCAACTCCTGCATCTAGAGCGCATAGCTCCGAAATAGATTGCGACAAAGTGAACACAGGATACAACTTGTTTTCATTTTTTTCTGAAATGTCTACTAAACACTTACCCTTCTGCAGAATCGAGAGACTAAAAGCATGCTTTGACTCACCCAGGTTCCTCTGGACTATGTTAGCAAAATGCTCTTGTAATCTTCCAACCGAAGATTGTACAAGTTGCATAGGAACCTTTGTCTTGTTAATTTCACCTTTGCAAAACTCATATAGGATTTTAAGTAAAGGGTATTTAATGTCAAACATCGAACAAATACCTCGTAACAGATCAAGAGCCCTAAAAACAGCCAATGACTGTGCTGGAATTCTTTCAAAAGGAGGATTATGCTTCTTCTGGCTCGCAACGTGTTCCTTCGAAAACTGAATTTGCGCCTTGACTTCTTCACGGCTTGTTGACAGCTCATTAATATCTCGAAACAGGAATAAAATATTCTTGCCCATAAAGCTAACAGGTATGTCGATTTCTTTTCCTCTAACAGGTTTATTGGTGCGCATTTTTTTCTCTTGGAAGAGTAAAACTCCTAGCTCAGATTTAGCTCCTGCTAGTGCACCCAAATCTAGTTCAACCAGAGCTATAATCATTTTCATCAGACCGATTCGTAAATCTGCAGACAATGTTCCACACATACCAAAGTCAAGCAAATAAATAACCTTCGCATCTAGATTGTAGAAAATATTACCAGGGTGAGGATCTGCATTAAACTTGCCGAGGATAAATATATGGTGGCAAAACACTCTAAAAAGAGTGTCGCAGATAGTCCATTTCTCATCCTTAGGTAACCTCTTTACAGATTCCGAGGTGAGCTTCACACCAGTGACCTTCTCCAAGATAATAAAATTTTCCTTTGAAGCATAGCACGCCGGGATTCTGAGGCTCTTAAAAGGAAGCCTCATGTGAAATCTACGAATCTCTTGTAAGTTTCTTTCTTCATCCATGAAATTAAGTTCACTAAGCACATTTTTCTTCCAGTTGGTGAACATCTCTTCAAATTGTTTAACTCTGTCATCGAGTAAAAATTTGCTAACAAACAATATTTGCCCAAAGTTCTTGACATCCCGTTTGACCTTTGGTACTATGCTTGGGTGCTGAATTTTCATGATGCAGAATCCAAACGGGTCTAGTTCCAGCTCGTGTGCCTGCCCTATTGTTCCAGAAGCGATTGGTGCACTAAGTTGTGTACCTTTTAACTTCGATAGAACTGAACGAAATACTTTCACTGCATTGGCAGCCCCAGGAGAAGACAACGCACCTTTCGACTTCTCTACAGGTTCAAGCGTTTTTAGGACTTCTACTTTCATTATTTCAGGATCAGTTGTTGGGACTTTATCTTGTAATCGTGAAAAAATTGCAATAACTGAATCTGGAAAGTATTCAGGTTTTGATCCCATATACTGCAAACCCTTGATCCAAACCCCACCTACATTTAAAAAAAAGAACAGAGACAACCTAAATGAAGTGCTGCTGAATACAGATTATTAGCCCAAATGATTTGTTTCACTCTCCAGAAGCTTTTAGCATGCTCAACTGGAAGCTCAGAAGCTCTTAGTTCAGTTACCTTAAAATCTAGAAGGAAGGAAATGCTGATGTAAAAAACATATCCACTTCGGCGAAGAATAGAAAAACTACTGCTGTCAAATAGAAAGATTGCGAACATGGAGAAGGAAATGCACAAACACACGATGTAAATGTAGGGAGGAAGAACTGGAAAGGTTGGGATCCAATTCAGTAACTCATATCTACTAAGTCCGAAGTCTACAGCATGAAATAATAGTGCACTAAATAATAAATGCCCTGAGTATCGCTTCAGAGCATACGTACCATTCCCATCCAAAGAGAGATATGTTTGATAATCTACCAACAACTGAGTCGTTACTTGAAGGTTGGGGTACAATTTTCCCTCTGGTGTAGTATTCAAGTCTCTTATGACATCAGTGACACCATTGACGCGCGGAGCCGTGATTTTAGGTGAATCTATAGTGACGCTGGATGTGCTGCCACTCACTTTATTTGAGTCAAATATTTTGCTCTGTTTAGATAACTTTTTCAGGCCAGATTGATGTTCTACATCGCTTTGAGCATGCTTTTTTGAAGTAGCAGCTCGTAACAAAGATATCCATTGAACAAATTGTTTGTCATCTGTAGTTCCGAGGCTCATAACTGTTTCAGAACTTCCACAATCAAGTTTCTTCCTTATCTGAAATATTTGTAAACCTACCTTTGAGGAGTTGTATACCTCGACGTAATGCTTGTCGGTAAGTCTGATATGGGTTGATTCCAAAACATCTACAGTCTGTGAATTGTTCTTGTAATAACTAATGCTACTTCTTCCTTTTAAATTATTCCATCTTAAAACGAAAACTCTTTTCTTCCATTCTTTTGTCCAGTCAGATTTTTTTAACAAAGTTCCTTTTTTCATACCTTTGAGTATTTGCTCTGTCTGTACTTCACTTATTCTTTGTTGCAAGCACTGATTGCTTAGCTCCAACAAGATTCTCTTGTGGAATCGTGCAATGCGAGGATACGATGTTGCGAGTAGAAGCTTTACTTTAGTCGTAGTTTCGAGGGTAGTAAGTGACCGAATAGAGTTCACATCTCCGGATGATGCAGCTTTGAACACATTTGGCACATCATCCTCTTTTATTTCTATAACGCAATGAGCAAGTTTACTTTTCTGGATAAAAACGTTTAGATCATATTCATTATTAAACAATTTTATAATTGCACATCCAGTCTTGGGCAGTAATAACGTTATTATAGATTTTTCTTCTGTAGCAAGAATCATTAACGAAATCACCATCCCGAGATTAATTTCCTCAAAATTCAAGAATCTAGAATAAAACAATAAAATTAAACTACTTTTTCAACTCTTTTCGCTCGAAAAGTTTTATTATTAAGGCAAAAAGGGACTTAACACTCCTGTTCCCATTACGCATCTCGGTTACCAAATCCTCTACGCTGGGCTAAAGGTTCATCTCAAGACGTATAAATTTTACCTCATTCAACGTATCCAACACATCATTCACCAAATCCTTGCCTATTTCAATTGCCCTCTTTTCCTCATCTCGAATTTCTCTTCCTGATTTGAAAAACTCCATCAACAAGTTTCTTATTTCCTTAACGTTTAAGAAACGAAATACATAGTGTCCTATTCGGCCATTTATCTTGTATTAATGTTTTTCAACAACACAGAGAAACATGGATTTCTTCTCTTCAGTTTCGTTGTTGGGATACTACTTCACTTGATTGATCCATTGAAGCATTTTTCGTTGTTGCTTCAAAATAAGGACTCAATTGAGGTCGTAAAAGAGGAAGAATTGAACAAGTTAAGACTGAAAATTCTCAGTGACGTGAAGGAGTTTTCGTTATTTGATGATGAGAGTTATCACAAGTTTTTTGAAGATGATTTGAATATTAATTATTGTGAAAAGAATGCAAACTATTTTATTCGTGATACGAATCAAAGCATGCTTGGAATATTGACGCGGGATGAAAACAGTGAAGACCGTAGGTCAAAGAGGCAGATCGAGTCGCTCTCTTCCGTGCCATGGTTTAGAAAAGGCTGGATACGAACTTTTGGTAATAGAGAAACTAAAATAGTAGCTGAATCCTACTCACAGTTTGGTTTGAACATTGGATACTTTTTTCACGTTAATGCGCCAATTTTGAACTCAAGACGTAGAAGTAAGTTGCTGACTTGCGTCATGTCATCGGCCAGTAGAGAAGGAGCAGAACGACGGAAATCGATTAGAAATACGTGGGGGAGAGATACACGAACGCACGCTTTGTTTTTTGTTTCAATTAGAGATATTAGAGATGAGAGAGTTATGAACAGGTTAATTGATGAGTTTTTTCAATGGGAGGATTTAGTTTTTCTTGATTTGCCAAGTGAAACGAACTCAAATGCTTATATTTTGGACACATACAAAAGTTTGATGATTCTTGACGCCATTGATAAGCATTTTCAACGACATCCAAGGAGAGAGTGGAAGTGGTTGCTTAGAGTAACTGATCGAGCTTTTATATCAAGCAGAAAGCTTTATTTTTTTCTACTTAGTAAAGTGCAAGAGAAGGTATGGGGTGTTTGGAATGAGGATCATTCTAGACTGATAAGACGTGAGAAGAATTCTAAGAGTTGTCTAGATAATTATAATTTCCCTGGAACAAAGTATCCAGAGCATTTTGACCCTGAAGTTTACGCTGTGGAACGGAGTGCAGTCTCTTGCATACTAGAAGAAGTAGAAAGTGATTCAGATATGAAGTACGTATTTGTAGAGGAGATCTTCTTAAGCCTCGTTCTCGCTAAGTGTGGTGTTAACTTTGGTGAAGAGTTAGATGATATTGTTTATCCATTGGTTTGGTCAGAAGGAGATCATGTAGAAAGTGTCGTTTATTTAGATCTAGAAGCTGAGCAGATAGAAACAATTTTCGGCATCACTTCTAAGTCACTTCGTTCAAGAAGTAGGCAAAATGATGGAGATACGTCTCAGGCCAGGCTATTGATTGTCCCCTTTGTTCTATTTTTGTTCTCCTGTGCCCTTTATATACTGTTTACGCAGGCTAGTTAGATGAAATTTTTGTTACATATCCTGAGTTTGTTACTAACGACATCCTGGGCTGAACGGTGATGATGCAGCAGATGGAGGAAATGTACCACTCAATAGGAGACGCGCTTTTCGCTGAGAATTAAGGGCTTATTCCTCTGTTTTGGTAATTGTCTTTGTCGTTGTTTTATATTCTCTATTATTTCACCTCTGTTTGATTAATGGAATTAGAAACATGTTTATTCCTTAAGTGAATCTTTTCACATAGAACACTTCTCCTTCCGTGTTAGAGGCAATTCGAAATATCATTGCACATCTTAAGCAGGTCAACTCGAATCAGCAAGGCTTAGGCCAACTAGTATGCGGTATTGCCTTTGTGATAACTATTCAACAGCAAAAAAATATAAAAAACTAACAGTGGTTCAATAATTTCTTTGGATAGTTTCATTTCTCTAGCACATAGAGCAGTTGTACAACAGAATGACGTTGAGGTAAATCTAACCCATTGATGTTTCAGTTGTACGTCATCTTCGATATGAACGACAAATATTTTCCAGTTATAGGATCAACCTGCCTTTGAACTTCGTAGTATTTTGCCCGACCTGATCCAGCCATTGTTTCATTCAGGTACGCGATGAAATCCTTATCGTGCGTGATTATTACTAATTGAAAATTTGTCTCTGTACCCCTCACCTTAAGAATCTTGCCCAAAGCTATTGCCAAACTTCGTTTATTCTCGGCGTCAAGATTTGTTGTTGGTTCATCCAATGCAAATATTCCGCAATTTGCACTAAAAGTGGTTGCAAGTGCCATCCTAATTATAATCGAGGCAAGAATTTTTTGCCCAGCGGAGCACCTCCCCCGCATATCGAGCTCAACAGGTCCTTTGCGCATAACCACACGATAATTGTAAGAGTTTCCTCTAGCAGGAATCAAAACTGGCTTGTTTGTTTTACGTTTCTTTGGAGCTGGTTTCTTAACTTCATTACTATCCGCGCGAATCTCAATCGTATCAATGTCTCCACCTCTATAAGTAAGTTGCCAAAGCTCCTTAATCTGTTCATTTATTTCTCTGATTTTGAAAAAATGAAACTGTACAAGAGTTTTATCCAGGGCTGCATAGTATCGAGCGAGATCATTTTCACAGTATTTATACGCATGCTCATTAATAAGAGCTTCTACATGTCGTTGCTCAACGTTCTTGAGTTGCCGGTCCTTCAACTGTGTCATGCATACTGTCTTCCTTCGGTGTAATTCTTCTTTCATTCCTAGTAGCTTTTCCCTCTCTAATAACTGTTTATGGACATTCTTATTAGTAGTATCCAGTTCTCGTTGTATCTGATCTACATTACCAACCTTTTCCTTCATTTTTTTCTCTTTCTCAGAGACATCCATCTTCAACTTTTCCAACGCTTTCTCCTCAGTAAGAACTGTACTTAGGGTATCAATCTCTTTTATAGTACTGCTTGCTACTTTGTGTTTATTTCTAGCGTCCTGCAATGTGTCTAGAACTTGCTGCTTATTTCTCTCTAGAGATCTCAAGTTGCTTTGCAGGTCAATTCTGCCTTTGTCAACCTCTTGAAAATCAGAGCTGAGTTTTTCAAGGTTGAACTTGCTCAAATCCTTCTCGAGAGTTTGTAACGAGTTGATGTCAATTGCAACATTTTTAAGATCATCGTCAAATCCGGCTAGCAGCCCTTCTCGCTCCTTGCTTAGCTTCATTCTTTCCTGGACTAAGAGATGTACCTTTTTTTGAAGAGGCTGTCTTTGTTTCAGAGCTTTTTTATTTTTTGCTTTTATACTGGCTATTAATTCCTGCTGCTGGCGAATCCTATCCTGTAAAATTATCCTCTGGCTGTGCGAACTTTGGAGATCGAGTTTCTGTTTTTCTAGCTGAACCAAATTTAGTTCTAGATTTTGGCGTTTAGAAACAAATTCCTGATTCTTCTTTCTTAAACTCTCCTTTTTGTTTGATAGTTCTCTTGAGTGATCAGTCTTTTCTTGCAACTTGTGTCTAACTTCCTTAAGAGATAGAGCCTTGTACTCATCAACTAGAGCATCAGTGTTAATAGGAACTATTTGTTTCTTTTTTGCTTCAATATCGTTATACATTAACATCAAATCTTTGTGACGATTAACCAAAGTACGAGTCAAAGAGAGAAATGTTTCCTTAGTTTGCATTGCCGAATCAAGCTCTCTTTCTTTAGCAGCGAGTTCTTTCTCTTCTTCAGATAATCTGCGTTCCTCCGATGTTAAAGTCTTCCAAGACTCTTCACAACCTGGAAGAACCTTCTCCTTCAGCTCGAATACTTTCGAGTATACCGATTTATTCTTCTCAAAACTTAGTTTTTTTTTCTCTAAACCTTCATATTTGAGTCTTAGGATATCATCAGATCCGTTTTTCCTATAGGACTCATAAAAAGATTTTCCTGCAGCCGCTAAAATACCATTCAACTCTTCACCCTTTCTATATTTGAATAGCGCAACCTCTCGCTGCTCACTAGTACTATACTCTTTCGATATAATTTCGCTAACATCAACAACATTCAAGGAATGATGCAACTGAGTGTTAGGATTAACCGAGACTTGCAGGGAAAAGTCCATCGGAAACTGGTTGGTCAAATCTGTGCCAGCTTGTTGAGCACAAAAAGGACAAGATCCTTTCTTTAGAATTCGTTCACCACAACTCTTCAGTAAGTTTCTCTTTACTTTTTCCGCAACGTATTGTTCATATACGGCCATAGATTGTTTGTCTAGTTCGGCGCTTACCTTATCTGCTACTTCAACAGTAAATTGGCTCATATCTGAGGAGAAATCCAGTTCTCTACAAGTTTCCAAGATACTAGATAAGTCGAACGCTTCCAAGCCATCTTCAAGCTCATCAATTTCCTGGCGCACGACATCCATTCTGGATTTCGCTGCATTCTTCTCAGCTGTTATCCTAATCCTTTGATTATGCTTCTGTATTCTTTCAGACTTGACATTTTCTAATTCGTTTTTCAATCCATTATATTTATCTTCTGCAAGAGGCTCCAGTTTTAAAAGGTCCTTACCGAGATCTATGATTTTAGCATCATCTTTAGTTTGCACTAAATTCAAAGTTTTTTCAACATTTGCAACCTCTTCAATAAGACCTGTCTCATCTGAATTTACAAGTTCATCTTTCAACTGAGGGATAAGATTAACGCAAAGATCAGCTAGAGAAGATTTCATTTCATCCTTCTTATGTGAAATAATGGTTACAATGTCTTGATTTGACTCAAGATATTGTCTAGCTGAAGTCAATCCTTGAATCACTACTTCAGTTGTAGCAAATTCTTCTAAAATTGAGTTAATCTCATTTGGAAGCTTTTCAATTATTTCTTGGTCTTTTAAATGTTCATGAAGCTGCTCCTTCGAACGTGAAATGTGCTCTTCAATGGACTGAATTGAGGCCATACCTGGCCCTCCAGAAACTTTCCCTAATGCTGCTAATTTCTGTTGATACTCTTCTAATTTGGTACTTATTTCTTTCTTATCTTGGTGATGGTTCTTTTCATGGGACAAAATAACTTTCAATTCTGCTTCTGCCTCTGCATACTTGGAGCTGATTTCAGCAATCTGTGAATCAAACGACTGTTTTTGCTCCATTTTCTTGATGGCAATTTTCCCTTCAGTAGATTTTACAATGTTAAGATAATGTCGTCTACTTTCTCTCGCTTCAAGCTCAGCAAGGGACCCAGTCTGACCAATTTCAACCAAATCTTCATTCTTCTCCATATATTTAACAGAATGATCTTCCAAAATTCTTTTGAAACTAGTGAGCGATTTCTTATGTTGTGTTATCTTTGATTTCAACTCTGTGAGTCTTCTAATCGTTTCAATCTCTGCCTGTTTTCGCTGTGAATAATTCACATCTATCTTTTTCAATTCCTGTTCCAACTGGTGAATTTCAACATCTATATTTGCAAAATCTTGCTCCCCTTGAAGCTTCAACCGTGTAAGTACCGAAATCTTACGGTTTAAGAAATCCAAAACTTCTTCTTCATTTTGCGAAGCAGAAAGTGTTGTGTTCTGGCTAGCTGTAAGTTCCATTTCTAGCATTTGCAACAACTCATCAGACATTTCACGCTTCTTCTGCATATTAAAGGCGGACTTAGACTCAACTACGGCTTTCAGCTGGAGAACCTCTTTCTTAATCACATCGACAGACTCCACCTTTCCCTTCAATTTTTCAGCACGTTTCTCTAGCTCACCAATTCCCTCCTTCAGAACAATCATCTTTTCATCTATCTCCTCAATCTTTTCATCATGCTGCATTTTCTCTGCATTTAATCTTTGATAAGTTTTCAAATGTGTTTCAACAAGTTCAACCTTATGTTTCGCCTCCTTATACTTTGAACCCATATTTTTCTTTGCACTCTTAATACTTTCCAAAGCTTTTGTATACCTTGAACTTTCAAAAATATCATCAAATCTCTTCTTCAAAACACTTCCTTCTTGTAAAGGCCAATTACTGTCTTCTTGATGGCAGAAAATTACATTCTCCAACATGCTAGTACTTACACCTAACAAAATTGGGATCAACTTATCCAACTCTGAGCACTTATTACTCTGCGAGTAAATCTTACCAGTTTTTGGATCTTTTGCCTTATACACCGCATCAAGCGCTTTGAACTCTTGTTTAGTTCGCTTTTGTGTTAGGCGAAGATTTCTTCCAATGAAATTTCTTTGCCCAGCACGAGAGATGAACTGTAGTTTGATTGCACCCTTCACCTCAGAAACATTGCTTACTTTGGGATCATGTACAAATCCTTGACCTTTCTTTGAATTTGGAGGAAGAAGTCCTGTCGTTGCGTATTTTAAACATTCTATAATCGTTGTCTTCCCGCAACCGTTCTTCGAAATAACAACACAAGCAAAAAAAATACCTGTCCGAGTATTACAGTAAGTGGTTTTCCAAAATTTATCTTCTGGGAGGTCTCTGGACCAAAACTACGAATTCCAGAAAGTTCTAGTTCATGGATACTGCTCATATCTATTTCTTTTGCTATAACGGTTACTATCTGTTGATATTAATGATTAATGACGTGGCATAGTGGTATATTCTTATTTGATTTATATAGATTTATTATAACTTAGAAACTATTGAAAACAAGACAAAAAGTAAGTTAATTGTCAAAACAAAAACAAAGAAACTTGGATAAAACTTAAATAAAGGGACATAAGTAAGTAAATATCAATTTCAAATACTTTTTCAATAAAAATGAGAAATAGTCTTCGTTTGAAATGGCGGTATAATGGGGATGAAATGTGTGAAAATGATGCATATGGAGATGCTAAATCCAATTACCAGATCAACGTAACAGAATGATCGGAGAATAGGATAAACTTTCCAATGATATAATAAGTTGTTGTTGAGTTTGTTCTTGGGTATCGGGAATAGAATCGCTTTGTTTATATCGCAAAATACAGAGACAGGCTACCAATATTTTAACCTTCAGATGTAAAGGTTACTACAATAGCTACCCCTCAAAAAAAAGCAACATAAAATAAAATAACTCCTTTTAACATCCAAAAATTAATTAAAACAGCACCTTTTACATCTTGAAAGTGTCTGAAGCTCTTAACAAGGATAAATACAGTTATTTAACCTCTCTTGCAAAAGTCTTAAGCTCATTTCTTAAGAAAGCAATGTTTGGCGCTGTTTAAAAAATACTCGATTTGAATCAACAACAGTTGAATAATCATTAGATTATGTGGATATTATTCATCTATTAATGTTTATAGCGTGTAGAAACGAAGCATGTATTAGTCTTGGCTTTCCGCACTAGAGAATTTAGTATAAATCACTCTTATGCTCTAAAACCTGTCACAAACATCTCATTCCGATATTTGAAAAAGCATTATTTGCAAATATATTAAAACACCACTTACTGCTAGATATCAACTGATTTACTTCATCTATGATATTTTGACACTTATTTAAAATGATAATAGGATTCTTGGTCTAATGTTTCTTCCAACGCTCTTTGCAATACCAAACTTGAATCACTGCTGCTTTAGAGGAATTAAGGGGAAAGCATCATAAATATAAAAAATAATTATTTTATAAGAATGAGTTTCGGATTATAAAAAGATACTGAGGCTACAAACACATTACCATGTCTTACGCCAGAATTTATTATTTTTGTTTGAAACATACGGAAGCTATCTTAGCAATGTAGACACTTGATCAATCGGAAGAGGGAGCCAAAACTCTGATAAAAAAGAACATTGCCTGAAAATTTTATTTCATGGTGAGCACAGTTCTAGAAAAAATACTTGCCTAAGCTTTCGGAGTATAATCTTCAAATTGCGCCATCATTTAACTCCTCTGTAAGGGGTATTCATGTTGTGTTCGTTTTTTTCTTGTGGACTTCAGGAGGAAGTCCCAGTAAACTGCCGAAGCTTTTGGAGCCCTAGTGTCCTGAGTTCGTATTTGGATCTTTTAATCATGATTAAACAGTGGCATTTGAGATCACGCACATGTCGCAAACAAAGTCCAATAATCTGGAATTAACCCATTGATAATAATACCTTCTAAATTAGCCGTAAAGATCAATTGCAATCTTTGAATAAATGTAGTTTTAGTTTAAACACAGCTAAATTCTTCCTAAATGAAAGTTAATAACTGGCCTCCTGGTAACTTGAACAGCTGTATGAGAAATATTAGATCCTTATATTTGTATAAATTCAAAGTTCTCACTCTAATGTGCATAAGGATATTGGAAAAAGGCGTTCCACAATACCTTATGACTATATAGATTGAGAAAAATAGTTTTCAACTATTGTGCTTTCGCATAGGTTTCCACTACAGTGTACACATGTCTCCAAGAGCGTGAGAGTGATGAAGTTGGATGCATAATACGCCGAAGCGGCTCAACTTACAAATTTTCATTTAGAAACCTACACAGCTTAAAAATACGGGAAAAGTATCAGCTCGTACTATGCAGTTATATGTTGTGAATAGGCATTCTTTAATAGGAAATTATGAACAATCAATAACTTTTTTTTAAACCTAATTATCAAAAAGAGATTTGGGATTTTGATTTTTTTAATTATACTAATCATTCCTTAATCATCCGTTGATAGTCGAAAATCAAACAAAATAGTTAGAAAACTGTTAGTCATTATTGACACGAATCGCATACCTATGAAGATTAAATAAATCAGAGATTATTTCTAGATATGGCGCATTATTATAGGATAGAAAACACTCCAGAGCATCTCACTCTATTTGCAGGATAAACAAGAAAAATGACAGTCCATGTTTGTTATCAACGAGTAATAAGCTATGAGTCTTCTCTATAATTATCAGCTCTCTGTGTTGAAGAAAAGTGAAAATACTCTAAATAATCAAACCTACATGAAAACCGTTAAACGCTTAAATTCAAGCTGATGTTAGCGTTCATGTCAAAAGGGCATATGTGTTATTCCCCTACAAGGTTCTAAGACTAAGTTGCTATTTTGAAGTGATGGCTTAAAATCCTGAAAAAGGTGTTTCAAGTACATTCAAGGTTCTTTGTGATTATATAGTACATATTAATACTTATAGCTGTGTATATTTAATTGCTAACGTTTTGGATTACTTGGGCAACTTAAGTAACTCAGTGAATAATATGTAGTAGTTAAGTTATTGTCAACAGTTTGATTACTTGTGCTAGTTAATTGAAGGCCTATAGAATAATTATAAATAGAATAGATATCACATTTGTATTTTGGGCAATCTGGCGAGAGTTAATTAATAACAACAATATAATATAAAAACTTAAAACTTTATCAATCTAACTTGCGTTTGATAAGAAAGTAAACCCCTGAGTGTTAACAACGCCTTGTGAGTTTACTAGATTGATACTTAGCATAGTATCGGAGTTTGTGGCTTGAAGAGAGCCCTTTCTGTGTTTGAGTTAAGAGATCCTTTAGCGATAAGAGTGATCTGGTTGTATCCTTTTGATTCATTGGATACGATAAAGCACAGTAGCTTTAGAACTCGTCGTTGCAACTTATCCTTGCAAGTCTGAACGCTCGAGGGTTTTCCGAGTGTACAAATTGTTATAACAATTCCTCAGATGGCGGGGAAGAAAAATGAAAAGGGCGCAGCAAAGCAACCTCGCAGATCAGCGAGGCATGCTGCCGCCGCGCAGACTCCTGCAAGGGAGGTCGTAGGAGGTAATGTTCCTGGTTCTCAAGAACCGGCTACCTCGGGTGTATCGGACCGTGAGGTCACGATCGTTGATCCGGTATCGGGTTCGCAAACGCAATCTCGGATAACTACCGGAGCTGAACCCGGTTCCACATCTCAAGGAACTGGTTCGGTCCCAGTGAGCGTGCATCAAGCTGCTCAAGCGACGACTGTGTCAACAGATAACCCTCCTTCGGGAGGAAGAGCTGCGGAATCAGCTGAAACAAATATAGAAACCGTGCCAGCGGCTGAAAATACTGGATCAGCAGTACAAGAAGTACAGACTACTCCGCTGCCTGCCGGCTCACGAGCTAGAGCTGGGGGCAATACCACTGTGACTCGTCATGGTGCGTCTGGGGTGACGAGCAGTGATGCTACGTCAGCGGCCATTCCTGCCCGCCCCGCGGTAAGCACTGTTCCTGCAACTGGTGACAGAAGTTCTAGACCTGTTGAGCGGGTTGAAGCTTCAACTCAGAGTAACGTCTCTGGGGCTACTGCAGCAAGGGGACGCGATGCTGGAGCACCTCTGGGATCCTCCCAAGTGCCGGTATCTGTAACTTCTACCCCTCCGTATTCTATAGATGCACCTTCTGCTCAACTTTTGAATCCTCCGGACACGCAAGCCCATGTGGTGGAAACTCAGGTCGATACAAACGTTGGGTATGGAGAGAGGGATGCTGAGGCATACCAACCAATGGAGACTGAATTAGTTAGATCTTTAGAGGTCGTAGATTTCGAAGAATCCGAGGTTGAAGGTTCTGTTGGTCCTGACAGGGATGGGAATCGTATTCCGAGAGTGAATGAAGGAATACGAACTGGTAGAGGTGCGTCACGTGGAAGCGCGCGAGCCTCGATGAACCTAACCACCCTGGCCAGAGACAATGGTTCGGATAGATGGTATGATGCCGTTGTCAACGCTATTGACCGTGCAAACATCAGTACGCACCATAGGAGCACGGAGAGACAGCCTCTTAGCATTCGTGAGAGAAGGCACTTTGAAAATATGACGGAAAATTGGTTGTCGCTTAACCCTGAGCAACAAGCAATAGAGTACGCCGCCGAAGTCGCTATAAATGCTAGAGCCTCTCGCAACGAAAGGTTGGCTAGACATGCTCTCTTAAAACAGAAAACAGGGGGAAGGGAACCATATACGTTGGACCCGGTACCCAAGGTCTGTTTGTCTACAGATGACCCACAACATCGAGGTATACTTGATGGAATGGATATGTCCATCTTCGACAAATGGCCGGTCATGAGCGATACAATGGAAAAAGCTTATCCTATTATTAAGATGAATTACATTAATTCACAGGATAGTGCGGAGTTCATGTCTATAATGAGTAACTCGATGTATAAGTTGAGTGAAAAGTTTAAGGATTTGGCTAGAACATCGGATGTGTTGTTTGCGGAGAATAAGACTCTAAGGGCATTAGTTATGAAATTGTCCTCGAGTCCTCCCGGCAACACGTCTAGCAGTAGGCCAAGGTATCCTAAACCTCAACTGTTGACGGCTGAAACGATGTCTATAGAGACCATCAACCAGTTTCTTCATGTTTCAGAAGCGGCTGAAAAGATGGATCCTATGTTTAAGCCTGAGTTATGTGTTGATAGGAACCTTTTGAACGACCTGTGTCCAACTGGAGAGTTTACTCAGATCCTAATGGTATTGAGGGAGCGTAGAGACAGGCTGCTTGCTGAAACTACGGATATACCAATGAGTGCTCTGGAGAAGTTGAAGTGGCCGAACAGTGGTAGTTCGCTGCAAAACTTCACGAAGTTTTTCCAGAGTATCCGGAAGATCATCAAGGAACAATACGTTCTGCGTATTGATAACCACGAAAAGGCTAACCTTTTCGAGATGATCGTAAAGAAATGCCCTAAGGAGATGCAGATGACGAGGGAAATCATAGCTAATAAGATTTCAGCTAATGTTAACCCTCTGTCTACGCTATATGCTCTCCAGAAAGCCCTTGAAGCTGAGCGATAAGCGGCAATCGATAGGGGTGAGAAGGCACAATATGGGCCTGATTATATGCCAACAAGTGTGAACGCGTTGGCTGTGGGAAGCGAACCCATGGAAACTAAATCGCAAAGGCGCAGGAAGAGGAAGCAACTTGCTATGCAAAGACAGGCACAGTTAAATCTGGAACCGGGAAACACCAATTATATGGCTACAATACAATGTTATCGTTGTAGAAAATATGGTCATTATTCTCGGGACTGTCCGATGCTGGTCAATTCTCCTCGTAATAAGGCTAGTTTGTTAAAGCCGAAGCGCAGGAGGAAGCGGGAAATCCTTAGTGATGACTCGAGCGAGGTGCAGTTCATTAGCACCAACAAACCTCCAAAGGTTAGGACCTTCATTGCTAAGTCAGTGAGTCCTAAACCCTGCGAAGGCATGCAGGTATTCAACCACGAGTACAAAGATATCAAAGATGCGATGATGGACTCGGGGGCGGATGCCGTAGTAGCATCTTATAGCAAACACGGAAGTTTTTGCAGAGATGTGAAGGATGCTGAAGGGCAGGTGACCTCGGCTAACGGGACGATCAGTCTTGTTGTCAAGGTTGCACGTGTTGGCCTCAACGTCTTTAAAAATGGTAAATTGAGGAGGAAGGTGCACGGGCAACGTGTCTTATTAGTAGCAGGGGATTGGGATTATTTCCTAATCGGTAAACCTGCACTTAGGATGAGGCGTTTGTTACCCGAGCAAAATATGGACCTCTAGGAGGTCGGCAGCCAGGCTAACCACCTGGTGGGCCAAGTAAATTCGGGATCTAGTTTTCTATGTTATAAGTATATAAATAATGTAAATTGGTTAAGTAGAAAACTAGAGTCCTTAGTTTGGCCCAACGTAGTCATGTTAATAGTGGATGTAATTAAAGTTAACAGTGTATTTCAATATATGAGTTTTCGCCAATACGAGCTATTGGAGTACATCCGCGTTTTACGTTGGGGCAGGAGGGGATCATCCTTAAGGATCCGAAGATACTAGCTTTTTGGTAAAAATATTGACCAGGGTAAGGTCGTTAGGCAGAAACATAAGAATGTTCTGCTGGTGAAGGGTGGTCTACCTGAGGAACTTGACCGGGTGATACAGATGCTTTCGCTTCTGCAGGGCGGAAGTGTCAACGTATTTCCCAAGATCAAGGTTCGGAAGGATGGAAAACCTCTTCGTAGAGAGAGAAAGACGATGGTTGGAGTGAGTCAGCTGATCACTGACGAACAACATAGTCTTATCAACAACCTGCAAAGGGACGCCTTAGCAGGTGATAGCAAGTGGCTATCGTGCTACCACGAGCATGTGGTGGTGGGGGACTCCTTCGCACACTACCTTGCTGAGGTCAGGCAGGCAGTGGAGGCCCAAAGGATGGGATTGACGAAGGTGGTAGTCCCCGGGATGTTGTGGGTACGCAACACCGCGACTAGTGTTGACTTAGTTGAGAGAATAAACACTGGTGATACCTCCGGTATCGACTTTGGAAAAGTCATCCGATTGAAAAGGCATGTAGAAGACATCGCCGATGATGACTTGGGTGATATATTATTGCCCGACGTGGATGAAGAAGTTGACCCAGTCTCTGAAGAAATAGAGATAGGGGAGGCTATATCATCTATGATCTCCAAGGCAACGGATGCCTCGATGGAGATGAAGAAGAAGCTAAAAGCTTTATGCTTGGAGTACTGGGATGTGTTCGCAACGGACCATTCGCAGACCCGCATAAGTAAGCTGGAGCCTATGCCCGTGTTCCCGTTGGAGAATTATGAGTTCAAGTACCCCAGAGCTAGGCCGACATCTGCTGAAAAGAGCAGATTCATAAAGGAAAAAATTATGAGTATGGAGAAAAGGAAGCTCTTGAAACTAGTGCCGGCTGTGGAATTCGGTTCCGTAGTATTTGCCGTTCCTAAGAAAGGAAACAAACTTAGGATGGTAGTTGATTTAGTCGACGTGAACAAGGTTTTGCGTCGCGACGTTAATCAGCTACCCTTTTTGGAAAAGAGTTTCGAAAATCTCGCTCAAAGCAAGTTTTATGCTTCGTTCGATGTGGTGTCTGGGTTTGACCAGCTCGGCATCACCGAAGAAGCGAAGAAGTATTTCAATATAGTGTCCGAACATGGGACCTATCAGTTGAACTTCGCACCCATGGGATACCACTCGACCCCCCGTGTTCTTTCACCAGCAGATGGTGAAGCACGTGGTGGGCAGAGAAGTCGAGGGTAGACATGGCCATGGCATCATCCAATGGATAGATGATAGCTTGGTTTACGCAGATACCTTCGATAATTTTATTAAAATATTGAAGGGACTTTTTGAGAACCTTAGGAAGGTTAAAGTGAGGATCAGTCCTCAGAAATCTACCATATTCTCGACCAAAATTAGTTAGTGTGGAAGAGAGGTAGAAGGGGGAAAATGGAACTTTAACAAGGAGTATTATGAGAAAATACTCGAAGTTCCGAGGCCGGAGTTTGTGTATCAACTCGCGGCGATACTTCATCTTGTGCAATGGCTGTCGTTGGCCATACCGAAGCTCGGGGAGCTTAGGGGAAGGGTTATGGCTAAGTACCCACAGATGAAGGGGAAGAAGTCTGATCTGAAACGTAAGAATGAACGTATCGAGTGGTCGGACGAGTTGTCTGACGACTTCAAGGAGTTCAAGAGAATCTTGTCGATAGCGGCGAAGCAGAAGCTGCAAACTTATGATCATGACCAGGATCTCTTACTAGTGACAGATGCCAGCAAGGAATACCATAGCGAGATAGTATTTCAGGCGGGGTCATCTGAGAGGAGTAAGTCATTGTTGAAGAAGACAATGTTTCCGATGATGTTTTTCTCGGGTAAGTTTGCCAAAGATCAACAAAGATGGGGCATCGTTCATAAGGAACTTTACCCGATTGTGAAGACGTTCAGCCGTCTTTCGTATTTACTGCCATATCATCCAACGCCGATACAGGTGTACACGGATCATATGAACCTTAGAGCCATAATTAAGGGTGGGTCCAGGATTAACCACGGACACCTTAATAGGTTACAAAGGTGGGTGCTGACTTTGCAGCAGGCTCAGGTCGAACTTTACCATGTAGATGGTGAAAGTAACATCTTTGCCGACATGTTGTCAAGGTGGGCAGCCCGGGTCGAAAAGAAAGACCAGGAAATTAAAGCTGCTAGGGCTTTGGTTAGGGATCCTCCCCCGGAGTCTTTGGACACAGGGGAGCGGAACTTCTACAGAAAGATGTTCGTATCGCCTACCGACCAAGAGCTTGAACAGCTAAAGGAGATGGTTCCTGAGGTACCAGATGATATTGAGGTTAAGTCGATCCTTGACCAAGATAGCTTCGATACCTGGTATCTCGATGATGACGTCAAATATGAGACTCGTCAAGATGGGGGCCTGACATTCGCAAGGAAGCCTAGAAAAAAGGTTCAAGAGGAGTTCCTTCTCAAGTATGTCGATGAGTCAGCAGTGACCTTCGATGAAATCCTTGATTGGGTAACGGAACAAGCCGAGTACGAGGAGTCTTCGGGTCCAACGATCGAAGATCTTGGAACTGCGACCGAAGATGACGAAATACTCGGGGTCACGGTGAATGCTGTCAGACTGAACCCGAACAAGCAAAGGGAGAAAAGAACGTATGAACAGATGAGAGCCTTCGATAAGGATCGAGTCTCAGCGTTCAATCCTTATTATAAAGGTTCATGGAAACGCATCTCTGAGGCCGAACTGCTTGATAGTCAGAGAGCTGAAGGGCTTGGCGATGGTATCAAGTTGACAAAAGCCGGGGACAAGGTAGTGATACCCGAAACTCTCTTTGAGAGATAAATGGTTCACATTCACCTTGCAGGTCATCATGAACCGGTAAGTGCCTGCGTAGCAGAAGCTTCAAAATACGCATGGGTCATCCCTAAGACATATGGTGAAGGGGCAACTTTGCAGAGCATCTTTCAAAACCTCAAAGTGAATTGTGCCCACTGTCGAAAGGGACCTTCGTTATTAAAGACCGCGTTGAGCATAGTCACTGAGGCTAGGGCACCGAGGGAAGTGTTAGTGTCCGACTACCTGTATGTTAACCCGAAGGGATACATACTCGTATTAACGGATGCCTTCTCGAGGTTCACCTATTTAAAATACGCACCTAAGGCTGACGCCGAGACGGTGGTATCTGCCTTAGAAGATTTCAACAGTAATTGGAAGTTAGAATCGAACTTCACCCTTGTGACAGATCGAGGATCTCACTTCGCTAACCAAGTGTTGGAAAAATTGAGCAAGGCTCTTGGTTTCACCCACAACTTCGCGGTGAGTTACGTGAGTTGGACGAACGGTGAAATTGAAGTGGTACACAAAAAAGTACTTGACTTTTTGAAGGCCCTTGTATCGGAGAGAAGATATCAATGGGATGAATGGCCTTTAGTACTGGGCACTATACAGGCGGCAATGAACGATCTACCCATCATGTCTAGAAAGCTTCCAGGGGAAAGTAAGGCGCCTTGTGCAAACCAACTTTTCCTGTTCATAAATCCTGAGAAGGATTATATTGAAGCTGCTGCTTTTCCGAGGTTGATCTCGAGAAAGGTAGGTGGGGAAGTGAAGGTAATAGATACTGATGTGGATACCTTGTTTAAGTTGTCGAAGAATTTTCGAGATCAACTCGATGAGTATCAGGGTCGGGTTGCTGACTATGTGTCTCTGATGAAATCTAAAAGAAATGCCTACTGGAATAAAAGGAGGAAGCGTTTTGATAAGGCTTTGCTCCAATATCAGGTAGGTGAATGGTGTCTCATTAGCACTGCTAAGACGCCGAGAGAGACTAACAAGATTAAGCTTGAGTGGTCTGGCCCTGTATTGATACAGGAGGTACTTAGTAATAATGTGTACCGGGTGCGGCTCTTGAACGGTATGACCTTAACGGTTCATGCTTCAAGGTTGTATTTTTACGAGCCCTCAGGGTAGGTGCCGGATGACGCATTGAGAAAAATCTTTATCAATAATTGGGGTGAGCTTGAAGTGGGGAGGTTCCATGGATTGCGATACTCTAATGGAGAATGGTGGTTACATGTCCATTGGAAAGGGTTCGAATCTCGAGATGATACTTGGGAACCTCTCAGGTCTATGTATAGAGATGTCAAATCACTTGTCATAAAATACTTAGAGAATCAGAGGAAGCCTGTAAGGGATAAAAAAAACTCGAATAGGGCTATGGCCTGGATCGAGAGACATATCCTAGGCGATATCAATGTTAGATGGGTTGGTAAAATGAGGCCCAATCTGAGATCGCATCTCCTAGTTGAAGGTAACTGGTGGGAGGAACGAGAGGCTGTTCCTTTCTACGTAAAGAATTGGTCTGAGTTGGACAAATTTGTTATGCGATGTCTCGTAAAATGCTTTGGTATGGGCGACTTTGAGTCGTTTACGAAGTTCATGCCACATAAATCGAAAGCAATGATGTACTCATATATTCAAAGAACTATGGGGATCATGAGCTTAGCCGAATTTAATGGTAGAAAAATCGATATAGCCTCGGAAGATCGAGAGCAAGAATATGACTTTCCGGTGGAGAATATTCTGTGTTCGTGGAAGTATGATTCTTTTGAGACGGCGAAATCATTGATGAGCTTCGTGATACCAGAGGGTGCAGGGAAAGCATTCTGCAGACAAGTAGAGAGAATGCAATCAAAAGAGAGACAGGATGTGTCTAAGATGAGAGACTGCTTGCAAGAATTGACTGAAGTAAAAGGTTTATGGCTAGAAATCTCAAAGTATGTATTCGAGGGGTTATCGTTTGCAAGTAACCCTGAAGGATATATTTTGGATGACCGTAGAACCGTAACTTTGGTTGAAACGGTAGAAAACGTTCAAATAAGTAGTGAGAGTATAGAGACTAGCTCTGACTTAAGAATATTTATGCAAGTAGATAATATAGGGAACTTCACCTTAACTAAACTGTATGGCAATATATTTGACTTGTCGAGCGAGTTGTGGCCTTTTTCGGTGAAGGTCTGCATATTCCCTAGAGAGAGAACTTGGTATTTTGCTGATATTTATGAAGGAGATACCGTTGCTTCATGGCCAGGTGATGAGGTAGATCTTCTCCTCGTCGATCCACCATGGGCCACTGGAACCTTTAATCCTGTGAGAGGGATCCGAACTCGGTATCCTAAATGCAAAGATTCTGAGGTCCTCGATATACCTTTTGAGAACATGAAGCCGGCATTCATTGCTATCTGGGTTATCGAAAGGAATCTAGGCAGAACCTTACAACATTTTGACAAGCACCAGTATGACTTAGTTAACATAGTTGACTGGATTAAATGTACCAAGTCAGGGGTCTTCCGTACATCCTTGGGTTATTACTTCCAACATTCAGCAGAGATGTTACTTGTGTTGGTATCTAGGGCTAAGAAAAAGAATGTTCTTGATAAGATTCCTAAATTAAGGGAGACAAAGTTATTGTGGGCTGATCGCTTAGACAATGGTGTAAAACCTTTGAAGGCTTATGAGTATTTCGAGTCAATATTTGGAAGGAACACTCTCAAGGTTGAGCTTTTCGCAAGGTGCTGCAACTTGCGAAAAGACTGGATTCAACTAGGATTTGAAGTCGATCCTCGATCGGGTGGGGTCGCCTTTGGCTGTGGGATGTCGACTAATGGAAAAGAGGTACACCTCTTTTAAGGTGAGAAGGGGGGTGTGTATATTTAATTGTTAACGTTTTGGATTACTTGGTCAACTTAAGTATCTCAGTGAATATTATATAGTAGTTAAGTTATTGTCAACAGTTTGGTTACTTGTGCTAGTTAAGTAGAGACCTATAAAGAAATTAATAGATAGAATAGATATCACAGATATATTTTGGGGCGATCTGACGTAAGTTAATTAATAACAACAATAGAAATATAAAACTTGAAAGTTTATCAATCTTACTTGTATTTGATAAGAAAGTAAACCCCTGAGTGTTAACAACGCCTTGTCTGTTTACTAGATTTATATTTAACACAGCATCGAAGTTTGTGGCTTGAATAGAGCTCTTACAGTGTTTGAGTTAAGAGATCCCTTAGTTTTAAGAGTGATCTGTCTGTATCTTTTGGGTTCATTAGATACGATAAAGCACAGTTGCTTTAGTACTCGTTGTTGCAACTTATCCTTGCAAGTCTGAACGCTCGAGGGTTTTCCGAGTGCACAAACTTACTACAATTTTGAACTAGTTTCTATTGCCAATGAAAGATATAATTTTTAAATGGACTTATATTCAAGTTTATACTATTTATTGGCAGCATGGTTTTATGTTATTTATATAATGTGCACTTATTGATCTATTTCCTGGCCCTACGAGGTGTCTTCTCTTAACTAGGGACTTACCTAACTTCCGACTTAAATTATTATTATAAACTTGGCAAAACGAGAATTAATTCTATAAGCTAGAAGAATAACTAATTCTGTACATTAATTTTTAGTTGGGTATAACTTTTTAAATCAGTATCTACTAGAAACTGAGAATTGATTAATAGCGGTTTCTTCGTACCTGCTCTTATTTGCTCTTCATGAGTTGCCCCAAGAATCTAGAAAACTCAAAGTACAAAATATAGACTGAGAACACAAGAAAAAAATATTCCTATTATTATTTAAAACTATTATACTTGTTTTCGGTATATTTTGCTCATTTTTTAGCTTGGAGGCAGATCCATTTGTGAAGAACGGCTCCAAGGCCCTTACCAGCTTTTTTAAACTAGAGATCCTTTGCCAGAGAGAAATTTATTTCCAACATACTTGTTGAATCTGAATACTTATTTCCGATCATGAAGCTTAGGAAAACTTCAAGCTGTGCTAAATATTACTAGTCCAGATATACTTATTCAGGAGAAAAACTTCGTTATCGACACACTTGCTTTCTATAGCTTCACTCTCATTTCCGCTCCTGGTTTAAAAAAAGTACCCGTAAACCTGATAACCTGTTTCTCCTAGTAACTACTATCAGTCATCAAGCTACTATAAACATGAGAAAGCATTTAATCTGCTTAATGGCAAAATAAATTAGGTATAAACCAAAAAACTCTTGCTAATAGCAATGGTAAAATGTAGACAAAGTCTTATGGCTCGAATCGTAACTTCTTCGGTTTGTGGTTAGAATGGATCAAATATTCTCTAATTTTTAAATCTAATCGCTACCTGAATCTACTATGGCTAAGTAATTTGGCTAATCGGTAAGCATAATTTGAAGGGTACTCACGTAACTTCTCTCAGTTGAACTCTTAACTCAAGGATTGAGCTCAGGGCAGCATGAAAGAAGGCATTGTATAAGTATGTAAAAAGGATTGAACCACAGTAATCATGCGTCCCAGGTTGAAAAGAAACAAGGAATAACTAAACTTTCTTTGTTTCTGATATATCGTACATAGCCAGTACTTTACAATCAATATGCCTAGGATAAGGGTTACTAGGTTCTAGACAAGCTAGAAATGCTATGGATACCAAGTAATAACAGACCATTACAAAATGTATCAGTTGAATTTTACAAGGCTGTTTCTCAAATCCTTTCTTCTCCGTGTATTTTCGAGTGGTAGGGGTTATTGATTAGTAATTTTATTCTGATATGAAGTGAAATAAATCATTTATGACTTCGCCCATGTTCGAATTCATATATAGAGAGGCTCTGATTGGAATTTCTCTGATTTCTTAAAAGAGTTTTACCACCATGTGAGAGTATGTATAATGTGAGATGGAAAAAGTTGGGCCCATAACGAGAACACCCGTGTGCTTATTCTCTAGAAATTGTCTTGCTACTCTGTCTACAAATTTAAAGTGATAACAGCCAGTAACAATTAAAATTTCACTAAATTTCTTCCTAGGATAAATATTCAATATCATAACTTAGCATATTTTACAGTGTACTAAATTTTTGTGTAACCATTGTTGAATTTGAACTTGGTCCTGAACAAAACAAGAGAACTTACACTAGATTTTCAATATTTTTTTTGAATGTTATGGTCTTTTTCATTCCATATAAAAGGGGATACTTTTCCTTTAAAGTCAATGATTCATTTAATTCTTTAGATTATGACATAGTGGATCTCTTTTTGTAATTTCGCGAAATTAGAAAACGTCATATTCTGTCACAATATAGAGTAGCAACATAATTTACGTTCAAAGCAATTTTGGTAATGTAGAATTTTATTTATTAAAAAAAATGTTTTATAATTCTGTACGTACGGCAACAACACGATTTACTAGTTCATAATCGGTATCAGAGAAACTAACAGGTTACACACCAACTTACGGCGGGCAGCCAGAGTTTGTTACTAAGTAGTGATCTAGAAAGTTTCTTAATGATCAGCAACAGATCAAACAATTTAATCATAAAAGAAAACAAATATTACGATATTCTCTTATCTACAGGCATTTCATATGCTGGTAGCGATTCCTTCTTGGCATGCTTTAGTTTAAACAAGAACTTGGGCATTGTTTGGATTGACTTGTTCCAACGTGAATCAACCTTATCTTCCAAAAGAAAAAGTACTTATCCTTCACGTTTATGAACTCAATTAATCTTCTTTATAGCTAGTAATGCTATATTAGAGTTAAATTAACACAATTATTTTGATCTTTAGCTTAAGATTAAATCCCATTCTTTATTCAAACATGATTCTACTTTAATTGCCCAAAAGTATTTTCTTGCAACTATCCGTTCCGGGCATTGCCCAATAAAGACAGTTTAATCAATCAAGGACGAAAAAAAAAAGATAAAATGCCAGAAGTCATAAATGTCGCTGTGGGAATGATGGATCCTGCATATTTCACAGGAAGGAGAGAAGTTCTTGACTGGTTAAACTCTACGCTTAATCTTTCTCTAGATAAGTAAACAATTTGTTTATTCTTATGTTTAGAATTGAGCAGACAGCCAGTGGAGCAGTAGCACTTCAGATCTTCGATTACTTGTTTCCAGAAAATGTTGTACCACTTCACAGAGTTAATTGGGGAGCTAAAAATGAGTATGAGTATGTTCAAAATTATATTTTACTACAAAATGTGTTCAAGAAACTGGATGTGGACAAGACTGTTCCTGTGGATAGACTAGTGCGAGGAAAGTATCAGGATAATTTTGAGTTTATGCAGTGGCTGATGAAATTCTTTGAAGCAAACTGCAATGGAAAATATGTGGATTCTCAATATCCAGCTGCTGAACGACGCTCTAGGGGAAAGAATGCTGGAAAGTTTAGTTTAGGGAAAGGAAGATCAGCCCCTAAGAATAATAAAGTACATGCAAAACCAAAAGAGCAAAAGAAAAGTGTTCAGAAAAAAGATGATAAGGAAGTTATAGAGTTGAAGAAGCAAGTCGAGGAAGCTAGAAAAGCGTATATTGAGAGAGAAGAGGAGTTGGACAATTTGGAGAAGGAGCGAGATTTTTATTTCAATAAGTTGAGGTTGATGGAATCTACATTGCAAAAGAGCATTGAATCAGGAGAGGTTAAGAAAGAGGATGAAAAGATGATTTCCTACATTCAAGACCTGTTCACGTTGTTATACCAAGCTGATGGAGAGGATGAAGATGGAAAGGCTGAACAATCAGCTATTAAAGCTGTTGAGGAAGCTTTGAAAATGCAAGAATAAGTTTGTACTATAATGCTTAACATTAAGATAAAGGATTTGTAGATTTTCGCTTTTTCCATCGTTGTTTTTTTCGCAACTTTGCAGGAAGTTTTCTCTTGATACGTATTTTTGCACTTTTTCCAATTTCTTCCCCAAGCAAGTAATCTGGAATAGTTGACAGTGAATCATTAACTTTTTTAACACTCAAATTTGTTAATTTAGTTTCGTTTGCCGCGGTTAAAAAGTGGAAATCGTTTGGATGAGATTTAAAGTGTTGTTTAACTTTTTCGGAAGTAAGAAGCTCAAGACGGATTTCTTTCTCTTTGAGAGTTTTTACTCTTCTTGGGGTGATTCTATTTCTGACATCTTTAACTCTATATCTTAGACCAGCCAGATCCTCCATATTCAGCTCAAGTAATTTTAAGTCTAATTCTTTCATCTCCTTAATCTCGTCGAGTAGAGAAACTTCTGCATTCTTATCTGTTTGAAAAATACTCAATGAACTTCCAACCATACCTCCTCTTCCAGCCCGTCCTACTCGATGAACATATTCATCAACACTTCCGGGTGCTTCTAAATTAACCACATAAGAAATATCCTGTAGATCTATTCCTCGACTAATATCAAAAAACTCATCCTCCTCTGAACTTCCCTTGCAAGTAATCAACACATCAACCAATCCCTTGTTAAACAAATCTAATTTTGCTAACCTGTTATTAACCGGAAGCAGAGGATTTAATATTCCAACTCGAGGAACACAAAAGTGCTCCAAAAGCATACTTGTTCTATAAGCACTGTTTACGTCGTTAACAAAAATTAACGTTTTCGGTCGAATTAAGTTTAGTTTAAAAATTGCATAAACTAAAATATCTTTTTCTTCTTGGTTTTTAACTGTTAAGTATAATTGATTAAGATTGTTGAAAGAAAAAGAGTTTTCAGAAGAAGCGTCAAGAGTTAGGATAGTTGGGTTAGATAGAACAAGTGATTTGAGGAAGGCGAGGTTTTGTGTCATTGAGGAAGATTGAGTTGGTAAGGTTGCTGAAATCAAGAAGTTCTGGGTTGATTTAGGGATATGTTTATCAATAAGTGAGGTTAAATCATCTTTAAAGTTGTATTCAAGGAGAAGATCAGCTTCATCAAGAACTAGATAACGCAGAGTAGACTTTAGGGTAAACTTAGGAAGAGATTCGAGCAGCTTGAGTAACCTTCCAGGTGTAGAGAGTATAACATTTGGGTTTTGAAGAAGCAGTTTCTTTGCTTGTGAGAATTTTGGAGAGGTTAAGTTCTGAAACGTAATTATTTCTGAAGCGTATGATAAGAGCAAAGAAACAAGATTTGCAACTTGATGAGCGAGTTCAGATGTTGGAAGCAAAATAACGCATTGCACAGAGTTTGAGCTATTGGAAAGAAGGTTTTGAAGTATTGGGAGAAGATAAGCAAGAGTTTTTCCTGTTCCCGTTTTTGAGCGCAGAAGGATATCCTTTCCTTTGAGTGCAATGGGAATCGTTTGAGTTTGGATGACTGTTGGCATTGTAATACTCTGTTTCAGAAGGGGTTTTATAATTCTATAATCCAAGTTCAGGCTTTTTTTGTTTGAGGGATCTTGATCTGCATAGAAAGTTATTTCATCGTCTATGAGTGAATGATCTATCATGTTTTTGTGGTCGTTTGCTCTGTTTTCCTTATTTCTGGTAATACACCATTGTTGAATTTAGAACCCATTCATTAGATAAGCTAGTGACGTGGCATAGGCATAGTTAACGTAATTACGTCATTAAGATATTAATACAGACGAGAAAGACAAACCACCTTAATCAACAAAAAACCATTGCCTGGAAAAGGAGAATCTTAGAATAATGCATTTGGAAACAGCTTTAAACTTGAATGAAGTGACAAATCTTACAAACTCACCATCAGAGCCTCCACTAACAGAACGTTCAAAACAATGTATTATGGAAACGGCTGCTGCTTCTGCTCTAGTTGGAGTGAACCAGAAACATGGAGGTCCATTTGGCGCTGTGGTAGTTCGTAAAGGAAAATTCGTGTCCACAGCGCATAACACAGTTTTAATTGATCAAGATCCAACTTGTCACGCTGAAATGAATGCGATCAGATATGCTTGTACAGCCTTGAAATCTCATGATTTGAGTGATTGTGAATTGTTCACAACTTGTGAACCTTGTCCGATGTATTTATTTTCTTTATATTTTATTTTTAGGTGCTGGGGAGCCATTCAATGGGCTAGATTAAAAAAAGTGTACATTGGAGTTGACAGATTTACAGCTGCTTCTTTTGGATTTGATGATAAAGTTTTTTATGATGAAATTGAAGCGCACAATCATAAATATTCTTTACAAAAATTAAAGCTATCTAAGCACGAAATGGTTGAAGTTTTTTCTAATGCATCTGAGGAAGTTATATTGATGATTAAGAGCTTAATGAAGGACTTGTCGGTAAACAAGACATTTAGAAGACGTATGGGGAACAAAGACTTGGGTTTTATATCTGATGGAAAACAATTTGAGAACCCACGTTTGGAAGTGCTTTCTTTTAATTTTGTATTTATTCTCTAGAATGGGGTAAACTTAAAGAATGATGAGGATGAGGTATCTTAGTTATCTACTTCTTATTCATAGGTAATAGTAAAGAAAATGAACAAATATTTTGATGTGCTTCAGAATGCGATTAGAGTTGCAGTAAATGAAGGAATAAATAAAGAAAGAGAGATATTTGGTTCTCTTATTGTAAAGGGTGAAGAAGTTATAGCTGTATGTTGTTCTTCAGGATTATTCTTAGATCTCGGTGAATGAAGTTTTGAGAAGGGCTGATGCCACATCAACCTCCGAAATTTTGTGTATAAGAAAAGCAGCGAAAAAATTGGGAAGTTATAATCTCTCAGGCTGTGAAATGTACACGTCCATTGAACCTGATGTTATGTCTTTGGGAGGAGTACTGTGGTCTAGAATCGATAAGTTGTATTATGGATTGAGTCAAAAAGAAGCTGCTAAATACGGGTTTGAAGAAGGTTTATTACAATATAGGGAATTATTTGCTCAAAGTGCAAATATTACAGATTCTGGATTATTTGAAGTTGAAAAGAAAGTTGGGTTTGATAAGTGCGAAGCTGTTTTTAAAGAATGGAAAGAAGTCAACAACGTTATCTATTAAGAGAATAGCTGTACTGCAGTCTTGCATAGCACCATAATTTCTTGCAGTCAACTTTTCCTAACTAGTTCATGCTAGTTCTCAAACACAGTTTAACCCATTTTCCTATACTATATAGGTAATCATTTTTGCTTAAACAACGTTATAATTATCGTTTCCTTTGCAAACTATCAGTCTGGAATTAAATTAGTCAACTATTTCAGAACAAGCTCTATAGTTGAGTTTTAATAATATGGAACTTGTCTAAGAGCCAGATGTTGAGCCATGCGAGCATTTGATGAACCAGATGATAGGAAACCATTGTTTTCTTCGAAACAATTCTTGGCGAGTGTAGAAATGCTGAATTTTTAGTAAAGCTATGGTATTGTCAATCTTAGTTTAACAATAATATTGGCAAAATTGAGTATGGGCATCACTCCAACTAAGTACAGTAATGAGACCTTGAAAGAGTTCTTTTTCAGTTTCTACTTGAATATTCATTCTAAGAAAGGTAGGATGAGAAAACATATTATTGTGAATTGCATGGGCTATGGCCACATCGTAGTGCTCTAGCTGCAGCTTAGGTTCTGTTCACGACATTTCCTTTCATGAGAGAAAACCAAAATTCGACGAGTGATGAAATTAAATCCTGTACCCGTTTCTAGACTAAATGCAATGGGAATGGTTGGATTTGTTTTCTTACCCGTCATCACCCACTTAGTAATTACTAGTCAGAACTTATAATCTTTCTAAGATAGAAACAAATTGAAGAACAAGTAAAACTACGTATTCTTGTGGCCCTTTGATCAGGAAAAATTAAAAGTACTAACGTAAGTTGGTGGAAACATGAGCATCACCTAAAAATGACTGAAGATGCTGAGAAACCTGAGTAATGATCCTGCTACAACCTACTAGGGGCATTACATAGAAATCACCCCTGTCTGTAGCAATGGGGGCATATACTTCCTTAGACAGGTATATGAGTACTTCCTTAAAGAAATACTAACAATCTTATGTTAGTACTCAAAAGATAGGTAAGGAATAATTAGAGAAAGGTATGGTGGCCCTTTACCTTGCGGGTAATTTTCTTATATATATATTTTTTTATTTTTCTAAAATCTTATATAAACTGGAAGATCGACACGGCCAAAAGTTCAGAACATAATTGAAATGAGAATTCTTTTCAAAGCCAATAGAATGAAACCTCAAGATCGAGAAGAGAAAGGATTGTAGATGCTGGAAGTTTCATTGGGGCTCATAAGCATCGGCAATATCTCCGCTACCGTTGCAAAATGAAAAGTAGTACACTGGTCAGAATGGTCAAAAATATGCTTAAAATTTGTGGGAAATTGGCTTAATTCGCTTAAATTAAGATCGATTCTTTGGGAATATCCTCAGAGTACTTGGCAATAGCCATATTTCTAATACGAGTACTCAAAAAGAATCTTAGACTTTATTCAGCTTTCCTGGAAAGTCGCTAAACTTAATTGACATTCCGTTTCATCACGAAACAGATTTCTTAGTTAAGAATACGTATGATAAAATATGAGACACTTACAATGAAAGTGCACACAGTTGTTACTGTTTAGCGCCATCTGTTCTAATTCTAAGAAAAGTTAATCAGGTTGACGGTTTTCCCAAAAGACGCATCTACTTACTTACTAAATCAAAATCCAGTTCTTTTTTTCAGAGGCTTAATCTTTTTTTTGAACCTGAAACAGAAATTTTGGCATGCTTCTAACAATTTTTCACCTGTCAATTGCTGCATTTTAGTTACGTACTCTGAAGTGAGTCATAATAAAGGCCTAGTTTTAGGTAGTTTGACTTAGCGTGTTCATTATTATTTCATGGTCCTTAGTTGAAGGTCTCAACGTAATACAACCATATTTTAAGATGAGCAGCAATTTACATTTCAGCACCTTAGTAGGCTAGACCAATCATTATCAACTAAACTCTTACCTGGCTAGTGCTTGTAATCAATAAGACTTAGAACATTGTATTCCGCCTACTCCTAGAAATGTAATAATTAAGCATATATAAATACATATATGCTTAAATAGAGTCAACAAGATCTAAGTGACTTGATGCCTTAGCTCTGTGCATTTAAACACGCTTCTCGAATACATGAAGTCTTTTTAAACACAAAGAAACTTGGTGAAGCCTAAATTACAGATGTGGGCCCTCTCTGTATCCTTTCTGAGCTATTTGGTTCTTTTCTACTAATTTAAAGGAATGAACCGCTCTTCAGAGATTTGGTATGAGTTTATGAATGAAAACACGATATCAAACTTAAAATGAAGAGATGTATCTAGCTGGTCTAATTCTGGGTTCTGTGTTACATTGCAGTACACCACTCTGAATACAATCTTCTTGTATTGTTCTTTTGACTACCTTCTCTCAACTATCCTGTCTTCGCTTATTAATCAATTTGGTTGCCTATTCTCTTAAAAAATCTTATTCTATATTACTTCATATTGTCGTTAGTACTAAAACGCCTGTAATAAGGTTCCATGAAGATTTTCCACTCTAGGCCTAGTAGTGTGACTATGAAGCCATATTTCTAACCTGCTTGTACTAAACTTCGCATCATTATTAAGTATACTCGTACACATATTTTGTGTAACCATCTAGTGATGAACACCGTTTTCTCATTTACCAACAGATACTTCAGATTTTTGTAGGGTATGGACTTACCCTCTGCCTTCACTAACCCCAATGTTCAGTCACAAAAGGTGTAGCATCTTAATATCAAACAATGGTTGGCATTACCTACCAGGCTGCTTTCATTCCTTTTTCTTTTAAAATGACACAAACGATAAGAAAACGGAGGCACGCAACCCAGTTTTTTTTATGTCAGGCACGCGATCCATATTTAACTGCTCGTCTTAAACCTCCTTACGCAGTTCTGCTGCAACTAGCGACTATTACTTTTCAATATATATGAAAACGAGGTTAGCTATGGTTAGCGTAACTTTACCATTGTCTCTACTGGATCCGCAGAAGAAATTTTGGATGGGATGCTACGACTGTAGCCCGCAAGCACTTAAATCTGAATAGATTTATGGCTTTGTATTATCCGGATCTACGGGGGGAAACATGGCCAAGTTTCTTGTAAGTCCTTGCTAACAGTCTTACACACTGCTTTCTCCTTCAGAAATAAGAATATATTAAATCGCTTTTATTTCTTGGAATGGGTGTGGGACCTAGCTTTCACTTGGTTTTCGCTGTATTTTATTTATTGAACCTGACTTGTTCTAGGCAAGTAAAGTTTAGGTACATATGAAGCAGCCACCATTATGTTACTACTTCATAATCCTCAAAAAAAAAACTACAGTGGGCGGTAGCCAACTAGTGCTATGTTAAAATTGAGCTGCTGTTTTCAACTAAGCACTTTAATGAATTTTTTGTACAGTAGAAGTTATGGCGAAACTATAAAGTACAACGTTTCCTTCAGTTTGGGATATTTTTTTTGTGTACTTAAAGTTTTTTGTCGAGAAACTAGAATAAACAAAACTGAACCAGAATTAAGAAACTACCTGTCGGAGTTAAGTATATCAAATAAACACTCTAATACGTATATATACTATCTCTGTCTTCGCATAAACCCTTCTCATTATGTGTGATTAACGAGAGTTTCTCAAGAAGGTTTCTCTCATTATCTCGCAATACAAATATTTAGGTAAAATCCTTCTTGAGAAATTTTTGTTATCTCGATAAACATGATTACTTCTCATTAAACATTTAACTCTTTCGGACTCTCTTTATATTATTCTTTAACTAGTGTCGACACGTTTTATAAAGGAACAAAGATAACTCCACTGGGCCTTTCTCTTATCACGTTTCTTCTTCGCCAACCAACTATAAAGGTATAAAGGAAGAAAAAAAATAGTAAGATTAAAGAAATATGAGTATAAACTCATCAATAATTATGTTTATTTCTTTTATTTAAGCTGGGAAACTTTTAATAAAAAGAGCCGTCTTTGTTTTTTTTCTTCATTTTCAGTTTTTGGCTATTTGGCCATTTATATACACAGCCTGGATAACATTTATATTCGATATTTACAGTATTGATAATAATTTATTTTATATATTTTAGTATTTTAAACTATCAATACCTGTAGTTATATTTAGAGAACTATCGTATTGTTAAAAATACAGCAAAAAATTACCATAGTCACGAAAACGAAACTTAACGAAGAAAAAACTTCAACAAAATAACAAAAAAAAAGAAACGAAACGATGGATGATAAAATGAGTTCAACAACCAGATTTGTTAATAATACACAGGGAAATGCAAGAAAGAGTAAATATAGGGAAAGTCTTGCTTCAATGAAGAAAAACCAAACAAATCTTTTTTCCGTCGTGTTGGTTCCAATGGATGACAACGAGTCGCATACAATACCAGATCAAGATGAAACAAACGACTGGTAATATTTTTAAAATCAATAAAATATATAGGGTAGCTGAGAACTTATTAGATTTTGTAAAGGGGGTGAACCATTTATATTATCATTTGACGAGCGATGAATGGAAAGAAGCTATAAGAAATTCTACGTTACCAAATCGAGGTTATCCAGAAGGAATAAAATATACATGGAAAATACGTAGTGAATATGTTACACTTGATGTAGATCAATATTGTGAAGAAGTCTTACATTGGTGTGAACGAATGTTTGGAAATGATAACTATTTTCCTCTTCATGAAGAAACTCCATATAGACATGACTTTTTAGGAAATGTTTGTGAGAAAATGTTTAAAAGGTTGTTTAGAGTCTTTGCTATTATTTTTTCTAACCCTTTGTTACATGGATTTAAAGAAGATATTGAAAGAAATCAACAACAAAAACATTTAGAACAGATGTTTAATCATTTTATGTACTTTGCTTGGTTTTGGGGATTATTACCTACAAGTGAAGAAAAATGTATTGAAGATGTTTTGCGTCCTATAAGAGAAAATTATACGCAAGATAAAAAAGAATATGAGTCATGAATAAAAACTGTGTCTGTGGTAATATAATATTGTTATTCGTCTTTAACTATAAGTATTCTTGGAATAATATTTCAACTTTGAAATCATCTTCAAAATATTTTGAATTTATATCTTTTCCAACAACTCCATCTAACTCATATTTTCCAAGAGTTATTTCATCTGTTAAGAAATTTGTATTTAACCAGCATTGAAATAATTTATCCAATTTTCTATTCAACTTTCTTAATTTTACTAGTTTAACTTGATCCAAAAACATAGTCAACCGAAAATCGCCTTGAACAAAAACCATTATTCCATCTACAGGTTTCCAGGTAACGATCCTTCCCTGCTCTAAAACATCAAATTCACTGCTCTTCGATTTATAACTAACCCCAATCCCACCTCCAGCAACTCCAAATGCTTTGTACACTTTCAAATGAACATTTTCTCTTCTAAGAAACTTAGGCATATTTACAATCCGAATTTCTGTTATGAATATTTTCTTGGAATATTCAGCTGGTTGTCTTATAATATTCATTAGAGCTGGATTTCCAAGTGCAAGTTCATAGTATTTAACACATCTTCTTTGAGATGGAACAGTTAGTCCATTTCCATCAATAGTTCTTTGCTGTCCAAAATATTCAATAGCTTTTTCAGCAGTATCAAAAGTTTTGGAGTGTAATAAATATGCAGAACAAACTAATCCTGTGCGTCCTTTACCAGCTTTACAATGTATAACAGCAGTCTAAATATTAAAATACACAAATAAATAAACATTCTCTTCCTGTTTTAAATAGTGATGAATATCTTCCAACAATAAACAGAGTAAATTTAAAGGACAGGTTTGATGATCACAAAACCCATAATGTTCTACATCAACATCTTTAATAAAAGCATATTTTTGTTTTAAGCATAGGTTATATATTTTAAACCTATTTTCATGATGCGAATGTAAGAATTTCAGTACTTGTTTGAAATTATTTCTGTAAATAACTTCAAAACCTTTTGACGGGTGTCCCATAGCAATTAAATTTGGCAAAATATACGCCAAATCTAAATCATATCCATGCTTCTTATCCACAAATCTCTTTCGATTCTGTGAAACTAACCTTCTTACAAAATGCCTATCCAAATGGAACTTTTTCTTATTCTAAAAAGGAAAGAAAAATAGAATTGTACTTTCTCTTCAATCATTTTAGACTCAGTTTCATTCGTAACTTTTCTCTTTCGAGTTAAGAGTGTTTGCTTTGAACCCAGTCGGGGCAATTTAGGCATTTTTAAGACGCTTGCTCTTTTCTTTAATCCTTGTGCTGCTGAATTAGGTGCTGCCTTCAGTCGATTTAATCTAAAACTTCCAGAAAACTTTTCAAAACTTTTCTTTCTTTGCCCAGAAACAAGAAATTGTTCTTCAAGTGCAGCCACTACAGAAACTTCGTCAAAATCTCTCAGGTTTGAAATGTCAGCACCATCTAGAGCAGAAAATATGCTGTCAAAACCAGTTCCGGAGTCTCCATCATCTTGGGGTAAACTTTCTTGTTCCTGATCTTCCGTCTCTGTGTCTACTTTGTCGGCTTTGGTTGGGATTTCGCCTTCTTCTTCAAAAAATGAGGAAAATTTTTGTAGAAGAGGGTTCTCAGCACTGTAGGTATCTAAAAAACCCCTAATTGAAGACAAAAAACTTGAATAAGGGGAGACGGGCGTCGGTTCATTAGGCGTGGTCTCATTCAGTGTTTTGTTTTCGTTGTTCATTTGAACTACAGTAATGTCAAAATGATTTTTTGATTTTGGGCTTTGAAGTTGTGATCATGAGACATAAAAATTCAAAGTAAGCATTAGATTAGATAAAATATATCAATTATTAATTTATAATTGTTTTGATTCTTAATATATATAAAAGTGTTTGATTTTTTTTTGCAGCAAATGATCCTGATTTTATTCTGATTTTCAATTGATTATTATTATAAACAGTATTAATTTTACTGAAAGTGTTAATGAGTATCAATTAGAAGAATATGTGCAAAAAATTATTGATATATTATCAATAAATCTAATGTAGGTTCTAATTCTTAATGAAAATTAATATCAAGTTTTTCTAGCTTAGGTTCGGAACTTCCAATTTAGAATATCCAAGCGTCAGAACTAGCTTAGCCAAACTAAAGCTTAGTATAGATTATATATTCTCTTCCAAGACTCTAGGAAACTCCATGTTATTATATCGACACAGTCACATGAAAATAAGGACAAGCAAAACGTTATCATATATTGTTTCCTTACGCTGAGAAATAAGTATCTGCCTTGGGAAGGAACCTAAGAATACTAGACAGTCATCTTTCCTATGAGCTTAACCATGGTACTTCTGCCAGAACAAGTGTTCTCGTACCCTTGGCAATCGAGATGTAGAAATTCGATGAAAATTAAGTGCATAAACCAGATTTCTTATTAGAAAATTTAAACTGATTAAATCTGAAAAGTTCTTCTTTTTTTAGTTTTACAAATCCTATGAAAATCTTTCAGGACGATCGAGATATGTGGTAGCTGCGTTTGATAGTTTCTTGGTAACAATAAGAGGTGCACTGTGAATAATGGATTTAATGAGTGCCCAAAATTTTGTGGAACTCTACCTCTACAATAATTTCAAAAAAATCGCTTGAAAGCTTATAAACTAACTCTTAACTCTCATTCACATTTATTATGCGAGGTTTGCAACATTCGCGACTAGGATTCCATATACCCCTACAAATAATGCAGAATTTAAATACAACTAACTTTGTTCTCCTTTGATATATGAGGATTTCTTATTGGTAATTGAATATATAATAGAAGCTACTGAGTTAGCATCATCTGGTAACACCAAAAAAAAATTCACTTCCTAGTAATAATGAATCATTTTTCTATTCTAAGTGGTAATACGTTGAGATTATAGTGGAAAACCCTGGCTATTTTTGTTCATTGTTTATACTTATCGTGGATATGATCTGTCCTCGGAATGCTTCAGGTATACTTCTTGAGAGAAAAGTACGTTATATATTCAAAGAGCGTTAATGTTCAATTTGGAATACAGCGAACTAGATAGTACCCCATTAATTATTAAAACAATATAGAATTAAGCCAAATAATACAATCAGTTGAAATAAAATACTTAGATAGAAAAATATTAGTCAGTGAGGAGGATCTATACATTTCTTAACACAGAGGGAACTCGGTATTCCTCATATTGCATGTATTTAAATCTGTTTGACTAAAATTAGGAAGAAGCACTAGTCAAATTCTCGCTATAGTTCAATTATGATGAAACGCACTGAGAATATGGACTTAAATAGAACTGCATAAATATTTTTGCCTTTAGTGTGTCCATATTTCCATCCCTGATCGTAGAGAGTAAAGAGCAAATTAAAATAAAGTATATTTATTTTATACTCCAGGTATGAACCATTCTATTCCGTTTATATTTTCTGGTGCAAAACATCAATCTCTTTTCCTGTACATATTGCATGACATAAAAAAATCTTCGAGCATTTCTTTTTTTTTCAAAGGAAGGAAATATCTCACAATACTCGCCTTTTCCAAGTTTAAGAATATTCAAGTAAAAAATCTTTGTCGAATATGAAATATACACTCTTTGCCTCAAAAAGCTTATTTAATACATTCACACATCTTTCCATACCAATAAATACAGCCAAGGAACTAATGTCGTTCTTGGATGCCTAAATAGCTTGTTCATAGAGTAGAACTCTGATAGGGTGCCACTGCCCAAGTATGTTACCTAGGAGCTTCATATAATTGCAGAAAAGCTCAATAAAGCATCTAGATCTTCAATGAAATTTCCCTTAAAATCTATTAATTCAATAATTAATAACTAATTTCAACCCTTTTTGATAAGTTTTAGAGTTGATGTGTACTTTTGCTTTCTTATATACCTAGAATCAATATAGCCACCTGTGCAAGGAACCTTGATACATATTTCTCAATGCTCTGTCGATGAATATTAGTTTTTTTAGAAAAATACTGTGCACCGTTTTAAACCATTGCTGTTGATTTACTTCAGTAGCCAAATATACAGTGTCTACTCCGCTTAAATGCAGAGACTAAGAGCCGAAGAAACCCATTCAACTTAAATGGAGGGATTAAGAGTCACAGAGGCCATGGATGTTTGAAGGCTTCTTCAAACATCCTATAAGTATGTGATAGCTAGCAATCATGTTATGAATAGTTAGTTAAGTAACTATGTTTCCGGGTCTTGTTTTCAGACAATGTGTTCAAGCATAAATTGCATTATCTAATAATAATTCTAGATGAAAAAACACTGGCAATCTGATCTCCTAATACGTAAGACACGATTACCACTCGCACACTGATTTGAAATCACATAGTACGAAAATATAAGCATTCGCAAAAAAGTAATCTTATGACGGTAAAAAGAAACTGAAAAAGTGTGCCTGTCTTAAAACAATATGCTAGAAAATCCAGTTAGGAAATTAGAGGCTTAATTGTACAGAAATAAAAACTTAATAGCACCGTCATAAAAGTAAAACAAGAATACATTCTTAGAGCCCTTGGTTGAGGTTTGTTAAATTTGTTCTAGTTAGGTATAAGTCCAATTTATATTTTCACTAAAAGTGAAATTTCTAGATTTTAAATACATAGTATTTTTATGTTATCCAACAGGTTTCAAAGGAATACATCGCGAGTAATTCATTTTAATACTATAATCAAATTTCCAGCTGGATAATAAAGAACTTCGTCAATAGAAATGCGAATTTAAAGAGTATTATAAACTCGAAATACAGATATATTAATTCTCTTGAGCTATGGATCATCTATAATTGGGTAAATTGGGTCATTCATAGATTCGGGTTAATTTGCGTGCTTAGGTAGTATATTCGAAAGGTTCATACAAATTGCTGGTATACAAGAAGAAAAGCTAGTGTATCATTTATGAAAGGTTCCCGAATATTTTGTAATTTAAATTATAGCGATGTGAAGCTTGCGATGATTGTGTATAAAGGCTTGGATTTACTTATTCCGTTCTCTATTGTCATGGCTAAGGGTACCAGTGACGTAGAACATGTATATATATATATATTCTTAAGAAGTAAGTGACATTTTCTACAGTCTAGATCACAATTAAAATTATTATTAATATCGAAAAGGTTAGCTTAGCGTCCAAAAAACCTTTATGGATATATGACCTCAAGGACTAGGCTTTAAGCTCAATTGATAAATCTGTAAAATGGGTTGAAACTTGCTCTTCAGGCTGAAATTCTAATATTTGCCTCAACTTCTATGCCAGAGAGGAGTAGCCCTATAAATTACTAGCATAACAGTATCAAAATATTTTTACATTTATTTGAGATTTCATGAATTTTAATACTATGATTCAGTAAAGAACTAAACTAGAGTCTCTCTCTCTAACAAGGCTCGCACTGGAAGTCAGGCTATTCTTGTATGCTTGAGATGTATTATGAGATGCTCCTCAAGGCTATTTACATTCTAGATTTTTCATCCTTTTAACTAAATTTGCCTACAATATTTTCTTACTTATACAGAAATTTTTATATTTATGTTAATCACAATACCTAATGTTGGATGAAGTATTAATGGTTAGAACCCATGGTGTTAATCCTCCTAATATATGAACTTGGTAACACAAAACCTGCAAGGGGGAAGGTACGGCACACCCTAAGATTTTGCTAGTTAGGCTTTTTTTTTTCATATACTTCTTGTGTTTACATCTTTTCTCTATTATTTATTGTTTTAAAGCATGATTCGATACAGTTGGTGTAGAAATTATTGAATTGAATTTCATGCAGATATTATGTTCATTGGCTCATGTTGAAAAATTAGTATCCCTGTGAATATCCTTGTAGCTTGGAATATTTACTCTTTTCAAACTCTGTATGACCTATGAAACAAAAGCAATTACAGAGAATATTCCTTCTTGGTTAAATTTCACCAAGGTACTTGTCTTTTTATTAAATTAACATACTAATTAAAACCCTTAAGCTCCACCTTAAGGTGGGTGAAGAATATGTAACTGTACCTTATTTTGGTGTTCATTAGCTAATTCAGTTTAGATAAGGTTTTAACTCCATTGAGAATACCCTTCCCTGTCTTCTTATTCCAATAGCGATTAGCGATATAGGTGTCCCACCTACAAGGAACTCTAGGTTGATGTACATAGAGTTCCATAAAAGTTTTGCTTGAGCTACCAGAAATTAATATTAGTAAGTTTCAATTGCAATTATTTTCGTTGAGAAATTTTCAACAGGTTGAAAATTTATGGGTAGCAACGGTAAGCACTATAGTGTCTCTAATTTACGGTTTAGGAATGTGTCTTGGGAACTAATTTGAAATTATAATCTTGCTCCTTTTGTATCTAGTCCAATTATGAGATAGAATACTCTTATCATATATAAACACAATCCACGAAGGTATACCAAACAGTTCTAACTTAAAAGCAGTTATTTGGTTACTTCGCACTACTCTCTATTCTATTGTTTTCGGGTGAGTTTACATTCTCGTTGCTACACCTCAAATTTGAAAGGGTTATTCTGTATCAATATTTGTTACTGAATAAAATCCTTTACAGTTTCTAATTATTAATCTCTTTTGACCTAAGCAAGAAAAATCTATAATTGAACTAGCTTCCTTTATTTAGAGCAGGTAATGCCTCGAAACTCTGGTGCAACCTTTTTATATCAGCGAGAAAATCATGAGGAAACAAGCACTACTATTTTTGTTAACTGTCAGTTTTTAGCTCATATTAGAGTTATAAACCATAGCAAACAATAGTAGATATTTATGTTGGCTATAATACGTTGTTTACAGTTGTATCGACTATGGTTCTAGAATGTTCTTTGATTGCCATATAATAAGAGATACGGTCTCAAATATGTTACAAACTCCAACAGCTTTTGAATATCAGCCTATTGAAATTTACTTATATATCTAGAAGGTTAGAAAAATATCAAATATAAAAAAACCTGATTACTTAGAACGAAACCTGTAGATTTTTTAATTTCTGTAAAGCAATTTCCTCGAGTACAACATTATCCACCATCGGGTATTTCGCACTATGAAAGCATTTCTAATCAGGGATTTTTTAAGAGTAATTGATAATTATGGGAACGTCAACCCTAGGACGGCTCTTTCAAGAGCTGTCTTTCTTTGAATCTTCCGACCTTTAGAAACCATACATTAAAATTCAACATTGCCAAGAACAGCTCTATAAATGCTCTTACTATTGAGACACCGTAGTAAGAAACTAAATATAACTTCCTAGACAATTTTTCCGGGTCTCTCTATTCTAGTCATGTCTAACTAAGTAAACCTCTCCCCAAAGAGTCATATCTTCAAAATTTGTACCTATGAAACTACGAATTATGTAATTCTTTCTTGATTCTTATGATTTTTTACACCACACAACCCCAAATGTTAAATACCAGAAACAGATCCCAATAATATCTCTCTTGGAAAAGTTTCATAAAAATATTTAAAGAAATGTTGGTACTGTGGTAAAATGTTGGTTTATTCAAACCATATTCTGGTAATACCTCCAAGAATTTTCTTTAGTACCTAAAGATATCTCATGAATCAAAGAAAAGGTATTACTTAGGCTCAGCAACAATTTATATGGGAAATAAAGTGTTATATATAAACTCCCTAACACAGTACTCTATTCTTAATGTCTCAGTAACTGTGAAATCGGATACTCTTAAATACCAGGTAACCTTGAAGGGTGGTAAAAGGTAACGGAACACCCTGAAGAATATTTATAGGTACAAGATATGACTGTTTCAGGACGCCTCCAAATTTTTTCGACCCAACCCCAAGAGCTCTCCCATGAACAGAATCAATAGATACTTGACTTTATTTAACTCGGTTCCAAGCTTAGCCCTAAAATGCTGGAAATTGAGCTTCTAATACTTGGAAAATCAAAAATGACAAAATTATCAAAATTATCGTTACAGCAATCCTCAGCTACTGGAAATCGGTCGTAATTAATAACGGAGTCCAGCTTCATAATTTTCCAAGTACCTGTCATGTAATTCTAAATTCCTATATAAAATATTTTTTCTTAACTTTTGCATCTGAAAAAATATTTTTACGTTAGCATTTTTTGAATAAAGACGAGTCTAATTATTTACAGGAGGATCCCATTATATATCACCAAAACAAATCATGTTGACAGGGTTTTTCTGACCTGCTTAACCCAAACAAATTGAAACATTAATTCCTGGTACACAGTAGAGTGTTGTATATTACAGAAAAGATTCTCTCAGTATGTCTAACTGTAATTTTCCCTTATGCATGAAAAATCTTATGTATTTTGGCTGACACGTTTCATTTTGACTTGATGTATGAAGAGAAAATACATATCTTGGTGAATTTCACAAGATACAGGTATTTGTTGGAACCTAACATCTTTATAGTAACTTTGTTATTTTTTTGTTATTTCTTTTTAACGATAACACGAGAAGTTTACTTAAATATACCAATGGTTAGTGGGTTTACGGGAATGAAATGGCGGTTTCCATGAAATACATTATGAGAGAAATTTTTAGATATGTTTTTGAATTATAAAACTTCTGGTTTATTGTTAAATGCTATACCCGTGCTTAAAACTAATTACACAAAATAAATACGAGTATCATAAATAGAAACTAAAAAATATATTTAATTAACCCAGTTAACATATATATATATAATATTAGGACCTGGATTAGGATCCCATATACTACTCTGACTTATCTTAGCATCTACAAGAACAATCTAATACCAATAGTTTTTTATTTCTCTTGATTGAAAATGGAAAATATTCATGGGAGTTAGCTTCTAATGCTTCACCCAACTGCAAGAAGAAAACCCATTTGCTTTCTTACTGGTTAAAGTCCGCGGAGATATTGTAGAAAGAGTTATAAAATAAAAGAAGGGTGATATATATATTATATTTTCAAGGGCTCAGAGAACGACATGTTATTGGTTTAAACGTTAGTAAACCGTAAGAAAGGTTTATGAAAATTCTTAACGTTAATAAACGGTGATTTTAACGGTAACCCCGATGCTAGAGTTATTGCTTAACCGTAGAATTTCGTGTACATCTTTAATAAGTCTTGTCTTAAACTATATTGGAAATAATTTATATCAATAGAAATAAAAACTGAGAATTAGGTTAGGTACACAAGAATATACTCTTCAAAAGTTTTTTCTTTTACCTAGTTGCCCAGGGTTTTTCCTTTTTCTGAACAGTTGAACCCTATTGTTCGATAATTTGAAGTTTACTTTTACATAAAGCAAACATTCATTATTAATTTTATTGAAAACTAAAGGTATTTGTTATGTACCTGCTTGTGAAAACACCTATTCAACATCCTGTTTGAACAAGTCGCTCCTGGCACATTCAACTAACTTATACTTACTGCTCTTCCTAATAAGAAAATAAAGTGATCACACACAACAAATGAATACAAGTATAACTAGGTGCAGACAATCAAGTTGAAATTTACTTCAGCCAATGCCGGTTCTCATGTTCTTAAAACCATTCCACAACTTATTTTGGCTTTGTTTCTTCTTTTTCAGGTATGTTAGACTTCTTTGTTTTCTGCTAACATTTTTTAGTTTGAATTTCAATTAGGACAACACGTAGATTTTTTTAAATATCCAAAAAAAAGTTGAAAACAATGTTATATAATAGAACAATATAACAGTATATATCGTTTACATATATTGATAAATAGTTACTACCGGTAAGACTTCTTAGTAAAATTATACACTGTATACCGTTAATATTTTTCTGTTATAGAAATTTAATTCAGTATTGTCATGATTATATGACCAGCTGTGGTAATTCCCAATTGGGATAATGTTAACGTATTATATTAATTCATATTAGTAAGAAATTCAAAAAGAGAAGATAAACAAAAATAAATAAAAATAAATATATTTCATATATTTATCTGTGAAATAAAAAGTGTTCGGAAATATTGTGAAGAATAAATAAATTTTATTGCAAAGAATGGAGAAACCTGTTGATAACGATATGAGTGAAGATAAACCCAATTTGCTGGCATCAAAAACTTCCTTAAGAGTGTTTTCTAGTTTTACCAGGCGTAACACGAATAATGTACTTGTATTTTTATTTTAAATGTATAGGAACTTACTTTTGAAAATATTATATCAAAAGAGTGTTTTAATACTTGGGTACAAACACGAAAATATGGACTCAAAAACCCTAAAGGTTCTTTCAGGCGAGCAATTTATGCACACCTTCGTGGAGCAGATGGACGAGCTCCTTTTCCAGAGGATGTAGAAATTAGTATTCTTTCTAAATTGCGTGAAGTTTCCTCTGGTGGAAAACCAGTAGATCCTTTTAGTCCTATTCTTGGAAATAGAAAAAAATTTAAAAGAGACAGAAAAGGAGGTTGGTTACCTGCATTTCCATATCCTTATGGACATCATGAAAAGAGAAAAGCGAATATGCAAAATCGAGTATACTTTTTCTCAGATATTATTGTAGTCTCAGTCTTTATCCAGAGTTAGAAGCAAGAGAGGTAAATTTGATAATCTATCATCAGTTGAAAGTTTGTTGAATCTGTCCGAAAGTGAAATGAAACTTTTTCTTCTTCAGGGAAAACAAGTTTCTTGTCATTTTAGCTTTCCTGCTGTAGCTTACTTAATAAATGCTATGTCTTCTCGATCTTACTTTCTCTCAAGGGATTTTATTATTCCTTCGCCCGAAGAGCAGTTTTTCAGAAAAGAATGTATTTATTTTTTACCTTATTATTTTTAGTTCCTGTGTTCAATTTTAGTATGCAAATTTTGGATGGTAAGTTTGTTTATATGGATACTAATTTTCAAAATATTTTTGGAACATCTACTAATATTTTACAAGTAGTACCAAGTATTACAGAGTTTTTCAATGCACGAAAAGAAATTACACCAGCTTTGAGAAAAGATGGGTCTACTTGGTTTCGTGGTACTGCTATTATTAATGGTGTACGTTTTGTTTACAAAGCTTTTGCTCGCTGCCTCTCTACAAATGTGGAAAATGGGTTTTACCAGATAGAACTAGATAATCAAGTTACTGACCAAGCTCTTGATAGAATGCTCTTGTAAGTACAATTTTTGCCTTTTATTTACTCATTTTGAAGTAAGGTCTACTAATATTTAAAAATATCTTCCAAGATTAAATAGTTTTCTTTACGTTCACTCAAAATCTCTAGATTTTTCCAATGTTCATACTTAAAGTTTGTATTTTCATTATGGAAAATGTACTACTAAACATACTTGGTGACTTTGCTCCATTTCAACATTACGCTGAGTAGAGAACTATTATTAATAGAACTCAGGCTTAATTTTTCTTCATTTTTGCAGCTTTTGCGTCATGGCAGTCTGATCACATCCTATACTTCATAGTAGATTTTAAAGTGCCAGAAAATAGGGCAACATGTGTTTCGCGATAATTTTCTTGCTCAAGCATATATAAGCAGCAAAGGAAAATCTGAATAAGCTCTGAGTTTGGAATAAGAAAGTTTATGTATTTCTTATAGACTGCTCAACACAGATTAATTCAGTTTTTAATTTTTTTCTCGATCCTTTAATTAAGGGATTTATACTTAACGGCTATATAAACCATACAGAGGCAACTCAAGAAAAAATAGCCGTTTTCTTAAGTACTAGATATATTCTATTTTGACTTGAATACAAACTATTCCCAGTTAAATTATTTACATTAGAATGAATTTGTTATAATTTACAAAGGGCAAATCGAAACTTCGCATGAACTTGCACTATGCCGATACCTAGAACAGCATTTGAATTAGAAAACTCTTGGGTTACTAAGAAATGACAGAAGAGTGTTTGCCTGTAAGGGTTATTCAGTGTTAAGATATTTGAATAACCCCAGAAGTGGCCCATTAGGCTGCGAACCAACTATAACGAGACTTAGCACTTGTGAGCATCAATGTTAGATGTTTCCCACTACTTTAGTTCATTTATCACCTTCTTCTGCAAACCTTTAACATCTATGTGCTGCAAGAAATCCACCGTAGCGGTCATAAAGAGTTTAAAGAAAGGAGGAGAGTCCATTCACCAAAATAAGAGTGGTTTTATTGAATAATAGCATCCAAAAGTAGAAGGCATAGCAGCGTTTTCTCTGAATAACTTCCACAACAAGTTCCTGAAGTCAGAACAAGTAGCAACAGGATTCTATACTTCTTTGTTGAATCTAGATGGTAAGAAAGTGTTTGATAATAAGGGAGTTACTGTTTCGACATTAATAAAGGCTAGTAAACACACTATCTGAACATAAATAGACGACTTAAGGAGCTACATTTGGATGTTTTCAGCTCAAGAGAGTATGAATGAAATAAATAAACCATAGAGACAACACTGCCAGCTAATTTACCTCTATACTGTATATGAGGCTCTTCCTAGATACAAAACCATAGGGAGAAACAAATGTCGCAGCTAGATCACACAAAAACATTTTTTGATTACAGGACATCAGTGCAAAAAATACGGAACCTGCTCATGATACATCCAAGAAATCTAGTGATGTGGCTTTAGAAACCTTAAAATTTTCACTCCACTTGATAGCACAATGCATGGCTGTAACAGTTTCAATTATACCATGTCAAGCACAAGGAATTAGCTGCATCAAAAAACAAAGGCAGATGGAGCCGAAATAATGAAAAATAATATGAAATCATACAGAAGTTCATTCTCCCCTTAAGACTCATCTAACTCAAAATTAAGAATCAGTGTAATAGGTTCTTTGACAATGTGGGGGCTCAAACTGGAATGCACCATTCCAAATTGTAAGTTTAGTCTTCCCTTTTAATTTTAGCTTGGGTTACAATTTCCTAGAATCTATTTTTATTAAATCAGAGCAATCTTATCATCAAAGAGGCAATCGTTCCTTGAAACTGGGTCTCATTTCTATAAGTATAATAGTAATTCCATACTTGTGTATATTACATGAAGTTTTTGCAAATGGTTGGATGGAGACCTCTCAAATTTGCTAGGCTACATGGTCCAGATTAATTCTATGCAATCTATCAACCATGTTACAAACCTCATTGCACGTTTCTTTTATTATAAGGGAGACAGGTCAAGCCAGGACTTCGCCAGCGATTAAGAGAAATGTGATTCTGGTGTCCTGGAAGTGTTGCAGTTAATTTCATAATATTTAACCTACGAACACTTACAAGTATGTATCATAGCTGTGCTACACAAAATGTTTATAGAAATGAACTGTCAGATAATTTTCAATGAATCTAAATCATGAAGTAAACTAATTACTTTATTGGATCTTACACAAATTTCTCTCCCGTTTTATATTCAATAATGTTGTTAGCTGGAACAGCGGGATAGATGAGAACCAACTAAAGTTGGTAAGATGATTTTTCAAAAGTTAAACACAACCGGGAATGACAATATTTGACTGAGACGACAATGCTTGACCATCAGAATGAGACCGAGCTCCTGACAAAAACTACCATTTTCTTGGTGGTCTCTGCGCATAAGTTCTTATCCCCCGATATCATCTAGTTTTCTCAATGCTGGGGATTTATTGCGCCTTCCGGATAGTTTTTCAACTCCACAATTTCAAACCCGCTTAATCATGTTTCTCTCGTATGGTTAGGTCATGGGATGATTTTTTCTTGCTTAGGATCCAAAATATATAGATCCGAAACTGCTAAAGCTCCAACTAGGCTTTGACTTCAGGAAATCTAGATTATATTTTACAAATTGTTAATTTATTTCCTAAGAGCTAATGAGACATAATGTCTTTTTTCCTTAATTGAACTGGTGAGAGCTATGTCATTAAATCTGTAGAGAAAAACGATACGTATATTATCATTTGCTTTAGTATAAGTGATTCTTTTCAACGAGTACTTCATGTTTTGTCTGTAAATTAGGATCTATATTTTGCTTAATACACCAATCTATGGTCACATAGCTAATTGCCTAATTTGCAAAAGATAATCTCTTCTTAAATTTATATTTATAATCATTTAAATAATATTCCGCTTTAAAAAAATTCTTGTGATCATATTGAAACTCCCGCAGTTCCATATACAATCCAATTATCTGTTATGAGGCTAATCTCGATGAAGATATCTACCATTTCATTCTTAGAATTATAATGTTTGGTTATTACTAACTACTTTTCGCTCTTTTAATTTCAGAATAGCACACAACTTAGGTATACGTGAAGAGTGAGTTCTCAATGAGAAATTTCCCTTTTGAGTGAGTGAGAATGGGTGAATCTCCGTGCTTTATTGCGCGAGGAATGAGCTCCTAAAATAAAGATCAAATGAACGGTACATTGCAAAATTTACTGAAGAGCTGATTGAAGAATTAACTGATAATCTCATTGAGGAACTCCTTGGGGGGTTGCTCAAATTATTTTGTACTGGTCCAAGGCTAGAAGTAAAAAAGCACAAACAAGATCTTTGTAGTAAAGTATCTTTTAAAAAACGTGTTCTGTAAAAAGTATAACTCTCAAAATTTAACCTTATCGGCGAACTCTCCATTATAGGGACCGACGAATCGCAAATATTTTTGAAACATCTGTATGGAGGAGAATTGGAATACATTATTGCTGGAATTCTTGGGTTATATTTCTCTAAATCAACGACGTCGCCTCCATGAGGAAACTATTATCTCAATATTAGCCTGCCCCAATTACCTAATTGAATTTTTCATCAAGTAAAATAAAACACCTGGATCTGTCAGCTGGTTGAGCTATTTGTCCAAACCCACCGAACAGGAGTGTTTGAAAAATATTAGAAGATTGATTGATTATTCTTATGGATCCTAAATGATGAACTCAGAGTGAATTTTAAGCACTCTGAAAACTTAAAAAAATTGGTTTGAAATGAAAGATCTTTATTTCCTGAAAGAGAAAATTTCCTATTTTTGCAGTCTGAATCCATGAGTGTAATTATTCACTGAATAGTTTTGTCAATATGACATAACCACAAGGCCATATAGCCCAAGTGTAGAAGTCCAACTAAGAATGAGCGAAGAAAATGAACTTGAATTCGATAGCAAGGAAACATCCACAACTCAGAAAAAGAAAGATTTTTCACACCCAGAACAACCTGGTGAAGAAGAAATTGATGAAATAATCCAAAAAAATAAACATAGAACTGCAGAAGCACTTGCACAAAAGATACTTGGATACGGAGAAGATTTATATAAATACGAGGAAGAAAAAGAAGATTTGTTAAATATAAGTGAAGTGAAAAGAGAACAACTTATTTATTCGAGGGATAAAGCAAGAAGAGATTTAATTGAAACTTTGAATAATAAACTTGGTGATCAAGCTGAGGGTGGAGATCCTGATTACTTGGCAAATTCAGAAAGTGATCAAGAGAAGAAAAAAAGAAAAAGAGGTTATTCAAATTCTTCATCAAGTGATTCTGAAATATTTAGAGGAAAAGAATATGATTCAGAAGATTTAGATAAATCAGATAAGCCAATTGAGTTTGGAGATGTAAAAAAGTTTGGACTTCAAGTGAGCAGAGAAATGTTTGTTCAATATTTGGATGAACCTTTCATAAAAAAATTAAAAGGTGGATTAGTCAAGATAATGGAATTTAATGAATATAAAATTCGTTTGATTAAAGAAGTTGTTCAAGCGAAAAAAGGAGAAGAATATAAAGTTGATGATATAAAAAAATTTGATTATCGTTTAAGATTAAAACCAGATCAAAGAAAAGAGTTAATGAAGAATAATATTCAGTTTGTAAGTAACCAAATAATATCTGAAGAAGAATTTAAAGAATATAAAGAAGAAGTTATATCTTTAGGGATGGAGTTGCCAACAGTTGAAGAAGCTGAGTTTTTTGCCAAGAAATATAAAGAAGAGATTATTGGATATAAAAAAACAGATGAAGATGTAAAAAGAATGGTTCAACGAAAAAAAAGCAGAAGAAAAAATAAATATAAAGTGGCAAATTATACGAGAGCACGAGAAGATTTAAAGAGGAAGATTGAATATATGAGTGGATTAAGTGTTGAAAAACAAGGAGAAAAACATGATGAGGAATTATTTGAACTGAAGAGTGATTTAGAAAAACTGGAGGCTTCTTATAAAGATTCGATAAAGAAGAGATTTGAAAACTCAGAGAGCAGTAAAATGTTGGAAAAGATAAATGATAGAAACTTAAAAGAGAATATGAATAAAGAAGCTATGTTGAAAGAAAAAGAAGAGGACGGAGATAATCCATATGCAAGACAAAGTTGTAGACCAAAGACTTTATGGTCTACGAGAAGAGTTGATGAAGAACAAGTTAAAGTTGAAAATACTCCAAAAAGTGGAAAGAAAGAAGATATTTTTTCAACAAGAGAAAAAGCTGAAAAAGAAAGGATGGAAAGGTTGAAATTATCTGTTCAAGCAAGAAAGAAAATGAAAAGTCAATCTGCAAATGTTGATTTTTCATTCAAAGAAAAAGAAGAAGCAAATGAAGAAAAAATGACTTTGTTATTACCTCAAGTTTTTAAAGTAAAACCTACTAAGTTCATGACACTTGAAGAATATTATAAAAGACAAGCTGAGAAAGCAAAATGATCAATTTGTACTTTGGTGTCTTAATTACGTAAGATTATTAAAAAAGAAAGAGTTCAAAGAACGTTTCAAATAATCTCTAGTTAATCTTAAAGATTAAAGTAATACTCTATTCATTTAACAGTTTTCCTTCTTCCCTTTTTATTCCCTATATCAGTTGAACTATTCACACTTCCTTCTCCTACTCCAAGTTCAACACCTCTACATTTTTCACCAAACTTAATTGTGCACCACGTTTCCTTCTTATCAATTTCCTCCCCACTCACAGTTACAAACATCCCAATCTTTCCTTGCATTTTTCTCCCATCAACAACTTTTCCTGTGAAGCAATTCTTGAGAATTAATGTCAATTTACTATTTCTATACGGAACAAACTTTTTCTTCTCAGACAAACTTCGAATCACATCTCCTAAACTACTTAAACTCTTGTTTATATTCTGTGCTTCTCGTAATCTATCGCCTGTTGCTTCTGTTTTACTTAATCTCTCTGATCCAGCGAGATCCACTAAGTAAACCATCCCACTACTTGAGCTTTCTTCTACATCAAATTGAAGAGACACAACAAGATGTGATCGAGAACTGTCTGCATTAATATTATTATTCTCTGTTCGTCTAAATTCATAACTCTGCTTAATTACATTTTCAGCTGATTCTAATCCATCACAAACAACTTGATTTAAACCTTGAAGAAAAATATTTCCATCTGTATTTTCTCTAACTCTACATTCCTCAAGATTTCTTAAATCATATATTTTTTCATTATATATTTCAAATATAGATATTTTTACTTGTGAAACAGAAGAAAATAAAAGTTGTAAAGTGTTGTAAGTAAGTGCATTCATCGTATATGTTTTCCCACTACATGTTTGTCCATAAGCTAATAAACAAAGTTCTGCTCCATTCAAAGAAGTTTCTATTAAGGGTTTAACTTCTTCGAATATCTCTTCATTTGTACTTGGTTTAAAAACCCCATCAAATTCAACTTTCTTATCATCTAAGCATAAAATCTTCTCATCTAAACCATCAGAGAAACATACACTCTTTTCTTCTGAAGGTTTGATCCTACAAAACACTCTAATGTTTCCTTTCAATGCGCACATTTCTTCTTGCAAACTTCGTCTGTTGCGCAATTCTTTCTCAAACCTACTTAAAATATTCTCATTTTCTTTTTTTCTATTTTCATTTTCTTCTTGGAGCAACTTTAATCTTTCTAGAATATTATCTCTATCTTCTTCAACCTTTTTCTTGTTGTCTTTTTCCTTTATCAGATTCTTCTCCAACTCTATATTCTTTTCTTTAAGACCCAAAACCTCAGAAGATTCTGTCGTATCAACTTTTTCAAAACCATTCTTCATAGGTGTTAACAATTCTTTCTCATCAAGTTTGTGAAACAAATCTCTTTCTTCACTTTTCCTTATATATTCTTTCAGTTGCTTTAATTGAAGAGTCAACATTCTATTTAATTCTTCTTCTTCAGATAAATATAATTTTGTTTCGTTAAGCTCAGTTAACAAACTTTTCAATTCTAACTCGAGTAAAACTTGTCTTGTCTTCATTTCTTCAATTTCCTCTAAGCTCAGTGGTTTTTGTTCATCTTGAATGCTTGCACGACAACATGTCGATTCTATCTCTGAGCTAGATGATTCTTGAATTACATTTTCTTTTGGTTGTTTCTTTATTTGAGATTTGAGCTGGACCAAAGAAAGTTGTGAATGAAGAAGGAGTTGTTTGTAGAATAGGGCTTGCTTCTTATAAGATGATGTTTTTTTATAACTTTGTGGGGTAGAAGGAGTTCTTGGTGCACTAGGACTAAGAATATTTTCTACATTTTGCAGTGCAGATATCACCTTTGTTCCTAAATTCTGCATTCTTATCTCTTATCTATTGTCCTTCACTTTTCTTTTAACAATTTTGTTACCAATCAAATTACCCTCAAGTAAAATCTCTCCAATCATATTGCATAAAATAAACCAATTACATTACATATGTTTAGAATAACACCAATAAAATTGCTTATTGTATAGCAAATGAAATAGCAGAATCAAAATAGGAGGCCAATCAAATAGTTCAACCAATCAAACTTCTTAAAGGTCTGTATAGAGCCAATAAAAATATGTTATTCTTACCGGAACAAGTGAAGTGACATAAGAGACAAACTGCAAAATGACAAGTGTTTTGGAAAAGTTCGAGCAGATGCGGGAAAATAAGGACAAGCAAAAAATGAGAAAAGAAACAAGAAAAAATAATCGGGAGATTAAAAAGGGAATTAGAGATCTTAATCGAGAGTTGAATACCGTAAAGAAGGAGGAGAACCGGTTAAAGGCCGAGCTGAAGAAGAAAGCCAGAAATGGAGATCAAGTAAATTCTTCATAAAGATAACTTCTATATAGGCTGGAATGAAACAAGCTGCTCTACAAATTGCAAGGTTAGGACAGCAAAAGAAAAAGATCGAAGGAATGCAAAATAATTTTAGAAATGTTCAATCTCAGATGAACCAAGCAAAATCAACTGTAGTAATGACTAAAGCAATGGAAAAGACAACAAAAGTATATCAACAATTATATTTAATATTTTAGATGATGAAGAAAATGAATGCTAAAGCAGATCCAAGTAAAGTTGCTCAAACAGCTGCTAAGTTTCAGATGGAAAATGAGAAGATTAATATGAATAATGAGATTATTAATGATGCTTTTGAAGTTGCAGGAGAAGAAGATATAGCAGATGATATGGTTGATAAAATTCTTGAGGAAAATGGAATTATTGCTACAGAAGGTTTAGGACATGTACCAGTTGGTGAAGTTAAAATGCAGCAAGAAGAAAGTGTTCCACAAGAAGAGCAAAGAGTCTTAGTTGGTGCAGATGGTCCATCATCTACTTCTGAGTTAGATGAGCTTGAAAAAAAACTTGCAGATTTATCAAATAAGTAAGTTTGTATTTAACTTGTAAACACATTCTTGTGGAATAAAAGTTTTGCTTTGAAGATTTGTCTCCAATACAAAAAACTGTCTATTTAGAAAATTTAATATATATTGTCAGAAATAATACACAAAAACTTAAAAAATCTAGATTTTTAGATACTTATTTTTCTAAAAGAAAAAGGAATTCATTTCGAAAAATAATATTTTATTATAGAAATGAGAGTGTTTAAATAAATGCAGAACAACTAAAGAAAGAACATGTTCATCTGAAAATAAATATAGCATATATGCTATGCTAACTGTGTAACAAGATTAAATACACCCTTGTCATAAAAATATCACTAAAAAAATATTTAACTTTGACAAAACATCTTATCTCCTCTTGATTTAGCTTTTGTTATTATTGAAGAGATTACAAATACTTTTTTGTTCATCTGCCAATTATTTCAACATACTAGCCTAAGTTTATAATAAACCAAAATTTCTATTTCTTTCCCTATTTCCTAGAGTCTTTGTTCTATTTTAGTTTTTTTTGATTCAATATGTTAGGAATATAATTAATCTTTATTTAATCTTATAGGCTAGTCTATCTATCTACCTACTTTTTTTTGTTTGTTGATTGGATCAGAATTGTAATTTCCAACTGGTGAGAACATTAAGTTGAACAGATACAATAAGAGAATTAGTTCTTGAGGAGAAAAATACTTGATGAAAGAATATATTTATGATTATTGAAAATGTTTTGGGTAATATATTCTGTTTTCAGACTGATATAGGTGAAACAAAAAAAATATTATCATAGACTTTAGTGGCTTTACATGATAGAAACCAACCACCATCACAATCGGTCAATACATATCAATTTGACCAATTCTTTTCTTATCTGAGTTGTCCTTTCTAAAGTGATTCTGAAGCTTAGAAACTTCATATAGTATTGAAATGTGCACTTCTCCAAAGAGAAACTGAATATTTAATAGCTTTGGTTCATTTCTGTGGAAATATTAGTTAATAAAATCCTCGATGGGTACAAGTAATCAGAACAGAAGCAAGGAAGCTAAAAACAATTTGGTGCAGAAAATGACCAGTATCACATTTAATACCATGGTACCTATTACTAGTCAGGGATGTAATAAATACAAAGCTGTTTCGTATTTCCATCACGGTTCATCTGCTTTTCCACTGGAGTATTTATTTATTCAGTAATGAATCTCCTAAGCAAAGTATAAGCTGAGAAACAATGTACTAAGGTATAAGAGAAACATCTAATGCGGGATGAAACTTTATGCAAAACAAATTTCATGAAACCAAGGCAAAAATTTTATACTCAACCAGTTTAATAATTATGGAAAACTACTATACTAGCTTTTAATGGGTTAAGTGCTGAAACTAATATACCAATAATGCAAAACCATGTACACTAAACGCGAGACATGATAGTAAATAAAAAAATAATAGCTCAAGCGCTTCTAACACGAGTCTCATTTCATCAAAGATATTTAATTTACTGGGTATTACTAGAGTGAATGAAACAACCCCACAGTATAACCGGAGAGAGAAGTATTAAATTATATGGCTTTTGAAATCACTTGAAATAATTTAATAGTTGGTTAGAATAAGGCCTCCATAAATAACTTATATAAAAAATTTTAATAAAAAATATAGAAATTTGAGATCTCCTTGATTGTGCAATAGAAAAATAAGATAGGAAGCTAATGACACAATACAATCATTTCTAAAGTAGAGAAGCAATTAATCTAGAAACGAACCCAACTCAATATGGAGATAAAAGGAAAAAAGGTTAGCAGATCTATCATAATCGAGATAATGATAGAATTCTTGAATATATCTAGGCGAGAAAATAAATAAACCGAATTGTGGAAAATAATTAATAGGTAAGAAACAAACCAGCAAAACAACGTCCAATATATAGCTATAGATATGAACTAAAATTTATAAACTAAGAGAATAAGAATAAGTGAATTGTTTTGCCAAATTATCATTTTAAAAAACCTAAATATAGAACAAAAGTACTTGACATGGCTATGCTAATGCATTTGGTAAATTTTAAATAGAGAGCAAAGCATTTTGGAGATTCTTAAATTGTAGCTGCCACCAGTTAGGCCTCAAACAATTCCATTGATGTGTATTTTGTGATGAAGATAACAGGAAAAAAGCTAGAAGCTCTCGTTCAATACAAACTACTTACATTGATGACAAGACAATGCCTCAAATAAACAAGACAAGAGCAAAGCGGATCCAAACTCAAAGAAATCCTTTAATGTTCAAAGTTCTAATATTACTAGAAATATAGTGCTGCGTTGCCGTAGTCATTCAAAAAATGAATCTAACATTTAACCAGAAACAAGTTCTTCCAAACCTTTAACCTTGTCTCCATAGCACTTACACTCGAGAATCTTTAAGTATGACCTTGCTGTTTTCTCAATTTTCATTTTAGAACCGTGAATTGAGCTACCTCTATGTTCCATTAATTTGAATGTTTTCTAATTTTGCATACATCTGAGCAAAAATAGTTTTGCCCACTCTTTGAACAATGAGAAGCAGTGTTGTCGTTACTAGTGAGTAACTTGTTAGGTTAAGGTTAAGGTTTTAAGGGAGTTATTTGGGCCTACTGGCCTAACCCTATGGCGGGGATCTAACTACCAATAAGAGCTACGTACTATTATACTACTTTGTTATTCTATTATGTTCCATTATGTTTCCTCAATCTTATTGGTAGTTGACAGGATCCTTCGAAGCTGGTTGGCCAAACTATCATCTCATGATCATTTCCATTATTGCCCAAAATCCTAACTTTTCTGATACAATCCACAATCAAATTAACAAAACACAAATCATGCAAAAAGTAAAGATAATCTCACGGGTGTCCAGTTCACGCTGCTGAAGGTTTTTCCGCTGATGTTTTACCACGATATGGCTTTCTATTATGTTCCTGTTCAAGATTTTCACGGTTTTGCTCATTCTTATCTGGATTCTGCATTTTGGATGGCCTGTTTTTATCTTATGTTGGTTTTTGGACGATCCTATATATGTTTCAAGATGTTTGAAGATAGTTGGAGGTGATTTATGTTCGGGAGGTCGAAGGGGAGTATAGATGGCGATGTTTCTTGCTGTTTTCAGGATGTTTACTTCATTTTCCGGAGATTTTGCTTCTTGCAGCTGAAGTTATCGATGGTCTTAGTGAGTGCTGGGGGGCCTCCCTTGAGCTGACTTATGCTGTTTTCGTGTTATTTTATAGGTTGACTGTTCGTTGTTGTTATTCCAGGTGAACGATGTTGATATTTTGTCAGGATGGAAGAATTTCGTTTATTTGCTCCAGCAGCTGAATATAGTCCATTGGGTTCATTCCTCTTCCTCCAGCTGTTATTCTCGACGTTTCTCTTAGTGCTTTAGGTGATATTCTGGTTGCTGCGTTTTCTGTGGGTTGATTGTGGATGTTGTATCTTGGTCGAAGGATGGGTGTTGTTGGTCTTCTGCTCGTGTCCATGTTCCTGTTCATATCCAAGTCCAAGTCTGCGTTCCTGTTCAAGTCCAAGTCCGTGTTCCTGTTCGTGTCCAAGTTCCTGTTCAAGTGCTGGCTCCTGTTCAAGTGTTCTTCTGGTTCTTGGCTTCTTGTGCAGTTTGAAGGTTGGTTCTCATTTTCAGGGTGGTGGGTAAAGTGGGATGGTGGTGGGTCCTCAGGCGGCACTGGTTCTTCTCCTAGTAACGCAAGCGCTTCATAGTAGTATATAGGTTTTGCTGTTGGTGGTGGTGATGGGTTTTGAAGTTGGTATTCTCTCAGAGCTGTCAGTTCTTTATCGACAATATCTCTTGCTGTGGATTTATGGGTTTCCTGACGTTCTTTTACTATATTGGTGAGGTCCAAGTCATCCTCTTCTAGTTGAAAGTCAAAGCTATCAATCCTGTCTATGGTTCTCTTCAGCCTTCTTGATATCTTTGTTAAGGCTTTTGTTATCTTCACGTTGGATGGCCAGTTCTCTACATTGTATATGGCTGGAGCTATTACTAGTGCTCTTGCCAGATTGATTCTTGTTTTCTTTTGGATGTTTGAGGAAGATAATATGTCTCTGAACCTGTTGATATGACTATGTGCTTCATTTAACTTCTTGGAAATAGCATCAGCATTAATACCTTGTGGGTCAAAGATAGCTCCAAGATATTTGTACTTTGTCACGGCTCCAATTGTTTCTGCTGCTACTTCAACGTTGCTTGTTTTGGGTTGGATTTTGTCGTGTATGATCGTTCTACTGTCAGTAACCGCTAAACTCCCAGCTCTGCTTCTGTTGCGTGTTCCATCACAAAACCTCGAGCTTTTGTGACACCTTAGTGACGTTTCTGAGTGAAAGTATCTATCGCAACGTTCGCAGTGAAAGTTGGTCAATATTCTATTTATATCTACGTCTGGGATTTTATCAACCAAACTGTAGCCTTCGTTTGTGAGCATAACTTTTGTCTTGCTAACATTAATTTTTAGGCCTGTGAGTTGTTGAAGGTTTTGCAGTTGCGTTACAAAGCTGATTATTTCTTCGTCGTTCCTCGTTAGTATTACTAAGTCGTCTGCAAAAGCAAAGTATCTGAAGGTTTGGTTGTGTAAGCTAGTTCCTTGTAAGGTATTATTTTTTATTCTCTTCATTATAGAGTCAAGACAGAGGATAAAGATGCTTGGAGACAAACTATCTCCTTGAAGCACACCTTTTTTTATGTTTAATAAACTACTTTTTTCTCCGCTGTCTGAAACGAAAACTTTGGTCTTGTCGTAAAGGATGGTGATAAGTTTGATGAGCTTTTTTGGTACATGATGTTCTTCTAGAGCTAGCTTCATGAATTTATGCGAAATACTATCAAAAGCTTTCGCAAAGTCTATGAAAAGAATTCGAAGATATATTTTCTGTTTCAGAGTTTCCTTTATGATTGTATCAAGTGCTTCAATTTTCTGTATCGTTGAGCGGTTGTTTCTGAATCCTGCCTGGTAATCTGGGAGTTTATTTAGTATTGGTGCTATTCTGTTGTTGATGATTTTTGTGAGGAGTTTGAAGTGGGTGTTCAATAGTGAGATTGGTCTATAATTGGAGGTATCATTTTTACTTCCTTTCTGCTTGTATAGATACACTACTTTGCCTCTGCAGATTTTCCTCATCTTTTTAGACTTGAACGCATCTAGCCTAAAGAAAGATTGGATTTCTCTAACAGCATGACTTTGAACTATTTCAACGTGCTTTAGGACTTCGTTTCTTATGTTATCTGGCCCTGGAGCTTTGTTATTTTTTAGGGTTTTGATGCATTCTTTGATCTCTTCTGCCTTTGGAGGATGTATGTTTATGCTGTTCGAAGGAGCCGGTGCAAGTATTGGAGTTTGGTAATGTCGTATTTGGTTTTCCGTCAACAAGTTCGTTGGAAGTGGTAGGTTTTGTTGTTTCTCTAAATATTCTTTTAGTATCTGGATACGACCTGCGGTTCCCACCAACTTCCCAGCTGTATTCTTGGTTATTTTGCCGAACTGTTTACGGACTGGTTTTACCTTCTTTATCAGTTGGTACCCAGTTCTCGTATTGTTGCTTTGAAATGCAGTTTCTATTTCAGACGCTATTCTCTCCAACCAGTTGCTGTAGTCTTCCTTAGCTGATGTTTTTACTTCGTTTGTAATTCTTTTCTTCTCCTCAGAATTCAGGTTGTTCCAGTTGGCTCGTTTGTACCTCATCAGAGACATGGTTTGTTCCGAGTTCTGATGTTCAGGAAGGTTGTACTTGACTTCTGGAAGATGTTTCTTCATGATGGTTGGAATTGAGTGGGTAAGTGTGAGGTAGGCGTCTGTGAGTGTGTCGTTCAGTTCCAGTACCTCTTTGAGTTCACTGTTTATCTTCTCCTGTAGATTTGTGTTGGACCTTAGTGTACTGTAGTCAAGCTGAGATCTGGTTCTCTTCCCCGGTGTATGTTTCGGATGTATGTTCACTCTTACTATAAGAGCAAGATGGTCAAAGTTTTTCTTCATCCACAGGTTGTATGCTATGGTTGAGGATATTTTGAAGCCAGTTATTGCAGGTACATGGTTCGTGATTACATAGTCAATTTCAGATGGCCCCCCCACTATTTGACCTTGGCATGAATGTAGCATGTTTCCTAGATCCTTTTTTGCCTGTAACAGCTAAATGGTTACAGATTGTTAGCTCTTTTTCTTTCAAGAACTCCACCAAGAGGTTACCATTAGAATTCGTACGATGAGAGAGTCCTAGTTTACCTTCTACGTTTAATTCCTTTCTTGAAACTTGAGCATTGAAATCACCACAAATGAGAACCAACCTTCTCTTGTTAACTCCATTCAGCTTCGAGTTGAGCTCCTTCAGGTACATCTTGTACGTTTCTTGACCATGACCGCAGTGTGGCGCGTAAGTGTTAACCAAAACGAGACTTCTTTTTCCACCTAGTTTGACAACCAGCTTCAGGATCCTGTTGCTTCTTCCGTCTGTGTCCGCTACTTGACTAGCAAGCTCGTTACACAGGAAATTCGCTACGCCCGCCGCTTTTTCAGGCAGTTTTGAGAAAAACCACCTTCCTGAAGCCGAGCTAACGTTCACCATTCGCTGTAGGCGTTGCATTCCTTGCTTGTGCACTTCCTGTAACATTAAAATTTCAGTTTTTTAGTAAGTTGTTGTACGTAGCTGCACTTAAAGGCAGTTAGACCACCAACATTCACGCTCACCAGTTTAGGAAAGCGCTTCAGTCGGCTCGCTATCCCTGGGACTTCTCTCGAAGGAGTAGACAGGTCGCTACTCTGAAAACTTTGCATTTTAGCTTCGTCCTTGACGTTGTTTTCACAAGCCCAAAATTTGAGTAACTTGTAGTCTTCATTACTATTGGCTGTTTAGGACAGAGGAACTAGCTAACTAAGAATTTTTCTAGAAAATCAAAGACTTACTACAACAGGTTAAGAGCCTAAACTAAACGCAGAAATACATGGAACTGTCTCAAAAATTTGAACTACCGTCAAAACTCACAAACACCAAGAATTACGCCACGTGGGCGAAGAAGATGAAGCTGCACTTTCTTCGCACGGCAACTTGGGGATTGTGACTGGTGCCAAAACTGTACCAGAAGGTCGCAAAGAGTTGGAAAAGTTTGAGAGACAGGCAGCTGGAGCGTTTAGTGACCTAGTAAGGTCTGTAGAGGGAGATTTAGAAGATCTTTGTTTAATGTTTGAGAGTGTTTAAGAGGCTTGGAAAGAACTTCAGTTGGTTTGTGTAACTTCTGAGGATGTGAAACTGCAAGAAGCTGAGCATGAGTTAGAACAACTTGAGGCTGGACCAGATGTTCTTCTGACAGTAACCAAATTTAAAGTTGCTGTGAAGAAAATGAAGCAGGAAGGGGGGGAGTGTTTCAAACTCTCAACAGGCTTTGAAGTTGTTTTCCTTGCTACCAGCAGAATTTAATGAACTAGTGTTGAACATTCGTACAGAGAAGATGTTCAGGAGTGATGACAATTCTTACGACATGGAAAAAATTCTGGTTAAATTGATGCAAAGAGCTACTGTGTTGAGTAGTCTACATGACACTAGAGCTGTGCTGAAGGCGCAGGTTACAAATGCTGATCCAGCTAAGCAAAGCATTAAGAAGAAAACGTTTCCGATTTGTAAGAAGGAAGGCCATCTCAAGTCTAGATGTCCATGTTGCTGGAACTGTAAGAAAACTGGTCACAAAAGTTTCGACTGCCCTAAAAAGAAAAAAAGAACAAGTGAAGAAAGTTTGTTCCACGAAGGAAAAGGATGATCTTAGTGGCTTAGGTCTATACGAAAAAACAGAGATTTGCTTAATTGGAGCTCATGGTGGTACTCATAAGTCAAATGAAATTCATTTTTTCTTAGATTTGGGTGCTGGTCTTCATGTGTACTCAAGAAAAGAATTAATGACAAACTTGAGACGCCTTAAAGAACCTCTAGTTGTTGAGACGTTGTCTGGATTTGTTCTTGTAAATTACATTGAAGACTTTGTAGGATTAGCAGAAACTGGATTGAGTGTAAGACTTACAAATGTTGCTTTTGATGAGAACTTAAACCAAAACATGATTGTTTCTACAGGCTTGTTAGCAGACAAGGGTTGGTCCACTAAGTTTGTGAAGGATTGAGCTGAGAGTGTTGATGAAACAAAAACCGATAAGTTGGTTGCTAAAAGAGATCAAAACAAGCTGTACTGGTTGTCATTTACAGTCAAAACTAATGTTGTGAAGCTAGGTTCTACACCTGACGCAACCATGAAGTGGCATCGTAAGCTTGGACATTCATCTTACCAGACAATGATGAAGACACAGAAGCATGGATTGGTTGATGGACTTCCAAAAGAAAGGTTCAAGAAATGGAATCAATGCTTAGAGTGTGACTTAGGAAAGTTGTCTGAAAAGATGACCCCTGGTACGACAAAAGTGCACAAGTTCAAAGCAACTAGAAGATTTGAAAAAGCACATGCAGATCTTGTTGGACCGTTGCCAATCGGAAAAGGTGGGTTTAGATTCATGCTAACTCTTGTTGATGACTACACTAAGTACAAGTGGACGTTTTGCATTTGCAAGAAATCACAAGTAACCGAGGTGATTAAGGCTTGGTTGAAGAATATGAACAACTTCACATCTAGGAAGCTAATCAACTTTAAGACGGATCAAGGAAATGAGTTTGTTAACTCATCACTGAAGGAAGAACTTGAGAACCTGGGAGTAGTTGATGATGTGCCACCAAAGTACCATCCCTCGATGAATGGGACAGTGGAACGTTGGAATCACTCATTGCAGGATGGCTACAAAGTCCTGCTCATTGACTCTGGATTGACAGCTTATTACTAGCCTTACGCTGCAAAGGTTTTACCTACTTACACAACAGACAATTTTCTCTTGTAACTCTGGAAGCGAAGACCCCTTTTAGGTTAATGTATCCAAGAAAACCTCAAGTTGATCATCTCTTTGAGTTTGGAAGATTAGGTGCAGCTAGATCTGGAAAACAGCAGAAGAAAAGTAAAATGAAAGGAAGAAAGACAATCTCCCTGGTCTACAAGGACAGGGAGTACTTGGTCTACTGGATGGACACTAAGAAAGTAGGAAGTGCACGGTCTGGTCGGTTTTTCAAACGGGTCATTGAAAATGAAGCGGTTTCAGGAAAACGCAAACGGAATTTAGCTTAATTGAGCCAAATGATGTGGATGTCGAGACTGATGCATCTCAAGAAGAAGAGGAAAGTGAATCACACTAATCAACTAATGAATCAACACCTCAGAGTGTGCCAATTGGGCTTAGATGGTCAGAAATTGATGCAGGTAACGTAGTTGAAGGGAAACGGCTTCGCAATGCTGTTGGATTTACTGCTAAGGCTCTAGAACTACTTCCTCCTAAAAATTTTACGCAAATCACTGGAAGAAAAGACGCAACTGAATTGTTAAATGCATACAACCAAGAAGTGAAAAGTTTGGAATTCATCGGCGAGTTTGATGTTGTTCAGTTGCGAGATGTTCCTGTCGGTGTGAAACCATTGCCATTGAAAGAGCTGTTCACCATCAAAGACAGTGGGAGAAAGAAAGTTAGACTTGAACTAAGAGGTGATCTGGAGAAACCTGCTGACAATGAAGAAAACCACATCCCCAACAGGTCATTTTGAGAATGTAAGGTTGTTGGTCTCAGTTGCTGTATCAAAGGGTTGGAAGATCAGAAGTTTGGATGTGAAGAATGTATACCTCTACGGAAAGTTTGAGAAAGCGGTTTACTTAAGACTTTCTGCTGGGCACCCTAAGATCAATGGTAGCATCTGTTAAAAAACCAAATCCTCAATCTACGGTCTTCGAAGTTTACCTAGGAATTGGAATGTTTGCATTGATGAGTTTCTAAAAAAACTTGGGTTTGTCAATTGCCCTGTAGATCTATGTCTGTACAAGCGAAACAAAATGTTTTTGTGTTTGTTTGTGGATGACATCCTACACATTGGAAAGAGTAATGTGGAGTTGGATGAGTTTGAGCAACAGGTGGAACAACGATTTGAGGTAAGAAAAGAGCTAAATCCAAGGATGTTTTTTCGACTCGTGTTGAAATACACTAGAGAAGGCATTCATGTTCATCAACGAATGAAGATTGAGAAAGCTCAAGCGGTAGTTGATCTTGAGAAGAGGATTGTTAAAGTACCACTACATGAGAACCTTAAGTTAGAGAATGCCTCAGGCAAACCACTAGCAGATCTTAGACCTTTTCAATCTGTTCTAGCGAGCTTTCTGCGTATTGCTTTAGGAACTAGACCTGACATTTGTTTTGCTGTTCACGCAATGAGTAGAAGAACTTCATGTGCTACAACGACTGATTTGAAGCTAGTTAGACACGTGTTGAAGTACTTGGTAAACACAAAGAACTTGATCCTGTGTTACAAAATCAAAAGTAAGGACGCCGTAAAGCTTGAAATGGAGGTTGATGCATCATTTGCAATGGGACCTAAGAAGAAATCAGTTTACGGCTACTTGATCAAGGTTAACAATGCACCCATTTTGTACAGATCTAAGTTGGAACCGTTAACAGCAATTTCATCTAGGGAGGCAGAGTACATTGAAACCACAGAAGCTACCAAACCACTCAGGTATATCGCTAATGTTTTAGAGTTTCTTGGGTTGGAGTATACGGAGCCAATCAATGTTTACAATGACAACATGGGAGCAATCTTAATTGGAAGGTCCAAAGGAAGTGTTGACAGAACCAAGCACATTGAGTTAAAGTTTCATGTTGTGCAAGAGTTGATTAACATGGGAAAGATTAATCTTAGTTAGAAAAATACTAATGAGTTGCAGGCCGACATGTTCACCAAAGCACTGGGATTTTCGAAGTTAAAGATTCACATAGATGCTTTAGTGAAGACATGTGCTAAAAAGAACAATACAGAAGAAGAGGATGTTGTGGCTGCTAGTGAGTAACTTGTAGTCTTCATTACTATTGGCTGTTTAGGACAGATCAACTAACTAACTAAGAACTTTTCTAGAAAACCAAAGACTTACTACAACAAGCAGTCTGATTAAATTTATGAATATTATGTTTTACAGCCCAACTGTAAAGGTAAAATGACACAATTAAATTTAGTTTTTAATGTTGGAAGAAGAGACAGGAATATAATCGATGTATTAGTCGTAGAACAACAAGATTAGATAGAATATTTGAAACCTTCAACAAAACCTAGAGCTACTTAAAATCTCAAGAGAGAAGAAAAAATGAGGCTACTACATTAATGATTTCAAAATGAGCTCTAAAGGCAGCACAAAACCTACAAGAATATATTATTTAACAATGTAGCGATAATCAGACCGTCGAAGATCGTACTAATGTTTATATTTTCCTATGCAGTATGTTTTTTTTTGCAATTTAGTCCAACGAGGAGTTTAGATGAAAGCAAGTGCTATGATTGGGTTGTTGAAGTATGGAGCTGGGCTCTGCTGATTTAATAAGAAATAAAGAACTCTAGTAGAGATAACGACTTTTTTACTGGTACTTGAACCATTATTTCCTCACTTTTCTAGCTAAATTGATATCTCTTATCATCTACTTGAATTCTCTTGGTACAGTGTTAGCCAATTTCCTATCACCTCTCAATTTAATTGCAAGTTAAATGATAGAAAATAAATTCATAACTTGAGGAATGCTGTGACATATGTGATCTAAGAACCACATTGTCGAAACAGAGTGAGCAAATCCAACATAAATTTACGATTGAGAATTTGAGTCAAAAGTACTGGAAACATAATCACAAACAAGAAAAGGAAATCATAAAGTGGAAACGAGATTCAAATGGTACAAAATCCTGAGCACTGAGAAAAAACTAGAATATCTCGTGCTCGAAATTCTAGATGAACATTCCTACATGAACCTCAAAATGTGAGGATACAACTATGTTAGTGAATTACAGTATGAGAACTCAAATAGAATATATAACAAGAATAGTTCCAAAAAATTTACAGCTTTCACATTCAATCTAAACCATAAGTTATATAGAATATTTTCGAGAGAACAGCATTATAATTAAAGCTGTCTTCAAATTTCTGAACTATTATACCGAGTTCTATTTTGAAAAAACTTTGATTGGTCATCCAAAGGAGTTAATATATATTCAGCAATCCATTTGGTATTATACTTATAAAACAAATTCATGGCTATGGTTTTTATTACACAATACACAATCAATAAAGAGGATAAATCCTTAAAAAATTAACTGAGTTAATGGTAAATAAAGCCCCACTTATTTTGATACTAAGGATAAAAGCAAGCTCTGATATTTCTATTTACAACTGCATTGATCTAACTATAACTTCCTAGAAGAATTAATTTCTACATATTTTGTAAATAGTATTAAGTACAAACACGTATCTTTGTTTCTTTTTAAGGTGTTTTTTTCTACACTGTTAATCAAATATTGTTCATGAATAGTATGTTTTCTTAGATTTTTTATTGGAGATTAAAGCAAACTGATCTATATTCAAACACACACTCTATCATCATATGAAAGTCAAAAGCATTTATATTTTCTTAAATATAGGATGATGAATTTGACAGCATAAAAAAGTATGTAGATTAGAATCTAACTCCTCATACATATTTATACGAGAACAGTAATTTAACTTTTTAAAATATACAGAATATATTAACCTAAGAAAAAACCTCAACTAGATTAAGAAAAACAAAGTAAAAATTTTCTCATGTTTAAACTATAGAGGTATTACAATAATATGTATAAATTATTGTTTGTTCATTATTGAATGTTACTCAGTGCAAGAATAGTTAAGATAGACCAATTAATAACCAAAATAAAATAAAGAATTCAAAATAAACCTATTGCAATAACTATAAAATATTGATAAGAAAGTTGTGTATTTGGAAAACATACATAAATAAGAAAAACAAACCCCAAAATAAACTAGTAGATATAATATTAATCCTTATTAATAAAATAATATCTCTTAGTCTTATTAACTTGTTTTCTTTTTGTGTTGGTAAAATATCTATTTCTATAGAGATTGATAGTCTACTTAATTTATCAAAATCTTTAGCAAGTTCAGAAAAAGAAAGATCAGAAGGAATAATAATATAAACAAAACGAAACAAAGTATAAAACATAGATATAAGAAAAATATTTTGTGTCAGCACTAAGAGTTCAAAATTAAAGTTTTCTTGAGATTCCGTATATAGAAGAGTAAATACTGAAAAAACTAAAGGTAAAATTCAAATAAAAACGTGATAGAAAAGTAAAAACCTTTTCTGAAATTTAAATATTAGTTCCGTATTTTTTCCAAGCAACCGAACTTCTAAACCAATATTTTCTTCAGCTTTTCTTAAATGATATTTTGTATATTTAATAAAAAATATATTATTGACTAAACCATAAACAAAAAGAAATGAAATAGTAAACAACAAGTAAATAAAGTTAAATCGGAAAAAAGTATCCAAAGATATTAATTTTATAATTGCACAGACAATAAGAAACAAGAAAGTAATAATCAATTGGACATCAGCAGAAAATTTCTTCTTCTTTGTAGACAAATGAAGAAAATTAACGACAACTGCAATACAACAGACAACAAGAGAAGCTGCATATAAAGTATACATCGTATTATCATGTCTTGAACAAGGTAATCTATTCAATAACTCTCTTTTGAACTCACTCAACCTTAGATATTTCCCCCCAAAGTTTGATATATTATTGTACAACTCTCTAGCTCCTTCATTTGTAAACAAAGTTGGTATGAACTCAAAAGAATTTGACCAACCATCGTCACAAGTACATATATTTTGTACACAAGTTCCATGAAAACCACATAGCTTTTCAACTGATCCAATATTTCCTTCATTTGTAAGACACATATTTAAGTTTTGGTTTGAACAGTGTGCACTTTCTTTGTTTTTTTTATTTCGTTTATATATATGGAAAAAAGCCATAGCTACAAACTGAGGAGATGACCATCTTGTGTATTAGTTTCGTTATCGTCGAGCTCAAATATAGAATGAGAATTGGTATATTGTGGGAAATACGATAATAATTTGTTTCATTCTTGTATTTGTCTTGCTGGGTAATCTTGTTTTTACTGCTGAAATATTTACTGCTCAGAATTTGATTGGCTAGATAATAATTTGGGCAATTGAGAAAACTTCGAAACACATTGATAAAATATAAAGAGAGTTTATGATAGACCAACATATCAATATTAATATATATATATTGATAGGTTATTGATAAGTTATTCATTAGGTTTCTTACGAAGTTATTTTTTCATTAAATAAGGAAACAGAATTGCCTATCGATCAGCTCCTCATAGATATTGGCTTGATCATTTGATTAGATTCTAACGATATTTTTGTTTCAGAGGTAGAAATTTCAAAATAATGAATTACCCAATATTAGTCAAGAGTTAAGTGCAGTAGGAACTAAGATTTTACTTCAAAAGCTCTCTCTCTTCTCATTGTTATTATTTGATCTTTATAACTTCGGATCAACTAAACTTGTCAATATGGAACAGGAATTTTACAAAATTGCTTCATTAATATCAAATTATTGTTAAGAAAGGCCTCTAGTTTGAGTAAATAATAATTTGAGAGAGGTATATATATATAATTTTATATATATATTATGAGGATATGGGAACACAGGAGAATCAATATGTTTTTCTCTTAGTTATGAATTTGTTATGTACGCCCAAAATACAAAATTCTAGAAATAATCTCTTTATTTACAGTTACCTAAGAAAAATTAAATTAATGAACAATTATTTTCCCGTTAATATTAACGAAAGTATGAATTTACTTAAAAAAATAGATATGACTGGATGTTTTCCTTCTTCTACCTGCCTATATATTTCCCTAGTTTTTCTTGTCATTAATCCATTTTATTATATCTTTATTGAATGAAAGTATAATTCTTTCTTCTTGCTTCAGCTTGCTCGATAATAAATATTTCCTCATTGTTACCTATTCAACCAATAATTAAATTATGATTGACATTTTTCAAAGGTCTTAACGATTCGAGTCTTTAAAGTAGTTTTCAATTATTTTTTTGAGGTAAACCTGTATTATTGCTGTATTATCAAGTAAATTTAAAGCTTGTTCCTCAGCTAATTTTTACAGTTATCAAAAATAGTATACATTTTATGAAATCTCTTTTGAATATATTCTGTTAATCTAAGAAAATATAGGATTTGAAATAGTTTATTTTATGTGGAGCATGAAATACCACCAAAATATAGCTCATTAATTTAATATCGAATGGAGATCAATAAAAAAAGATTAAGAAACCTCTCTAAATTCTTGCCTGTGACTCCTTTACTAAAGTTGTCCTTTGTGATAAACAGCAATGCTTTATGATACTTTTTTCTACGGGGTGGTAAAAGCTTTATCCCCGATTTTTTAAACAGTACAATGGCCATTAAACCTACAATACCTTTTCAACTCGTGTAAGAAGCTTAAAATAGATCCTAAACTTCATCCAGAAATTACTATCATAATATTTAAAAAGTAAAATTAGTATAAAGCACGATAAACATCATTACTGAAAATATGGCATATGGTGTTTCTTGTTTTTCTCTCGAAATCTTCCTGAAACTCAAAATTATCACCCACTAAGTGTTTCATATTTAAAAAAAACTTTCCCCATACATGCTTTGTGATTATTAGATTATGTTGGGAAGTTTAAACCCTAATGAAGGAAAATCGTAAAGGTTATCGTTACTAAGTGTACAGATCTCTAAAAAACATACATTCAATCTAAACATGATGAAAAACAATTCTTTGGATAATGTGATTCATCTCAGACACTAAAAATTCACTAAGCCCAAGCTCCTAAACCATATTTAAAATTTTTATACTGTGATTAAGTGCAACTGAGCTAAACTTTGCTCAAAAAAGTAAACTGTTCAATACTTGCGCATCAGGAGATATGAAATATCTCAGCTTTGTTATAATCATTAGAATTTTCATACTGCGCAGTACCCAGAAACTAAAAAACAAAACCTGGAATCTTTAATTTTAATTTGAGGAGGTTTTAAATCTTTTTCAAAGAAAAGTGGTTATTGGAGTAAATACTATTTTTTCGACTTCAATCAGTACAATACCTCAAGAAATACTCCTCTAGAGCTTAAAAACTCACTAATCGAAATAACGGGTGAATTTAGGCCTGGGAAAAAACTTACTTGAGAATTGGAGTATTCTGTATAAGCTTCCTGGAAATTTTTCCTGTTTACAAGATCTCAGAAATTCTGAAAAAAAATACCCTTACATGCCAAATATTCCTGAATGGGTGATACCAAGTAACGAAACAAGCTGAGTAATGGTTGCCACCTTCAGATGTGGCTAACTGTAAAATTTCCCCAAGTTTTGTTCGTATAAGCTAAATGAATTTTCCTATTAATCGCAGTATTAGTTATTTGGTTTAGTTTATTTTGACTCTCAATACAGCTTTAGTATAGTCAATAGTGAAATTCTACTTGGTCAAATACTCTGAAGTACACCTCTAAACTTTACTGAACTACGTGGTCGATCATTTAAAATACAAAAACATTATATGCAAATTATTAAGAGCATTAATTTAACTCATTTCTGTCATATTACTAAAAAAATGTATGTCTAGTATTTAAGATTTCGTGCTCTTACATCGGATAACAGGTATAGACTAAAATATTTTGGAAAAAATGACCCTAAATCCTTGAAAAAGATTTACATGTTCGTTTTACCAAGAAAATCCTCTTTTTTAATATTTTGTGAAATATTTGAAATATGAGAGTATAAATCCAACGTCCTTGCGCACAGTAATGGTTCTTTTTTAGTGCAACCCTTCCTCGGGTATATCTAATTCCAATTCTTAGTTTAACCAAAGAACTTATTATCACCTGTTGTGCGAACTTAATTGGTTTAAACTTAAATTAGAAAGAGATTTAAACTTTGTTTAATTACCCAAGATCAAACTTATCGTTATTTTCTGAAATCTTATTAGATTATCTGATCTTCTTATTTATTTCTCTTCCTAATTATTAAAACTAACAATTGTTATCGAAAATGTTCATTACCGATAACGCATTCCGAGAACAAACCCTACTTTTATGTTCCGTTTAAATTTTCCTACATTTAAAAAGTAAACCGAATTTATTGTGAGAACTCCTCAAGAAAAAAAACACCACAAACTTTATTCTGTTTTACTTTACGACCAGATCATGATTCCCAGCAAAAAATATAAGTGGAAATAAATATTAAACCAGTAGTTCTCCTCAATAGAACCAGTAGAAGAGTTCTTCGTGAAATTCACGGTTGCTGAAACTAAAAATAACTACAATCAAATGCAACTCCTCACTTAGTAGCTATTACCTTTACTAAAGTCAGATCAGACCTAATAAAAGTACAATAAATCTCTCAAGCAAAAATAAGTATGTGTCTTACAAATGAAGGAAATGCTGGACCAATAGAAAAGCTATGTGGTTTTCATGGAACTTGTTTACAGAATATATGTATTTGTGACGATGGTTGGTCAAATTCTTTTGAATTCATGCCAACTTTGTTTACAAATGAAGGAGCTAGAGAGTTGTACAATAATATATCAAACTTTGGGGGAAAAGAACTAAGGTTGAGCGAGTTCAAAAGAGAGTTATTAAATAGATCACCTTGTTCAAGACATGATAATACAATGTACACTTTATATGCAGTTTCTCTTATTATCTGCTGTGTTGCAATTGTCGCTGGTTTTTATCATTTATCTGTAACAAAAAAAAGAGAAGAAGGAACATATCCATTTTTTCTTTCTTTTATAGCTTTTATTGTTGGAGCGCTTATGAAGTTGATATCTTTAGACAATGTGTTTCCTTTCAACTTTATTTTTTCTTTATCAAATATTTTATTTGCATTTGTTCATGGACTTGTTACAAATAGTTTCTTTTTAAAATACACAAAATATCATTTAAGAAAAGGAAAACTTAATTTTGGACTACAAGTTAAAATATATGGAAGAAATGCAGATGGAATATTTAAAGTTCAACCTAGATTTTTACTTACTCTTCACGTGTTGAGTTGTATTCTAAGCTTAGCGTTTCCAGTTTTTACTGTAATGGGTCTGAAATTTCAAGAAGAGCTTAATTTTGAGATGTTGGTTTTTTCGCAGGAAATGTTTATTTTATTTATATACTATACTATTTTTCGTTTTATTTATGTCATAGTTTTATCTCATCTTGCCTTTTCTGAACTTGCTAAAGATTATTTCAAATTAAGTAATTTATCAGATAATACAAAGATTGATGAAACAACGAAAAAGAAAAACGAACTCTTGCTAAGCCTCAGTATTAAGATTATAGGCTTACGAAACCGAATTGTTTATGCTAATTTGTTTTGGGTTTCATATTTTCTACTTTTTATTTTTATTCCCAGTACACAGTTATCATATCAGTATTTTATTGTTATTCAAGTTGGTATATTCTTATTTATTATTTTATTTTAGGTTGTATTTGGCCTTTGATTTGTATTTTTGCTTTAGATAGTATTCCAAAATGTAGTAAAATATCAAAAACTCATGAAAAACATACAAGTACAGGTGAAAGCTCTATAAAAATATCTCTCTAGTAGAATATCTGAATAAATCTACTCTTTAAACCTGTTAGTTTATTATCTGGAATTTATATCGTGTATAAATGTTCTAATTTGCACGAGTAGAATAGATTTTTTTGGCGTCTATATTATTACTCATATTTAATTGAACTAATATAGTGGTGATTTCCTTGAGAAAAAAGTTTTGACTCGAAAATAAAACTCTATATATCATAACAATGGTTAATTTTAGTATGATCTTAATTGATGTTCACTCATTATGCATTCAAAAAGTATAAATACTACACTATGAAAGCTTCTTGAGTTTCAAAGAAAATTTTTTCTCTTAGAAGAGTTGAAGTATGCTCAGCAGCAAGAAGTAACTTCGACAAGAATCAGGTGGAAATAGTTGTACGAACTTCTGAAGCGTATATATTAAGTTTATGTAACATAGTTAGATGTTTCAAAAGGAAAAATCGCAAAGTAAAAATAATATATGTAAAGAAAATGTAACACAAAATTCACTCAGTTGAGCAGAAAGGAGTGAGAGGAAAGAAAAGGCGTATACTTAGTAACGAATTAGATAAGCCGTAAGAAAAGTGCAGAAGCTTAAGGTTTAAGTTTAGGCCTTTAAATTAATGCAAGTATCGTCTTCTAACTCGCAGTAGTTGTTGAGATACGAGTCAATGAATAATTTGTAAATTGGTGTCTTTTGTCAACCTTTGACGCGCAATACACGCAATACACACTAACGTGTGTACTTTAACCAAGTGACATACTAATGTTATATAAACTGAGAGCTAAGGTTTTGCAATATTAAACCGTTGACATAGGCTTTCAAAAAGAATTAATTTAACCGTTAATAAGCTTTAATTCAAGAATCCAAATTTCATTAAATTAGTGTACACGCAAAGACACTTTGGTTGATTGTTTAATTGTTAGGCGGTATTTACAATAATGTCGTACTGTGTATTGAGGTTTTCCGTCCAGATAAACAAAAACAAACAAGACGTGCGCAACCAGAACGTGTGAACGTAAGGAAATTATAACCAGTAAAGTGTATTCTTGACAGTAAAGTATCCAAATATAGCTTGAAAAACAGTAAACAGTGAACGAAGACTTTCTTTATTTGAAATCTAACTTTTATTATCACCAATAACAGCTATATTTCACTACTCTTGGGTCACCCTTAATGACGTGTACGCATAATATCAGTTCCCATAAATCATTAACTCCCCAACTGCACAAATATGCACCCTTATTTCATAATCAAGTCAGCTCAGTTATTACACCGATCAGAAATAAAGTGGCACTTCCTAGTAAACCCGTTTTTACTCAACACCACCTCCTCACTTTATTGCCGTCTTCACAATATATCAACATACAGCACACCCACTTATAACATAACTTCATCCCCTACTGATAACCACACTTTCCTTAAATTATTATTTCTGGCGAACAAGTCCAACTTTATAACTCCATCTATACAAAAGCTATCGATTCTTTCGTAGAACTCTACTGGTTTGCACGAAATGCCCGCTCTCACACCGAAGATAAGCTCCTTGCCAAAGAACCTAGTCTTTAACTCTCTTGGAAATTCCCCCACAAGTCCTATAAGACATTCCTCAGTACAACTACCAGTAACTACACCTTGTGACGAAACTACCTTCTCATGCGCAGACATCTTCACCCACAAAAATCTCTCTAAATGTTCAATTCCATTTCTTTTCATTAACTGCAGAATCACTTCCTTCTTTGAAGGTAATTTCCAAATAAAAAATAGTACATTTCTTCCCAATTTTTCCAAATTTAGGAGACTAATATCAGCGTCACTCATCGTGTTGTACAAGATCTGCGGACCTCTCACCGGATCTGATGAAAAAATGCGGTATGGCGGATCCATAGTGACTATTGGAAACCTCTCAGTACAAGCGGCCAGATAATCCTGAACCCTCATTCGACATGTCCTTGCACCTATTGGTTTTTTCCAGAAGTATATCCTCAGCTTTCGCCCTATCACATCCAACCTTACCAGATTCGCAATAACCGCTTTCTCAAAACTACACTCCGCTATAACCAACTTGCTCCCAGTGAACTCATTATCGACAATCTTCCTAGCCTTCTTCTTATACAACTCAATTTCCTTCCCTCTTTCCCACAACTTATCAATCAATAGGATCACCACGTCCCTTAACTCCTTCACTGAGCTAGACCACTTTGGCAGGCCATTCCATTTAACCTAACCTCCACGAATCAGCTCATTCAATTTATTAAGAACCTTTTTAACCCTTCAATGGATAAGAAATCATACGCCTCAACTCCTTCAAACCGATTAGCAAATCTATCATTCTCTTCCTGCATTCTAGTGTATCTTCATCTCGTGAACATCCTCCTAACCAACATCGCTTCCTTTTTCAGAGGTAAGCTCAGAACCCTATACTTATCCCCGAAATTGGTAATATATTGCTTTCTCACCTTCTCCATATTCAATTTTAACCCATGAAACTCCTCCAATGACTGCTTCCGAAGATACCTTTGGATTTTATTATAAATCCGCTGCTTGTTTTTACTCGGCAGATGCTTCCGGATCATTTCAAAATCACCCGTCCCATATATCTTAACACAATACCTCAGCACTTCAAACTCATAAATACTCCAGTTCCTTTGAACAATTCAACCATCAGATTCAACTACAATTAGATCCTTCTCCACTTTCCTAACTAAGTCATTCACCATATCAACATCAGCCCGTACAATTTTATTGACCTGCAAGTCTCCCCAATACATTCTCTCCGGAAACGCCAGCTTTGGAAACTACGTCACCTCCAGTTTCCATCTAGAAGACGTGTTACCTAAGAAGTTTATAATCATCGACGGTATATCCTCGAACAATGAAAATGCAGCTTCCCACATATCCCTGTCCATCATGAAACCCTTTCATCTCACTTTGAACCGGAATTCCCCAATTGTGGTCTTCCTCACGTCCACTATCTCCTCCACCTCCAGGCGATCATGGTCTAGAATACATACTGCGCGTGTATCCGCACTAGGCAGAAAACTACTAGGAGTGTAAAGGATAAGTAACCAAGCGTGTCTAACCTTTTCGTTCCCGCTCAAATCTATAATCTTGCATAACGTGTTTGAGATGATTTCCACGACTTGAACTAGTCCCGTCCAGCTGGGACAACACTTATCGTTATTTTCAGACTCAAACCCTTTCTCATACAGTACAACATATTCGCCCGGGTGAAAGTTTATTGGCTTCAGTCGTTCGTTCATCCTCTTGTTAGCTTGGTATCGGTACAATAAACCCTTCCTATATACATCCTCTTGATAACTTCTAATTCTCTCCTGTAACTCTTCTGATATTCTTCTCAGGCTTCGGACGTCACGTTCAGTTAACTGCAGCATCTCACCACCCATCAACTATACCCTAGGGTTCAATCCCATTAATAATTCAATCGGGGATTTATTCCCCCTCTGCAGGTTAACGGCGTGGAATTCAGGAAAGCCTGTACCGTCAAAATCACTTCATTCCAACAATTAGATGGTAATCCAAGTTCAAATACAAGGAATCTCAAGTGTCGAAGAACCTCTCGGTTCTGCACTTCAACCGTACCAGCGGTCTGCGAGATATACACTGCAGTTACTCGATGAGTACCATTACAACTCTTCAGAAATTCATTCACCATCCTGTTAACAAAATGGCTGCCATGATCGGTAACAAGTAGAAATTCAGACGCCAGATGAAAATGTGCGTGCCACTTCCATAATGCTTTAACTATCTCTTTCGCTTCCACCTTCTGGAAAAAACACAATGAAGTTGTTCGCGTTAAACTATTAACCATCGTAAGTATCCACCCCGAATTATTGATGTACAAGAATCACTATACAACACTTGGCGTGCATCTCTCCCAAATTCACTAACATTCAATGGTCTTTTTATGATTAAGAAGCGCCGCTGACAATGTAAGCATTGCTTCATAAATCTCTTTATTGTCTACAGGAATATCGCTTTTAAACCCTTCTCAATAGTATAATGCTTCCTGATAAATTCAGCTTCCCGTTTTTCAGCCACATGGTTAAAGACCGCGCGTGCATGTGCTATATTAAATGGAATTAAGTGCCTGGAAAGAACTGTTTTCCCCCTTTCTCTCCATACTTCCTTCAAGTTCCTATTGCCGGGCTGCTGTATCTTCAAAACAAACAATTTATCCATTGCCCCCCCCCCCCAAGATGTAACAGGGCTACGATTACTACTGGGGTGCCTCCCACTCACATGAAAACTGTCCACAAGTTTCCAATATTCTTCTTCCGCAGGAGTCATTATCTTCACTGGAATTTCCCCCTCTCCAGTGGCTTCCGGGTTCATCCAGCGACTGATGATGTCTGGTGGGATGTTCCTATACCCCGGTAGATGATAAACCTTCAAGTTCATGGTCATAAAATTGGCTGCCCAACGACGCAGTCGTACAGCTTACGCTTTTGTGCGAACCTGTTTCGGCGACAGTATTTCCACTAAGTTTCGATGGTCCGTGAATAGAATCGTTTCACGGAAATTATATAGCAAGTAGTAAGGAAAATTCTTAGGAGCCGCCACCACCGCGAACAATTCTTTCGAACTAATGTACCGTTCCAATGACGACCCCCTGAAGGTACCGCTAGTCATGGAAATAATTCTGAAATTCGAAGCACAAGGATTCTTAACATTCGCTTTCTCCTCCGTTTGAGCTAGAATTAGGCTCCAGCAAAAATCACTTGCATTGCACCCAAGTAAGTAGGTTCCAGATACTTTTAATGTTCCAAAGTTCGATGTAAAGATTTTCTCAGTGCTTCCTTTAGCTGTTCAAAGGCGTCCTTCATTTCTTCCGTCCATTTTATTAGTAGCTCCTTCCCCTCTAATGTCTTGATCTTCCCAGCTATACTGCAGTTCCTCCTTATTCTATGGCGTAATTTAGAAAAGCCTGGTAAAATAGAATAGAGACAATTTGCCGTGTAAATAAACTGGGCCATCTCATCCACGTATTTTGTATTCGCCCGAGATAATAGCTCATGTACGTATGAGCGGTCATATTGGTATCCTGAGCCATCCACTTTTCTTCCACAGAAGGTAGCAAATGAGCCCACCAAATGACATTTATCTACATTCAATCGTAAGTTCAGTTCCTCTATTCTTCTCAGATATTTTTCCAATATTGTGAACAGCTCCTCTAGTGATCTAACCATAAAGACCGTGTCATCGATCCATTGCATGTAGTTCCTCGGCCATGTTTCAGCCTTCAATAGTACATCGTAGATCTGGTGCATACTAAATAATGATGGAGTGTTGCTCCACCCTTTGGGTGCTCACTTAAAACTATACGCAACCCCTGACGATGTAGTGAGAGTAAATAAACGTCCTGTTTCCATTGTACAAGGAAAGTAATCAAAACCTGACAACAAATCAAAGGAACTAAAAAAATTCATCTTCCTAGCCCGCAACAGTTGTACCTTTATTTTTGGTAAACTGTTACTAACCTTCTTCGTTATCTTATTTAGTGGTCGAAAATCCGCCACCAGCCTAAATTTCTTAGACCCTTTCTTCGGTACGAAAAGTACCACCATTGCCGTAGTCGGGTTATTGTCAACACGAATGATGTCGGCCTTTAGCATCTACTTAAGTCTACGATCGAGGAATTCATCTTGCTTGTAGCATAGTGGGTGCTGGTTTAATACACCTACCGACTTACTCTCCATAACATTGCATAGAATTGGGGTAAGTTACTCAATACAGTAGGAGATTCCCCATCTCCGAATGAACAGCTGTATCTTACAAATAGGGATGTAAATCTTGTTCTCCAGACCTCAGAATTGTTGAATACTTTAAGATCAAAATATCTCATCATTGTTAGCAACTTAGCTGTTATTGTTTTCTTATCTTCCTCACGGCTCACTTCCAGATTAGCTCCTACATCGATCTTTCCATCGGTGTCAAAATCCCCTTCTTCATCCTCTGGACTAAAGTTGACAGGTTCGTCCGAACAGAGTTTTGCAGGCCAAGATATCGCCCTAACCATTTGTCCAAATTCTTCTTCTGGAGGCAAAATATATTCAACATCATCATCATCTCTTTCAACTTCAAGCTTTCCTAGCTTCAAGACTCTTTCACCCTTCCACTCCTCCACTTCTCGATACCAGTTGACATCCTCCTCGTACATTGCAGTTGTCTTCTTCACGCTAGCCAAATCCTTCAAAAACCAGCCTACTAATGGACAGCTCCACTTCATCACTTTCACTTCCACTCTGCTTGCTTGCATCTTACTCCTCAAAGCCGAGATTGGGTCCAGACAACGATATCTCAGAACACCGTTCCCAATTATTATATCATCCCACTTTTAAACTTCTAAGATCATAGCATAAACATTTGGCAAAATATATGTAGTAGCATCAATAAAAATCTTCACCTCTTTCATGTAACCAACCTCGTGCACTTCATATTGAAATCCTCATGCCGCAACTACCTTCCCAGGGTTCCTCAGTTTAACTACCTTCGTACAGAATCTTTTCAACCTGGAGTTGATAGCGCTTCTGAAAGCACCACTATCCAGCAAAGCAAAAATCATCTGCTTTCCTCCATTTATTTTTACTTTAACTTCTGCATCTCTATACACCCTAGTATATCTAATAACCTTAGGGTGGTACTTAAAGCTCCTTTAAACTCTACCTGCCACGGTATTCTTCTCCGCTAAACAGTTCATCATGATGTCATCTCCAAATAATTCGTTAGCGTGTTGAATGTGATCGCGCTCATAATCCTCTCCCTCTTTGATCTCATTCAACTGAGCTATTCTTGTATCCTCAGAATGCTTCACTCCATCCATGGATATTTGCGTTCGGTTCATTGCTTCCGTCAAATCTATGATAATAGAAGCATCATTCCTATCTTCTTCAATACCAGCAAAATTATTATTCTCCTACATTTCTCGTTTCTGATCCCCCTTCTTCTTCCACCTCACAATGTATTTATCCCATCTTTCATTAAGTGTTCTCAAACTGGGCCGTTTGTATCTTGGGTTGCTGTGATTCTTTAACCAACACCCCGCTTCATGGTGACCGAAGAAGAAGCAGTAAAGACGTAGATACTTTTCTTGGACTCTGCACAGCCCAAAATGCCCAGTTTTCTTGACTGCTATTTTGTAACATTCATTTCCTTCGCCCTTGCTATCACATGTTTCGGAGGTATACGGGACAAAATGTATTTCTTAAGGTTCTTCCTGACCTTACTCTCCAGACAATTCCTGGTTTCCAAGTCCTTATGTCTCACCCAAATGTAATTAGGGAGTATTGAAAATATGGCTTTTGCTATCTGTTTGGGTTTGATCTTTACACTAGATGGTAGCTCTGTAACTAACTTACTCACCTTGATAAACACCAATTCCACAACTTCTCCCGGTTCGATATCTTCCCTGAACTCTACATATTTTTTTATCATCTCCCCTATGGTTAAATCCTCCCTAATTTTATTCTTTTTCAATTTCTCCTTCAAGTATTTTATAATGCTCTCATTTGATACCGTTTTTCCTAACGCCTCCATCGCTTCATGAATTTTAAAATAGATTCTCTGCTTCAATTTGATCACAGCTTTCTGTTGATCACTCAAGTGTTCATATTGGTACAAGAATTTTTCAATTACTTCGACTGAAAAGTCTCCAAGTTCCTCTATCTCGGGAGTTTGATTTACTAAAGTTAGCGTCAGGGTGGTTAATATTTTCATATGATCCTCGTTTAATTCTTGTAGCATCTTCTTCATTTGGGTTTGATATATCGCCGTAGGAGTAGTATCTTTATTTTCTTCTCCAATCATAATTTCAGACCTGTAATAGAATATCACTTGGTTTTTTCCTGCTTCTTAAAAAACTTCTCTGTATAAATTCACTCTAGTTCCAGGAAAGTTTTCAATATTGCAATATTGAGATTTTCCGTCCAGATAAACAAAAACAAACAAGATGTACGCAACCAGAACGTGTAAACGTAAGGAAATTATAAGCAGTAGAGTGTATTCTTGACAGTAAAGTATCCAAATATAGCTTCAAAAACAGTAAACAATGAACCAATACTTTCTTTATTTCAAATTTAACTTTTATTACCACCAATAACATCTATATTTCACTACTCTTGGGTCACCCTTAATGACGTGTACGCATAATATCAGTTCCCATAAATCATTAACTCCCCAACTGCACAAATATGCACCCTTATTTCATAATCAAGTCAGCTCAGTTATTACACCGATCAGAAATAAAGTGGCACTTCCTAGTAAACCCGTTTTTACTCAACACCACCTCCTCACTTTATTGCCGTCTTCACAATATATCAACATACAGCACACCCACTTATAACATAACTTCATCCCCTACTGATAACCACACTTTCCTTAAATTATTATTTCTGGCGAACAAGTCCAACTTTATAACTCCATCTATACAAAAGCTATCGATTCTTTCGTAGAACTCTACTGGTTTGCACGAAATGCCCGCTCTCACACCGAAGATAAGCTCCTTGCCAAAGAACCTAGTCTTTAACTCTCTTGGAAATTCCCCCACAAGTCCTATAAGACATTCCTCAGTACAACTACCAGTAACTACACCTTGTGACGAAACTACCTTCTCATGCGCAGACATCTTCACCCACAAAAATCTCTCTAAATGTTCAATTCCATTTCTTTTCATTAACTGCAGAATCACTTCCTTCTTTGAAGGTAATTTCCAAATAAAAAATAGTACATTTCTTCCCAATTTTTCCAAATTTAGGAGACTAATATCAGCGTCACTCATCGTGTTGTACAAGATCTGCGGACCTCTCACCGGATCTGATGAAAAAATGCGGTATGGCGGATCCATAGTGACTATTGGAAACCTCTCAGTACAAGCGGCCAGATAATCCTGAACCCTCATTCGACATGTCCTTGCACCTATTGGTTTTTTCCAGAAGTATATCCTCAGCTTTCGCCCTATCACATCCAACCTTACCAGATTCGCAATAACCGCTTTCTCAAAACTACACTCCGCTATAACCAACTTGCTCCCAGTGAACTCATTATCGACAATCTTCCTAGCCTTCTTCTTATACAACTCAATTTCCTTCCCTCTTTCCCACAACTTATCAATCAATAGGATCACCACGTCCCTTAACTCCTTCACTGAGCTAGACCACTTTGGCAGGCCATTCCATTTAACCTAACCTCCACGAATCAGCTCATTCAATTTATTAAGAACCTTTTTAACCCTTCAATGGATAAGAAATCATACGCCTCAACTCCTTCAAACCGATTAGCAAATCTATCATTCTCTTCCTGCATTCTAGTGTATCTTCATCTCGTGAACATCCTCCTAACCAACATCGCTTCCTTTTTCAGAGGTAAGCTCAGAACCCTATACTTATCCCCGAAATTGGTAATATATTGCTTTCTCACCTTCTCCATATTCAATTTTAACCCATGAAACTCCTCCAATGACTGCTTCCGAAGATACCTTTGGATTTTATTATAAATCCGCTGCTTGTTTTTACTCGGCAGATGCTTCCGGATCATTTCAAAATCACCCGTCCCATATATCTTAACACAATACCTCAGCACTTCAAACTCATAAATACTCCAGTTCCTTTGAACAATTCAACCATCAGATTCAACTACAATTAGATCCTTCTCCACTTTCCTAACTAAGTCATTCACCATATCAACATCAGCCCGTACAATTTTATTGACCTGCAACTCTCCCCAATACATTCTCTCCGGAAACGCCAGCTTTGGAAACTACGTCACCTCCAGTTTCCATCTAGAAGACGTGTTACCTAAGAAGTTTATAATCATCGACGGTATATCCTCGAACAATGAAAATGCAGCTTCCCACATATCCCTGTCCATCATGAAACCCTTTCATCTCACTTTGAACCGGAATTCCCCAATTGTGGTCTTCCTCACGTCCACTATCTCCTCCACCTCCAGGCGATCATGGTCTAGAATACATACTGCGCGTGTATCCGCACTAGGCAGAAAACTACTAGGAGTGTAAAGGATAAGTAACCAAGCGTGTCTAACCTTTTCGTTCCCGCTCAAATCTTTAATCTTGCATAACGTGTTTGAGATGATTTCCACGACTTGAACTAGTCCCGTCCAGCTGGGACAACACTTATCGTTATTTTCAGACTCAAACCCTTTCTCATACAGTACAACATATTCGCCCGGGTGAAAGTTTATTGGCTTCAGTCGTTCGTTCATCCTCTTGTTAGCTTGGTATCGGTACAATAAACCCTTCCTATATACATCCTCTTGATAACTTCTAATTCTCTCCTGTAACTCTTCTGATATTCTTCTCAGGCTTCGGACGTCACGTTCAGTTAACTGCAGCATCTCACCACCCATCAACTATACCCTAGGGTTCAATCCCATTAATAATTCAATCGGGGATTTATTCCCCCTCTGCAGGTTAACGGCGTGGAATTCAGGAAAGCCTGTACCGTCAAAATCACTTCATTCCAACAATTAGATGGTAATCCAAGTTCAAATACAAGGAATCTCAAGTGTCGAAGAACCTCTCGGTTCTGCACTTCAACCGTACCAGCGGTCTGCGAGATATACACTGCAGTTACTCGATGAGTACCATTACAACTCTTCAGAAATTCATTCACCATCCTGTTAACAAAATGGCTGCCATGATCGGTAACAAGTAGAAATTCAGACGCCAGATGAAAATGTGCGTGCCACTTCCATAATGCTTTAACTATCTCTTTCGCTTCCACCTTCTGGAAAAAACACAATAAAGTTGTTCGCGTTAAACTATCAACCATCGTAAGTATCCACCCCGAATTATTGATGTACAAGAATCACTATACAACACTTGGCGTGCATCTCTCCCAAATTCACTAACATTCAATGGTCTTTTTATGATTAAGAAGCGCCGCTGACAATGTAAGCATTGCTTCATAAATCTCTTTATTGTCTACAGGAATATCGCTTTTAAACCCTTCTCAATAGTATAATGCTTCCTGATAAATTCAGCTTCCCGTTTTTCAGCCACATGGTTAAAGACCGCGCGTGCATGTGCTATATTAAATGGAATTAAGTGCCTGGAAAGAACTGTTTTCCCCCTTTCTCTCCATACTTCCTTCAAGTTCCTATTGCCGGGCTGCTGTATCTTCAAAACAAACAATTTATCCATTGCCCCCCCCCCCCAAGATGTAACAGGGCTACGATTACTACTGGGGTGCCTCCCACTCACATGAAAACTGTCCACAAGTTTCCAATATTCTTCTTCCGCAGGAGTCATTATCTTCACTGGAATTTCCCCCTCTCCAGTGGCTTCCGGGTTCATCCAGCGACTGATGATGTCTGGTGGGATGTTCCTATACCCCGGTAGATGATAAACCTTCAAGTTCATGGTCATAAAATTGGCTTCCCAACGACGCAGTCGTACAGCTTACGCTTTTGTGCGAACCTGTTTCGGCGACAGTATTTCCACTAAGTTTCGATGGTCCGTGAATAGAATCGCTTCACGGAAATTATATAGCAAGTAGTAAGGAAAATTCTTAGGAGCCGCCACCACCGCGAACAATTCTTTCGAACTAATGTACCGTTCCAATGACGACCCCCTGAAGGTACCGCTAGTCATGGAAATAATTCTGAAATTCGAAGCACAAGGATTCTTAACATTCGCTTTCTCCTCCGTTTGAGCTAGAATTAGGCTCCAGCAAAAATCACTTGCATTGCACCTAAGTAAGTAGGTTCCAGATACTTTTAATGTTCCAAAGTTCGATGTAAAGATTTTCTCAGTGCTTCCTTTAGCTGTTCAAAGGCGTCCTTCATTTCTTCCGTCCATTTTATTAGTAGCTCCTTCCCCTCTAATGTCTTGATCTTCCCAGCTATACTGCAGTTCCTCCTTATTCTATGGCGTAATTTAGAAAAGCCTGGTAAAATAGAATAGAGACAATTTGCCGTGTAAATAAACTGGGCCATCTCATCCACGTATTTTGTATTCACCCGAGATAATAGCTCATGTACGTATGAGCGGTCATATTGGTATCCTGAGCCATCCACTTTTCTTCCACAGAAGGTAGCAAATGAGCCCACCAAATGACATTTATCTACATTCAATCGTAAGTTCAGTTCCTCTATTCTTCTCAGATATTTTTCCAATATTGTGAACAGCTCCTCTAGTGATCTAACCATAAAGACCGTGTCATCGATCCATTGCATGTAGTTCCTCGGCCATGTTTCAGCCTTCAATAGTACATCGTAGATCTGGTGCATACTAAATAATGATGGAGTGTTGCTCCACCCTTTGGGTGCTCACTTAAAACTATACGCAACCCCTGACGATGTAGTGAGAGTAAATAAACGTCCTGTTTCCATTGTACAAGGAAAGTAATCAAAACCTGACAACAAATCAAAGGAACTAAAAAAACTCATCTTCCTAGCCCGCAACAGTTGTACCTTTATTTTTGGTAAACTGTTACTAACCTTCTTCGTTATCTTATTTAGTGGTCGAAAATCCGCCACCAGCCTAAATTTCTTAGACCCTTTCTTCGGTACGAAAAGTACCACCATTGCCGTAGTCGGGTTATTGTCAACACGAATGATGTCGGCCTTTAGCATCTACTTAAGTCTACGATCGAGGAATTCATCTTGCTTGTAGCATAGTGGGTGCTGGTTTAATACACCTACCGACTTACTCTCCATAACATTGCATAGAATTGGGGTAAGTTACTCAATACAGTAGGAGATTCCCCATCTCCGAATGAACAGCTGTATCTTACAAATAGGGATGTAAATCTTGTTCTCCAGACCTCAGAATTGTTGAATACTTTAAGATCAAAATATCTCATCATTGTTAGCAACTTAGCTGTTATTGTTTTCTTATCTTCCTCACGGCTCACTTCCAGATTAGCTCCTACATCGATCTTTCCATCGGTGTCAAAATCCCCTTCTTCATCCTCTGGACTAAAGTTGACAGGTTCGTCCGAACAGAGTTTTGCAGGCCAAGATATCGCCCTAACCATTTGTCCAAATTCTTCTTCTGGAGGCAAAATATATTCAACATCATCATCATCTCTTTCAACTTCAAGCTTTCCTAGCTTCAAGACTCTTTCACCCTTCCACTCCTCCACTTCTCGATACCAGTTGACATCCTCCTCGTACATTGCAGTTGTCTTCTTCACGCTAGCCAAATCCTTCAAAAACCAGCCTACTAATGGACAGCTCCACTTCATCACTTTCACTTCCACTCTGCTTGCTTGCATCTTACTCCTCAAAGCCGAGATTGGGTCCAGACAACGATATCTCAGAACACCGTTCCCAATTATTATATCATCCCACTTTTAAACTTCTAAGATCATAGCATAAACATTTGGCAAAATATATGTAGTAGCATCAATAAAAATCTTCACCTCTTTCATGTAACCAACCTCGTGCACTTCATATTGAAATCCTCATGCCGCAACTACCTTCCCAGGGTTCCTCAGTTTAACTACCTTCGTACAGAATCTTTTCAACCTGGAGTTGATAGCGCTTCTGAAAGCACCACTATCCAGCAAAGCAAAAATCATCTGCTTTCCTCCATTTATTTTTACTTTAACTTCTGCATCTCTATACACCCTAGTATATCTAATAACCTTAGGGTGGTACTTAAAGCTCCTTTAAACTCTACCTGCCACGGTATTCTTCTCCGCTAAACAGTTCATCATGATGTCATCTCCAAATAATTCGTTAGCGTGTTGAATGTGATCGCGCTCATAATCCTCTCCCTCTTTGATCTCATTCAACTGAGCTATTCTTGTATCCTCAGAATGCTTCACTCCATCCATGGATATTTGCGTTCGGTTCATTGCTTCCGTCAAATCTATGATAATAGAAGCATCATTCCTATCTTCTTCAATACCAGCAAAATTATTATTCTCCTACATTTCTCGTTTCTGATCCCCCTTCTTCTTCCACCTCACAATGTATTTATCCCATCTTTCATTAAGTGTTCTCAAACTGGGCCGTTTGTATCTTGGGTTGCTGTGATTCTTTAACCAACACCCCGCTTCATGGTGACCGAAGAAGAAGCAGTAAAGACGTAGATACTTTTCTTGGACTCTGCACAGCCCAAAATGCCCAGTTTTCTTGACTGCTATTTTGTAACATTCATTTCCTTCGCCCTTGCTATCACATGTTTCGGAGGTATACGGGACAAAATGTATTTCTTAAGGTTCTTCCTGACCTTACTCTCCAGACAATTCCTGGTTTCCAAGTCCTTATGTCTCACCCAAATGTAATTAGGGAGTATTGAAAATATGGCTTTTGCTATCTGTTTGGGTTTGATCTTTACACTAGATGGTAGTTCTGTAACTAACTTACTCACCTTGATAAACACCAATTCCACAACTTCTCCCGGTTCGATATCTTCCCTGAACTCTACATATTTTTTTATCATCTCCCCTATGGTTAAATCCTCCCTAATTTTATTCTTTTTCAATTTCTCCTTCAAGTATTTTATAATGCTCTCATTTGATACCGTTTTTCCTAACGCCTCCATCGCTTCATGAATTTTAAAATAGATTCTCTGCTTCAATTTGATCACAGCTTTCTGTTGATCACTCAAGTGTTCATATTGGTACAAGAATTTTTCAATTACTTCGACTGAAAAGTCTCCAAGTTCCTCTATCTCGGGAGTTTGATTTACTAAAGTTAGCGTCAGGGTGGTTAATATTTTCATATGATCCTCGTTTAATTCTTGTAGCATCTTCTTCATTTGGGTTTGATATATCGCCGTAGGAGTAGTATCTTTATTTTCTTCTCCAATCATAATTTCAGACCTGTAATAGAATATCACTTGGTTTTTTCCTGCTTCTTAAAACACTTCTCTGTATAAATTCACTCTAGTTCCAGGAAAGTTTTCAATATTGCAATATTGAGATTTTCCGTCCAGATAAACAAAAACAAACAAGATGTACGCAACCAGAACGTGTAAACGTAAGGAAATTATAAGCAGTAGAGTGTATTCTTGACAGTAAAGTATCCAAATATAGCTTCAAAAACAGTAAACAATGAACCAATACTTTCTTTATTTCAAATTTAACTCTTATTACCACCAATAACATCTATATTTCACTACTCTTGGGTCACCCTTAATGACGTGTACGCATAATATCAGTTCCCATAAATCATTAACTCCCCAACTGCACAAATATGCACCCTTATTTCATAATCAAGTCAGCTCAGTTATTACACCGATCAGAAATAAAGTGACACTTCCTAGTAAACCCGTTTTTACCCAACATGTGATATAATAATATGTAACTATCAAAGGAAGTCTTTGAGGAAAGATATATTTGTTGAGTTAGTTAGTTTCATGAATCCTAAAAATTTACAATAAAAATTTTCAAAGAAAATTTTAAGAAAAAAAACTAAATCTAAATGGAATTTACGAGCAATAACACCAATGTAGTCTCTTAATAAGAGTCATCTAGGATACAGGAAAGAAATTTTAACCAAAAAGTTTGAGAAGTATATTACCCATTTTATTAGGCAGAACATTTGTTAGCAGGCCTTTGTACAAAGATTTAATGTAATACTCTTTTGACTCACTGCTACAATGTATAGCATTTAAAAGCCAAAATTATGAAATTACGTGATATAGTCAAGACAATGTTAAGAAAGTAGATATCTTCCTTGGATGATGAAGAACTGAAATATTTAGAAAAAAAAACGAAAAATGTAAATAACTAAAATGATATTTAGAGAATTAGGTAATAGAAGGCAATGGAATTTTTTGTGGATATATGAGGCAGTAAGTTGAGATAGAACCTCTTTTGCAAATAGGTTTTATTTAATGGTAACGTCTCATTCTTTTATTGGGAAACTAACGGTATACGATTGTTAGAGATGCAATAGATGGAAAATGTTATGGTGTAAAACCATAACTTTAAATAAATTGGTTATGAAAAGTGAGGGATCACAGTTATAATAGATTGAAAAATATTTATCAAAAGTTTCAAAACTAAATAAGGATCTGACCAGTTATTTTACCCCTTTAAGTATAAATTTTTAAATAAAATCTTCCGTCAGAGAAACAAAAAAGAATAATCTAGTAGGGTGTGTAGAAAGAGAACTCAATGAGCTTGATAAGAGAAGTAGTCAAGGCAAAACATACTATACTGGGTGATAGATAAACCAAGTTTAAAACACATTTACTAGAAAATCTTAAATTTTGGTTTTGTTTTTTAATTTAACACTAAACAAATATTCTTCCCTATATATTTTTTGCTTCGTTTTTTGACAAGAATACCTCTGCGTGAATAATTAAAATGCATTAAGTACCACAAATCCTCTTATATGTTTGATACCCCATTTGGAAAAAAGAAAAAAAATGAAGATCGAAGTAAAATTTTATTTTGGAAGCTAGTGGGGTATAACCCCTGATATTAGTCTTTGGCTAGGATATAACTTTCTAAAGAGAAATATAAGAGAATTTTTGATAACAAAACATACTATTTTTTTTAGAAAATTGGGAATAGCTATATTCTATTATTTATTGAGATATTGAACTTTAATGTTCTTTCCCTGATGAGGTTTGGTACTTGATGTAATATAAGTGGAAGTGAAGTCTATGCGGACCTGCTTTTTTCCTATAATATTTTAGATCTTTGAAACTTGATCCTTTTATTATGAAAAAAAAGGTTTGCTTATTTTCCCAACTTAATTTTTCAGGGACCCGATTGTTTTATATATTCCGATTAGAGCATAATTTTTAGGGGAAGAGTTAACCAATGGTACATACAAGAATTATCTACTGCACAATGAAAATATAATGTCCGTGAAATTAGATTCAGCTCAAGTTCTTACTGTGATTTGGCGATCTTCGGCTTAGCTATGTATTTCTTTGATATAGTGATGCCAAAAACAAACGTTTGCTCTACTTTTGGTTGCAGTAAACGCACGGGATATCAAATTCCATTGCTGTGCTTCTCAAATTGATGAAAAATGATGTTTTTATTATTCATAGGAGAAAATAATTTGTCCGAATAAATTTGAAACATATTTTGACGAATCCTGTAAGAAGAAACCTGAACATATTATCTCCAAGATAAAAAAAAATATGAAATTCTTATTCATGGGACCAGACCTATAATTCAATCGTAATAGGATTTGTGGATTCAAATTTCTTATTTTGGATCCAGATTTTTTTCGTTTTTCTTGAACTATAATGCTTCTCATGGTAGAATTTGAAGTTTACTTCTTCCCACCTTTAGCGCAATATTACGTTTATCGAAAAATATATATATATCCTCACTCCATCAGTGATTTTATAATCACCTCAAAGGTATACTTGCTAGTTCACCTATGATTCTTCTCCTGACGAACTATAATATCTCAATCTAAGAATATATCATGAAACAATAGATAAGGGGTAGATATTGGACAATTATCCGTTGTTTTAGCACCAGTAAACGGATATCTAAAAGTGAAGCAGTATACATTTTCAAATGAAGGTATATTGCGTGAAGGTATAATTGAACCAAACTCTTAGATTGTGTATATATGACTTAAACTTATTTCTTAAGCCTTCATGCTTTGAACGAGTTAATTAGTATATGTCTTTATTGAACAAACCATTCATTCCAATTTCTTCAACTCAAAGTAGCACTTCTGTTTGGCTGGTTTTAACAATGGCTGAAGCAATAATTCCCTCGCCAAGAAATTAACCTATTCCTTACATACTTCAGAATAAATTTCTAAAGAACATACTTGTCTTGACTAGAAGTATCTCATACCGAAAATTATATTCTCAAAGACCTAGTATGATACTTTGGATATTTTTTACAAATATTGTCAAAATATCTATTGCTGATAAGAGAATTTACCATATCACTTATATTATAAATGATAAATGTCTTGTATTCACAGAGTATTGGAACAGGCCCTCCCATATTATAAGGTTTATAAATGAATTGTGATTAACTCTTCTTTCTTGAACTCAACAAGGTTGTCCTTTGAAACTAACATTTTGCGGAGGGTTTCAAACCCAGGAGTACATGCAAAGAAGATTACCAAACTGATTACTTGTGTTAGAAGTGCGATTCTTAGAATTCCCGTAATTTTTTATCCTTCCAGTATCTTTACCAATTAAATCTTGTTTTTACTCCACTTTCAAAAAAATGTGTGATGCTTCATCATGTGCTTTTAATTGGACTGTATGTAGTTTCTTCAACTGGATGAAGAGTTCTTCTGCACACTGAGTTCTTACAACTTTCTAAGTATATTGTAATATCCCATTTTCTCTTTTTCAAAGCCATTCATGTCTGTTGCGGCATTTTACTTTCAATCCGACTACTAACATGAGGTAAAATTGTGATTAACATTCTTATCATTGTTGATTGCACAGATTGAGGGTCATAAAATAAAATTTTGGTAATAACGGATCTTTAAGACTATCAAGATTGCTTTAACCTTAAATAATATTAATGAGAAACTACTACAACATCTTGAGATTTTTATTTTCACAGAAGTGTTTCTATAAAAAACCCATTAAAGATGTAGGCTAGTTGATGATACAACTGAGACCGAGTGATTAGAGAATGATTATTTCTTACAATGAAAAAAACTCACTAAAATACTAAAAAAGTATACTAACAGTAAGAAATCCTTGGCACACTTTAATTGCGCCATGAACAAATTCAACTTCATGATGAGTCAAACTGGGATAAAAAAGATTTTTTGATGTATTCAATTAACTTTATCCAATGATTTACGATCTTCAGTTTTACGGCGCAGCTGCCATCGCTACGGTAGATGAAGAAACGAGGTTAATGAGGTGATGATGGTGCTAATTCTCATATTTGGCAAAGAGATTCTGATTTATTTTTCGTTTTTAACTTAATTTGAAGGAAATGACAGGAATTCGTCTTTCTGTTTACTTCTCAGAAAATTTCAGTATTAGGAAATTTCTTGGTTAAGAATGGGAACAATAACTAATGCTCAAAACACTTGAAGAGTCTATTGCAGTCTAACACATTGCTCTTGTTAGGGTGAGTGTACTTCTGAATACGCTGAATTCTATGTATTCGCCTAATTGAAAGGTAAAACAGTTAAGGACGCAATCCTTTTTTGACAAGAATATGTGGAAATTCTATCATAAGAGTGTTTCGGTATTTTTAGAAATTAGTCATGAACCGATACTGTTATAACCCTTCCCTTTAAAAACAAGTTAGTATGGTGCTAAGAAAAAAACCTGAAAGCTTACTTGATTAAATCTGTTGATATTTTAGTGCATAACAACCCAAATTTCCTGGTGCTGTGTACTTAATAGACATAATCACGATGTGCAACTGCAGCTAGAGCTTAGATTTTGAAGAGTATTTTAGACGTTTGACCGGTCTATATAGCAAATACAACCTGGAATATATCAGTGATACCTGAAAAACCACCAGGTTGAAACAAAACTCCCTCATTTTGCACGAGTTAATAGAGTACTAGGCTTTGCTATCGTCTCAGAAGTAACCACTAGACAATAGATTAGTACTACTGAACAGCTAACGAACGTATGACTGAGAACTATATCGCAGTGTTCAATAGTTGGGTCTTGAGACTAATAGGGGAAACTTAGAAGTTCTTGTTGGAATGCTAGCTTTCTTTCGCCACGACTACTGGTGTTTAGCAAGAAACAACCGTGTTTGCCAATAAAATATTGAAGATAGCTATAACACTGGCTGCTAAACCGGTTGGGGAAACCGGTCGAGGAAATGGGGACAACTGGGCATGTCAAGCAAGAGTTCTCGAAAAGTTTTCGCTAATATGTAAGACATGACCAGTGGTAAAAAATTGATGTTTCCTTCCGAGCAGTTATTTCTAGCGAATTTCATTTTTGTGGTCTATTTCGAATTCATTTAATTACGAAACATTATAATCGAGAATTATCATTTGAGCAACTCTTTTTGTCTTCGGTATTATTCTTGAGTGTCAAAGTTTAAGTATTGTCTTGAAAGGCTAAGACTATATCAATACCCTGCGAAATCAACTAGTTCGCTCAACAGTATTATTTTCATATTTTAGTGAAGAGTTTGAACGGTACACAGCACTTTCACAACTTTATATTCCTTGACGGAAACACCTATCATCATGATATATCTTCTAGCAGATCACTTAATATCTTAGTTCTTGGACATATTTTACTAAGCGCCTGGTTTCATAGAAACAGAGGCTTCAATTGGTATAGCAGATTCAACTTAAACTCAGTCTTTAACGCTTTGTATCTATAGAAATTAGATTTTGACTTCTTTTTCATGGGTTGAAGCATATTTGCTTTAAGCTTGAGGCAAATTAAGCAAAAAAGCCATAATAAAAAGATTCACTTGCTGGAAAGCTAAGCCGTTTCGTTTACTTCTAAAGCTTTGTATTTCCCCAATTAATAATATCCTGGCCATATATATCTTTGTTAAATGTTTGACCAAGAAAACCATACAATATTTCTTTTCCTTCTCGACTCGTTTCGATAGGATAATGTTAAACTTTACTTCGAGAAGTTTGTTCAGAGCTAGTTTCATTAATAAGATCGAATTCATTGCGTCAACTTCGTAAATAATACAGTAATGACATATTTTGTTCTTCTTTGTTCAACGACCAAAAACAAATCCCAGCAGTAAAATAACTGATACAAACACGAAAATGGGTTTATCCTGACTCTAAATACATATTACTCTACTACCCACTGTGTTAAACCAGATGTGCTGAAACAAAATCTAACGACCAAGATATCTAACTTCTCCGTTCTTTTCTCTTTTAAACTTGTGTCATAAACAAAACCAAAAAAATATAACCTAGACTATCTAAACATAAGCTAAATATGTGTCTTACAAATGAAGGAAATATTGGATCAGTTGAAAAGCTATGTGGTTTTCATGGAACTTGTGTACAAAATATATGTATTTGTGACGATGGTTGGTCAAATTCTTTTGAGTTCATGCCAACTTTGTTTACAAATGAAGGAGCTAGAGAGTTGTACAATAATATATCAAACTTTGGGCAGAAAGAACTAAGGTTGAGCGAGTTCAAAAGAGAGTTATTGAATAGATCACCTTGTTCAAGACATGATAATACGATGTATACTTTATATGCAGCTTCTCTTGTTGTCTGTTGTATTGCAGTTGTCGTTAATTTTCTTCATTTGTCTACAAAGAAGAAGAAATTTTCTGCTGATGTCCAATTGATTATTACTTTCTTGTTTCTTATTGTTTGTGCAATTATAAAATTAATATCTTTGGATACTTTTTTCCGATTTAACTTTATTTACTTGTTGTTTACTATTTCATTTCTTTTTGTTTATGGTTTAGTCAATAATATATTTTTTATTAAACATACAAAATATCATTTAAGAAAAGCTGAAGAAAATATTGGTTTAGAAGTTTGATTGCTTGGAAAAAATACGGAACTAATATTTAAATTTCAGAAAAAGTTTTTACTTTTCTATCACGTTTTTATTTGAATTTTACATTTAGTTTTTTCAGTATTTACTCTTCTATATACAGAATCTCAAGAAAACTTTAATTTTGAACTCTTAGTGCTGACACAAAATATTTTTCTTATATCTATGTTTTATACTTTGTTTCGTTTTGTTTATATTATTATTCCTTCTGATCTTTCTTTTTCTGAACTTGCTAAAGATTTTGATAAATTAAGTAGACCATCAATCTCTATAGAAATAGATATTTTACCAACACAAAAAGAAAACAAGTTAATAAGACTAAGAGATATTATTTTATTAATAAGGATTAATATTATATCTACTAGTTTATTTTGGGGTTTGTTTTTCTTATTTATTTATGTTTTCCAAATACACAACTTTCTTATCAATATTTTATAGTTATTGCAGTAGTTTTATTTGAAATCTTTATTTTATTTTAGGTATTAGTTGGCCTATTTTAACTATTCTTACACTGAATATCATTCAATAATGAACAAACAATATTTTATACATAATATTGCAATACCTCTATAGTTTAAACATGAGAAAATTTTTACTTTGTTTTTCTTAATCTAGTTGAGGTTTTTTCTTAGGTTAATATATTCTGTATAGTTTAAAAAGTTAAATTACTGTTCTCGTATAAATATGTATGAGGAGTCAGATTCTAATCTACATACTTTTTATGCTGTCAAATTCATCATCCTATATTTAAGAAAATATAAATACTTTTGACTTTCATATGATGATAGAGTGTGTGTTTGAATATAGATCAGTTTGCTTTAATCTCCAATAAAAAATCTAAGAAAACATACTATTCATGAACAATATTTGATTAACAGTGTAGAAAAAAACACCTTAAAAAGAAACAAAGATACGTGTTTGTACTTAATACTATTTACAAAATATGTAGAAATTAATTCTTCTAGGAAGTTATAGTTAGATCAATGCAGTTGTAAATAGAAATATCAGAGTTTGCTTTTATCCTTAGTATCAAAATAAGTGGGGCTTTATTTACCATTAACTCAGTTAATTTTTTAAGGATTTATCCTCTTTATTGATTGTGTATTGTGTAATAAAAACCATAGCCATGAATTTGTTTTATAAGTATAATACCAAATGGATTGCTGAATATATATTAACTCCTTTGGATGACCAATCAAAGTTTTTTCAAAATAGAACTCGGTATAATAGTTCAGAAATTTGAAGACAGCTTTAATTATAATGCTGTTCTCTCGAAAATATTCTATATAACTTATGGTTTAGATTGAATGTGAAAGCTGTAAATTTTTTGGAACTATTCTTGTTATATATTCTATTTGAGTTCTCATACTGTAATTCACTAACATAGTTGTATCCTCACATTTCGAGGTTCATGTAGGAATGTTCATCTAGAATTTCGAGCACGAGATATTCTAGTTTTTTCTCAATGCTCAGGATTTTGTACCATTTGAATCTCGTTTCCACTTTATGATTTCCTTTTCTTGTTTGTGATTATGTTTCCAGTACTTTTGACTCAAATTCTCAATCGTAAATTTATGTTGGATTTGCTCACTCTGTTTCGACAATGTGGTTCTTAGATCACATATGTCACAGCATTCCTCAAGTTATGAATTTATTTTCTATCATTTAACTTGCAATTAAATTGAGAGGTGATAGGAAATTGGCTAACACTGTACCAAGAGAATTCAAGTAGATGATAAGAGATATCAATTTAGCTAGAAAAGTGAGGAAATAATGGTTCAAGTACCAGTAAAAAAAGTAGTTATCTCTACTAGAGTTCTTTACTTTTTTACGTGAATATAATCCAGTTTAATTCTTCATCAACACAATTGGGGGACTTAAGCTCATTCCAGTCCCTGTTTAGACAAAATTTCATAAAAATAGTTCAATGTAATTAAAAATTTAAATAGAAACATTTATCTACTGAGAAGTAACTATCAAATAATTAGATACTTGAAGCTGATACGAAATAATTAATAATGAAGTTGGGCGCTTATACTGAAGTCAATCAGGCACTTAGGATGCTAAGACAATGTTTATATTTTGTGTAAGGTACCTAAAGAAACTGAGATTAAGCTTTCTAAACTGTAAAAATCTACAAATATATATATATATAGAGAGAGATTCATACGTCCTCAAGACAACTTATTCGTATTGAGTTGTTCTTGTTTTGTTTTTTTGCTTTTAGTTACCATTGCTGGTTTGCTGAAGCTTTTCTTAGATATTATCGTATTAGAGGTTATTCTTTTAATTTCTAAAAATATATATCTACAATTATCACTTCACTATTTAAAGCTGTTATGATAGTTGAAAATTAATTAATATACATCTCCCTATTTTCTAACTTTTGAAGAGGTGTACACGTTCTCCATTCCTAGACACCCCCTTGGAAAAAGTCGTCTCACCAGATCAGGGATCCACTTCAAGTTCCAATAGAACGTAACATTTAGGCAGGCTGCAGCACCTCACGAAAATTTGAACTTACGATTATTGCTTACAAAAAAAAACTCAAAATATTCCTAAAATTGAAAGTGATTGGTTCCAATTTCAATTTTATCTTTCCGAAACATATTAATTTCTTGTAATTGTTTAACCTGTCTAGAAACTGGTTTCTCTTTTTTTAGACACAGAAACTAGCAGCAATTTTGCGGCATATTGGAAGTAATAACCCAGGAATGTACGTAAGCTCACCGAGTTGGTACATTTGGCCCAGTCGATTATATTAACTAAATTGTTCTGGTGCTCATCGCAACACTCATGGGTCCTACTCAGATTCTTTTCAATGACCCACGTAGCCAAAACCCCAGGCTTCATTTTTTAAAGGAAATTTGTAGATCTTCAGAGTCGTTGCACTTAGGGTAGAGTACGAATTCCTCTCACCGTATTGGACGTGCTTATGGGCCGTGGCAGGTTAACCAGAAGAAGGTCTACTTCTTGATCAGATCATAAATCCAGAGTATTTCTTTCATAAATACCGGAATAATACCACATTTTATAACCGAAAAGCTACACACCTTCACACCATATGGCCAGTGCTCACTAATAAGGTGAAACATGTTGCCATATTTTCTCGTTAGTGCATTCTCTTATATATTCTTAATGTTCAATTTAGTCTCTATTTCTGAAACAACTTTCAGACTTAGCAAACTAATCGTTTGGTTAATAATATTCTCAGTAAACACAGTGTTTTTATAGCTATACAATACAGAAACCACCATCCGGTTTCGTAGAGGTGTTTCCTGAAACACGAAACTTGATACACACTTCCATAAAATTACATGAGTGGACAACTCCTTAAGGCGTTCCCTTACCGATGTCAAAAAAAATTATCCTCCGTTTGAACTGTTTTTGCCATGTTCCCAAACTTGGAGGTTGCCTATTCAAGACATCGCAACTCATTAAAAGTTTCGCCGTCTCAAATGAGTCAGAACTTCATGCACATTCCATCTGTCATTTTATGCAGAAATTCTTTTCGCCCAAAAAACTTAACTCAATGTCGATACACATTCCATTCAACTGCACTAGGCACATGATACCCATTGTTCGCTGGATGCATGAATACATCATTGCGTTAGACTATGTAGCATATACCTCAAGAGCGATTTGAAGTCCTCAATATCGAAGTATTTAACGATATTCCTCGTTACTGGCTTCTCTAAATCATTTCAGTTCTTCATATAGTGGGTTATGACATCCTTACTCTCTCATAGGTTCCCCTCAACCAATATATGCTTCCTAAGGTTAGGTCTCATCTTACCAACTCATCTAGCATTTACATTCCCAAGCATATGGTGATCAATTCATAGCAGAGTCCTCCTCGGGTTTCTCTTATCCCTTGGGAATCTTCTTTGGTTCTCTAAGTATTTTATCACCAAAGTCCTAACATCTCGATACATTATTCTGAGGGGTTCCCATGTGTCAGTCTTGGTCACACACTCTCTCCAATGAACCGATAGCTACTACTCTCCTTTGAAGTAGCTGAGGTCATTGAATGTATCCACCTCAAATGAACCTCGGCTATTGATAAAGATCTTTCTAAGGGCATCATCAGAAACATAACCAGATGGCTCATCAAAATTTATCCTAGATGCATCAGCTGTTAGTAACATCCCATTAATTAGCCACGCGCGTTACATATTATTAGATCGAATCTTCTTAATTTACAAGGGGGTGGACCATACCAATATTATCTGATTAATCTTTCTAGGAGTTTTAGTTGTAATGTTTAAGCATGACCTGGCCACCTCGAACAGGTGTAGCGCCTTACAAAAATGTTTCTTTGTATTATTCTAACAGGAGCTGAGCTTTGAATTCATCAAAAAAATATAGCCAGCTACCAGCCCATCCTCTGCTTAAACTTGATCTCCAAAGTCTTTCTAAAGCTCAAAAAACATATTCTTATCGGTACGAATAACCTTTAGTTCCCCGCATATCTTTCTCGGGATCATCATCGGGAAAGTGCCAGCTTCAAGATACTCGCTCTCAGGGCTTATGGACAGGAAGGGTTGATTAGCACAGAGGTTCCTACCATCCTCTGGAATTCACCCACCTTCAAGTGATAATTTATCCATTGCCACATGAAATGTATTCAGTACTTGTTAACTTTGATCCCAGTGGTATATACGCTCAGACACCAGCACCTTCTACAAATCTAAAATTTTCTTATACACCACATTGATCTCAATTGTAGTTTCACTAGCTTAGCTAAGAGTATAATTATGGGTGAAGTTTAGTCCTTTGCTTTGTAGCTTTATCATCCGGTTAGCGGAGTGTGTCCATAGAAAATTACAATTATGAAGTAGAATTCCAACTTCCAATTATTATTGAAATCCTCAAAAACGGTAGCTTCGTTTTTTCTAAATCTTAGGTAAGTACTTCAAGTAAGTGATCTTAGAGAAAATATCCGTTAATATAAGAATGAAACCATTTTGTTTAAAATACGAGAAGTAGGAAACCACTATCTTCCATGTTATTCCAGTCTTCGTGACTATGCTGAGCGACATCTTCAAAAGCGCAGGGTCCTTGTTACAGTGAGTACAATTTATCTTAAAGTCCTAAAAAGTACTATGGAGAGTTATATCTTTACCATAGGCGCTGGAAAACTCCCAATCACAGTTGTACGCCTCCGCAGCTACCGCACTTGATGGTTCGTCATAGAAGGTGAGATGTAGTTGAACCATCTGTCTCTCGTGCTCAGACTTTGAAATCAAAACTCTCAATCTATATTCATCAGCTCAATACCATCACCAACTTTATCACTTCTTTGGCGTTCTAGTATCTCAGCTTCCGAAATTTGACCCCAGACTCCGTCATAATAAGGTTAAACGCAGCACCTTGGTCCTTATCAAAAGCATTCATTTGATTGAACGTCCCCTTATCAACTTTTTTATTATAGTTGACCCAATTGCATTAAAATTTCTACATGGGATCTCCCCATCCTCATTGGCCGTCATTAGGTCCTTCATTATAGGATATGAAGACTTCTCATATTCAGCTTGAACTGTGGTTCAACCAAGATTTTTTTTGAAAAATAAAGACAAGTTGGAGGTAACCTCAATAAGAATTGGGTTTTACTTCTCTGGCTGTTGCTCCGAGCTAAATCCATATATTCATTCCCGTAAGCTCTATACTTTGCATAAACGTCAACATTGCCAGTATGGAAATTATCTTGTCCCGAAAAATTGAGCACAGTATCGCTGAACAGAATCGGGGTCATATCTCCGACTTGAAGAGGTTTCGGGTCATTGGGAGCTGTAAATAACTTACTTTAGAGGTTTCTTTCCCTGTGTTCAATAAATCAGAAGGTTTGATCAGTTTCTATCCTTGTAGCTTTTCTCTCCTTCTCCTTCCTATCTAAATGGCTTGTGCGCCTGCACAGTATTTTTTTTTTTTCGAAGACGATACTCTGATCATCTACGCAATAAAGCTCCAGCTTATCGTGCTGTAAGGTCATGGCCCATCATTGGAGCATCTTAGGGAATACATAGCTGATCATAGGACCTCTCTTAGCAATGGTTCTGAGGTTTGTACGACCGGCAAGTACCTGAATATAAAAAGCGTGTTTCATCACTAATTATTAATAGGAGCAATAAGTTTTAAGAGGGGTTAAAATCCCTTGTTATCAATTCCTCATTTATGTTAATCTCTGGGAAATTTACTAGACAAAAACATCATAAGATTTATTATTTTTTCTCATCAATATATTGCCCCGGTCTAATGACTCGGATTAGGAAACGATATCACTATAGTGACCCTCACCCGCATCAGAAAACATAAATATATCCTTCTCTCGGTCATAGTTTTATGGCTTCTATTTTTCCGCAACTGATATGACCCTTTTGAGCTCTTTGAAGTTTTCAGAAAGTTCATCCGAACTTTCTATTTGGTTTTTTTTCTCTTAGATCTGACTTTTCCCCTTGTTTGTGGGTACTTAGTCATAAACCTGCCTCTAAGTTCATCTAAAATAGGCAATAACAATGAAAACTATGTTGCAGAATCTAACACTGTCGCGAGTCGGTATAAAAAACTCCGAAATCGGTAGCTCGAGCATCCTTTTGTTATATCCGCTGTTGAAATTTTACTTTCCACTTCAACTTTTCGACCGCAACAACTAATCTTGGTTAAAAATGATGCAAATTTCTGAGGAATGGTCATCAGTTTAACCCCTATAAGGTTACTGAAGAACCCTCTAAGTATATTTACAAGAATCGAAGGTATCGGAATAGTCTAATTGTCATCAACCAAATGAATTGTGCATGGAATTTATTCTCTTTAGCTTTTCTACCCATCATGTGCTTCGCCATCTGTTGATGGAAGAGCACCGGGATCGAATGATTTCAAACATATGGGAAGTTCAACTGATAGTCTCCATATTCGGAGACTACGTTGAAGTATTTCTTAACCTGCTCCGTGATATAGAGCTGATCGAGCCCATACACCAAGTCAAATAGGGTATCAAACTGGCTTTTTTTGCGAGATTTTTAAAGCTCTTTTCTAAAAAGTGTATCTGATTAACATCCCGAGACAGCACTTTTTTGACGTCTACTAAATCAACTACCATTCTAAGCTTATTATTTTTCTTGGTAAAGATTAAGTTTACTGAGGCCAAATCAGTAGTCGAAACCAATTGAAGGAACTTCCTCTTCTCCGTGCTCATAAATTTCCCCTTAATAAGCCTGCTCACTTGAATAGAAGTGGACATAGCCCTTGGGTTCTTGAACTCGTATTTCGCGAACAGAAACGGTGGCAAAGATTATAACTCACTAATTTGGGTTTTGGAGTTATCGGTTGCAAGTACATTCCAATATTCTAGGCATAGGGCCTCTATTTTTTCTTTCATCTCTTACGATGAATTACCTGCGATTGAGACCATGGCTGATATAACTGCCCTGATCTCCATTTCTTCGAAGACCGGGTCAACCTCCTCATCCACATCAGCGAATAATATTTCATCCAAATAATCATCTGCAATGTATTTGACAGGTCTCTTAAGTTTAATAATTTCTCTAAAATCTATACTGGAGAGATCTTCAGTGTTAATTCTCTCAACTAGATCAACACTGCTTGAGGTGTTCCGTGCCCAAAACCCTTCGAGGAACCTATACTTCTTCAAGTCAAACCTCTGGGCATTCACCTACTGCTTGATCTCAACAAGGTAGTGCAAAAAGTATTTTCCCATTTATTTCATAATAATTAAATTTCAATAGCCACCTTCTATCATCCGCAAAGGTGTCCCTTTGCGCATTATTGATCAAACGTAGTTAGTTCCCAGTGATCAGCTGGCGAACTTCTATCATCTTCATACAGTCCAGATTCACAGATGGTATCTTCTGAACTGTTATCTCTGGAGACAATTTGACATCACCATGCTGCAGAAACACCAAGATCTAAGTTAATTTATCAAGTTCGTCTGGAGGTCCACCTATATGCACACAACGTTATTTCACCTTTCCCGGCTTGCCTTGCTTTGACCAAGATCCTTTTCGAAGATAAAAGGTGATTGTAGGCCATATTAAAATTCTTTTTATCCCCAATGTAGCGCCTGAATGCACTCAAGGATTTCGTGTTGTTGGAAATATATTTATAGTTAATTAAACGTTAAAGCATTAGTATATCAACAATTAACATGTCTGCATTAGGTCAATTTAAAGAAACTAGTTTCCTACTCAGTTATTCCATGCTATTTATATTTTTACAACACGTAAAATTAGTTCTTACTGCGAGATAGCTCAGCAGCCAGTTATCCTTACTGTCTGATTCATATTTGTCAAGATTCTTCTCAGGCAGCGGTTTCGCCTTGGCCATCGTGGTTCGACCCAGAAGGAAATGATTGCATCTGCCATAATTGACTAAGAGTACCCATTGGATGTAATATTTCCCTTCAAGTCACTATCCTTGAAAATATTCAGGACCACTCTCCCTTCTCTTGTTATAAGGAAAGGGATACCGTTTGGGGAGATCCCATCATTCCCTGTCTCCTTTAAATTAAGGTAGAACTAGACGTGCTTAACGATGGATCACAAACCCGCGTCAGCTCCCGGGTCCACCATTACATCAGGAATAAGTATGATTTCCTTGTTCGTGATTCTGATACCCTCTTCAAGTGGTTTTGGTGAGTCACAATGAGCCCTGAAGGTTTGAGTCTGACGTTTATATTGACTCAGGGACTTAATAGAAGCGGCCGAAGAGCTATCGGGTGCACATGTTGCTTATTCCGAGAGCCCTGACATCTAGGTCCTTGCTGTCGTTTTTTATTAGATGCAGGACACCCATTAACATAATGTCCAAAACTTTCACAGTAATAGCATTTTACCCCCTGTCTGCAGAGGACCTCCTCTAGGGGCTATTCTACAGTCTCCCGTCTCTTCTTTTTCTTCCTACTCCTTGAGAGTAGTGAAGGTGCAACTCTATTAGCTGCTGTTCCGATTTTAAAGCTTGGAACATACCTGGCAACCTTGAATATATTAATTGCAGCTTTTATCCGCGCTTCAATGGATCTTTCGAGGGCCCTTAACGTTTTTAGGGGATTGATGTTTACTGAGATCTCATTAGCAATGATCCCGTCGTCATCTGAATCTCACTGGGAACCTTCTGTGTCATAGTATCAAAGAGATCCACCTTTTGGTGGTTGTCTATTAGAGCGACGCAACCTCGGTTACGACCTTTCTGATAATATTAACGAACTTAGTAAAATTCTGCAAGGAGGTGCCATCATTAGGCCATGCTACCTTCTCCAGGGCTGCTTTGGAATAAACAAAGTTTCGGTTAACAATAGCTCCCTGCGCTCCCTCAGGACATTTAATATTCCAGTGTAGTCCACATCAGGGTAGAGATCATCCAACAGGTTATTATTCACATACACATAGGATTTGAGCTGGGCATCAACACTCTCCACCTCCTCTACAGTATGCAGGAACTAATATATATAGTCTCAATCTGATAGGTTCTCAGCGGCAAGTTTCTCCGGTTCCGGACAACGAGGTACCCCCCCTCATTTTCCAGGCGTGGGATCCACCTTTAGCAGATCAATGACTAATGTGTGGAGCGTAGCAGCCCGTGCCTAAAAGGTGTCACCATCCTGCTGCATCCTTTTCATCTTCTGGTCGGCTTTCCATTGAGAGTTACTCATGATGAAAAGGAACTACGAAGAGTCTTGGGAGTTGATATAGTTTGTTTTGACAATGTTCAAAATCTTATCCATGTTATTATCCATCGTAGTAAGCTCTTCGAAAATGCTCATGTGAATCCCATTGACAATACCCCCACATTCCTTTTCATATCTAGGTCTAAGCAACTTAGTGTCCTGGTCGAGAGTGATGGTTTTAACACCCTGTAGTCTCAGGTCATGGCTTCTGGAAAGTCTCTCATTTTTGTTTGTTCTTATGAACTTGCATACGGCAGCTTCATATTGCCTGGTTTGTTCCTCGGGCGGTAATTCTTTCCACACAAAAGTGGCTACTTCAAAGTCCCTACTTCTACGAGGGAAGCGCGCCCACGTTGCATGTTTCCCCCGTTGATGCTCTGAACGGAGACATCAGCAGCTACGACTACCGGATCAAGCCATTGATCTAAACCAATGTCACTAGGAAAGCCACCACTGTTCAAATTAGATGCATATCCCTGTTTAAGAGCCCCTCCCCTAGTGCGATAGCTATCATTTGATAAATAAGGCTTCTGTTACTGCGGACAACGGTCAGTAGGTCTCTGTCACCCAGATTTTGCCGCTTCGAATTTTAAGGATTCGACCGATCTAGCACCCATTGTATCATTCTCCTCACCAACTCCCGATGCTTCCGTTTGTTCCACTTCCCTTGCGTATCAGGGAGAAGAGGACTTTGAGTCAGATCTATACAGCTAGATCGTGAGAGACTGAAAGTGCGCGATAGGGATCTCGGCAATGGCGCCATAGATCAGAGCACCTCAACTGTAGCTACAGTAGCCCCAGTGACGGTCCTCCGAGTTGTACTCCCAACATTTCGTTTCCAAGTAAACTGGCACCGCCCTTAGGGTGAGCACCCAACAAAGGGTGGCCAAGAATGGTCGCTAACATAGCATCACTACTCATCTCTTGTGTGCTTTCCATAGCATTAGCATTTAAATCCCCGATTATAGATTGCGAGTTGGCGAATCGTGGTATATTCGCGACTTTCATTGCCTTTGTACCTTGTGGTCCTACCAATGTACTCTGGGTACCAGTATTGTCATCCACTAGCACAGTTTTCATATTTGGCTAAGCTGCACTTGCGGCTTGAACTCCAGTATTGACGACCGATGGAACTGGATCTATAGTTGTTTCCGCTGATATTACATTTACCTTGGTTTGGCTTCCTAAATCGATTTGTATACTTGACACTTGTGTACCCTGTGCTGCATCGCCAGGGGTCAAAAGTATTGATGCAGATTGCATCGCTGAAGGGGCTTCAGTCAAAATACGGGTTTGTGTTTGCATACCCTTGATTGGATCTACGATAGTTATCACAGGACAAGGGACTGCCTGTGTATCCTTCTGTCCTGCAACAGTCGGATTTACCACTGAAGTATTTTCTTCCGCACCACGAGCCCGTGCAGCGGCTGCCCGGTGATTTGATCGCCTTCTTGGTTTTGTAACACCCTTTACGGCTTTTCTCCACCGTCCGAGGAATTATTTTAGCAACTTATCTGCATGGAATGGACTATCTAACAGTCAGAGGGTCGAAACTGAGGCAGGACTACTAACCAGAGTTTTAGGTATTAATACTGAAAAGTTTTTGGGAAACGGAAAATTTGGAAACAAAGAAACCGTTATGAGTACCGGCAACACTCAGGCAGTCGAAAGACAGTCACCAGTCAATGAAGCGCAAGATTCCAGAACAATTTCAATTGTCTCTGTGAATGTTGACCGTCTCATCTCTTACAAGCTCAGGTCTATCGAGGAATATGCCCTAACTGCCGATACAAACGTCCTTGCAATACAGGAAGTTGGTAGCAAAGGAGCGGAATACCTCGAAAGAGCGAGCTTCTCTTTAACCTTCCAGATTCGCTAAAACATACAACAAAAGTAAATATATTCTTATTGTTTAGGTCTGTCTTCAAAGAACACTAGATGCGATAACTACAGCAAAACTCTACTGAATACTCCTCTATACATCCACCTTCACCAACAATCCGAACGCAAAAATCCACCATTAAACATCAATGAGAGACTCAAACCCACAGCGATTATCCCACACTTTCATCCTGCCACCAACAAACTCCTAACCATTGGCCTTCTCCTCGGCATTGTTCAAAATCAGCGCCTACAAACACCACTAACACACCAAAAATCTCCAACTGCTAATCCACGACGTTGAAGGAACACGAACAAAACGCTGTAAGCCCAAGTCGCAAAATAAGCATACAGACGAAGATTAGAAATCAACGACACATCATTGGAACTTCGCACTGCGTTGATGAAAGCTAGCTGAATAAATTGTTCTCTTTGTATTTATCTCTGTTGTTTAATTTCTTTTCTCACTCTACGACCAATTAAATTTATTTCCGAAAGAAGTAGCGAATATGGTTGGTTAAAGTGACAGTAGAAGCACGAGACGGGAAGCTTCCCTAGTGAGCGGCGGACCGGCATCGGACCCTAAGATAAACGCATAGGCGGATTTGCAGATGTAGTACCTTACTCCCACCTTAACTATTAACTATTAACTAACTAATACTGAAGTCAATCAGGTACTTCAGATGCGGTCCCAAAGTCTAAGCATCAAGTGAGACTATCTAGAGAACCAATAAAAAGTTTGATTCACTAAAAAAATTGTATATTTAAGGTTTTACACTTTCTCAAGACAATTTACTAAGATTGGGTCTTTTCTTGATTTATTTCTTATCTTGCAGTTGGTGTTGTTCTCTTGTTGTTAATGTCTCTTAGATAGTGTTAGAAGATAGGTTTTGTTTTAATCACGCAAAATGTCTACTTACCATCTATGCTCTACCAATTTGATGCCAAATTGATAATCGATAACCGACTGGATACACTTACAAGACAAGTTCAATAATGAAACAAATTACTAGAAGATTGCCCCAATGGGCGAATCCCTGTCTGTGTTTGAGATTGTCTTTGTTAAAACTAAGAAACCATGTGCTCAACTTCTCCTACTATGGCAACCCTTCCCTGCGATAACAGTTGCTATTGTGCAAACAAAAAACTTTGAAACTAGCTTCCTGAAACCTATGAATATTTTAGTACATACCAACCCATATTTACTGATGCGATCTGCTTAATAGACATAATCATGCTGTGCAACTGCAGCTAGAGCTTAGATTTTGAAGAGTATTTTAGACGTTTGACCGGTCTATATAGCAAATACAACCTGGAATATATCAGTGATACCTGAAAAACCACCAGGTTGAAACAAAACTCCCTCATTTTGCACGAGTTAATAGAGTACTAGGCTTTGCTATCGTCTCAGAAGTAACCACTAGACAATAGATTAGTACTACTGAACAGCTAACGAACGTATGACTGAGAACTATATCGCAGTGTTCAATAGTTGGGTCTTGAGACTAATAGGGGAAACTTAGAAGTTCTTGTTGGAATGCTAGCTTTCTTTCGCCACGACTACTGGTGCTTAGCAAGAAACAACCGTGTTTGCCAATAAAATATTGAAGATAGCTATAACACTGGCTGCTAAACCGGTTGGGGAAACCGGTCGAGGAAATGGGGACAACTGGGCATGTCAAGCAAGAGTTCTCGAAAAGTTTTCGCTAATATGTAAGACATGACCAGTGGTAAAAAAATTGATGTTTCCTTCCGAGCAGTTATTTCTAGCGAATTTTATTTTTGTGACCTATTTCGAATTCATTTAATTACGAGACATTATAAGCGAGAATTATCATTTGAGCAACTCTTTTTGTCTTCGGTATTATTCTTGAGTGTCAAAGTTTAAGTATTGTCTTGAAAGGCTAAGACTATATCAATACCCTGCGAAATCAACTAGTTCGCTCAACAGTATTATTTTCATATTTTAGTGAAGAGTTTGAACGGTACACAGCACTTTCACAACTTTATATTCCTTGACGGAAACACCTATCATCATGATATATCTTCTAGCAGATCACTTAATATCTTAGTTCTTGGACATATTTTACTAAGCGCCTGGTTTCATAGAAACAGAGGCTTCAATTGGTATAGCAGATTCAACTTAAACTCAGTCTTTAACGCTTTGTATCTATAGAAATTAGATTTTGACTTCTTTTTCATGGGTTGAAGCATATTTGCTTTAAGCTTGAGGCAAATTAAGCAAAAAAGCCATAATAAAAAGATTCACTTGCTGGAAAGCTAAGCCGTTTCGTTTACTTCTAAAGCTTTGTATTTCCCCAATTAATAATATCCTGGCCATATATATCTTTGTTAAATGTTTGACCAAGAAAACCATACAATATTTCTTTTCCTTCTCGACTCGTTTCGATAGGATAATGTTAAACTTTACTTCGAGAAGTTTGTTCAGAGCTAGTTTCATTAATAAGATCGAATTCATTGCGTCAACTTCGTAAATAATACAGTAATGACATATTTTGTTCTTCTTTGTTCAACGACCAAAAACAAATCCCAGCAGTAAAATAACTGATACAAACACGAAAATGGGTTTATCCTGACTCTAAATACATATTACTCTACTACCCACTGTGTTAAACCAGATGCGCTGAAACAAAATCTAACGACCAAGATATCTAACTTCTCCGTTCTTTTCTCTTTTAAACTTGTGTCATAAACAAAACCAAAAAAATATAACCTAGACTATCTAAACATAAGCTAAATATGTGTCTTACAAATGAAGGAAATATTGGATCAGTTGAAAAGCTATGTGGTTTTCATGGAACTTGTGTACAAAATATATGTATTTGTGACGATGGTTGGTCAAATTCTTTTGAGTTCATGCCAACTTTGTTTACAAATGAAGGAGCTAGAGAGTTGTACAATAATATATCAAACTTTGGGCAGAAAGAACTAAGGTTGAGCGAGTTCAAAAGAGAGTTATTGAATAGATCACCTTGTTCAAGACATGATAATACGATGTATACTTTATATGCAGCTTCTCTTGTTGTCTGTTGTATTGCAGTTGTTGCTAATCTTCATCATCTCTCTGTAACAAAAAAGAGAGAAGAAGGAGCTGCTCCATTTCTTCTTACATTTTTACTTTTTATTTTTGCAGCAAGTATCAAAATAATATCTTTGGATAATGTTTTTCCATTCAACTTTGTTTTTTCTTTTTCAAGTCTTTTATTTGCTTTTGCTCACGGTATATTTAACAATATATTCTTCTTAAAATATACAAGATATCATTTAATAAAAAGTAAATTAAATTTTGGATTGGAAATAAAAATATGTGGGAAAAGTGCAGAAGGAATATTCAAGTTTCAAGCAAAAATTTTGCTTACTCTTCATATCTTGGTATATACTTTAAGTTTTGGTTTTCCTGTATTTTCTGTTCTATATTTAAAGTTTCAAGAGAACTTTAATTTTGAAGTTTTAGTTATTGCACAGAAAATATTTCTTTTATCAATATTTTATGCTTTATTTCGTTTTATTTATATTTTTATTCTTTCTTATGTCACTTTTTCTGAACTTGCTAAAGATTATTTTAAATTAAGTAATATTTCAAATAATACAGATATTGATGAAATAACAAAAAAAAGGCAAGAAGAATTGGTTCAACTTACTAAAAAAATTCTCACATTGCGGAACAGGATATTATTTGCAAACTCATTCTGGTTTTCTTTTTTCTTTGTATATGCATTTTTTCCAAGCACACAAGTTTCTTATCAATATTTTATTGTTGTTCAAGTTGGTATGTTTTATGTTTTGTGTTTTATTTTAGGTATTAGTTGGCCTATTTTAAGTATATTTGCTGTGAATAGTATTCCAAAATGTATTAAGACGAAAAACATATATAACAAGAGATTAAATGGAAATTCAAAGCAACCTGTACAGCGTGTATTGATTTCGAAAGGATCAATAGAGATATCTCTCTAGAACACCCTTTTCAACAAAAAACTTCTTCCTGTATTCAATAAGTGTTTCTAGAATTTCTCTATTTTGCTTTTCACGCTTAATTTAAATTCTTAGTGAGATTGTTCTTTCGTTATGATTAATTATAGTTTTTTGTCAAGTGAAGTTTATGTTTACCAGAAGTTTTTATCTGAAGTCTGTTGGTTAAAGAGTCAACAAGATAGACTGCATCCGATTACTAAGAAAGATTATTTATATTAAGGTTCTTTTTTGTACTTGTTATTTTTGGTTTATTATGTCTATTCTTAATTAAACAAAGCCATCATCAATAACAGTGAAAATTAGAAAGGATATTGAAATATATTGAATTCTTTCCTGTTAAGTTAATTATGTCTTTAAAAAATGTATCTCCTACCAGTATATAGTTAAACAGATTTTGATCCTAAAGTTTTCTATTTTTTTTAGATAACTCTTTGCTTATTAGCAGAATTCAAGAACAATGTTGTTCTTCTCTTTTCGCTATTTTCATTTGGAAAATTTGTGGACGGGTTTTCTGAAAAATTCAACTCAGTCATTATTTCATAGTTAATCTTATGAGTTGTAAGCTCAGATACCAGTCTATTCTATTAGGTTGTGTAGTAAGTCGATCACTGGAGAAGATAGCTTAAGAATTCAATTAATTAATTGTGTAGTATTGAATGAATATAATATTCGTAATTGAATAATTTTATTTCTCTGAACATTGAATTCTTTCTGCATAACTTAGTGAATTTATTAAAACTAAGCATGTTAGTCTAATATCTTGGTTGAAAAAATGATCTACATTATTTAGATATAACAGTTTACATTGAGTAAATTATCTACGACTTGACAGAAAATTCGAATACAGTAACTATATATATATTTAGTGAATACAAAAACTTTAATTTTTCATATTAACTCGTAGCTCTATACGAATATCTTCAGTAGGAAGATAGTATCTAAAAACGATATTCCCATTTTCAATCTATGGGTTGGTTTAACTAAGTCTCCCATCATTCTGTTTATGCACACTATATCATCTGTTTACTTTGGTGATTTATTTTCCATTTTTGATTTCCTTTTTTATTTCTTTTTATGTACTTTTTTGGGAGTTAAATATAGTTTTAAAATGTTAAAAAGAGTGAAAATTGGTTCAATTGGTTCACAATATACTGGAAAGAGCTGTCTTATAAAAAGATATTGTGAAGAACGTTTTATATCTAAATATATTGCTACTATTGGTGTTGATTTTGGTGTACGTTCAGAAATAATTGACAATCAATGTATAAAAATAAACTTTTTCGACTTTTCTGGTATTGTTTACTCTTAATTATAAATAGGTGATCAAGACTATAAAGAAACAAGAAATGAATTTTTAAATGAAATAGAAAGTTGGATTATTGTGTATGATTGTTCAAATAGAGCTAGTTTTAATGAAGTTACAAGTTGGATAAATGAAATAGATAAAAGAAAAACTGCGAAAACAAAAATTCTTGTTGCAAATAAAGTAGACAAACCAAACAGATTAGTTAAAACAAATGAAGGACGTGGGTTAGCAAGAACTCTCTCGGCAATATATATAGAGGCAAGTGCTAATACTGGTTTTAATGTTAGCAGAGTTTTTGAAGAATGCTTTTCTATAGTGTTACAAAAGAATTTATAAACTAAAAGATTTTGTTCAAAAAGAATAACAAGAATACTAGTTTTTTTTTCTTCAGTACTGTTTGAGATATCTTAAACAATTCTTGCCATATCTAATAAAATAAAATTATTTCTATTTTTTCATCTTATTAGACCTCATCGATTGATTCAAGAACCATGTCAAGCTTTGGATTCTCTGATTGTATTTCTGTTCCAATAATAGTGAGCAAAAGAACAATCTTACACTCAAACAGATAATTAAGTCTTTGGTGAAACAAAAATCCATATTTGTTTTCACTAGAAGATACCACAAGTTCTTTTTATTGTTCTTATATTGATTTATTTTACCTAAGGTTTCAATAGAGAATAAACCCTTAATACGTATTGAATAAAATATTTTTATCTTAGAAAAACCATTTATTTCAAGTTTATAGCTCTCTTCCATAGAACCAAGGACTTAGTTTAACAAATCAGCTGTCAATATATAAGCTGTACGCCCAATATACTAAATGTTTAGAGAAGCTGTTGACTTTATTCTATAAATAGAACCAGAATTCACTGCTTAAGTCTATACATTTAGTTTTGCAAAAGCCTTGTTAAATAAGTCATTTTCATACTCTTCAGCAGTTCTGGCATTTTGTGCTCTTATTTCTCTGAGGAGCAATACTCCATTTTTTCCTGTCAAGTCTGCTGGACGAACACTATGTTTGACTTTTCTTCCTGCGTAAGACTCATTATCTAATACTTGAATACTCCCTCTTGGCATATCAACTATACATAAACCATTTAAAAATCCAAGTCCTTGACAACCAAAACTAAGTCTCGAGTCAGAAAATAATCTAAGTGAAACTATATGTCTGCCAAATCTATCTGCGTCATCAAAGTGCTGGCTTAAACCAGTCGAACTGTCGTGATATACATTCACAGCAAATGAGTTTACATCAGAAACTGGAACGACATATCCCAACTCCCTCTTCTCAAAGAAATTTACCATATCGTTAACTACACAGTTAACCATATAATCACTATTCTGTGCTTCAGTGCAGATGGATGAACGGGGTCTTAGTACACCCTTCTTAACCACGTGATCCAATACACCTTTCATAAAAGAAGGTGCTGGAATTGCATCAGCTCGTATTCCCTGGGCAAAGTGTGTTCTATTGTTAAATGCTATTTCCTCTTTAGACCTTTGGCCTGCCCAAATGTATCTATATTTGAAGAACATTTTTATCCTAGTTTTTCTGTTGAAGGAGGTTGATACATGTAGCGTGTTATTTAATCGCTGGACAGAAGCTAGTTTATCGTTCACCTTTTCTTGCTGAAGTTCTTTTAATGACGTTGAAAACGTTTCCTCTACAGAATCAACATTATCTTCAATTTCTTTCAATTCGTTCTCTGTGAAGACGTTTACATGCGTTCTAACACCAAATGAATAAAGTTTGATTTTTCGTTGACGCCTATTACAATAAACTTCCCAAGGAGCTTGTTTTACTTGATAATCCTCTGGCAAATTATCTTCAGTAAAACACCATTCAATTGTCTTCACCTTGAGTTCATCTTCTGAAACCTGAGACAGTTCCTCATCAGGATAAATAATTTTAGCAGTTCTCAAGTTCAATCCAAGCAATGAATGGGAAAAACAGTCCCTCTTATGAAAGAGCTTCATGGGAATCCTGGCTTTGTACTTAGAAAAGTCGGTGTTTAACATAATTTCTTTCAATCTAACCTTATTAGTATGAGGAGACCTTTTCAAACTTGGTTTGAGTTCGAACAGAGCTTCACTAAGAAGAAGGATAGTTTGCCAAAATTCAGCTTCCAGTACCTCTCTCTGTGCCTCAGGAAAGTTTGTCAGTAGTTGAGGGCGATCGACACGGCAACCTGCAGGTACGGGTTTAGGATCTAACTTGTTTTCTACCATATTTGCAATGTCATCCATAAATTCCTTAACAAAAACGTCTCTATGATACTCTTTATATTTCCTAACTGTGGCCTTGTATCGCTCAATCTTTGCACGTTTATGGTCTGCAAGCATTGAAAAAAGATGACTTTGATATTTAGCTTGTAAGCGTGGTTTCACCCCATCAGTGGAATTATTAATGTCCTCCTGCTGCTTCTTGGCAAATGCAACGAGATCATCGTGAGCTCCTAGTATAGAGTATTTTTGAAAGAGCGCAACAAGCAAGAGCTGAAAATCTCTCTTAAATTTTTCTTCGCAGAGTTTTCGATTTTCTAGAACTTTCAACTCATCTCGAATAAGAACAGCAATATGTCTGAATACATAACTCTTATTTTGCAAAGTAAATTCCTCTGAGATCAAGCTCTCTACTATGCAACACAAAACTTCCAAATCTTGTTTTAGCCAACTATTACTAAGCACTTCGGAATCATAAAACTTTGAAGAAACATAGAAATCAGCTCTCACTTTCATTCTCTCCTCCTTTGATGCACTTTTACAACTTTTCTTTGGTAAGAATACAAGTTGCATAATATTGTTACTACAACTATTTGCAGGCTTTATCCGTAGTAATTTCTCTTTGTGATTTGCTTTCAACTCAAAACACAGAGAAACGAAACAATTTTCTATGTGTAAGTATGTTTCTAAGTTTCTCAAATATTTAATATATTTTTTTTCTATTTGCTTATTCTGGTTTTCTCCAAGCACATTCTCTATTTCTAATATTATATTTTTCCATGAGTGATTATTCTTATTATTATATATTATACAAGGTTTCTTCCATATATGTAACATAGAATATGCCAACAATTCCAAATACGTTAACTTTTCTAAACTGACTAAGATATCTTTTTTATTGAACGGAGGTCTAATTATCAAAGGTGGTAAACTTTTAACCCTTACCGTTTGTTTCATTCTCGTCTTTCGTGCGTATGCAATACTTATTTTGTTTTCAAAAGTATTCACAATAAAATTTCCATTAGATGATAAATTCTCCTTAATAAATGTATAGTCGTTAATTTTCTCCTTTTTTCTTTTTTTGTTGACGCTGAATTTGGGAGATAAGTTAAGTTTCCTTTTGAAAAGCGGTTGATGAATGATATCAGAACGTATTTCTTGTTGAGGTGATATTTTGTTGACATATAAAATCTTTGGTTTTTCTGGTGTTACATACTTTTTATATTGAGTTTCGTCATGATCTTCATACACATTGCAGTTGCCGGTTTTTGAATATATTCGTTCCGTCTTCGGGCTTCCTAGATTGTCTCGCCCTTCCGTAAGAAGTAGATCAAACACACTCCCAAGGTCTACTGAATCAACATCGTCTGATATTTCATTATAATTAATGTTTTCAGTTTCAGTTTGATCATTTCGTTTTCTCTTCAGCATTTTTTCGTTGATCAAGTTTCAACGGTCAATTCTAGACGTTTGAATTATTAGCCGTTTATTGATCGAATAGGACATTCTTTTTATTGGGAATAATTTGGTGACCGTTGAAAATGTCCATCAAGAAAATTATCGAGAAATTAATATTTAAATATGTCTCATAAAAAAAATAATCTATTTAGAAGAGTTTTATAAAAAACAAATAAACAAAAACTAAACATAAAAGTATATCTTTTTTATTTAAATTATATATTATTAAGTTTTTAAATCAATATTTTTTATATTCTAATTTATGTACTGTTATTTTTATGTTTCTCTTTTTTACGAGAAATATATAGAATTTTATTATTGTCTTTTTTCTCCCGAGTTCAAGAAAACAATAATATTTGAAACGACATTCAATAACAGCAAAAAGAAAAGTAAAATACGGAAACTGCAAGGAAAGTTCTTAGTATTGACGCAATAAGTTTGATCAACGTTCTTGAGACAAACAGGGTAGATTATCGAGCTCAAGGCAATATACGAAAGAAGCATCAGTAGTTAAAAAGTCTTGTTTCAAGGAATTAGAGAAATATATAGCCATCTTCATGACACGAAGGTTTACTAAGCCTCCTTCTACCTAATTATACATTAAAAATCATCTATAAACGAAGGATACGGGCATTTTATGAAAGTGCTTTCTATTTGACAACAGAACGTAGAATGCTGGGGTAGATATAGTAAGATTGGTTCAGCTCCTTGAGGACGTGAAACCACAGCTGATGAAACTGCCACTCCAAAATAAGTTTTTTATCTAATAATATGCGATGATATTTCCAACTTCATTGAAACAAATATTTGTTAAACTTCGCTCTCTTGGTTTTGTGTTACAGCAAACCTAGACTAAAGAATCTTGGCGGCCTTTGGATGCAAACGAAAATAGCAAAGGAATACAAAGTTTTTCGTATTTCTTTTTCTTAAAAACATGACATTTTCCATAACCATTAAGACATATTTTTTTATAGTGCAAAATCTATATTGCCACATTTGATTTGTTCAAAAATATTTTCAAGCTCGCTGGGAATTTTTTTGAAATTTTGTCAAGAACTCAGATTTCAATACTCCCAAGGAGACAAGCAATGTATTAATAGCCTTATGGGCAATATTTTTTTCCGAAAGAGGAAAAAATTAACTTTAAGCTGGTTCTATAGTAGTAGAAGTTTTAACTGAAATCATGGGGTGAGTATTGATAACTATTTCGTAAGACTAATACTTACCATGATAAAGATCCATGGAAAAATCAGGGTTTTTCTTTACTGAATCTTCCACAACCGGAACTAGACCTTTCATGCTGTGTGTATACACCTGAAAGCATAATCCCAGTTTTTGAACTACTTGGCAGCTAGTGACCTTTCAAAGAGTATTTTATCAGACAAGGAAAGATAATCTTGTACTAAAAGATCTGTTATATAAATCAGATAATAGGATACTAAAATTATTATCACAGGGTATTCGTTTGAGTTTATTGCCAATAAATTTTTGTAGATATAGAATATGAAGCTGCGTTGGACATAAACTACAAACAAACACCAAATAATGATTACGTACTTTTCCAAGATTCTACCACGAGCCTACAAGATTAAACAGGATAGAACCAGAGATGAGTCTTAATCTAACTAAAAGGCCACATTATATGCAGAATATTTTCACAGTACATTTCTCTGAGGGCTCACTACATTTTCTCGTTTTTCTTACACTAAGTTCTTATTATCTCAAATTCACTAAAAATTTGATTCTTAGACATCAAACACTTGCCGAAATGCCAAGAGGCTAGCAATTATAAATGATTTTTGTATTGATATATATTTAGTTCCTTTAATAAGAATTCGAAGGTAAATGCTGTTATTAAGGTTTTAACACATTCAACTAAAGCTGTGTGGAACGAGATATCCTGAAAAGAAATCAGCAGAGCTGATTCTAGATAAGAACTCTCGGTACTCTCGGATATGCTAAAACTGTTTAAATTAGTGATCTATCCCGTGTTGGGAAAGACCGGGAAAGCGTTGACATCATCGACCAAAAATCCCAAATAGCACGTCGGTCAAAATTCGCGGAAGGAAGCAATAATCATTTCTGCTGAAGGTATGTTTTCCGGAAAAAATGCTTTGTTATTACACCTCATACAATGATCCTAGTAATTGTATAACCCAGGACTCAGTTACAAACACATATATTGTTGATTGAAGGGGACTCCCGCTAGAACCACACGCTGTTTGGTATTTAGAAGCATTTCAAAAAAATAAATATATCATAATTTGGTAGGTGTCTGTGTTTACTTCTTGGTTCTACCTTCCACAGAGCTTATTTTATATATTACTTCTAATTTTCAATCTTACTAATGAACTTAATACAAACTAAACGGTGTATCTAAGGAACTAGACAAGGTATGAGAGCTTTATCATGTCAGCTCTAACTCATGATCCGCTAATTAGGAAAGGGAAGTCAACACTTTTGCTTCACTCCTGTTCTTCCAGATGCTTGGATTCAGACACTTTATCTCTAGATTAGAGGATTAAAGCAAGTCGATGTGAAACTCACCTTGTTCAGTAGAATAAGATATTTGATTATCCTGTACCAATATTCTGGATAATATTTAGGATATAATGCGACGCTATTCTAGATTTATATTGTTTTAAATTGACGTTGGAACCAATGCATATCAGGATGAATGATCATTTGTTACTGAAACAACACTTTTCGCCCTAGATTTCAGCTGTGATGGATACAACATATCCATGGGCTAGTTAAATCTAATCAACTTTGAAAAGGATAAAAAAAGCTCTCAAATGCTTTTACTGTTTCAGTTAAATAGAACTTAATCATGTAGACTTGGACAGCCGTCGCTGAATAATTTGAACAACTCTGCCCTTCATAAAGATTTGTATGAACCAGTTTCCGAGACAAGGTTTAATTATTGGTATTTTCAAAGGTTTTGTTTGGAGTAGTCAACCATTCCACAGGTACAATGACTGAACTAGACTCAAAATGCAAGATCTGGCACCAATTAAAGTTCTCTTATGCGTATTATTAATAATGTTAGTTTACATGTACTTTGATTCGAGTTTCCCTGGAGTGCTGTTTTTTTTTAATTCCTTCTTATGGTTTACCTTCCTAATAGTGTAGAGAAGTTAATTTCAACTATATTGTCGTGTAACACTCTTTGCTATACTAGAAACGAATTAGCTAGTCATATCTCAATTAGATTATTCTTATATTATTTTTTCTCAAAGTTCTCAAAGTGTTCATAAAAACTCTTAGATTCGCAAAACTCAACCCTGGAAACTACTTGTCAAGCTGCAAAGTATTAATTCGGTTGTTCATTTCTTTATCATTCGAATAAATATGCGAATTCATCGTGGTTCCGGGTTTTACCTAGTTTTGATCAATAAAATTAATGCAATCATTCCTTCAAATGAGTATGACCCGTAATCGACACCAAGAAGAATTTTTATCCTAATTTCCCTAACATTGTTTCTATTGGCGATACTCTGTAACTCTGTGTAATATTTTGATTGATGAGTCTTCTTTATTTTAATTTTAACTTTTATGGTACCTGTTTTTGATTAGAGTGGCTTGGGATACATTTTTTCTTCTGATGAAGCTTAATACGATAGTTATTATTACAATTTAGAAAACTCACATCATAACTGATGTTAATGATCCGGTACGACCATGTGTAAATGAAGGGTTTCCAAAAATTAAAAAAACTGATTCTTCTAATTAAGCTGCTAGGGAAATTTTATATAAACAGAATTTGTCATGCTGTTGTTTCGGATGCTTCAAGTATTTCTACTTTTCTTACCGTTCACCTCTTCCCATTCAATCTCCCCCTTACTGTCTAGAAAGTATTGCCTATAGTCTGTTAATTTACCTATCACTATCAACCCAATTAAGGATTACATTCATTGTGATATGGCCCAAATAACCTGATTCTACCCATAACGCCCATGAAACGAATTACTAGTGAGTTTTTACCTGGGGAAATTTTAAGAAATTTGCTATTTAGAAATAATTTGTTTTGACGCTTTGATTGATAAAGTAACTTGGTACAAATTTATTATGAAAAAAATAAGCCCTTGAGATATAAAAGTATTTTTCCCTTTTTTTTCTATTTTTTAGGTCAGTGTGTAAGTTTGATACGGGATCTCTAAGTTTTATACGAACCATCAAACTCTACTAAGAGAGCAAGTCACAAATATATTATCTAGCTCTTACTAGTGGCCAAAATTATTAAAATTCTAATCGATTTTCAAAGGATGTATTAATTGGTGCAAAAAAATATTTTAGGGGACAAGAAAAAATATTCTGAGAGTTTAACTAGATGAATTGGATTGAACTTTTTCAAAAGGACTGTTCTCATGCTAACCTTAATAGAAGTCAACGTTAACACATGAATGAAAATGCATTAAACAAGTAAGGTACAATTTTGTGTCGTAGAGCATACCCGTTTCTCAACACGACCAATAGGCGAAATTGATACTTATTAAGAGTTTAAATATGCCTATATATATACGATTCAGACTCTAGATGGATTTTCTGATGACTTAGTGTATATTCCCACTCTTTTCACAAATTTTAATGAAGTAAAAAGTAGTTTTTAGGAGGTTTGGAAAGAGACAAAATAATAAGAAATATAAGGTGCTACCCCTGTAAAAATTATGTATTAACCGTAATCATTTGAGGAATTATCCGGGAAACAATTTTATTATTTAATTATGTAGCACCGCCTTGTTGAAAAACTTATAACCCCACATCCAGTTTCTATTATATATTAACATGATGCCACTACAGGGTTATTATCATAAAGTTCTTACCCCAATCACCCTCTACCATACATGTGCTGGTATCCTAATATCTTCGCAATTAGCCTTAAGCGAAAAGCCACGTAATATAATTATCAAATTCTTTTCTTAGATAAAGTGGAACCAGAATATATATCAAGAAAATGAATAAGTAACATCTATACTATTCTTATAATCTTTATGAACTATTTCGTACAGCATGTTAAGATGAACGGACTGTTTAAAGTTGAAACTCCGTATACTCCAGAGAAAAGATATAAGAGCCTTCCAAACTAAGAACATAATCAATAGAATTCAATTAAAAACTTAAACCATATATGATGAAGCGACAAAACCTATTATAGAGCTAGGTGATATTCAGCTGAGTTCTTAAAAAAAAATCGCTGAGAATTATCTCCCACAGCAAAAAAATAGAAAAGTAATTCAAAATAAATATCTCTATTCAACCAGTAGAGAACTACCGAGAACCTGTGCAAATAACTTTTTACTAATTGGTTATAGACGGTTTTACTATAGAAGTTCAATGCGAATTAGGAAAAACATGGCAAGTAATGCTTTCAGATAAATTTTTCAACGAGGAGAAAGCGCAAATTCAACAGAAAGAAAGAAAAGAATCTAAAGACCCGTTCAAACTTAGCACTTTATCTACTAATTTAGCCAATCAGAATAATTACATGGTGTCGGAAATTGCCGCTATCTATCTTCTTAGTTTTCCTATATTAGTATATGCAATGACTTAAGACAGATTTATATTGTGATAACGGTAAAGATAATTTAGTATTTGCTTAAAAAACAATTATTTAGAAATACCCAGCTTAATATCTTATGACCCTATCGACGGCACGGGAGGAAGAACATGCAATATCCACATGCTACATTTATATACAGTTCTTATTCAATGAATGACAACTGAAGCAGATCAGGATAGCTCGTCTTAGTGGTATGGTTTCATTGCATTTCATATCATTCAATTATTTTATCAATAACTATCATCTACGTTTATTGTAACATTTAAGAAATCTGATCATTTCTCCTATATTATGAATGACATTACTCCACGTTTTAACCCTTAGATTGAGCGTAAAACTTTCTTTAGCCGTATTAATTGCCAATAAAGGTATCTGCATCACCGAAATTTAATTTTTGTAGTAATACGCGCTGCTCCCTACCTTTTCTTTTGAAACTAAAGTTTTCTACGTTGTTATTTACGATTTACTATGAATATCTCATACTAGAACAGATAAACCCTATGTTAATACCCCCAATGAACCCCTATACCTTACATCAGATGCTCTAGCACAATTATTATTTTTTTTAAGTCAATATTTATAATCTCAATTTGTAGGCTTTTAAACCTAAAATGTATGATCCACAATACCTTTAGTTCTTCTCAGTGACGACTCTCCAATATGTCAACTGTGTTACAGATGGACATTGCATATGTTAGAAATCGACTCTTATTTTGATTTTAAGTATAAAAATATAGGATTTTGATAATTAATAAGTGTTTTCGAGTATTCGCTGATCATCAATTAACAAAACAATATTTTGAGATTAATCAAAATTATTTCATGAGAAAACATAGGTAGAAACTATATTAATTAAATTTTCTATAGAGAATATAAGATTCCTGGTACAGCGAAGCACAATTCCATTGCAATGATACTGTTAATTTATATATATCAAACTCTTCAATGTTAAATAATTTATGTCATATTCTGGTACAGCTTGGTTGGATGAAAACGCGTTCTAGATAAGGCATATGATTTGTAACATTTTATTGTGTTGAATCTTCTGATGTTTGAAAAGCATGATACAAAACATAAACGAGAAAATAAAAAGTTTCATCCCTCAGAATAAATTTACTTACGTTGCCAAGCGTAGTTGTACGTTAATGCACTTTCTTTTGGTCTCAGAAGAGTATTATCTTGGTTGTTTCATTACAAACTTAATTTTATACTCGTTTTTTAGGCTGTTAACTAATGCGATGTTGTCTCCGTTTTCAGAATTAGTAGATACCTCCTGTATTGTAAAGATCCGTCAAATAATATATATCTGGTTCTCGTAAACTAATTCAGGTTGATTTTCCTTAATATCATTTCTTTCATTTTGTTACTTTCTATTTGCATTAGCTCGTTGTACATTATAGCTGCAAATATATCTTGAAAGATTATTAATATTAAGGTTAATTCAAGATTATTTTCTTCAATTATTTTGATTTGAGGCTTTTGAGCTAAATTCACACAGTAGTATTATCTACAGCTATATGAGTTACGCAAAGCAAAAGAGTAGCGTTAAAATAGCTCCCTGTTATTGAAGAGTTTTGGAGGCTTCGTGATGTCACATGTGAATCAGGTATTAATTACTTTCTAATTTGTTTAATATCATTTACTTTATTTGGAGGAGTTTATGGTATTATTCTAATATACTAACTGTTCTTCTTAAGCAAGGACATTTCTGCATATCAGTCAGGTCTAGATGATTTTTAGTTCTTTCGTTATAGAGAATTATTTTTATAAACCTGAATGACATCATTTAACCAAAATACTTGAGAACAAATAATTTGTACATTTTCAAACAAGTATTGTTTTTCTATTTGGTTTACTACTCTAGTATAAGCGAAGCTGGAACTGACTTTTGTGAAAATAAATTAAATTGCAAAATTCATTATGTCCTAATTGCTCGAATAAAACTACTCCTGCAGCACAACTAACTCACCACTATTAACCCTTTAGAAACCAAATATCATCAACCCTAATACTAGTAAAACATACACATTACACTTATGGTTGTTTGAATTAGTATTGTATTCATAAAATTAGTTAGTTAGCTTAGAGATTATTTGGGGCCGAGTTCTAACCTACATATTAAGCTAGGTCTTAACATGTTACCTTGTATATGTGAATCATTTCCTGGGTCCATCTTCACATGAAATTAACTGATGGCATCAATTGTGTCATATTTTGAACAACAACAACTAACACAGCAATTGTTCATTTAGTCTTGATTTAAAGCCAAAATAACATGATACATTGAGAACTATTAATCTCCTATACTTTAAAACTCTCCAAGATTCCTTGCAAAACAGTTCATCAAGTTCTAACATCGAACTGGAAATGTTGAAATAGAGGTACCTAGTCCATCTACCTAGAGCAGTGCCCTTCTACTAATAACCATAAATTTGAAATACTATTACAGACCTCTTCATTGAGAAGTTAAATCCCAAACTACTGTTGAGTGATAGTATTCATATTTAGTTAAACAGCATTGTAGCTTATACTGGTCTCAACCAGAATTAACCTATAATAAGCTTGAGAATATGGCATAGCTATTCAACAATCTCCCATAGATACTATTTCCTTCATGCTAACTACTTAGGTATGAAACTCTAAAGGACGAATCCAGTGTTATAAGAAAGCTATTGTTCTTGCCCAACCAATGAGCTTTGCAGTGTATGATTTTCTAGAAGGTTTACCTAGAATTGATCCCGTTCTCTTAACTAAAAACTTAAATGGTGTTCTTGTTCCCTCAGTTAAGTTTCATGTAGCTGCTAATAAAGCAATTGTCAAAGATCTTTGGAATATTTTTTGAAAAATAGTCAGGAGTAGATTGTATTTGATGATGTGAATGCAGGAAATGTATTACTCCTTGAACCAGGTACTGATCATGATCCGCTTCAAAGTTTTTTGAACTAGAGTTGTGGAACAAATATACTTATTCAAACCAATTTTCTTCTAAATCACCAACAAGGGTATCTAGAAGTGAAGAGGCTTTCAAAATTATGGTGGTGAAGAGACAAGTTACTAGATTATCCTACTTTTCAGCTTTGATGTATGACAATTTAGTACTTGAATCGGAGAAGAGATTTACAGGATTGATTGCTAAGAAAAAAGTTCTTGTTTCATTATATGATGATTCAAATAAAACTCTTATGGGGAGTATGCATGAACAATTTGCAAGTCTTCGTGATAAAGATTTGATAATAGGCGCTCATGGAGCTGGATTTTCACATTTGACGTTTATGAAAGAAGGTTCGTATGCAATTAGTTTAAAGTATACGTCTAATTCAGATATTTATTCTCATATGGCTTTCATTACAGGTGTGAATTTTGTAAATGTTCTATATAGAAAAAACTTTGGATTAGCTTTAGAAGAAATTTCACAAGTGGCGACAGATATTGTGAAAAAAGAGGTCTTTAATAATTTGGGAAAGATATTATTTGTTAAAGTTATTTCAAGAAAACAAGAGAGAACTAGTTCCTTATGGGAAACTTTAATCTCTTTCAAAGGGAAGGAAAAGTTTGCTTCTCTTCTGTTGTTAATCGATGAAACCGTGAGTAAGCAAGAAGAAGAACTAAAAACTTTTGTTCAGTTTCACCAAGTGGAATATATTATTATCTTGGTATTCAATAAAGAAACTTGTCTCGAGGGGTTTACAGATTATGTTGAACCATTTTCTACTCCATCAGTTTACTTTTCTGAATCTAAAAGCAGTTTATTAACTGCGAAAAAGACAGAAAAACTCTTTTTAATGATTTACATTGTCAATTATCTAAGAGCAAATAAGCAAACTATTGAGTATTAAAACATAATTTCTCATTTTTGTTTTTTAAATTCAGGAACAAATAATTCTTATTTAGGCAACTTTATAGATTCATTTCTCAGAATAATCTCCTAGTAAAGGATTTAACCATCACTACAAGATCTGTTTATTATTTTTGTGGTCAGATAGATTCTACACACTTAGGAAGAGCTTCAACTTGTGATAAGGATCCTTTGTTCATTTTATTAACGTCAAGTTTTCTCTTTTCAGTTTTGACGGGGTTTATTCAAAAATTGAGAAGTCGAGAAATATCTTTAGGTAGCGATTTTTCCATGAGTTGCTTTATAGAAAAAGTTCGAGGAAAGATAGTTTCTCTTTCTTGATAACTTTTCTAGCAAGAACAGAAAAAACTTCAAAAATATATAAAGTAAAAAGAACTGGCGCTGATGATCTTTTCGTAAAAGCAGCATCTATTTTTAAGTTTCATACTTCCAAGCTTAATGCTCCTGAGCAAGTATATGATAGACTTTTGTTCTTGGATCAACGAACTATGCCACAGATGTACTACTCTCTATTCGAACATGGAGATCCAATTGATATTTCTGAAAATATTTTATCATCTACTTTTTTGAATGAAACATATGGTGAGGCTTTAGCGTATGTTCATCTTGTAACGCGAGTTGAAAGTGATGCTTAAGAAAGAATATCTTTGCAATTTGATGAACAACTGTTTTATGGCGACGAGATGATTCTTTGATATGTACTTGATAATGTACCTGTTATTGAAATCCCTTTTCTCGTGCTAGAAAATGCAGAAATGAGTTTTTTACACAAATTCATAGATATTGTGAACTGATGTCTTTAACTTTTTACGGAAAGAAATCTACCTTGATTTACGCCTGTATTCGCGAATTTAGAAAACTTTGAACAGTTTAATGCTTGGAAACAATTTCGGATCTATTCTATACAAGTATTATTTAATTAAATAGTTTCTAACTATTACTACCTATTTTTCTTACGTACAGTTGTTTTTAAAGGTTCCAGTAATGATAGCTTCATTTCTTAACCCTGTCCTGGAACGAAATGTAGCTTCAGTTTCACCACAAAGCAGGTTCGTGTTACTATTTAACCTCAATAATTCAAGATTGTTAAACCCACTAAAGATACCATCATAAAGTTAGATCCAGTTAAACCATTGTTCAAAAGAGCAATTCTCTCTGCATTTCTTAGTAAACCAACAAGTTTCACTAACTTCCCCCCGTCAACTAAATTAGGTCCAGTAAAGGAGAACTCGTTAATTTGCATCTCATTTCCGGTTAGCAAAGAGTCAGAAACCTCAACTTGTGAATCAGCATCAATAAAAACTTTTCTTAGCACAGGTAGATTGGCTTTAGAAAAAAATCCATGGGGAAGTGTAACAACTGCTCCAAAATTAATTGTCACAGTATGTAGAGTACAAGAAAAGGCATCCGCCATTGATTCTTCAGTGCAACTTGTAGCTGTTGCAAAAGTATGTGGACTCACATCTACAACATCAGGAAGCTCTAAATGTTGTTCTACATCTCCTATAAAGTCATCTTCTGAAAGTCTTAGTCCATCAAAGAGAAATTCAGGAAGACAAGTGATTCCGGGCAAGTGAATGCAACTTGGGCTCAAAGCAGTGGCTGTTTCCTTGAAAGCTAATTTAGCTTCTGGTCTTGTGCAAATATTTGCAAACGAAAACTTAAAAAAGATAATAGTAAAAGAAAGTTTGTTCATTATCTCTAGTTTAGCTTTAAGTATATTCTGTATTTGTATTTAGCTATAGCCAGTTGTTTTTGAATAGAATTAAATGAGAACCCTTGCGTTCTGTGTGCAGTTTGAAGGTTGTAATAACTAATACGGGTCGAAAACTTCATCGGGGATATGATATTGATCCGAGTTGCAAACTGCAGCAGCTGTATAATTCCTGTAACTATTGTTGGTGATTTCCCTTTGGAATTGTAAGTGGCTTAACGGTAGAGAAAATCTTACAGAATTTTTGGGAACCGTTTAGGAATAGTTTTGGTCATGATATACCCGTTAAGTTATAAGAGAAAAAGAAGAAGAAAATTTAAACAGCATATTTTAAGAAGGTTGTTTTAGTCAAAGGAGTTGTTTCTTATTTTCCTATGAATGTGTAGTTCAATTCTATCAAAACGTAAAACACAATTAGGTCCTACTTACTTTGTAGCAACATCTGCTCGAGAGACAAGTAGGTATTAATAGTAAGGGTGTGAATAAAAAAGTAGAAAAAACAGTTAATGACATGTTAGAAAGCCTGAAAAATAAGAAATTAAAAGTTTTGACAACTATTCTGAACAAAACGAAATAAGAAGTGTGATAAACCAAAATACACCAGATGAGATATTTTTGTTAGTTATAATTGTTTTATAAAGTTAAAATGTTTGAGTTTTCTATTCAGATAAGGCACCCTATGTTCAAAAAAGGGAGTATCACACTTTATAATGAACTTGCTGGAACAAATTTAAAGACTATAACAATCTAGGTTCTACCTTTGATTATTACATGACATACTTTTCTCATTTTTCTAATATAGAAAGATACAGCAACTATTATTTTGTCCAAGGCTAGTTAAAACTTTTCCCTGGATGACTTATCGAGTACTTTCAGATATTGGTTATATTTTGTGTTCAATGAAAGAAGTAAAGAGTTTTTGGAGCTCTTACTAAGTCATATTGTTCGAAATACTCTTGGGATAAGTTTCATGCTAAAGAAGAAGGATGTTGCATTTAAAATAATGGATACATTAATACTCAGTTTTGGTTATATTTAATGGAGATTTCTTCGATTTCTATAATAACTGATCAGAATAAAATGTGTCAAATATTCAGGAACAAAAGGTATGCACCATTGTACTCTTGGTAGATATAAAATAGATGATGAAAACAAAACATATACTTTCCCAAAGAATTAATGCATTTTTCCACTCTGTATACTTCATATTCAAACCTAAACAATAGGAAATTTTGTTTACAATTCTGAAAATTATCATGTCTTAGTCACTGGTTATTCTGGATTAACTCAGTTTCTAATTATAGGAGAAGTTTACTTGAGTAAGAAAGCATCTGATGTAAAAGGATTTGATACAAGACAAGTAAAAGTTAAAGGTCGACGTTTATCAGAAACAATAGATTTCTCCTCATGTTTCAAAGAAGGAAAATTTTCTTGTGAAAACTGCGATTGTTTTTAAGTTGCGTAATTTTTATTTAGTGAGTTGGGTTGCAGTTTATCATACTATTAATCAAATTTAATCTTCAATAACTTTAAAATTAGAAAAAAACTGTTCAATATGTTAACAGCCAGCTCCTATAACCCAATTAAAGAGAATAACTATATTTCCAGGGAACTATTCAAAAGAACTTAAGTTAGCTTAAGAAAAAATAATAACTTTAATAGTTAGTTTGTATGAGAAAAGATCTTAAGTTGTATGGGAAAAATTAAGGAGAAACTGCTCATTACTTATAAAGTTTCACTAAAGATGGAGTACTCATTTTGGAAATGACATTAACCAAATATTTAAGGTATGATAATGCAAAAAACATACGAAGAGTGGGTCAAAAGATGTAAAAAACCCAAAGCCTATCAGTACAAGGAAAAAAATAAAAAACCCACTTAACCTTTGGAAAAGGTTATTTATATATTCCCCAGGGAAAGAGATCTAATGTGTTATGTCTTAAAGGGTGTAAGTAAATCGGCTAATATCAAATCCCCCAAGTTAGATACAGTATAAGGAATATATTAATAAAGATAGGATGATAAAAAATGATATAGACGTATGTATAAAGCTATCTAGCGGCTGAGACGAAGGTGTATATACCTGGGTCTAAAAATACATCGATGATATGTCCAAAGTTAACTTTATATAAAACAATCACATGTAGCGCTTGCAAGAAGATATTTTAATTCCCCACAGAAAGAATACAGTAGTTTAAAGCTGAATTTATATTTGATCGAGACACTGAAAAAGTAAGAATAGTATTAAGAGGCACGTTATCAATGGGTTTAATGCGTTACATCACTCAACATAGAAGCGTGCTTGAATTTTTTTAGTAAAACATCTATATACTTTGAAAAGATTTCCAATAATAAGATACTAAAACTTGAACATAAAATACATAAAATACGGTTCATCATTACGAAATCTTCCTTAAGAGAAGAGAAAAATCACATTTGCACGATTTCAAATGTATGGGGACATACTCGAGCCAAAGACATTGTGTAAGTTTTATCACAAAACCCTCAGGTGAAAAAATTTTTTTCAATCAAGTTTATTTGTTCTGGTAATAATTTAATTAAAGTATTATACTCTTTCCTAAAGGTTAAAATTTGGAATTAAGGTTTATTATAAGGTATTGATATTTTTAATGACCCTAGTATATGTATTTTTTTGCATTTAATATTAATGCTCTGTTTGACATTGAACTCGTTTATTCCAGCATCATTCTTTAGCATAGAATTATTTTTCTTCTTAATAATTATTAGATGAAGTATGCTAAGGATGTGCTGCTAGATACCATCAGTATAACTCATGTAAGTTTAGAATAATAAAAGTAAATAACACGAATATATACGGTCGCAGTCAGACACAGAACTAGACTTAGAAGAAATATCAAATGAAATATCCCCATATATATATATATTTATCTCGTGTAATACAACTCAATACAAGAACACTAAAAGTTATTTCTAATAAGGAGAAGTACGATTTTTATGGGTTCAAAAAGAATGCACTATCGTGAGAGTAGATCGTGGAGCTCAAAACCACATAGCTTTACAAGAAAGCTTGCTGAAACACAAAAAAAATGCAAAGCATCAAAGTCATCGGAACAATGCCACCAATAACTATTAACAGTTCTAATGGAATATTAAGCTTACTTCTTGAGGACAATATATGGATCAACATTCCTGGTATAATTGCAGTTCCTCAATAGAAAGATACTGCAATATCTGAATCAAAATTCTTGAAGAAGTGTTTTTAATTTACAAACCTAAAAGAGTATATAACTAGACACGGGAGAAGAGTAGTTGCAAACCTGGAACAGAGCGAAAGTCACTTCATATTTCATGGAACGGCCAAGTTCAAGAATAAATAAGTAGTTGAAATACTATTGGAAAAAGTGGTATTAGTTGACATCGATTGCAGAAACCACATGAATCATTAACGCTTTGGACATCTGAATAACAGCACATTAAGAAAAAATAAATTACCATGTATGGATATAAAGCCTTGTATATGATTTAGTACAACAAAATTACCAAAAGAGACAGAAACTTAACACAGAAGACCCAAACACAACTTCGTCATTTATTCCGGAACAGAATGTTGAAAAACTTCACCTATATGTATTTGGAACGTTGCCGAAGATTTTAACAGGGTCCATGTTGGCATTTGCCGATATAGACACCTTTACAAACTGTATTGCTATTATCTTGATCAATTCCAAACAAGACACATTTAAGTCTCTATAAAGTCTGATAAAAGATTGAAACCAGATATAAACCCAAGATCAGATGTTTATTCTTGGATAACAGCTCAGAGTTCATTAACATCCAAAAGTTTATGGATTCTCAAGGAATGACCCTGGAAACCCCGAACAACTATATACCAAGTGAAAACGGAAATGTCGAGAAATATAATCATTCCTTATTCTATAAAATGAAGGCTGTGCTATAGCAAGAAAACCTGAAGATACCATTTTGGGCATTTACAGCTTTATAATTCACTTTAATCTTGAGCAAAATAATAAGGTTAAAAGAAAAAAGTGCATAAGAGCTTGTAATTGACAGAAAATCTGAACTAAATAAGATTATTGTCTTTGAATCAATAGGTTATATAAAGCTGTCAAAAACAACGCCGCCCAAATCAAAAGGTTATCTTTTTTGGTTATGATACAAGATCTAAAACGACGATTGTCTATCTAATTGAAACTGGTACGCCACCCAAAATAAGAGACATATCATAGCATGAAATAGGTACTTCATACCAAAATTCTTTGTCATTTCATAAAATTCTTAGTTGTTTCAGTTTGAAAGAAGAAAGTGGATTAGATGTTCGTGATAGAGTGATATAGATGTAGAACAGTGGAAGAAAGATAGGGATAAATAACAAGACATCAAGCCGATAAGAAAAGAGAAGGAAAAGAAAATAGGTTTTTAGTCCTATTTACTTTGACGGCGTTTCTGAGAGGGATATTTTTCCTGGATCAATAATACGAAACGCCGTGCTTTAGTTAGTAATAGTCAGTGAACAAACGGCTCCACCGAAGAACTATGATAATGCAGCCAACACAGCGGATTAGGATGCGTGATTAAACGCATATGTCAAGAAAGTAGCCGCACTGTAAACTTTCAGCAGCTTTAATGTTGTACCATGAACATCTCATCGGGTAGTCATCTCAATTATTGAATTATTGTTCACAAGAAGAAACATGGTAGGTGAATTTATTGCGAAGGTTTGTATTGTAGCAAAAGGCTATAGTAGAATAATACTACCACACACTGCAATAATATATTCACCTGTTGCATCGGTAATTACCACACGTATGTTCTCGATATTTTCATAGACATTGAAGTGTGGAGTACATCAACTTGACGTAACTTCAGCGTTCATATATGGAAAACTTCCAAACACAGTTTATCTGGAACTCCCTTAGAGACATCAAGAAAGAGAAGAAGAAAAAAATAAATGGATAACTAAAACCAGCGTATACGGTTTATAAGAGAGTCACAATATCTAGTATTCAACTGTTACTCAAGTATCTTATGATTTAGGAAAGGGTCAGCTACCTTCAGAGCAATGCATCTTCATAAAGATAGAGGGAAGGGAAATATGCATGATTGTGCTACTTTATGTAGAAGATGTATTATATGATAATAAAACAAAGGAAATAAACCGATTTGAAGATGAAACAAGGAATGAGTTTAAGCTAAAAATTATGAAAATTGTGTGAAAATCTGTAGGAATCAAGTTCGACAGTGACACGAAAGATAAGTTACTACTAAATCAAGTTGTAAGAATTGAGAAAACAGTAGAGAAACATAGAGTAACAGAAATGAAACAAAGAAATACATCTATATCTCCGAATAAGGAAAACTCGGTGGGAAAAAGGAACTTAGTGGCAAGAAATTATACGAGTTCATTGTAGGATCTATTAATTACTTTGCTGTATTCTCGAGACCTGACATGGCACACATCGAATATAATTTTTCTAAATATGTAACAGAGCCAACTGAGATAATGGTACATTGTGCAAAAAGAATATTTATGTATATCTGTGATATCAGAGCTTTGAAGGTAGATGTATTTTTAGTGAGAAACATCAACATAATTGAAATCCATGTTGACGCTTCATATATGTCAAGTGAGGAAAGAAAAAGTATTACAGGAATTGTTATATACATGTACAAGAGCATTATTCTATATGAATACAAGAAATAGAAAATAATTACGATGAGTTCTGTAGAAGAAGCGTACGTTGAACTATTTATGGTAAATAAAGAGGGAAAGCTTATTATAGTTTTAATAGAAGAAAGGAATTGTGACTTCGAAGTAGATATATTCTTGGATTCTCAAAGCACAGTTAAAACTGTGAGAAACAGATTAATAAACGAAAAACAAAAAACTCGGGTACATAATAAAATATTGTATGGCAAGGAATTAACAAAGGAAAGCTGAATTATGTAAGAAGAGAAGAAAATATAGCAGATGTTTTAACTCGGGCCACTCACAATAGAGAGTTTGAAAAAACAAGAAATAAGTTTATTTTGTAAGTTGAACACCGAAAAAGGGAAGGCATTTAGGTTAGTATTTGTATCTAGTTTTTAGCAGTATTGAGAGTATTCTGATACCAACCAGACTTAACCTTTAATGAGTTTGATAATACATAAAAAGACCTATTCAACAGAGTTAAATGAAAAAAATAAGCCTCTTTTTATAGAATAAATATTTTCTCGTAAGGACAGTTTCCTTGGATTTCAAGTGTTACTAGGGGAAAATGGTTATTAAGACAAGCTACAGACTCGTTCTAAAACTCAAAGAAATAAACAGTTCCATTACGTCTCTAGAAATTTTCAGATATTGTTAATATTTATTGGCCAATAAAATTTGAGATATATATTAATATTGTGATAATTTGCAGATATTATATTCTGGGCTATTTTTGGTAGTAATTATTTATATTTCGCCGATCTTTCTGATTTAATATATGTGCCCAATATAAGATCAAAATCACTTGACATGAACAAAAAAAACAAGGTTTTTAATTCATAAAGAGATTAAATCGAAGAACAGTTTTTTCCTTTTTGGTCTTGTCACTATGCATCCCTAGTGGAAATACACCTTGTTCTATACCGAGTCTGGTGTACACGTCTGTCAAGATCTTCTGGAACTATTAATGAAGAGAAACAGCTGTCAAATATAGAGAAACCCATATTCTTAGTAAGCAGGAAACCACTACAATCTCATTGTACTTTAATTGTAGTTTCGTATGTTTTATTATGTTAATTTCTTTCACAAACCGGTTCGTGCACTCAAATACTTGTATCAATAGATACCTTAATGACGTCATCTCTTTCATGTTTATAGTGACGTTATTAAATAAGGTCGTGATCAAAAAGACAAACCACAAAAGTAAGAACAATGGTTGTTTACAACTTCAAGCAGATAAAACCCGTTCCATCGTCAAATGACTTCATAGATATTGTACTTTCTAAGACCCAACGAAAAACCCCTACTGTTGTCCACCCTGGTTACAAAATCTCTCGAATCAGAAGCTTCTACATGCGAAAAGTCAAGTTCACCCATGAAACTTTTTCTGAAAAATTGTCCTCTATACTAGAACAATTTCCTCTTCTTGATGATATCCATCCTTTTTATTCTGATCTTTGTAATGTTCTTTATGATAAAGATCATTACAAACTCGCTCTAGGACAACTCTCAACGGCTAGAAATCTTCTTTCCTCCATCAGCAGAGATTATATCCGTTTATTAAAATATGGAGATACTTTATATAGATGCAAGCAATTAAAAAGAGCAGCTTTAGGAAGAATGTGCACGTTGATGAAGAAGCATAAAAACAGTTTAGCTTATTTGGAAGAAGTAAGAAAACACTTGTCAAGGTTGCCATCAATAGATCCGAATACAAGAACGCTGTTGGTCACAGGTTTTCCAAATGTAGGAAAATCAAGTTTCTTGAACACGATAACAAGAGCAGATGTTGATGTACAACCATATGCATTTACCACGAAGAGTCTTTTCGTCGGGCATTTTGATTACAAGTATCTTAGATATCAAGTTATTGACACTCCTGGGATTTTAGACAAGCCGCTGGATCAGAGAAATACTATTGAGATGCAAGCGATTACTGCCTTAGCACACCTACCAAGTTGCATTTTATATTTTTTTGATCTTTCTGAAACTTGTGGTTTTTCAATCGAGCAGCAGTTAAGTTTGTTTGAAAACATTGCACCTTTATTTGCAAATAAAGGTTTAATTATGGTTATTAATAAAGTTGATTTGGTTAAGTTGGAAGATTTGGATGAAGACATACAAACCAGATTAAAATCCCTTAGTGAAAAAATTGAGGGTGCTGAGTTAATTGAAATGAGTAGTCATGGAAATATAAACGTGACAGCTGTTAAGAGATCAGCTTGTGAGAAGTTGATCTCAATGAGAATAGACAAGAAATTAAGAGGAAAAGGAAAGAAATTAGAGGGTTTAATGAATAGAATTACCGTTGCTTTGCCCAAAGAAAGAGATTCTAAGGAACGCGAAGCAATGTTTAAACCAGAAGCGGATGATAGTAAGAGGATTGAATACAATGGGAGTTATAGGGAGCACTGGGATGTAAATGAGGAAGAAAAGTATGATCCTGTTCCTGAAATAATTGATGGAAAAAATGTGGTAGATTATATAGATGAAGGAATCGAGCAAAAGCTAAGAGAGTTGGAAGAAGAAGAAGATAGGATTTTAGGTGAGATGGCTGTAGATGATGATGAAGAGAGTGTTATGGACGAAGAAGAGACAGAACTCTATGAAAAGATAAGAGATAAAAAGAGAATAGTCATTAAGGAGCACAGATTAAAAAGAGGAAAGAATAGAACAGGTGGGATCTCTCTAAGGGATAAATCGAGAAGAAAGAGTTTGGGAGCTGTTACTGGAGAATTAAGTGATAAGGGATATCAAGTTGGAAAATTAAGGAATTTGGAGTTGGTATTGAAGAAACGAAAACGAGTTGAGAGAGAAGAAATGGATATTGAGAAGGTTAGAGGAAGAAAGATTAGAAAGTCTGAAGAAGGTGCTATGACTAAAGATATGCGGAGATTGAATGAGAAGATGATCAAGTACGAGTGGAATAAGATGAAAGGCAAAGCAGGAGAAAGTGATCGTGCAATACAAACTGCTATGCCAAAACATTTGTTTGCTGGTAAAACGGGAAGAGGAAAACGAGATAGAAGATAGTTATCAAAAGTTTCATATCTGGTTAATTTGGTGTCTATACATATCATTAGCACTCACCAGATTGCACTTTTTTAGCTTCAGACAGTTTGACACGAAGATGGTTCAACTCTTGTTTAATTCTTCGCTTTTTTAGGTTGTTCAGACTAAAACTATTCCGCAGGACATCTTCTAACCTTTTAATTTCGATTGACAGTTTTTGAGCTTTCAAATTTTCTGGGCATGGTTCACTTACGAAATCTTCAACATTTTTTTTATATACACAGTCCTGGAGATCTAGCTCTGAAGAGTGTTTAACTTCCAGTATAGTTGGATTTTCAGAAATATCGGTCAGCTCATTTGGATTGTCAGGTTTGTTTTCAACCTTCACTTCTTTATTTGGTGCCGTATCTTCTACAGCAACTTGTTTTCTTCTGGTCTTTAAAACTTTAGTGCATTCTTCTAAAAAATCAATTTTCACTGATCCTCTTTGGTTTGGATCCATCATACGAAAAAACTCCAGAACTTTACTTGTCTTCTGTTCAAGTTTATCCTTTCTAAAATTTTTGATCAAGTTTCCTTTGAGATTAAGTACATTCAAATTCAAGTAACCAACTTCAAATGGAATATTCTGCAGAGAATTCAAGCTCAAATCTAAAAGGTTCAAATCCACCCAGAAAACCCCAAGCGGAAAATCTTTAATCTTGTTTTCTTTTGCGTCCAATACTTTAAGATTTTTCAGCGGCCCATTTTCTGGAAAAAAAGGATCTAGTGAAGTAATTTGGTTGAAAGAAACTAGGAGTTGATCAAGCAATGAACTCTTTGGAAGTTTTAACGTGGAATTCGTACCGAGCTTGATCTGATTTTTTCTTACATCAAGAAATGTCAGTTTCTCAAGATCGGAAAGTTTCTCTGGAATTCGGGTAAGTTGATTGTAAGACAAATCAAGGGTGTGAAGTGCAGTCAGATCCACAAATATCTCATCATCTAGCATTTGCAATAGATTATTTGAAAGATTAAGTTCAACCAATGATTTTGGAACACGTGAAACATTTTTTAGTTCATTGTGATTACAAACAAGAACCCTAAGTGCTGGCAACTCCGTCTCCAAGTTAACAGGAAGATGTTGTATTCTATTACAGGAAATGTTTAAGGCAGTAAGTTTTGTAAAATGTAACCTAAAAATGAAGCTGGTGAATAAAATTCACCCATCAGGAAAGGATTCAAGCTGATTGTCATGTATGAAAAGTTTTTGCAAATTTTCTAATTTCAACAACTCTTCTGGAAAAGTAGATATTTTATTCGTATTTAGTCGTAAAGTTCTTAAATTGAGATCTTCAAAAGCTCCTTTTGATATATTTGTTATGCAATTATCATTAAGCTTTAGTTCCTTCAACTCTAAGAATTATTAACGAAAAAGGAATTGCCTTCTATTTCCCACCAGCCTGGATTAGAATTATTACTTTTTTCATATGAAATGTTCTGGTAAAAGTAAAAGAAAATATGAATATACAACAAGTTCTTCATCAGAATAGTATAGATTTTTAATTTCTTTCGAAACTGTTTCAAGTTTGAGTCCTTCTAGATTAACAACGCCAGAATGGCGACTTGATCTTATTCTCTGCTTCAAAATGCCTACAAATAGTTTTGAATGAAATTTCAATACTTTGATTATCATTTTCTGTCTTCTTCTGGAAAGAATTCGAAGATAAGTTAAATTTTGCAAAAAAGTTTTCGTTTCTTTGCATTTTTTCTTTATAGTCGACGTGGCAAATTGTACAATAGTAAGAATACAAAAGTTTGGTAAAGCGAAAGAATAAACATGCAGCTTAAACGAAACTTTACAACTATCTCAAATTCTTTAAATTTAAGCAGCAACGGTTTGAATCCTTTGAACCTCGCGGCCTACGACTGCAGCCTTTTTGCTTTTGTTCTTTAACCCTTCAATTTTTTTCTTTGAACCTGCGGCATTCAAATAACTGTTTGATTTTTGTTTTACAAACTCGTCACTCTTTACTTCGGACAACTCAAACTCTTTAAAAGTAATAATATTTCTTTCCTGTGCAAGAGTTTTACTCTTATTATAAATATTTGCTACTGTAGAGTCCTCTCCAATCTTTGTCGACATTTGTTCTCTACCTTCATTAAAACCTTTTTTCAAACCAGACACAATGGATTTAAACCAATTCTGGCCAACTGAGTGGTTAAAATCAAAATCATTAAAGTATGTATCCGTCAATAAAGCCTTTGCATGTGCTGATATATAATATTTAACCTCCACAGTTTCTTCTGGAAGATGATGAAAGAACTGAATAATCTCGTATAGGTTCTTGTTCACCTGCTCCAACAACGATGGCATTGTCTTTCTGCTGTTGGCTACCACTTCTTTTCGAATTGCTTTCGAAATTTTTCGGTCATATATCTGGTTTAGATTAGTGTATTCAGCTGAAAGGTGAGTAAACGAGCTTTTGAACCTACTACAGCATCCTTCAAACAATTCAAAGTAACTTTTTTCAACCAACTCTTCAGGATCGACTTCATCAATATCAGCCTCTATAAGCTCGTCCTTTGCTTCCAATTCTGCTATCAATTTTTCATTTTCATCAGCTCGAGTTCTGGCGTTATTAACTCGGATGGATTCCAAAGAGAGGAAATCTTTCGGTTCGTGAACCTGAAACCAGATGTCCCCGTGGTATGCAGCTCCAAGGTATTCCTCCTTGATATCTTGCGCACCCTCATAATCTAAGGTATTAATAGGCACCAAGTTTTCCCATGCCTCTTTGTTTATGCCTACTCTTACAATATCCAAATCCACATTATCGCTTTCATTCTTCTTAGCACTTAAGCTCTTAAACCTCTTCTCAGTAACATCGTACTTGACCCTGATCTTGCACTTGTTGTATAAGACAAAATAAGTACCAAATCTCTCTAGGGTTGCTTGTCTACGTCTGTTCACTTTATCTGCTTTTCTTGCTTTAGCTTCATCGTTTACGTAATTGCTCTTAGTTTGTACATATTCATCAACCTGAGCCTGCAAACTCTTAATTGTTTCGGCATCAGAAAGGAAAGCTCTAGTTTGAAAGAGAAGATCAAGTTCTTCCTTCGCAGCTAAAGCTTTCTTCAAACTTTCTTGAGCTTTCTCCATAGCCCTAGTAACAGATGTTGGAATATTTGTTGCGGCCTTTACTTCACCCTTAGCAACACCAAGAGAAATTTCAAAATATCTCAACATAGAGGACCCTGCGGAAGGAATAAAGGTCTTGTTGGTAACATGGTTTGGTTGTAACAAACGTTCGGCCATACATAAAGCATAATGAAAAGCTTCTAGGCCAAAGACAGAAGTTTTATTCAATGAGAACAATGAGTCTACTGCCTTGAGGAATCCAGCACATGTATAGTTGTGGATGTCATTCATTGCCAATTGTTGCAACGAATCCTCATAAAACTTGATTGAAAGCATGTCGTAGAAGAGCTCTAGAGCAGGTTTCACAATTGACATCTTTGTAACTCCAGCAAGTGAAGCAACTACAGCGTCAACTAGCTGAAAACAAAGTTGTCTTAGTGACAGAGCAAACCAATAATGATAAATGTCCGAAGACACAATCTTTTCTACGTAGGAAAGAAGTTGTAGACGTGCTTCATCTTTTGTTCCTTTGAACCATCCAGTCTCCAGAAGTTCAGTAATACTTTTTGTGGTCACACGGGTGGGTGTGTTAACGACTTTGTCCTCATAATCTTGCGCTTCTTTGGATAAAACCCTTTCAGCTTTGCTTAGGTTCAATGTTATTTCTTTAAAAGAAGCTGAACTTCCTCCTGGAAGTTTCGTTTCTTGTGTGTCAACAAAACCACCTACAGCAGAAACACCTTTGTATACGATGTTCACCTCATTGGTCTTTGAAAAGTAGCTCTTGCTAATATCGAACCTTCTACTATAGCTCTTAGGCTCTGAAGGTGCCCCTGCAAGGAAATTGAACATCGAAGCAAAGAAACCAATGTTTTGCGACTTAGGTTCAAAGTTCAAAGTTGATGCTGCTCGCAAATAGGATATTTGCTTTTCCGGTCCATATTGAGAAGAAGGCACTGCGCTATCCATCGGAGGCACCACATACTCCTGAAAAAGAACATCTTCTTCGGAAGCTGTAGTCTTGTAGCTTCCAAGAAAGTTAGATTCTAACATATGCTTCAATCCAGTGTTATTCTCAGCAGGGAACAAGGCCTTCAACGCTTCATTCAGGCTTAGACTAGTCTTAAAACTCCCAGTAACCGTCTCAAAGTCAAGCCCAGGTTGTGCAATCGGATTCTCACGTTTCAATAAAGGACCTACATCTTCGAAGTCTTTTAGTTTGCCTAAACTATTCGGCCTCTTCCTCTCGCTTTTAATCCCTTTCAACTCCTTCAAACGCTTAGCATAAGTTTCAAACAGGTTTGCGTTATAATCTTGAGCAACTAATAAATCATTAATCGCATCTCTCCATTCAACTAGAGCATCCATATCAGAATGCCCAATAGTTTGTTCTATAAAATCTCTGTTGACAGCTTTTCTTGCACCTTGAAGCATAAGTGGCCTTAAACCATTCTTGATATTTTCACCAAAACTCTTCTTATACTCTCTCAACGTGAACGCATCTATTTTAGTCCCATTAGAATCTCCCATGCGAGTTAACTTAATCTTCCTTGGTTCAGTGAGATATTTCGCACTATTTCTTACAAATTCCAAAGGAGCAGATGAGTCCAACACCACAAACTCTCCAGTTGGTTTAAATCTATCAAAAAACTTTTTCCATTTGGCATTTTGCCTTTCAATGGAACCACCAATGTGATTCAAAAACTCAGTCATCAGATCCCCAACAGCAATAGCTTTACACTCTCCTCTATCACAAATTCCTGCTCTTTTCGCTCCAGGAGTAGGAACACTCTTCTCAGCTTCTTCCCTCATATGTTTACATAGGGGAAACTTGTGCTCATCAGACTGCAAAAACTTCTTTATCGCAGATTCAGTATCTCCGTCAAATTTCAGCAAAACAGCGTGTTCCCTTAACTCTTTGTTTAGTTTAACAACAGCCTTGTACAAAAGAACAAGTTCTCCACTCGGATCAATTGGTTTGCTCGTCAAATAGTTTAAGGCATTCTTGGCCAGAGTCTTCCGCTTAAAGTTGAGCTGGTTAGCGAGTGTTTGGTCAATTACCACAAGATATCCTGTCTTCATTACAACAGCTCTGGTATATTTACTCCCATGATCCATATTTTGATTAGTAGGATTGGACATGGATAGGGGGAAGTCTTTAATTTAATATTGATTTCACTTATTCTCTGTTCGGTTTTCTTTTTGTCAAGAAGTTCACACGAAAATTAATATGGCATTTTCAGACATTTTCGCGAATGCTATTATTATTTTGGGTAAACAAAAGAAATGATACAAGATATTTGAAAGACAAAGCTTACGTCAACTAAGCGCCTCCAGAGGCTCCCAGACCTCACGAGCCGGTGGAAAGTGAGAGTTCTCTCACTCAACATTGGCGATCTTGCTCAATACAAACTCTTTACAGTAGTAAAACTTATGTAGGAACTTTCGTCCCTACTGTTTTCGCTTCAAGAAGTTGGACAGAAAGGTATTGAAAGAGTTGAGAAAGCGAACAAGAACGCCAGCCAAAAAGAAAAAAAAAATATTTTTATCTCAAGCCAGCTTCATAATCCACTGGTGTAGCAATCTTTGGGTGTCAGGAATTTCTTTTGGACGTACATGACACCTGCAGAGTGATCGGCAGGTTCCTAGCTGTAAAAATCAGATAAAACACAAAAACAAAACTTGTCTTAGTAAATGTGCACGCGCCTCACAGTGGACAACCGAACCAAGAGTACGACAACTCTTAGGAAAATTGCAAGGAAAGGTAATGAAGAAAGTGAACCAGAAGAGGTTAATAGTCATTGGAGGTGATTGGAATGCTTATGTCAAGAGAACACGCACAGATGCCAGTAACAAGTATGGATTGTTTTCAAGAAGTAACAGAAATGGTAAGATGCTAGAAAGATTCCTACTCAAGAACACGATGGACATAGTTAACCACAGGAACAAGACGGGAAAGAAAGGAACCAGAAGACATGCAACTTTCAAGCCATGGAATAAGCAGATAAAATCATCAGAAATAGACTTCTTCATCATCAACAAACCCACAGCAATCTCATCCTTCAAAGTAAACAGAAATATCAGCAAAGACATCTGGCAGCATGAACCAAAAGACCACATGGGAATTTAAATCTCCATCAACCTCACACCCCACAACACCAAATCTAAGAACAACACAGAAAAAGACCTATCTAAAAATGTGCAGCAAGCAGTTCGACGAAGTTCTTCAACGTAAATTGCAGAATACTGAACTTGAAATCGAAGAGGTGGATTAAATCCAACTCACAAAGGCAACAAGGGAAGTACTAGAAGAGCTGGTTCCGCCAAGAAACGTAAAGGATTTCATCGAAAGAACCCCCCCAGAAACCCTTGAATTTATCAAGTTAGAACAGCAAAGGTGGAGCACAGCTTCGGTGGAAGAAAGAAAATGGATGTCCAGAGAAGTCAGGAACGCTGCAGTTGTGGACATAAACGCGTACTTGAGCAAAATATGCACAGCGATTGACACAAACTTCAATACCAACGACTCCCGACAAGCCTATAGAACAATGAAAATGTTACAGAAGAGGAAAAGCAACTTCAGAAGAATAACTAAAGACGGAAAATGAATACCGTATCAGTGGAAAAGAGACTGAAAATACTGCGAGAACACGTTCGCGAAATCCAAGAAATATCCAACTGAAGGACCAGAGAATATAACCGCAGAAGAGATACAACCTTACCACAGACAACTCAACTTAAGTTCTCAAACCGGCTCCACAGTTTCATGCAACGTTCCAAGCAAAGAAGAGGTCATCAACATCCTAAAATCAACCAAAAACAACAAAGTTAGTGGAGTTGATGGAGTTGTAAATGAACTTCAAAATATTCTAACCAATTTCAAAAACACCTAATAAGAATCATCCAAGGATTTTTTAGAGAAGGGAAACTTAAAGAGAATGAAGAAGCAACATTTTGTCAGGATAAGGTAATATTCTTGTACAAAGGCAAAGGCGAGAAACAAAACCTTTCATTCTACAGGCCAATAACATTGCTTCAAACAACTTTCAAAGTGCTAACAAAAATAACCAACAGTCGGCTAGAAAATGTAGTAAAAAAATACCTTCATATCAAGCAGGCTTTAGTAAGCATGGTGCAGCAATCAACAAGATCGAAATACTGAAACGTATAATTACGAAGAGTGCAACGGAGAACCTTGAGCTCAAAATGCTTTGTATCGACTTCAAGAAAGCCTTTGACTCGGTTTCAGACTGCTTTATCTATCTTTCGCCTAAGGCACATGGAGTATCTAAATCATTAACAAAAAAAGATCATGTAGCCCTAGAGTTTAGCAAAAGTCAAAATAGTTGAAGGAGAAAAAGAATCCAAAACAATAAACGTTCTAAAAAGAGTCATACAGGGTGATAGTTTATCACCAACTCTCTCGCTCTCTCTCTATTCTGGTACTGGAAAGTATTATACACCGCCCAAGAGAAAATAAATGTGAAAATGTGAACCTAGGAACTGAAAAAGTACAACTCATGGCCTTCGCAGATGATTTAGTTGTGGTTATGAAAGATGACTCTGAAGCAATAAATCTTATCCAACAACTTGCAAAAGTTGAACACATCACCGCTCTGGGAATAAATATCAATACAACGAAGTTCATGTTAATGAAGAATGTACCTAAAATGCAAAAAAAACTGGCACTTTGATCAATAGACTTCGGAGGAAGTTCAGTGTGAACGGTGTGACCGCTTTTTCCAAACTGAAAGATCCTTGAACTGTCACCGGACTTGTAGATACTGCGATGAGACAAAGAACTGTCCAAGAATAAAGATCCCTGCAGTTTCACACGCAGCAGATATATTTACCAGTTTACTGAGGGGAAAAGTTCCAAATATCGAAGTAAATGGCCAAACACTGCAGGGAACAACCAAGATGAAGTAATTGGGAGCAGTCTTTAACACTTTAGGGCTGCATGAAGAAGTAGTTTTGGACAAGATAACGAGAGCAAAGAGTGAGCTGAACCAACTCAGCCACCTTCTAGAATCAACCATTTTGAATAAGAAAACCAAAAGGAGAATCGTCTTGTCACTAGCACTCTCTCCCTTATTATACAAATGCAAGAATTGGAAAATCACCATCACCATCAAGAAAAGATTCAATGAATTTTCTAAAAATATAAAAAAAAAATAGATAACCTGGAAAACATGATCTTCAACCTGCAAGATGGAGATATAAACGTCCTTGAACTGGCAGAACAACGGATTCAAACCTTCGGTGAACAGGAAACTGTGGATGCACAACTAGACGCAGCACGTGAAACAGCTGTCCTCGAACCTGGAACGCCACAATATCTCAGAGAAAGAATTTCTCTGAAACAATAACTTCAGCAAAGCATGGTCATAGAACATCTGGAACCACCTGATGAACCGGCGCATCCTGACCATGAACCTCCGACTTCAACTTGAGAAAATCCTGAGTAGAACCTAGAAAGTAGCACTGTGAGTCTCCTACTCGCCCACTCACAGCGCCGAGAACCACTGGAACCTTCTTCAACCCATTCCACCACACCGCCCAGGATAAGAGCTGGGTGCTCCCTCCTAACCTCAAACACACTCGACAGGCTTGGAATTCTCTGCACACCAAAGAACAGCACCAGGCAACTGGAAAGATAAAACCAAGACATAATAAGAGTAGGAGAAGCCACTTCAATACGAACTTTAAAACCTGGAACCATCATAACCTAAGAACAACTCATCCTCTTGAATCTGGATAAAGCTTAAGAAACTGGAAATCCTGGAATCGCCAAATCGTGCAACTTCAGTCAAACAGCATAAGAATATCAACAAAAGGTATCTGACAGTCAAGATTGAACAGCTCAAAGATCAACATGCAACGTAGAACTACCCCGTTGGGTTCATAATCGGCCTCCTGGAACTTTGATGTAGATAAGAATACGTTGAGAGAGTAATATATAGCTGGAAACGTAAACCTTGGTTAAAAACAGCTGTGAATCATTTAATTGAATGTCATGAACCATCTGGAACTGCATCAAACTGAATCTGAAATGCCACAACGTCTGGACCGGAGCCTAATCGTCAACCACGACTTGGATTGTCGTTTTCTTTTACTTTTTGATTGCAAATTTGGGAAATCAAAAATTTTGGGAAATTAAGCACAAGATTAAAGATATTATTGGAACAAGAGAGATCCAGCTGCTAAAGAACACCTATTAATGGAAATAACGTAGTTATAATAATAGTCTTACTGTAGAGAGTATGGGCAAGACCGCAGGCTAGTACAGTGTTAGGACCTCGGACTCAGTCGGCACTGCCATGGAACTCTCTTAAAATCTAAAATCTAAATCGCAGTTCAACCAGATAATGAAATGAGCTCAATCAAATAACAATATGAAGAAAAACGTGATAAACCTGACATTCATATTGAATGGTATGTTAATTAACTGAATGATCTAAAGGGAACATGATGATGACTGAAGTCCAATAAGAGCAAACAAGTTCAAAGCGGGGATTAATGAGTTCTTTAAAGGATATCTTTTGCCTCATAGGCAACTTAGGCTCATATATCTGCCATACTTCTGGTATTTTGTTATTTTACTTTTGGAGGTTACATAGCACCATACTGCTTTTCATAAAGTTTTTTTCAAGATTATGAATTAAGAAAACAATAATGAAATCGACATAGTCGTGGCTAAAGTGATACCTCTTTCAGATATATCCATAGTTGGGAACCTATGAGACAAGGAAACCCGTTTCACAAACCCTAGCTCTAATAGTACGTAGCTGCAATAGTTATTCTGTTTATTTAATCAACTTGGAGTTGCTAGAGCGGCAAAGCCTGTACAGTATGACAGGGAAGAAGCTCTAACGAAATTATACACCAAGATTGCGACCAGGCAGGAGGAAGCACCAACTAAGCAACAACAACTTCTAGTCACAACTCTCAATGAGAATTAACTATAACATCCAACTGAGCCAACTGAGGCAACGTGAAACATATACACAAAAAGTAATACGGTTAATGATAAAGCTAACACATGTGTTAATTCCCAGCATGTGTGTGCTAGTAACAATCATTGTAGTATATCATTGCTATACCTTCAGAAGAATTGACTAAAAATAGACAATTACGCGATAAATTTACTTAGAACAAGATGTGGTGTACTAAGAATAGTTTATGAATAGAGTGAGACCTACTTGTTTTGACTGAGCCAAATGTTTACAGTTAAGTTTGGGATATGTTACCACAGAGAAAAATAGTCCTTAAGTGTCACGGTTTGTTATTAAGCATGATATGTTAATTTCTTAAAATTAATCATTTTTCTTTTCTTAAAGGGAGAAAATTGATTTCTGTATATTAAGAACGAAAGAACTGGAAACCCCTTTTTAGTAGAATGCATAAAGCTTGTAACTCATATAACAGAAAAAAGATCGATCCACTATACCAAATTTTGGTTTTAGACTATTATTCATGACCCAAACTCTTTAATAAGAATATCATCTGATATGCTAATACTTTTCGATTAATGAAAACAATCTTGTAAAGCAAACACAAGAAGATTACTTTCAAGGGTTATGTAACTTGGTAGGATATTCACGTAATAAAGCTCAATTGAGTTTCTAAGAAGGCTCGCTTATGAAAACTTCACCAGCTTACACATTGGAACTCAAAAGAGAAAAACAATTTTATACCAAGAAATTAGAGCAACCAATGGCAAATAACCCAGTACAGTAAAAAGATTTCTTGATATGATCCAAATGGGTTGTTAAACAACACATAAAATGGGACCAAGTTTTGATATTACTTATACCATGTATTCTCCTAAAGCATTAATACGATTCTTCTATAATCAGAAGTACTACCAAGTTAAAAAATATTTGAAAACTATTTTGATAATCACAAAATATGCAAATCAAAGCTCCTAAAAGGCTTTCAAGATTTTAGAAATATATTTTATTACCTTCATCTGGCGCTGCTTTTGAACTCACTAACCTGAACCATGAATAACTCCAAGAACCAAAAAGGATACCAATATCAAAAAATTGAATACCCAAAAGAACTGTTTATGTTAATTAAATAGGAAAAAAATCTTATTGGGTTACTATTCAGACTTTTACAAAGAATAATGCAGGTAATTTTATGCTACTGCAGAAGAGCGACTGTCGCCCAAGAAAAAAATGCTTTCCTAAAAACTATTTTTTTTCAGTTACGATCATATCCACTCTGAAGTTTACGCCCAGAAAGTGTTTTTTAGAAATTTTTATAAAGAATTTTCTACTAAATTTAGTAACTTGGTCTGATGTTAAGGCTGGTAAATACATAAGAGTAAACTAAGAATCAGAAACATTCTAATCTTTTTCTTTACCTACTCCAAAAGCTTCACAAGCTTAATGGCGGAGATCTTTTCTAAAAATTTCTCACAAAAGTGCAAATGACTTCATGCATCTAGACCATTAAAATGCCATCAGATTTTAAGAATTGGATGGAAAATATACATATTATATTTCTAGCGGTTCTCACCCACCTTGTCATATACAAATCATAATCTCATGCAATTAGACGAACTTGGAAAAAGTATAGGTTCTAAAACACAGTTGAAAGAATTCAACCAATTCCTGCATTAGAAATAAAAAGGATAGCATACTTTCTTGCTATTTAGTTATTCTTTTTCTATTAAATTACGATCAATGTCTATTAAATACTGTAAGAATGATGTTAGACCCCTTCATAGTTTCCGCAGTAAGAACTGGATACAGATTTTTTTGGGTATTAAGTTCCTCTAAAATTCAGATTCAAAGTTGAAAATAGAAAGTTGCTTTCTTAATAAGTCCTAATATTTTACTTCTTGTAGTCTTAGACAATGGTTAAAATTCCTTTAGGTAATCAGTTTCTTGCTCTCTTTCATGTTATGGGTTACAAAAACATTCCTATTCTACAGAATCTTTGTTTCAGAGGAGATATATGTTGTATAAGAGGAATATGACTCAAAACTGACTTAGGTTTATTTGCAATATTTATTATTGTTAATAATTTTTCATGTTCTTAATTAATTGCAAGAAAATAGTTTTTCATTTTTGTTTTTGTTCTTGTTCTCAGTTTTCTCCTTTAATAACAAACCTATCTAATGAATAATTGAGAAATACACTTTCAGGGCTAATAATACTATTCATCACAACTAGTAATTTTATTTAAAGTTAAACCACCTGGGTAATGTACTTGAAACCTAGCCTTATCCCAAATTGGCTCATATACAGATACGGTGTGAAGTGTTATTTAGGATACACGTCATCCTCTATCTAAAAGAGTATTAAAGCATTTGTATCATACATTATGATTATATAAGTATCACTGATCTAAGTAATATCACCGCTTCTCATAAAGACCGTCTATATAAAATACTTCAAGCAGTAGAACCCTATCTAATTTGTTGATTCTCTTATTAGTTGCTACTCATGTAGTAAAAAAAGTAAATCAGATGAAAATATATTAATAAGAGAAAATTGAAATCCTGTTAGAGAATATTGAAGTCTAGTATTTATGTTATCTTATACTCTCCACGAAAATGACTTCCTGCTTCGGCATATTACTCTGTGACCGGTTCGACCCATAGATAAAGCTTTATACATCTGCATTAATAAATGAGCTTGTCCAATACTCTCACTTATTATAAAAAATAATATCAAAGCGATGTACTATAAATCATTATGACATTTGTATCCGGATTCACTGCACAATCCGGTTTGATCTGATGTTATTTTCACCTATTTCAGTAGGGACTGCTCTGCACTTAATGCAAGCAATATGATCTATAAGTCTTATTCATAAAAAATTGTAACTAGGATATTCACTAGTGGTTGAAATGTATTCTTGTGAATCACAAATCCCAAGATGAAGAAGTGGCAAAAAAAAGTTCTTTTAAAATGTTAAAGTCATATTTACACAGTGAATTCGGATTCTATAGTATTCATCCAACTAGCTTAGCGACTTAATACTTAAGGAATAAAGTTAAAAATCCATCGTGCTACGGCACCTCTTTCATGCTCAGAACAAACTAAACAGCATTCTTTTACTCTATAGGAAATGTACCTCTGAATCAGTTCATAAGCTCTTGTTACAAAGTATTTTCGTAAGTTTGGTAAACTGGAGTAAAGCGAAGCAACACCCAGAAAAATATTTTTTATGCTTCTTCTCGAGGTAATTTATTTATTCTTGGTAGTTAACACAGACGATTAGTTCTTTAACTTATTTACGTCTTATACTGAGTCTATTTTCTCACCCCTGGTAAGTGATGAACTCATTAGTTCTGTCCTGCCAGTAGCTCAAACCAAAATTCCTTCATGCTCTCAGTTTATTGCCAGAGGCTTGGTGTTGCATAAGAAAAAAATATAAATGGTTCTCTGCAGCTTTGGTGCAGCATAACTACTCTTTTCTTATCTTTCACCTGTTTTAGAAAACTTCAAACATAATCGAGTTTTGTTGCCTGCTGTAAGAAAGGACAAAATATTGTAGCAATAAAGAAAAATGAATAATCTGCTAGGAAGTTTTTCTTAACTAATCCTACTTAACTTTTTCTTCTGCTGTTTCTTGTCGACATCTCGCTTACTAGCAACAAATTTCAATAAAGTATTTCAATATAACTCTTGTCCAAAGCTTAAACACAGCTTCTCCATCAAAATTTCCGCCTCTATATCCTTGACTCTGCATCAGCCGTCGATGTTCCAGCCAAACTTCTTTGTTTTGTTGCCTCCTTATGCAACTCATAAAAAGCTTCCAACTCTTCCTCTTCTTCCGGTAGTTCGCCATTCTCAAACTTTTTGTTATATTGAAAACTTTCATGTTGCGACGTATGTTTCAAATAATTCTCTTCTTGCGCTTTCACTTCCTCTGGATTTGGTTTTATCGGATAGACTCCACCTTGAGTTCCCAAAACAGTTTCCTTCATCACAATCTCATTATTCTTTGTTTTCCACTGCTTCCCTGAAAGACGCAAATCCAACCTTTCATTCTTCTCTTTTCTTTCTTCCCGCCTTTTGGCAACAAATCCTGCTACGATGAAACAAATTAAACATATAGCAAGGGCTCCTCCAGCAGTTGTTACAATACCAAACACAGAATCAAAATATCCAGGGGTTTCTCCATCAGGTGGGAGTATAGTAATAGGTGAGTCAATTGTGGGATTTGCAGTGGGCGAAAAAGTTATTTCTACTGGAAAGTTAGTAGGAGATGCAGTAGGACTTCGTGTAGGAAAGCGTGTCGAATCATCAGGTGTGGGAGATCTTGTTGGAAATGGTGTCGGGGAAGTTGAAGGAAAAAATGTTGGATACTCTGTTGGGTTTTCGGTAGGAAACTTGGTAGGAGAGTTTGAAGGAACTTCTGTTGGAGAATCTGAGTCCACATCATCGACATTTTGAACCGTTCCATCTTCTAAACAAATAAACGAGGCCTCCTCTCCAGATTGGATTTCTTGAATCGGTGAGGCCTCTCCGTTACGAAAGTTTAATCCAGCTTGACACGCTCGACCTCCACAATCCATTTCATTACATCCATCTTGTTTACATTTTCCGCTGTGTTGACTTCCAACATAAAACCCAACATCTTTCAACGAGTTGCAGCAGGTTTGACAAAGTTCCACAGAAATAACTTGAGAAGTTGTTGATGGAGCTATCACAAGAAAAAGCAAGCACACAGCATAGAAATAGATTCCAATTTCATTCACCATTCTAGTATATTTGTTTTTCAGCAATAGTCTGAGCTCTTTGAGAAATAATATCGTTATATGAGCACAAGTTTAAAGCGGGTTTATTTCTTGCAAAAATTCTTTTTTCTTGTTGACTGGCCAAAATTGGCAGTTTGTATTACAACCCCATTCGAAATGCGCTGATTTTGGGTAAACGTCTTACTTCAAGACCGAGGCTATACTGGAGTACAAGTTGTCATATGTTGTTTGTGAAAGACTTCTGGCTAAAGGTGAAAAGGAAGTAGAAACAAAAATTCTTTCCTTTGTTTTTACTGCGAGTAATCTAGAAATATTGTCACTGTGATGATTATTAAACATGTTTTCACCTAGAATTTGGTTCGTTAAAGGTACCTTCGCTCTTGGTGTGCTTCCTAACAAAGAGAGTGAAAGGGAGGTGAAGGTCAAAGAACTTTTATCACCTACCCATAACAACTTGCTATTAACCATATCATATATTAAACATTTAAATTCATGTGTATTCCCATGCTCATCAAGAACAATGATTTCTTCTTCGCGAGTTCTTATCATTGTTTTGAATTCGTCCGTTCAACTCAATTGCCCAAAATTTACCTGAATTTTACCGTTTAAGAAGCAAATATGAAAAAGGGATTATTGAGCTGGCAAATTTGTTTCTTCTTTCTTTTGGTCGTGGTGTGTCTGTTTGAAGTGGGAGAAAGTTCATATTTAAGAAGAAGCAGTAGAAAGCTTATAGAGGGCGACGGCGATGCAGAAGTTGCAGAAACTGAGACTAACGAGGACGCCAGTGAAGACGAGGATTCAACTGAGGCAGAAGACCCTCCAGAGGACAATGCTAGTGATAATGAGGATACTTCTAATCATGATGAAATTTCCGAAAGTGAAGTAGAAGAAACTAAAGAAACTAGTGACTTCGAGACTTCCGAGAATAGTGAAGGCGATAACTCTCAAACCCTGGAGGAAGTTGAAGAAAATATTGATGATGAAAAAAAGGAAATCCAAGAACTTGAAGAGAAGAACAACGCTATAGAAGAAACTCTCTTGGAAAACTCTGAAAAGGTTACAAAGGAAGAGGAAAAAGAATCTTTGGAAGAAGAATGGAAAAACCAAGAAGAGATGGACACCATCGTGGAGACACTGAATCAAAACATTATTAAAGAAGATGAAATGATTATTCAAGAGAAGGAAGATGACATCGAGTCTGCATTAAATGACATCGAAGAGCTTGAAGATGAGCTTGGAGAAGTGGAAGATCAGCTAGACATTGCAGAGATTGAGCACGACACCGACCCAAGCACAGAAACTGAAGATAAAATTATCCAGTTGGAAGAATCTGAAAGCAAAGTGATAGACGAAATTGAGGAAAAAGTGGAACAAATTGAAAATGAAGGGTATGAAGCGATAGAAAAACTTGAAGATGAACAAGTAATTGTTCAAGACGAGATTGATGGACTAAAAGAACTAGAGGTTGAGGGCATTGCTACACCTGAGCAAGAGCAGAAGCTTTCCGATCTTGAGGACAAAAATGAAGAAATTGATGAAGAAATAGAACAAATCTCTGAAGATATTGAAATTGCTGAAGATACTGCAACTGAGTTAGAAGAAAACTTACTCAATGATGATAGCTCTTTGAACGACGACTATGGTGATGGTAACCAAGTCGGGCAGGAACCATTTTCAGTTGAAGAAAATGATGACCAGGATTCTAGTAACTTCGAAAAACCTGTGTACAGGCCAAGCGAATCCAGCGATGATTTTAAATATGGGATCTTCAAGTTCACCGAGAATATATTTTTCTATGGTTTAATATTTTGTGGATGTTTGGCCTCTTCATGGGCAGTGTATCAAATGAAGCAAAACGGGTTTGACCTGAATTTTGATCTGAAATCAACCCAGGGATACCAACCTGTAAACAGTTATGTAGTAAGTAAAAAAGGAATCCCGATCACTCCTGATGAGATCACAATAGGCTGAATGTCTCTCACTAAGTCCTTAAAATTGGACAATCCTGAAGGTTCTCCTTATTGCTTAAAAACAACTCTACCAGAATAAACTCTTCAGTTATCTATTTCAGTTTCAAATATCTGTGTTAGAACGGCCCGCTTCACTTCTAGCCTTCAAGTCTTTAATATCTCTATCATATATTTCATCAAGCTCTTCCTCTTCCTCCAAACCTGTCCCTCGAGCCATCTTCTGATTAAATCTATAACTCTCTCTTTGCTTTACGTTACTCATATTTTGAATATCCATCCTCTCAGCATCTGAATAACGAGGTGCTAAATCCATCCTCGCTAGACTTGGTACATTCCTGTCTCTGTATTCTTCAATACCTTCACCAGCACCTTGTCTAATAGTCCAGCCCCCTCCAACTTTGACTTCTAAAGGCCCCATTGCACCTTTCACTTCCTTTGATTCTTCTTCATCGTCTTCATCTTTATCTTTTCTTCTGTACACAAGACCAAAGACAAGAACTCCAAGCGCACAAACTCCAACTCCACCTGTTGCCACTGTAATTAATCCCGTTTCTGAAGACAAAAAACCATCACCAGTGTTCGAAATGACTGAAATCTCTTCAGTTGGAGAATCTGTAGGATTTGGAGTTGGAATGACTGGTGAATCAGTTGGAGCAACCGATGGTGAAGTAGAAGGAAATTTTGTAGGGGATCCCGTTGGAAAGTGTGTAGGAAAAAGAGTTGGGGATTCACTGGGAAAAAATGTAGGTGAAAATGTCGGGAGTTCTGTAGGAAATGGAGTTGTTGGATATTGGGTTGGAAATGGAGTTGTAGGAAACAATGTTGGGTAAAATGTAGGGCTCACAGTAGGAAAACTTGTTGGGTAATTCGTAGGTTTTTCTGTAGGAAATAATGTTGTGGGATAGAGTGTTGGATAATTTGTGGGGTTATCTGTAGGAAAAAGTGTAGGAGATCTTGTAGGATAAGGAGTGGGTGAAATAGTAGGTCTTGCTGTAGGAAAGAGTGTTGGGGATTCCGTTGGAGAAGGAAAAGTAGGTGCTTTAGTGGGAAATAGAGTTGGATAAGGTGTTGGTTTGTCTGTTGGAAAAGGAGTTTGGGAAAAAGATAAAGTTAGAATGAAAAAGTAGGTGAAAACGTGTGTAATTTGCATGTTTCTTAAGTGTTCGGGGTTTGCTTAAAGATAGAAATGTCAAATCAAAACTTCTATATAGGGTGATATGTTGTTTATATGTTCCAATAACGAGCTTTTTATGTTCTTTTATTATGAGATATGATGTATGATAGAGTTCTGTGTTGAGTTGCAATATTTTTGTTCGTTTCGTGTTTTATGTTTCTTTTTTCTTATTATGTATTGCACTGAAAAACTATTTCCACCACAGATTTACCGGGATTATTCCCGCAATATATTACAGTGAAAATTAGTCTTATGAAACGAGACACAAAATTTCTCGAGAATTCTATTTCCTAAGAAAATTATAGTAGTTGAATCAGAATGAGAGACATAATGAACATATAGCTTACTGTCCCGGGAGAGCAACTTTTCTTATATCTAACCTGGAGCAGTTGAAGGAGGAGAAAAACACTTTAGTAGTTTCAACACTTTATTCTAAACTTTTTCTGCTTAGATATATCTCTAAACTTTCTTCAAACTCTGTCCAATAGCCTCCTTCTAATATGCGCTTAATTTTAATTTCGTTTCTTTCGTATGTGCATAACTTTCTTAATGGCTAGTGGTTGGAGAGTGCGTGAGTTAGCTTTGATTCGAGGTCATCGCAAACATCAATAAGCTTGTCAAGTCCGGCTTCCAAGGCATCGCTGGCAGTAAAACCACTTTCCTCAGCTGTTTGGATCCGTATGTTCATCTTAGGTTCCATTGGGTGGGGAATCGAATAGCCTGCCAGATCCACCCTGTCATCTTTCAATATGAGTTTTCGTAGTGGGTTTCCCAATGTATGGTTTTCTTTATGAAAAACAAACGTCTTTGAATGTTTTCCAGCAACATCAATTTGTGAAACTTTAGGAATGTTTAAATCTTCTTCACTCAAAGAAGCAAATTTTTCTTCAGCCATTTGTTCTTTTTGTTTTGATTAGCTAATATGATTGGTCAAATTGAGAATTTAAACCAACGAAATCACGTGTGTAAAATGAATGACACGAAAGAAAGAGAAGAAAGAGATTGTTTAGGATGCAGAACTGTGGCTCTTACCACATGTAGTGGCGTCAGTGGATGGTTCTTACATCAAAGGTATGTTTGATATGATTTATTATCGTAGATCTTTGGTTGCAAAAAGTGCTAGAGGACACAGGGCAGTTTTACTAGCTGCATCCGTTGGTGTTGGCTCTGTTGGATTATATAGGTTCTTTGATAAATGAGTACAGTAGGTTAGGCACTGTAGTTCAACCCGAACTTTTATCTTTTTTATGAAGAAAGTTAGTCTGCTTGAGTTTTTCTTTGTGTTTATTATTAAGTTTCATGTATTAAGTTAGAGTAGTTCTGTGCATAATCAAGTTTTTGTTTTAGTAAGTTCTTCCTCATATTGTAAGTTTTATTTATCTTCATAATGAGTCTTTATGTAACCATAATAAATTTATTAAAGTCTGCTTCTATTTTTACAGTCCAATATTTATTGTGATTGGAAAGTTCTTGTTTTATAGTTGCTACTTGCTAGTGCTTTCTTGCCTTGTAACCAAATTTAAGAAAGCATGCTTGCTGCCCATGCCGTTTCTTTTTTTGTCTTCAAAGAAATATATTTTATGTGCATAAAATTTGATATTTTTCTTAGAATTTTATAGATTTACTAACGAGAACATGCAAATTTTAGCACCACCTTACACTTGACTAGAATATTTGAAAATGAGACCCAATGGTCTATTTTTTAAACCTGAGTAAATACTATTTTGAGGTACCAGCAGGTATAGCTCTCCGAAAAATATCGTCTTTTTAATTAATTTGATATTATTTACGTTTTGCCTTGACAATAACTTGGATATAATGCTTCTCATAATGTTTAGTTGTTCTATACGTCCAGCTTTTTGAGAAAACAATCATTTAGATTTTTCGACTCATTAGTCTAGCAATGAGTTAATTAATTATATGTGTACTCATAGCTATTTGTGTTACTCTGAAGATGACCTACAAAGTTATTGATAAAATATGCAGAAGTAAATTTATACTTCTAGTCAACACAAGAATTAGCTCTGGTTTTAAGTGGGGTGCAAGTACAAGAAATAATTCAGGGCTTAAAACAAACCTATAGAACCCTAATGCTTATATGAAGTTATTCTGCTTATGTCATATCAAATATTCCCGAAATTAAGTTAACTAAAATTAAAGAAACTATCGTTTGTACAGTCATTAACGATGGATCACACATAAAAGAACCCTTGTATCTACTCAAGTCATCCAAAGGAACAATCTCGCCAGAGCGTTCGCACTAACAAGTTGAATGACTAGCGAATAAGATTCTACTAAGCTTGAATGTAGTGGTTCTTTAAAATGATTCCACTCCATCTTAAAGCTGTTTCACAAAGAGCGCAGAATTTCCCAAGATGAGCTCGTAAAAGAAAGGAACAGATAATTCAAGAAAGTGAGGATTTGAAAAGGAAAAGTATGACTTAAGTCATCATAAATAAGAAGAGGCATAAAAACCTCGTTCAGCCAAACTATGCATGACATATGAGCTGTGACAGTAAGGAGCAATAGGCAAAATAATATTTTAAAAATTAATATCTAGGAAAAGGAATTCAAAAGAAAAGCACTGTCAAAATAAATATATCAGCAAATTATCTCAAAATCCATAACAAGATAAGCAGAATTGGTCTCTGATGTAATTTAAATTAGAGAAACCTTTGTACTTTAGGTTTAATATTATTTGAAGAATGTTCCTCCGAGTAATCATATAGCAAATTTTGTTTTTCTAAATTAAGCTGCTATAACATTCTAGTTTCTCTTGTGATTGTCCGAAGCGGATTATGTACAATTGTTAAATATTACGTGATCATGTCAAAATAAAAATACATTTTATTCATCTCTCATATCACTAGATAAAATATTTCACATGGATAGTGGGTATAGTTAAGTAGCTAAATATAGTTAACCCATACTTAAGGGTATTTTTCTTTTAGTTTTCACCTAAGAGCATAGGAATAAATACAACATAAGTAATTTTGGTCCGTCAACTATATACTTTTCGGTTGAGCGATCCTTAAGCAACAAAATATATATGACTATACTTATTACTTCCCCTATGTTTCATTGAAAAAACAGTAAGATTATTATACATAAATTAATGATTCTGTTGAAATTACACACAGATACCAAAAGATCAATTATGGTTATTCTTATGGACTGATAAAGAATGCTCATAACGAAAAAGTTCATGGGGACAGAGGAAGTTGAGTAATGTGAATCTTAATGCGTTGAGCCACCCCGAACCTTCGAGAGCATATAACTAAACCATAAAGAAAAAAAGATAAGCATAACAATTGTGCGGCAAATAGATGAGTAGTTTTAACTATTATCTTTCAAGTTGCACTTATTTGAAACCAAATTTAAGGGTAAAAATAGTTTAATCCTTTGCATTTTTTTTTAATTTTTTCTCTATCCTTAGATTTTAATGCACATAATTTCATAGTGAGATTGCTTGCAGATTTTGTAAAGGACCTAGGGACACCCAGAAGGCTTCGAAACCCAGATTCATCTAATAACTTTATATATTCTAGATTCTTAACTGAAATAACACGCATGGAAGGGAACATACTATTGCATATTCTAGTGTTATAACATTCTAAGAGTGATTTGTTCTAAAGTAAAAAGAACTGGGAATCTCCTCTGAAGCTCCATGAAAGCTTGCAATGAAATGATGTTGTAGAGCTTCTTGGGGTTGAAAAAACCAGCTATCCTACATGGTAAAGAGGATTAAGCGTGCTTTTAAAGGTTAATTGAAGTGATAATAAGCCTTAATAAAAGCAGCTCCATAGTATTCTTAGCCCGGATTTTGTCGCATTCCAAACACTAAAACCTTACAAGTTGTACTCTGTTCCTTAAGTATAAGAAAAAATTCCTTAAATGTTTTTGATTATTAAGATTGGTCAAGCGGGTTCCACAAGTCAATCATTTGAAAGTCCAATTTTCATATCTATGTTTCAATCATATTCGCTACTGTAAATCTAGTGAAGCTCGGAATTCCACTCATTAATAATGTATAATGACCAATCTGGCTTTCCTAGAAAATTTATGTATTATGTAGCACTCTTTAGTTCAATTCCCAAAATTCTATACTCATCTTCGACATACAAGAAGGAGCCGAACTTTTTCTAGAGTAACACGAAACCAGCACCTCTATAATTATCAGTGGGTAAACCCTGTATTTTACCTAAGAATCAACGTACACCACTGTGATTTTTAGTTCTGAAGAATAAAATCCTTGTACTAGCCAATGAAGCTTTACTTGAATAGATGAGTAAATAACGTTCACAACCTATTTTTAGTGGCACCAAAAACTTTCGAAAGATATGTTTTCAATAAGTATAGCAGCTTGGAATGGAATGAAGATATTAATATAGTTGTTGAGAGCTATAATATATTTCAAATAAAAATCCAATTTAAATATTGATACATTGGATAAAAAATCCAAATTTGAATAGCAGCACTGTTTTCAATGGTAATTTTAGACCCGGAGGAGCTCATGTAAATTGTTACAGACTTTCTAGATGAGTGATCTCTAATTATTACTTTTTGAAACAGTGAGTCGAAGTACTGTAGCATAAATCAATATTAATACGAGATGTGAAATCAAACAATGAATTCTGGACTTGTCTATTGGCGCTTTAGTTACTCTTGAATCCTAGTTATATCCCACAGAATTGGTAATGTACTAGAAGCTCCGGTACTTATTTGGTAGAAGATTTCAAAATTTCGAGGTTTGGATTTCTCTTATCATGACCACCATTTTCTTCACAATAAACGTGGTCTGAGCCCTGTATATATTCAAACTATATAACAGTTAATTAGTTAAAATAAGTTATCTGGAGTCATATGTATTGCAATCTTTACGTGTTTTTTTGAGAGTATGAAGATAGGAAAATATTCGTTGTCAGTTATTTTGGTTAGCACCTGTATATAATAATTCTACTCGGGTTTCAAAAATATTTTTCAAGACATCTAGACACATCCCATGTGCAAGGGTATTTTTCTTAAAAGTTAAGAAAAAACTATCACTAGAACCAAGATGTGCAATAAAGAACCTCACTTTAAGGCCGGGACTTGAATGCCTACTTCATATTACCATATTAGTTTGAAACTTGGTTCCACTCTTGACTTGAATCTCAGTGACATAAAACACCCTCGCAAGGAGTGAAGTCTAAAATAAACTTGAAAATTATGAAACACTCTTTCAAGTATGATAATCAATGAGATGTTCTTTTGAATTAAGTCTTAATTTGCATGGTGACTCAGAAAATATTTGGATGAAAGAACTAATACATTGTCGTGCTCTTTCTTCAAAGTTTGATATCTGTTATTTCAGTTCTACTAATATATTAGTGATCAAGTTCAGATGAATCGCTGTAATGTGACACTTTAATACTAACAAATCCACTTACTTCTGTGTTTTTTTCTTAAATCAAGGTTCAGTCATATGTTTTTTTTTACTTGAATAGGACAGAGGGTGTAAATGCTTATTTTTTTCTATTCAATTGAACCTGAATATTCTACGCAATCAAGGGAAAGTATCTACAGAATATTTGCCCTTCTTTTGTAAAAATTTTCACTTTTTAGTCCAGGAATACCAAGAAGATAATTCGTGTCTTACCAGACCAGCACAAGGTACAAGCACACAAGAAAAATGAAAAATTACATGTCCCTGCCGTGAATCGAACACGGATCTGCACGGCCACAACGTGCTGTTCTAACCATTAAACCACAGAGACACTAGTAATATGTTAGATGATATAGATATATCCATCTTGAGATTATCTACTAAGTATTATGTACAAATGATAGTGAACATTAGAAAATTTTCGAGATTATTTAACACCGCTACTTCACAAGCAAACAAACCAACTTATGCATTCCTTCAATCCCTTGGATACACTCCAAAGCTCTCCTCTGCAATCATTTCTTCCCTTCTTTCCCCAGAAACCGGGATAACCCAAACTTCTCTCCTCGCCTTTACTAAATCCCTCGCAGGCGCACACGAGATTGGAGAAGACAATGGACTAGTTCCTCTTGCAAAATCTATAGAACAAGAATTAAGTCGAAAAGAAGGAAAATCTCTTATTTCATTTAACATAACACTCCCAAATTCACAAGAAACATACTCTGTGAAGGGATTTGAAGATATGACTCTTAAAGATATTGCAGAATATGGAACAGAAGAAGGAGCAGATTTTCTAAGCGAATATTTAGAATGCGCATGTAGTGGAATAATGGCTTGTTCAACGTGTCAGATTTATGTGGATGAAGAATGGTTTGATAAAGTTGAAGAGGTTAATCCACTTACAGAAGAAGAATTAGATATGTTAGATTTAGCTTTTGAACCAAGAGAAACATCTAGATTGGGTTGTCAGATTAAGCTGAAAAAAGAAATAGATGGGTTTAAATTTAGTTTACCTGGAAGTAGTAATAATTTGTTTGATCATATTCCATTCAAGGATTAGTTATTTGGAACGTTGGTTATTATGTTTAGGTTTCGATAATCTTTTTTCGCACGTAATTGTCTTTTTATCTGTCTTTTGATAAGTTTTTCTTTATCTGTGATGAATATTCTTTCAAAAGTTTTTTGATTTTGAAGATTTGGAACAACTTTTCTTTTTCGACACATTTCTGAACTCAAGTCCTTGTACTTTTTTTCTTCCAGACAATTCATAAAACCTTCTCTTTTATCTCTAAGTATTTTATGTCTATATTCATGTCTACTTTTAAAGCATTTTTTTCGAAGTAATTCAACTTTTGCAGAAGCAGGAAATAAGATTGAGTTCTTATCTTCAGGAGAATCAACTCCGAGAATTCCATGTTTGTAACGAAATCTAAGGGAGAGATTAAACTTGTCTCTGAGTCGTGCTATCTCCTTGATTTTTGCAGCTGCATTGAGCATCTTGGAGGTAAAAAACATATTTTTTCTTGCATCTTTTGAAGTAAGCGGGTTCCATTTAGTTACTTTTCTTAACATTGACTTAGGCTTTCTTGTAGTGAATAGTTTCGCTGGAATTATTCCTCTATATGGATGAAACTTTTCATTTTCTAGACAGAATGCTTCATCATGATTTGTTTCTTTCTCCTGTTTTCTTCGTTGAAACAATATTTGTGCACTGTGTTTCTTGCATTCAACAGGCGAGAAAATGGAAGCCGAAGGTCTTGATTTCGGGAAAATATCAAACTTTGGAGGAGCTGTAAGGTTACATCGCTCGGACTCTGCTTTTGAAGGAACACTTCTAGCTCTTCTCTGTGGAAAATTAATGAACTTATCTAGTGGATGTCTCTTTGATATCTTCATTTTCAACGTTTTCACCACGATGAAACCGCTCAAATAACACTAGTCATTTCTTCATCAATCCTTTAAGAAAAGTTCAACCTTCTCAAGACTTCTGTAGCTTGACTGGTCTAAAAATATATCATTTCGCAACTAAACTTTAATAATCTATTCTTGTTCAGCGTTCTGTAGGGAAAATTGAATGCAGAAAGAGCAAACAGCATAGAGTTGACCAAGATTATTACGATATCTTCCTTTGGTAATGTCATCTTGAACTGCTTAATTTACATCAGATCAATACTGCATTACCGTATGAAGGAAAATGCTTAAAGAAACGTTTCTACAAATGCAGCAACGTAAGTTGCAACGTGATAGACATGGTACCTTTTCACCAAATGCGAATAGAACATTCTTGTGGATATTTCTTACTCTTTTAGTGATTCTTGGATTTCTTGCTCCAAATTTTACAATGGAGAATGGTCACTATACGTTCAAGCTTTCCGTTAGTCTGCAAGAATTTACATTTCTGTCACTGCTTTCTTTCTTAGCATTTATTTACTTAGTTTATTCATTAACTCGAATAATGGTTGTTTTTCGTTGGGCATTGTATTTTCTACTTCTCTCAGAAGGTAGTATTTCACTTTTCTAATTCTTAGCTGCTTTATATTGCTGGAAGAGAGAACTTTATCTTTGGTCGAAAGATACTCCGAACATTCTTCTTTATCTCCTTTATTCAAGTGAACTTATTACATTTTTTCTTTATTTTATCATTCATTATTTTTATCCCTTTTTCTTAACGACTAATTTTTTCAAGCATTACCTTGGCGTAGAAACTTTTTATCGGTTAAAAGTGGAAACAACAAACCTCGCGGATATAACCGTTAAAAAGGAAAATGAAATTTTTGCCGAAAGAAAAAAAGTTGGATATATAAAGTTATCTTATGTTGATATGTGGTTTAAGAGAAGGCTGTGCACCTTCAAAGGTGAAATCAATGAAGAACTCGAAGCACATGGTCTTGGTCTATGGCGAGATGAAGTATTATCTGGGGAAATTTACTCCGGATACTTCTTCAATGGGATATCAATAGGCCCTTTCTTGTCAAGGGAGTTCAAGACTGGTTTTGCTTTTGAAGGGATTCTTTTGACCGTGTTTAACGCTACTGAAGATGCCTTTAATCTCCCCAGTCTATACTCAAAGTTGAAAACGAAAGACAGATTCAAGTTTGAACTGGCTAGCGTTGAGGCATCTGTAGCTGGCTCGTTTTTCTCTCATCTTCCTGAAGCAACTCATCTTCATCTTAGAAACAATATTACACTCGAAACATGCCTTAATGTACTAAAATTATCACTTACGTTAGAAGAACATAATGAGCGAACCGATGTTGTGGTTTATGTGGATAATGGAGCTCTTAAAGTGGAAGGTTTTATAGATGATTCCGATTCTCCAAGGAGAGATTTAAGTATCAAGCTAGCAGGTGGAACTAATGATGAAGAAAATTCTCATTCCAATCTCCTGGAACCCTTGGTATCTCGCTACGATAGGTTGAACAGCGATTCCAGCCACGGTCTTAATACGCACCTACCTGTTTGTTCTTCGGAAGATAATGATTTTGACATTCAAGTTGAAGGATTCTCTAGAAGGGGCTATAGGACATCTAACGTAGAAGCAGTAGTATTCTTTCCTGGTTTTAATGCTTCAATGAAAACAGCTTGTGAAAGATTTGGACAATTCTGGTTGATGGCTAAGCTTCCTTCAAACTTTCTTCCTTTTATTTTTCTTGGAGTTGGGCACAAGATTTTCACTTATAGACAAGGAGTCCTGAATACTGAGTCTGAAGGGCTGTCTATCTCACTTGAGTATTTTTTGTCCCGATTGGTAGAACAGGGTATTCACACTCTAAATTTTATTTCTCACTCTGTTGGTTGTCGAGTCTTATTTAATCAGTACTTCTGGTTGTATTATCTTATTTTAGGGTTGATGTACTAAAGAAAATTTCTAACAAATACGATTTTATGCAAATAAAAACTATAACTGTTTTGAATCCAGATTATCCACTCTACTTATTTGTAACCCAGGTTTATGATACGTTGAAAGAAGTGACAGAGAATGTTTGCATAGTTGGGAATAGAAAGGATGGTGCTTTGTTCTGGAGCGAGCAAAATGCTCGAATTTTCTCCTCTAGTGAAGACGGAGATCAGAATAAGAATGGCGTAAATTTTCATTAATTTCTTATTTAGGGAAAATTCATAGAAGTTCCAAGATACTTCAGTCTTGGCCGGCATATTCATTTAGTTCGGAGAATGATTCTAGATTCTAAGTTGGAATACCTCGATGTAGACTGCATAGATACAACTGCTCTCGACCAGAATGTACATTTTCTAAGGCACAACTACTTCAATTTGAACCCTGTCTTGCTAGAAGATATGACATACCTAATTAAAACAGGATCTCGGGCTGCGGCAAGACCAACATTACTGCGAGCGAATGAAAATGTTTATATGTTCTCTCAACCGCCCTATCATGTTGTGAACATTGACTAGCATTTTAGCTTGAACCTGAATTTGTTGAAATTTTATTTGCATGCAGCTGAAGAGTTTGACCATAAACTGTTAGTAAACAATAAACTGTTTCTATGGGGTTTAGTTAGAATTGAGGCGCATACAGTTAAGGCGATTTGCATTTAGAAAAGACAGTTCTATTATAATCAAAAGTATTTCTACAGAGTTAGAGTCCCCAAGAAAGGAATTTAGCAGGACTTACAATTAAAATTTCTATTGCTGAGCTCTGGGTAGTTTAAGGGAGAGCTTTACCTTAAGAGAGTGATCAAATCTGAGAGAAATTGCTTTAAGCAGTAGAAAAAAGGCTAACACCGCTCTTTTTACATTTTAATAAGAGTTATTCTTTAGATCATTGTTCAAATCTATGTTGGAGCATCCTGCGCAACTCTTTTGTATATTGACATATAGCTGTTGTTTAGTTGAGGCTTGTCCAGATTTGCTGTATTGTCTTGCGTATGCGCGAGTTAGAAAACCTGTACTCGAGAATAAACCCAGGATCTCTCGTTGAAGTTAGCAAGAAGATACAAGAAAAGATGTTAAACTGGCAGTTTCTTGTCCATTCTTATATGAAATGCCTGTAACACTCATGTAACTATTTTTAGTTCTATGAATCTAACAATCTATTACCAAAAGTGAAAATAATAGGAGCAGTAAGTTTTGAAAACCTTATTAGTAATACTCAAAAGCTTTAATAACCGAACTGGTGTCATGGATCCGCTATATGGGATTAGCTGAGAAACAAGTATGTACTACTTTCCAAACTAAGTTCATGTATCTTAGAAATATATTGTTCTTATTTCTTATCAATAGGTATTTAGCACATTCTAAATATATACAGAAGCATTTATAGCATTAAATTCTGTTCGCTTTTGGCATGTCAAACGAAGTGAAAACCCATAAAGCCGTATCTAATGAAGGAAACGTACTAACATTAGGCCTTGCATTTGATAAGAACTATCAATAATCAGATATTTTTGTTTTTACTTTAATTGTGAATAACAAACCAGGATAGTGTAAAAAAAAATCCTTGCGCTACCTTGTTTTAAGAAACGTAATACTGGTTAGCTACCAAGAATTTTCTCTTGAGTCGCACTGCTTCGAAAGAAACTTTCGTTTCTTCATGGAAATAGGAAACGTCGTCGACATATACCTTGCACTCAGCCATCAGTTTTAAACATTACATTCTAAGATCGGCTCGGCTTATATGATTTCTAGATGTGAAACTCTTAGCTTTAACTTCATAGAATTAGGGTCTGATGTAGAGTTTTGTCTAAACTTCTTGTGGCGATTATATGTAGATGATGGAATTGGTTACTCAAGTGTGGTAACAGCAGCTGCATGTCTTTATACAGGAGTTTTTTCAATGCAATAACTTTTTTGAATGGGTTACAAGGGAGTTATATCTTTTCCCGAGTGAAGCCAGAACAAACTCATAAGAGACTTTCCTGGTCTCTAACAAATAAAATTACTAGTGCATAGCTTATACTTCATTCATAAACTCCTAATTTAGCATCGGATAACTTTGGGTCGAATTAGTAAGAATAAATGATTTAACGCATGTTTATTAAAAAGACATGAAGTTCCATGCAGAGTTTATTATCGCTCAAGGTCAATCTCTTCGGCATATTAATAATAAATTTTGAATATTTTTTGAACCTAAAATTTTTCTAGTCTCCAACCTGTTACAATGGCCATTTCAACCAAAACCTTTTCTAAAGTACTCCTTCTTTTCAAACTGGTGTATATGAACTTCACTTGTCGAATATCTCTTTTTATGAAATTTAAAGTCTTTTGAGTGGAAGACCAAATCAACGTATATATTCTTAGTAAATTTCTTCATGACACTCCTTGGGCCAAATAAGGGACATTTAGCAAGAAAGTCTTCGATGAAGGGAAGAAAAGAGAAAAAAAGTACAAAACTCTTATATAGCAGTAAATTGGTAAAATTTATGAAAAACTTCAAATCTTCCGCATATGGAGAGCAGAAGCACAGTTAAAATATACCTCAAGAACTATAAATTGCTTGGATGCAACTGCTGTATAGCTTTGTCCAAGTTTATGACTCATTCCTGATTCTAACTTTTCAACCATTAAGACCAATAATCTTAACAATTTCACTATATACCTGATAATTTCTGTTTTTATAAAGGCGTAGTTAAGAATTAATTTGAAGCAGAAATCAACACCACAGACATAATAGCTAATAAATCATACCTAGAGATTTTGTGGATTGTAACCATGTTGATATAATCCGAATAATCTCTTGCACGACTTTTCCGAGCATGCCCCGTAAAGCCGAGACCCCAATTATAAACTTTCCGTTAGGCATTTATCGCAATATGCTATAGGTATTCACGCGCTATCCAAAAATATATGATCACATAATATTGATATTTTCTTCTTGGTGTTTCATGTATCGTCTCGAACATCTCTCCGTTTCAACATCTCAAGTTTAAACAAACCTTTGTTAAATAAAACCCAAGAAAGTGATTCTCGAAGAGGCAAGTATGGTATTTTAATTATGGTGTCTATCGCATTAAGGATTTGTAGAGTAATTAATTAAAGTTCAGTTGGCTCCGTAACACATTTTTGTCTTTGAATTGTTTTCAACTTGTTTCCTTCATTGCTAAGGTTAATGTTTGAAAATGTAAATTTTGCTTCAAATGTATAGTATAATACTTGCTTCAAAGGGAAATGAGAAATTTTTTTTCAAAATATACTTTATTTTTTTAGAGTTTCTGATCCCAGGGCGATTCTTCTTTTTGGCCGACTATAAATAATCATGAGAAAACCTTTTGCTCACTCTAAATGGAATACAGAGATATAGTTTTAGTTGAGCTAATAATTCATTCACCTAAAGTTATCTATAATATAAAAATACCTCTTCATCTTATATTTAATATATATATTTTTTTTATATGAGTAGTTCTTGCATAGATATTCCGCCTCCGTATTTTATGAAAGCATTCTTACGGTTCTTCATTGCCGACAGTATTATTCAACGAATTAGCTAAAAGGTAGTTCATTTAGAGTTCATATTCATTTATTTATTATCTATAAAAAAATATTTTTTACTATAATTTTCTTATTAATAATTCTAAAAATTGACATAAATAATAATTAAAAAATTTGTTTACAATCTTTAAATATCTAACGGTAGGAAATATTCCATTACATTTGTAATTTACTCAATGCCACGTCATCTACCAATTTCTTAATCTCTGTATAGATACAAGAAAAAAGCACTAAAACGCAATACAAAAAACAACTCAATGGCTCTTCCTCCTGAAGCTTCTGTGGCTATTCAAATTTTATTAGCAGCAATGGGATATAGAAATGCTAAATGGTTCAATTCCCCTGGTCCTCAGAAGAAGTTTTATAAACTTTACATATTTGTATTTCTCGTTGCACAAGCGTTTGGATTTATTCACGGAAATCAAATAAAGGATAAATAAATCTAAATTTAATTATTTATTTTCTCCAAAGATTTTATTATATTTTATAAACCAATGGAGATTTTCCTTTTCTCTTGATATTTTCCTTTTTAATCCAGCAACCAGTTAAACAACACAACTTTATTTTTTTCTTCATTTCTTAACTATCTATCAGCGTACCATTTTCCAGAAGAAAAACTATTGGATCCAACCATTTTACTCACAAGTTTTCTTCTTCTTTCACAAGTTTATTCCATGTATATTGTTCATTTCCAAGTTCTTTTATATCTTGTTTAACGGACTTCTTTTCAAACTTTTGTTTCATGTTGTCCATATTTTTAACTATCCGTTTAAAAAACTCCTTAGAACCAAAAGCTGGATTGAAAAAAATAAAACCACCTTGCGGAATTTTTTCTTCTGGTTTATCATCAAAAAAGATATAATCATAATGTTGTACTTCTGAAAAAGAATATTTTTCCATGTCTGGGTCAATATTGTAACCAGAAAAAAAGTAATGTTCTCCTACTATTTCTGGTAAAGGATTTTTCAACCAAACTGCATCAGACTCAGCTAACAGAAAAGGAATATTGTTTTCAAGTAGTGAACTCAAAACATGTCCTCTCCAGTTGATAAATAAATAATAACCAACTTGTCCATAAACGTTTTCCTCTTTTGCACCTTTATCAAATGGATCAAAAACAAAGTTCAGGACTGTTTGAGTATCAGCTGCAAATTTACTTAATCCCTGAAACGCAATTTCATCTGTTGCAATAAATAAAGTTTTTTCAAGTATTCTAAACATATTTTTTTCTTCAACTTGATCCAATTGTTTCATGTTACAAATCCAGTGTTGAGTCATTTCCAAAAACGCTCCATTTAAAAACTGAAGAATTACAAATCCAAACTCATTCGCAATTCTTTGAGCTTCAAGAACAATTTCATTCTCCACAGAAAAAATTGTTCCATCCCAAGTAATACTTTTTAAGTTTGGGATCAATTTGTATTCACCATCACGATCAACAAACTCTTTAAAAAGACTTTGATCCCATTTCTCAAGAATAGGAAAATCCTGTTTCCCTTTTTTCTGAAAGTGTAATCCAACTTCTTGATGATTAGTCGCAAGAGTTTTTTTCTCTCCAGCTTTTGCGTAAATTGTAAACCGATCTACATGTGTTGCAGTATATTTTAAGTGCAACATTGTCCACATACAATTCGCACCAGGACATCGTCCTTTTGCTGTGAACTTTTTGTACCATTGAGAAGGTTTCAAATCTAAAACAACAGGAGAAACTTTTTGTTCATCAAAGTTATTTACAAAGTCAATGAAGTTAATCCAATGTCGAGCAAAAGGACTATATCCCCAAGAACCAACTAGATTGTATCGAAAAGAACCAGAAGATATTGGTCCCCCTTGAAGTTCAGGACAATTATTTGCACATAGGTTTCCTCTTTGAAGAGTTATTCCAGCAATGTTTTTTTGAAAATAATATTTCTTATGCATTGTTTTGAAATAGATGTAAAAAAAAGGAGATACTGAAAGATCATCTTCGAGAATCAAACAAATTTCCTTTGTGTCTTTTCTCAGCTCTTCTTGTCCACTTGAACTTAGAAAAATCGACTCATTCCAAGTATGAATCCATTGTTTTCGAAGACCAGCATTTTTTTCTCTTTGATGAACAGCTTTTTTTCCATGTTTCCAATTAAAATCTTCCGAGGTTTGAACAACATCAAAATTAATTTTCCCATCTGAAGGTTTATCTATAAAAATATCAATATCTACTTTGTGATTTAAGTAAATTGCATTATTTAAAGAGTTTAAAAGTCGATTTAAGGATTCAGCTCTGTTATAAGTTAGAACAATGACTCGAAGATCTGGATGTTGATAAGAACTTTCAGAAACTGATTTAGGGTGGACGTAAGTTAAAAGTGAAGTTGGAATTTGGTTTGAAAGTTTATTTGTATTTGTTTTTAAACTTTGAAATATTACATTTTGTGGAGTCTCTATTTTTGGCTTTGTTTTTGAATAAGTTGAAAGAAAAGAATAATTCATGAATACAAGAGAGGAAAAGACAAGTACGACATATAAAACAATCAATTTATGAAAACATTTCTGGTATATATATATTAGCAAAGCTAAAAATTTTGAATACTCTAAAAACAAAGTTCGCATGCAACACCATTAGAAATCGGAAAAGTTAACTCATATATATTTCTCTCATTCTTCTATATCTTTTTATCTCGAATGATAATTGAACATTTTGATTGGCTTGTAAAACGAATCATATTCAGGAATAGCATTCTCTATAACGAAACAAAAACGCAAAATGATAAAGATTAGAAGATTTCGGAAGGCAATAATGGTGTGAGAGCAAAACCTCCAAGAAGAAGTAATAATATTCTATAGTATAATTGAAACAAGAATTTAATATCTGAAAAGAAATTTTAAAGCTTAAATGAATTGATTACTGAATGATTTCAGCTAGCAAATGTATAAAACTATATGCAGCTGCCGAATAAGTAATAGATATGATACAAATTATTATGTATCATTGATCAAAACCGGTTTTCTTTAAAAATATTTTAGTCAAATGAGTTAATGAGATATTGAAACATTCAACAAAGTTAAGATTACGAAGTTTAGGATGTGGATATAGATTTAAAATAACTTGGAAAAGCTTTTAGGAGTTGAAAATTGTTAGAGGTTAGATGAATACAGAGAGTTCAGAAAGAAAATACTTCACCGGGGTTGGCATCATGATTATATAGAATCCCGGAATGAGTGATCAATTGTTGGAAAGAAATAAATGAAGAAATCTTGGTAATAAGTTTTTGCAATGTTTAACAAACCTTCCAAGAGGCACATCTCTCTTATGGGACTAAGTATTCAAGGTAAATTTATTATCACTAACGTAAGGCTATCATAATAATAATTAATGTAGCTGGTATTGTCAACAAATGTTCGCCTAATAACATAAATCACCAATATGTCAAGCTAGACCCTTAAGCACACCTTGTCCAAACTTAGTCATAACTCCAAATAATCAGCTGCTAAAAGAAATAAAGTGTGAAAATGTCCAAATAAATGAATAAGAGACTGAGGTTCAAGTATAGTACATTATAAGCAGTAAGGTTTGCACTGTATATCAAAATTTTAATCATGAGTATTTGCTCTTCCCCTCATCACAAATTAAAATAAGCGGAAGTAGTGGTCGCGGTGTTTACTGCTTCGTCAGGTATCCAATAATGAGACGTATAACTCAAATTATCCTTGTTAAAAGCACAGTTGTGTTCCCTTAGCTTGCGTAGTTTGTGCCAAAACGATAATAATGATTACCTCAACTATCGGCAGCAACTGCATTAAAATTATGTTGCAGTTAACATGAAAGCACATCTAACAAAGCAGGCTACTGGAGTGTATTCTGTGATACACTTTTTAATTATTTTGAGGTTCAATTATTATGAATATGTTTGAAGTACCTCCTATTGGAAAGCAGAAATTCTTTGGTGAGTTAAAGCTTTCAGGGTTTAATGTTAGTTTATCTTCAGCTCCGGTCCAAATAACTATCATTCGTTTGCTAGATACAATGGCCGCATCAGGGAAACATATATCACTTTTTATTGCTTTATGACTTGTCTAAGGAGCCTGGTCTCTCAAAAGGACATTGTAGTGAAAAATTCTTTACTTGTTGTTCCGGAGCTGAATTCTGCGTTGGTATAACGGTTACATTGACCAACGCCATTAGATGAACTGAATTAGTGCAATATTGTAATACTTAGCTCTTGTTAAGATTACATAAAAGATAAAATTTTAAAGAATAAGTGGCCAAGATAGTTTTCCTGAGATGTTCCAAGAGTATCAACTCCAGCACATATATATATATGGAGGATATAGTATGGCTGTGGGGAGATTGCATTACATGGACATCAGGACACTACCGGCGACACATGCCCAGTGATTATCTAGAGTCAACATTTTTTGACTATAGAGCGTTAAGAACTCATATTTCTTGTAAATTTATTTAAATTATGCAAGAGTGTTATTATCGTAAGGAGCATCAATCTTGCGCAAAAGTTTTCTTTAGCCTAATTTTAATCTGTCTAATTACTAGCGCGCAACTAGGTAGCCTACTGCGATCTATAGCTAATACGAGTCAGTTTTCCCGTCTTCTGTGTCAATGGTAGGAACTCAACTTCTTCATGAGCAAATATCCACTGCAACATCGAGTCGATAAATAACCTGGTGCTTGAAACTCATCATTTTGGTGGATAGTGTTTTGGAACAATGATTTGAAAATTTGGAGTATGAGTTCTTTCCAGAGTTGCTCCCAGTTCCAGCTAATCATATTCAACAGAAACAGAAGAATAAGAATTTGATTTACCAAACTGTACAGTACTGCAACTGTTTTAGGTAATGGTTTGACGCTTTTGTTAAAGACCAATATCCTAACATGTCGAGTAATCAGACACTATATGTGTTTCAATTGAAAGCAAATATTCTTGACTAGAACTTCTTCGGTTTTCTACCTAAACAATGAAGAAAAGTTTACATGAAAACATGATTTTTTTTTCAGTTTATGATTGGATCATGTCGGACCATTTGACAATCAACACTCCCTTTTTCAATCAATGATGCCTGTCAAGAGGACTAGTTACTGATTTCCGGAAACTCATTTGGGTGTGCGGGCGTTAGTGCCGCTGAATTAGTCAAGACATATTTTAGCTCATACGAAGAGAACGCAAACTATCCTCTTAGCTATACTTTGGATCAGCTCCTACGTTTTCGGGGTAATTTTATTCATGTTCTCTGGAATTTTCTTAGCAAGAGTCCATTGATATTGTTTCTATACTTTTAATAGACGTATATTCCTTGAAGTTAATGAATATAAACACACAGTTAAAAGTTTTATAATATTTCCTCAAGATTACGTCAATATTACAAAATAATTTTTTTTTTGCATTCAAGAGCAAGTTTCAGAATCAGTTTGAACTCTTTCACGCTACCTTTTAGATACTTTGCCCATATGTGAAGCGTGGAATTCCGGACTTTATTGCCGCTATAGCTTGACTCTTGAAGGTGATTAGTTTAGGTTATTTTAAGACTTGTTCATTGTACAACACAGGCTTACTTTGATAGACAATACTGCACAAAAACCTCAAAATCTATAGTTATTTACACTTATCATCTCACTAATGTAGACAAAGTCCCCTGCAAACATGTTAGTTCTTCTAAACCAAATACTTGAAAGTTTACTCAAGAGTCCAGACATATAAAGAACTAAAAGAAAAAAATCATTTCTTTACTTTCTGCGCTATAATCTCTTTTCGAGAGGTGAACCGAAATCCTTATCCCGTTTACTTTAATTTTGTATTTTGTTGTGAACTTTTGTATTTAGTTTTTTGATTTAAGAACATGTTCTTGTTCCCTCAATTCTTGGGCAATCAGTTTCACATGTCTGTTAAATATATTAACGGTTATCTGGAACAGTATATTTAGCCATAAGACGAAACAATGATAGAAACCGTAAAAACAGAATTTAGGAGAAAAATAGTTTGAAATATACAAGATTAAAACAAAATGTTTGGAAAAGTCTTAGTTGGTCTGTTTCTTTCCAAGCTCAGAGGAGAAAGTTTGAATCAAGTAAGGTCTCATAAAAGTGCAAAACAAAAAAGAGATTTTTCATCTCGAAGCATTTCAGGAAGAGTTAGAAAACGTATAAAAAAAAAACAGATTCTCTCTCTAGAAGAACAAGTTGTGAAGTTTCATAGTGATCTTGTCTTATGTTTAGTTCAAACTAAGCGTTCTCAACTGGACGCGCTAGAAAATCTTTTTACGACTTCAATAGAAAAAGGACAATTTCGTAATATTTTACTGCAATTGGGAAACAAGAAGGAGTTGAGTGATTTGACACTAAGTAGGTTTATTCTATTGTTAGAAATGGTTTTCCTCATTGGAAAAACAAGAACGACAGAAGCTCAATCAAGATTGAAAATTGAGGAATTTGTCAAAGAAAACAAAAGCATCATTGCGCATTTTCTTTTTAGGTTTCTTGAGGAACCTAAATTGCTTTGTCAATTAGTTCCAGTTCTCTATTCAGCAATTTTCTATGAAGACTTTTCACTTTTCGTACTAGAAAATTACATCGATCAAATTTTAAAACTCAAAGTTTCAAAACATAAAAAAGAAGAACTATATTTCATATTAAAACTTTTATACATTATTTTTGTTCCTCAAAATTTAACAACTATTTTTAATATAAATAAACGAAAACAAATCTTAGTACACAAAGGAAAAAGTATTTTAAGTTTTTTTTCAAAAGTTGGGCACAACGGGAATCCTTCAACAAGAACTTTTTCTTTTCAGGTATTTCAAGAAATAATCTCAGTACACTTTTTCATCCAAGCAGAAAGTTCTCGTGGTCAAAGTGAGCTAGGAAATAAGTTGTATAACTTCTAGAAGTTGGTACCGGGATGTTTTTACGGGACATTTTAAGATTAAACGCAAACGATAGTAGTAAGTTGAAAAACCTTTAACTTTAGCCTTTCTTAATAACCAATAGATTTTTGACTTGCTTTGTGGCCGCGTGTGTTATAACTCTTTGCTCTTACCTTGCACGTGTTTGCGTATCCACTATATTCTGTTCATTTTAATTCTTGCTTCAAAATGACTATCAGTATTGAGAGATGTCTATTCATTTATTCCTAATAATTATGGTGTATTTCTAGTCATAAAAACAAAACACGGTCTCAATACTGCACAGTCAATAAAAGAGTTGAATAAGGTCTATGCTATAACTTCCCGGTAAATATTGATAGTATTAATTAGTTAGATTTTATGTGTTTTCTAATGTTGATAGAGAATCTTTTAGTTATATTATGTTGAGAGAAGTCTAAAATACAGTTCCAAAACTTCAGTGAAAAACAACAGTTGTAGAAATACAAAGTTACAACGAGTAAATCTGATTTCACACAAATCAAGGCAGAATTTTAACCCAAGAAGCAGTTGAATTCACTTTATATTATCTATTTTCAACAAAATATAAACAAAGTCTTTATTCTCAACTTTCACAAGTTCCTTTTTTTCGTTTCGGGGTGAAGTAACAAACAAAAATTACAAATGACAAGAACAGAAGACGACATAGATAATAGCGACTTCGGTTTTGGTGCCCTCAATAATTTAGATTCTGGAGCGCCTTTTCGTGCAGGTGAAAATGATGAAAGACTTTATAAACCAAAAAATCTAAATTCTCGGATTTGCGAAATTCTTGATCAAGCGGAACGAGACAATGCACCAGTTTCTCCTAAAAGACCTCTTTCCTCATTAAAAAGAGGTTTTGAACGCGGTTTTTCACTTAGAACAAGTGGAAAGCGTCAATCAATTGAACAAAACTCACATCTAACCTCCGTTGAAGCGTACAGAACGAGCATTGGTGGTGGCAAGAATTTTGAAATTGCCAAAAACTACGGATTACCAAAAACTCAAGAAGAAATCGACGCTGAGAGGAAGAAAAAGTTTTTGTTTGCTGGATTATTTTTTTTCGGTGCTTTTATTGTTACACTTTCAGTAGCGCTTTCAACTAAGAGTTCTTCCTCTAATATAAGCTCCGAAGCGACTGAATCAAATTCAGTTTTTCCTTTACTTAAACAGGACGAGTTTATAATCAATGAAATTTCATCAGCTGGAATCGGAGCTTCTGGAAGTCGGTATGAAATTTTCGGCAAAGTAGAGGGTTCTCAATTTCAACTGACTGACGAATTTGGAACTCCAATTAAGTTTTTAATTGGGTGTGAAAAAGTTCCATTGACTTGTTTGACTGCAGTTTTTGAATCAGGAAATTCAAAAACTGTTGGAGACTGTTCAGAATGTGCAAATCCAACTTTTCTAGCGTTTGATGAAAATAACATTTATGACCTTCAGGTGCTCTTGGTTGATGAAGTATTGGATGGGCTGATGCTTGGTTGTCCCTATACAGTGAATAGTGAAACAGAGTTTGGTGTAGGAGGACTAGTAAATGGAACAAATAGTGAAATTGGAGCAGGTGATCTGTTGGAGTTGAATTTAGACTTGACGTCTGCAGAGAAAATGCTTATGGGCTTTTATGGATATTTCAATGGTTTAGCAGGTATTCAAGGCATAGGGTTCATATTTAAAAACCTTGACTAAAGTATAAATTTATTGTAGAGCCTGTGTTATCGCTTAAACCTTAAAAACCTTGGAAAAAAGCCCTGGTGAGACATAATTCATTGAACATCGTTTTAAGTAATTGTCATTGACAAGATTATAAATGCTCTTCACTTTAGCATTTTCAGCAGATGAAGTTTCTCCCATGATTGTAAGATCTTGATCAACGACTGACCTGAAGTACCTTAGCTGCCTATATGCTCGAACGGAGTCTGTTTCAACGCTATAGAGTGACCTCATTGCCTCGCGACAAGAGATTAAGAACGAATTGCACATCTGTTCTATGCTTATAGATTTTCCACAACCAGGGCAGAGGAGCGCTTGATTCCTCTTATACACTTCGATGGAGGACCTGGTGAGCTGGACCTTAGCGGAACAAGAGGTACAACACGTACTAACAGGTTTACAACCATAATACATTTCCTCATACACTTCCTTTGTAATCTTTCCATAATTGAAAACATTAACGTGCTCTTCATCTTCATAATTGTATCCAGAATCATCTTTATCATAATGGTACGTTTTGTTATAGGTTACACCCAAGATGTCATGTATTCGTTTCATATTAATCTCTTCTATTGGATGGAGTAAACGTCCAACTGGTGGAATAATTTGGTTTTTTAAGTAGTAATCCACATCTATCTCCAAGTCAGGTTGGGAAAGAACTTCCTCTGGGTGATATGGCAGGGATTTCTTGTCAGGAGTAAGACAGAATAAGTATGGAATGAATGCCCCAGATGCCACTTTCAGCTTTCCACTCTGCGCCAGTCTCCGAGCTACAACAATATGTGGTAATGAGTTTGGGTTAACCCCTTTGTACTGAGTGAGACTCTTCGTAACACCTCGAGTAATAACACATTTATTAATTTCTGCTTTTATATACTTTCTTGGGGGTTCGTCAGTATCAGCACTAGCTCGGTTCGTGAACCTCAGAGTTTCAAGTTCGCGTTTTAGCCCTTCTAGAATGTCATAAATTTTATCAACACTTTCTTCTTTATCATATTTTAGAGATAGCAAGACGTCCAGAATTCTAGTACCAGTTCGTTTACTAATCAAAGACCAATCTCGTCTAACAAGATCTAGACCTTTTATCTCTTTTACACCTCGTGACTCCTTGGAATATAAGACAGCAGCATATTTCTTTTTCTTAAGTAAGAGAAGGGTCGAGAAAATTCCATCTTCACCTAATTCAAGAACCCGGTAGTTTTTGCTAACAGCCTTCCTAATTTGTAAACTTATTGACTTCACTTTAGTCATATTACTGTCTGTTGCCTCATTCTTTATGTTCGTATTTATCATTAAACTGTCAGTATCACCATAGACCACATCAACTGTCAGATTTTTGAGACCCTGGACTAGGTGTACAGAGCTCTTCAAGATTTGCCTCCCCTGAAAAGTAACCAGTTTAGCAAGATTAGGATTATAGAATCTTGAGCTCTTGAAACCCAGACATCCGTACATGGAGTTAGCGATTAACTTTAGGGCTTTTTGTCTAACTTCAAGGGTTCTGGAACCAGTTTTCGCTAACATCTGTTTCACAGCTTTCCTTCTCTGCACAAGAACTCTTAAGACTCCAGGCAGAATACCTTCATCTAAGTGAGTCCTGAAATCAAACTCGTCTAAAGACTCTTCTTCTACTTCCTCGTGAATCGTGGTAAAGCATATGTTATACTCTTGAATAATTGAAGGATACAAGGAGTTGAAATCCAGCAGTAAAACAAAAGTGTCATATAAGCCAACCTTAGGATCTAAAACCAGTCCACCAGTATAAGAGCTCTTACCCTTTCGTTCGTTGGATGAATATATCTTTTCAGGAAGTAAGAGAGACCTTCCTTCTAACTCATGAAGTAACAAGTATTCGACTCTCTCCGCTCGACCTGCAGTCAACGTCCTTCTCCATAAGTTTCCAGCTAGTTTTGTCATTTCTTTTGACAAAGTGAAACATCCGAGTTTTTCAAACAGTTTCATCTGAACAAGAAGCTCTGCTTCCAAGAGTGGAAGCCTGGTAAAATCTTGTGCCTTCACCTCACGAAAAGACTTTGAGAGCTTAAACGAAGAGTTCAAGGTAGCAAGAGAGTAATCCTTCTGATTGAGTACCAATTCTTTAGCCAATAAAGTTGAGTCAAACCAGAGCCTCCCAGGAAGCACACCAACAGGGTTTTTTAAAGCATATTTGTCCAGCTTATTGAGACTAAACTTTAGCCTTGTGAGCTTGCTCCATGTATTAATCCCAAGTTTTTTACACCTCCCCAAAATAAATGGAAGATCAAACTCAACGAGGCTATGTGAGAGAACAAAGTCAGGATCCAGTAAAGATATTATTTCAATGAGTTTTTTCAGCAGATCTTTCTCAGTGTTGAATCGCAAGACTTGAAATCGATGTCCAGTTTTAGATATCTGCGAGTTCAATGTTGTTAGATAATAAGACTTCAGGTTTGGCTGCTTGCCAGTCGGCTCAGTTTGATTGAGAGATTCATTTTTCATCTGTTCCAGACAGATTGAGATCACTTCCTGCGTCTGAGTTACCTCGTTTAGCTCAGTCTTAAGTATCATATTCAGTCCAGAAAATGCAACATTAGAAGTTATATCTTCTTTAACAACCTTGATAGCATCTCTACCTTTTACTTTGTAGTAGGTTTTACACCATGACCTATTTCCAACACGTTTACTTGGATCAAGTTCAACTTCTAACCATTGCGGACACTTAATTTTTTCAGCCAACAGAAAACTTTCTGTAAAACTCTGTCTACTATTCAGGATAGAATCAAAGTGTTCCCCTTCTATTTTATAGGGCTCAAGTGATTTATTAGGATATTTGTAGTATTTTCCAGGAATACGAACCATGTAGTATGCAGATGTTCCTTTTGCTACAACAGGATGACTGAAGTGCATTGCCTTCTCTACAATCTTTCCCTTTATTTGACATTTATTCACGGCAAAGTACTTATAGACAATCCGTATTATCTCCTCATGGATATTTTCCACCTTCGCTTCTGCTTGTTCTATATCTCCCTTCAAATGAAAATACAATGTCTGCTCCAAATTTTGTACTTCGATGCAGCAAGAAATATTATTTTTTGTTTTCCCCATCAAAAATAAAGTTCCTGGAACTGAAAAAACATCCTCGTATACATCAATAACCAGGAACTTAAACTTTCCATTGATCTCGCTTTTATTTGTGGGTCTTAGCTCAATTTTAGGCTCTTGATTGGAAACATTCATAACTTCTATTGGTTTGGACTTCAGCTTAGTAAGAAAAACCGGTTCTTCTATATTCGTTTCTTCCGTGATAGGTTTTTCTTCTATTTTTGTATTTATTTCTTTTTCCATTTTCTCTTCAAGACACTCTTCTTCTATACAGTCATCACCCCACGTAAACTCTTGTTCCTCACTCTTCTCTGCTTTCGGAGCTTCATTCATACTCGCATCCATTAAATCGTTCTCAAAAAGGTTTTCCAATTCTTTCTCAGCTTCCTGTTCCTTCTTCTTTATCAACTTATTTTTCTCCAGGTTTCCCTGTTTTCGACTCTTTTTTGCCGCCTTATTCCAAAATTTTTTCAAGGAATATTCTGCAACATTTTTTCTCTTCTTGCTCGTTTTTTCCGGTTGAACATCTTCTTCATCCTCCTCTTCTTCAGGATCAACTTTTCTTCCAAACAAAACTTCTTCACCATGATCAATATACCCTGTTCCATCATCATCAACAACAAAAGCCGCTCCTTCTCTTCTTTGTCTAACAATCTCTTGATATTCTGCTTCATCAACGACATCATAAATCTTTTTGTCTTTCCTTAACTGCTCCATTTCATATTCTTGAGCCCTTGTCAAGCCCATGTTCTTGTTTCTCCTTAGCTCTTCTATAGCTTTATCAACATTGCTTTTACTTCTATTACTTTTCTTACGAGCTAGAGGACGTGTATGCATTTTACTTTCTTCATCGCTTATGCTTGTGTCTGACATTTTCTCTAACGGTTTTATTATAATTTGTTGTTGTCGTTATATCTTTATAGTTGCAAATGGATAGGGTTTTGGGCAAATGTATTAATATTTTCAATATGCTTAGATTGTAAGAAAGCTTTGGGATAGATTAAGGTCGAAAATACGTTAAGTAGTACTGGAATTATACTTGTATACTAGTAATGTGATAATACTATGATCTAATAAAATGAAACAAATCATTTATGGGCTTAATCTAAATATTGGCTAAAATTAAGATTTCTCTTGCTAGTTTGAATAGAGTACAGTAATTCAGTTAATTGTCAGGTTCTTAGTTTTTTTCAACCATTTTGCTATAAACTGAACACCCTTTTGCTAAGAAATGTACATCAGTTTATTGCAAGTATGAATATTTCTTTGTAATATATAATATGAGGATGGGCTCATATCTTAGACTCGTTCATTTTCAAGATTCACCTTCGCAATCATGCAAATTGTCAACTACTGTCTAGCAGAGGTAGACTGGGCTACTTGCTTAGCTACAATCCTCTGCAAAAAGCAGGAAATAGTAATGAATTGAGCTTTAATAGCTCTTACTTAATAGTGTTATGTCTTAGGTTGACTAACTTTGCTTGGTATAACTCCTCTAGTTCTTAATGTAACTTGAATTAAATCGTTTAATCGGCTAACTAAATAGCCCTTAGGGTAAAGGGTAACTTTATTTAACTTGTTTAATTACTTCGATTATGTTTTAAACATTTAAACTCTGAATACTTATTATACTTTATTTTTTGTTAAGGTTTCAAGCGGATTGATCTGTACCTAGAAAGATTTTTAGACTTGTTGTATTTCAAGAACTTGGTTATTGGATATTGTAATTATTTCTTGCATAATTGCCCAATATAACCCTAGACGCTAATACCACTTACACTACTATATTTAGTATACATATTAACCATCGCATAACAACGGAGTGCTTCAGTAGCCTCTGATATAATTGCAAGTTGTAGTTCCAAGAAAAACTTGGAGAGGAAAAAAACAAAAAAGAAATTTACCCAAGGCGTTTTAAGAAAATCACGAAATCCTTAAATCTTGCTAGTGAACCCATGCGATTAAGATACCAAAAAAATAAAGATTCTTTCTCTTGACCTTTCCATCTTGATCCCGTTTCCTCAGTATGATTTTGCTTAGTTGTAAGAAATAGTTCTATACACAGCAATTATTAATGAAATATTTTCTTCGGTTCCTTTTTTATTTTTCTATACGGAATATCATGTTATTTCTTGTCTGGACTTGCTGTATCTTGGTTTTAGTGAATGCGAAACAGTTTGGGAGAGTGCTAATTATACTTTCTTGCAAATTTTTATCAAAAAAGGATTCATAACTTTCTGGCGTAAGTTTCCAATATCAGTTATGAATCGTTTTCCTTAGTTGCTTTTTGTCTCTGAGGTGCTTGCAAATTATTATGTTCCGATGGTAGTTAATAATATGATTCTATGTGGTGAAGGGGAAGCAAACACCCCTAGGTCGAGGGCTATTAAGATACTAGCCGCCTAGGCAGATATAACCTTTCCCCCAGATCTGAAATGTATTTTGTCATTTACCCCTTCTCTTAACCCTTAATCCTTACAGGCAATTCATAACCTGATTAGTACAACTTGATTTCGATACTGGCTTGATCTAAACAGATTTTTTGAGCGCAGGCTATACCTTTTTGGTGAGGCTGGGATATAATAAGAACCTTAATAATCTTATTTATACCCACAGAAAAAGATTTGTTTAACTTCTGTGTTTTACTGAAGCAAACTGTAGAACCTGGCACTAATAAATCACCGAGAGAAACGATTACACTCCAATTAGGAGAAATATAATCTAGTTTCTACATGACTCTATACTATAAATGTGGTTAGAAACAATCTTTGGAAGGAAGATACCTAATGTTGAACCAAAAATTGAAAATTAAGAATAGAAGGAACCAACTATCAAGAAGTTGTATCTGGAATAAGGACTTACGGCTACTAATTCCAATGGTGTCGCTATTCATTTGTTCGGTATTCATGCCTTGATTTTTCATAAAGTGATTATAACCTAGATCTACGTTCCGAAATGAAAATTTGCAACTATTCCTATAAATATTAAGTTTTCTTTCAACATTTAGTTTGAGAACATAACTAGTCTCGCAGCTCTCATATTCTCAGCTATGAATGACATGTCCCCAGGTTACCAATTGTAAAGCTGAAGTAACAGGGATAGAGTGATATGGTATATAGATAACAAAGTCGCTTCTGCTTTTATTTGGTAAATGATAAACATAGGAAAACAATAAAACAAAACAAAACCAGAGCATTTTATTATCCAAAGTTTTTCTCAGAGCATCTTTTAAGCATAAAATCTATATCGCTTAGAACATGATTAGATGAACCTAGTATAGTATGTAAATTCAACACATATAGAAGTTCTAGTCGTGACAAGAAAAACAAAATACTCTAGATGTATAGCTAGCTTACCGGAAGGTAATTCAACAAGGGCATTAGAATTGCTATGAGTTTCGAAAAGCATTAAAGCATACAGTAAATCAGTGCAAACCAATACACTGAATAAAGAGTAAAGGCACAATCACCAAGTATACCTCATTGAGTAGACTAAGGTCAACAAAATCTTTTATGAAGTGATATCATACCTTCATAACTATTGCATGGTTGGTTTCTGAGAAATTAATTTCATATGTTCAATGTGGAGCCACTAGAACACAATGTTCGAATCATATGCCACTTAGTGTAGCCATAAAAATAACATTTGAAAACAGAAGACCGTAATTTTTGTTCTCAATTACACCCCATCGATAGAGGTTGCTGCCATTTGTTATCACTGCACACTAGTTTAATTTGTGTGAAGGGAAACATGAAGAAACAGCTGATTGGTAACAATATTTTTGAATCTCCTCAGCACAACAAGAATATGATACATTGTCTATTAGCACAAAGACGCGCACAACCAATAATTTTGATTTAGAAGTTTCAATGGTGGAGCTCTTATTTCCAAAAGGAGCAGAAATTTTCCAAAAAAAACTTTACATAAGTTTTACTACTTAAATTTGTCTGCTGAAAAGGGATATAATCTTCGTATCACCCTTTCCTTGCATAAAAACATGGCTGACTCAAGCTAGTCGTAGTGATCAGTATAACTTGCATCAAAAGCTTCCTTGAGAATCATCACATCCATATTACAGATCAGATGCTACCAGGTTATTTATCCTAATCAATGGTGTTTTAAATACATGGCCGTTCTTGCTATCTTCGGGTTTAGTTAAAAGCTTCTCTTCTTCCATCTCTGTCTAAAAGCTTAGTGGTAATAAGCAGAGCAAAAACTTTTATGGTTGATCATCGGTCAGCTTTAAGATCTTTTTCCGGACTATTAAGCATCATCATTTAAATCCAGCAAAGCCCATCAGTTTCATCATTTCCTCGTTCACCCCTGCAACAACTTGTTGCTTCTCTTGCTGTTTAGCTTCCTTCTGCGCCTTTTTCGCTTCCTTTCTCTTGATTCGTTTTTGCAACTCATTATTTTCCATCTTCTTTGCTTCATCCCCAAACTCATACTTCATTAACTTGTCTTCAACACTCTCTATCTTTCCTTCCATTTTCATCAACTTCCTTTCTACATGATACCTAATCCTTCTTCGAACTTCTTTTAATGAGCTTTTTTTCACATCCAGGCCGACACCAAGGTTAGAAAGATGAACCTTAGAGTTTAAATGCTGAGTCCAAGAAGCGGAATCCATATACACCATTCCACACACGTCACACAAGTACCCTTGAAACTTACTTAAATCTTTCCGTCCCTCCATCAAATCCAAATCACGTATAAATCTGTTTGGTCTTTCAACATTAGAAACCTCTCGAGAAACTCCGACATCTTCTTTAACTCTTTTTGTTCGTTTAACATCATCTGCCAGTCTACCCTCGAGTGTTGATAACACTCGTGATCCGTCTTTAGCCTTCTCAACTGGCACAGATGCGACGGATTTTCCTGAAATCTTTTTCTCCTGACGGATGATAGCCTTCTTTCTGTACTCCTCTTCATCCCATTTACGCCGCAACGCAACATTCGAAACTCCTTTTGGATTTGACATTCTCGAGTGTACTCGTTTTTGTCCGTTTATTGGACTGGAATTCCATTGGAATATTTTGGGCAATCGTGTTTCGTTAACAAGAAAGAATATAAACTTCAAAGATATAAAAGATTGAAGCATATAATGGCAAGGCCTCCGCCAAATTACATCCCTGGGCTTGGAAGAGGAGCCATGGGATTTACAACAGGTGCTGATATTGGACCAGCAGCTGGAAGAAATATGATGCCACTTGGCCGCACAGCAGGTGGCCAGCAGGAAATGAAAGGTACGATTTTTACTGCAAGTGTTTATGAAAAGGATGATTTCGAAGCGGATGAAATTTGGGATAGTGTTGATAGAAAGATGAAGGAGAGACATAAAAAAAAAGCGAAGGTAGAAACAGGAAATAAGACAATATCTGAAGAATTTAGTGGATTAAAGGAGCAGTTAAAGACTATGAGTGCAGCCGATTGGGATGCTATTCCTGAAGCTTCAACAGGAATAAAAAAAAGAAAACAAGTTGATAAATTTACTCCGGTACCAGATTCCGTTTTGACAGCTGCCCGAAAAAATGTGCTTGCCGCCAATTCTGTCTCAACACATATAGATTCTGGAGTAATGACGTCATTAACATCTGTGGGTACTGGGTTGAATAACTTGCAAAACATATCAGTCTCTTCAGCTAGGAAGCAGTTGCTGACTATGAACTTGGATAAACATAAGGTAAGCGAGAGTTCTGTCAAAGAAAATAAGGTTAATGTTAGTGGGTACCTCACTGAAATGGCGACTCAAAAGATTAGTACATCTGCAGAGATTGGGGATATTAAGAACGCAAGGGCCTTGTATAGGAGTTTGACAAAGAGCAATCCGAAAAAGCCAAGTGGTTGGATAGCTGCTGCGAGGTTAGAAGAGTTTGCTGGTAATTTAACCGCGGCAAAGAAGAAAATTTTGCAAGGGTGCAATAACTGTAAGTTCAATGAGGACATTTGGGCAGAGGCGTGTAGATTATTTAAGTCTGCTTCTGGTAGTGTATCTGATGAAGCTAAAAGTGTTGTTGCTCAGGGAATTAAGGCCATACCAACAAGTGTGAAGCTTTGGCTCTTAGCAGCTGACTTAGAAGTTTCGGTCGAAAAGCAAATTAATGTGCTCCGCCGAGGGATTGAGTACATCCCCGATAGTGTCAAATTGTGGGAAAGGTTGGTTGAGCAGTATGATGGAAGAGATGGGGAGAGCAGGGAAGAAGCCATTATTTTACTTAATAAAGCTGTCGAGTGCGTTCCACAGAGTGTTTCAATGTGGCTTGCATTAGCCAAGGCTGAGGCTATAGATGGCGAATTTACCAAGAGTAAACAGGTCTTAAATGCTGCTAGGGAAGAAATACCTTCTGAACCTAAGATCTGGATTGCAGCGTGTCAGTTGGAGGAAAAGGAGTTTCTTAGTAGTAATGGAGGGGATATGAATGAGTTGAATACTAAGTTAGAAATGATTATGAAAAAGTGTTTGAAGTCTTTTAAGAAGAGAAATGTATTTATTTCACGAAATAGATGGCTTGAAGCTGCAGTTGAAGCTGAAAATCAAAGATCTTATCAAACTGCTAGAGCTATTATTTTCAAGACGATCCAGATAGATGTGGAAGAAAGAGATATAAAGCGAACTTTAGTAGAGGATAGGAATACTTTGGAGAAACAAGGATGTATTGTTTGCGGCCGATGGATTCTAGAAGCTTTAGCAAGTAAATTTCCAAACGACCTTAAGATTTGGATTCAGTTTGAAGCTTTCATGGAAAGAAATGAAGAAAATCAAAGTTTAAGAAGTACTTTGCCAAAGTTGAATGCAGTGCAAGTACTGTATAGAGCTGTCAAAGAATGTACTAAGAATGAAGTATTGTATTTAATGTTAGCTAAGAAGGTTTGGAAACGTGACGGGAACCCAAATGAAGCAAGAAACGTTCTTGAGAGTGCTTTTGAAACCGAGCATAAGTCTCCAAGAGTCTGGTTTGCTTTGTCTAAAATTGAGATCGAAACCGGGAAGTACTTAAATGCACAAGATGTCCTTGCTAGAGCGAGAGAGAGCGTGGGGAAATTTAATCAAATGGTTTGGCTAAAGAGTGCTGTTATTGAAAGAATACTGGGAAATGAAACCGAAGCTGCAAAATTGGCAGAAGCTGGTTTAGAGTTTCTAGAAAGCCCTGAACAAAAGGGTGAGCCTGCTACAACGTTGAAACTTTTTCTCTTTTCCTCCCAATCAATAAAATCAAACCCAACAGTTGAGATGATTCAATCAATGAAAAAGCTAATTCAAAAAGGTATCCAGTATGCGAAAACAATTCCAAAGATGACAACTCTTGTTCAAGATTTGGTTGTTTCACTTTGGGTTCAACTCTCTCGAGTTGAAGAGCTTACCCCGGGAATGCCCCTGTCTACTTGTATTTTGAAAGCTCGATCTGTTCTTGAATCGGCCCGGCTTTCTATACCTGAAAGTGAAAAAGTCTTTGTGGAATCTATCAAATTTGAGATACGAATTGCTGAAAGAGAAAATCTCTATGAATCTGCAGCCATTAAAAATCTCTTTAGCAAAGCCTTTCAGGTCCCAGCTCTTAAGAAATCTGGAATCATTTGGGCTATGCGAGTTAAGGTTACTCCTCGTATTCAGCAAAAGGCTATTTCGCAACAGGCTCTTGAGCATTGTGGAAATGATCCCTGGGTGTTAGCTAGTGTTGCTTCGTTGTTCTGGAGGTTTAGAAAAGTGAATCGAAGTCGAAAGTATTACAAGAAGGCTCTGGAATTAAATAGCGATCTAGGAGATATATGGGCAGCTTATTATGCATTTGAAGCTGAACAGAAAAGTGATTTGATAACAAGGAAAGAGGTTTTGGAAGGAATATTGAAAAGGATTGAAGAAGCTGCCCCGACTCACGGTGAAATATGGCCTATTATCAAGAAGAATCCTCTTGGTGTAGGACAAACCCTCAGCGAGAAACTTGAAGCTACATTTAAACACCCAGACTTCTTTTTATGACTCGATGATCCATCAATGAGTGCCTACTACTGTAGTTTGATTTGGAACTTAGAAAATTTCCAGTTGGCATTGTCTTCCAGAGTGTTTCTATCTATAAAATGTTGCATAAGATAAGTCTTGACAAACAAAAAAATTATCCATAATAGTGTTACTTAGCATATACTAGTTACATAAGGGATCTCAGAGATTCTAATCCTCTATTTAGCCTGTTGGCAAAAAGTTAGGGTAGGTGTGATATTGCATTACAGTAAATAAGCTAGTTCGTGTCTTCTAACTGGTTGTCTTAAGAGTGTAACATTAATGTCTTAACTTGAGCCTCAGAGTTCCCAGGAGGAGATGGGTTACAAAAAAAACTATCAATGATTATTTAGTAAGTGTCTTGATTCTGACAATTAATGAGAAAACTGCGTTGTTCATTCCTATTTAATGAAATAAATTTGGTTCTTATTATCAGTTGATTGTCAATAATCTGCCAAAATAGTGTTCTCAACATTAATGGTTATCAATGAGAAAACCATAGGTAGATTTTTTTATTGATAAGATCTCAGTAAACCAGATTAGATCACTAGTTCCTAGGGGAAAGGTAATGATGTTCTTGTTGTTAGAAAAATGAGATTCTCCCTTCTAGTCAATGTTCATTCTAAAGATGCCTTGCTGTGAGAGTTGGAAGCAGGTCCAAATAGTTTCGGATGTGTTTGTGTTAGATAAGATGATGCTATTCTTCAAAAAGTATAAGGTTGTAGTCATAACATTCGGTTCTACGTAATTATGCACTGCAGTACTTTATTAACTTTAAAATTATTAATATTTTCATCGGTCTGCAACTTGCTAAAACAACGTTAATTTCAGTTTTGTTTCTTGGTTTTGGATCATTATCACAGAATTGTTTATGTAAATCTGCGTGATTTCCTCGATCTTGAAATTACGATTAGGAATCGTTTTAGAATGTACATTGAGATTGTTGACCAGGCTTCTCTCATTCCTGTTTCTGCTCTTAACTAAAGCGTGGTTTGCAATTATCGATGAGGCTTCCATATAGGGTTACACTCTGAGGTGTTCCGCTTTCAATGAAAATTATGATTTGACTCTCGCTACTATTGTTTATGTTAGGCAGTTAGGAATTGCTCTGAACTGTTCTAACTGCTTTGCAGTCTGCTGATAATATATATGTCGGTAATTGTATTTCATCTTTAACTAAATGGTCTGGTTTCTAATGTTGTTCTATCTCTTGTGTCAGAAGTAATGATCAACTGATTTACAATAGTGGTTGTTAATCTCTTCATCTTTTCGGTTCTTGAGCAACCCACTAACTCCAAAGAAAAAAAAGGAGAGAATTTAGCTAAACCCCAACAATGACTAAGTTTGCACATGGGCGAATACTCAAAGCTCACGGCTTTCAATTTTAGTGTACTACTAGGATCTTTGTCTTTCTATAACTGCAAATCCAATAAAATCGATATAAAGTCGACTTTAAGCCTAAGAATTCCATCGACTTTTGCTGATCACTCATCCTGTAAAGACCCGATTTAGTTATCTATGCTGTAAAAAATCCAATTGAGCCAATCAAATCCCATAATTCATCCAAAATAAATAGAAAAGGTATAATTTTGCTCGAACTCGGTCGGAAATTTTTTCATAGATCGAGTATGAATTTGAGTCAAAACCTAACTTGTGTGATTGATTCCAATCTGTTACCACAGTGATCTCAAAAATTGTGTGATTGATTCTGATTTAGAAGTAAAGAATGTATCTCTAAGATCTTGGCGGATGTTAACAGATTATCAGGACATTATTTTTGGAAGTTGTGCTGGGGTAATTTCTGTCCATTACCACATAAGTCCGGTCCATGCGTAGTTTTGAAGCCTTGTACATATCTTGTTTCGCTGCTTTGATACCGCCTAAAATACTGATGCAACCTGGTTCGGTAAACCAAATTTAGTGTGATCTCGATCATAGATAGCTGTAACTGCAGTTTTATTAAAATATTTATCCAATAAATTCCAACCTTTTCTTTCCTTCCATAATCCTTGGTGAAAATGGTAATACATATATCTATTGTAGTATTTCGTATTCAATATTACTTTTTATATATGTGTCATTGGGTATGACAGAGTTTTCTTGCTCAAGATCATTAAGGTCTTAACTAGAGGTACCATTTGATATTACAATGATGTATCAAACAAGTTTTGATGATATTGATTTTACTTTCAGTGAGTTTGAGTTTTTTCCCAGACACTTTGAGTAAGTCTTGATAATATCATGAGTATCATTTGAAGTTTTGGTCATGTGGCCCTTAAGGTGACTCATCTCAGTACTTTTTTTCAATAATAATGTTTTAGGCAAAACCCCTTACCAGGAAATATATTGCTGATCATATGTATTCACAGGATATTCCCGGGTCATGTGATCCATTTGCCATGGTTTTCATGCGGAGCAAATATTGAATAAGAAATTATCTAAGCTATTTTTGATTTAAATAAGTGGCCGAGATACTGTTTCAGCAAACTCAAAGCTTCAAAAAAAATATCAAACCTCAAAAGTTTTGATAATATTATTTGAGTTTTGATATTTTTTCCTCAAACGGCAGCCCCAGTCTTAACAATAGAAAAAATCTCGATATGACATTACCAAGGATAAACACTTGAATTCGCGTACCACAAAATGATCGAGAAAGAAACAAGGAAAAGAAAGCGAGAAGACTTGAGTTTACTTGAGACCTATGAAGCGGAAATGTATTCATTTGATGTTTTCTTATATCTTAGGAATAAAAAGGTTGTCTCAAGACTAGCAACCCAACTAGAACTCTCTCTTGAGTTACTTGATCTCTTTGAAACACAGCCACAAACACAGCAAAAGAAAACAAAATTGTTAATCATCACGTATGATTTTCTCTACAGAGCATTTTCTCTTTCACCTGGTCTTGCAGCGAAGAATTCAATAATAGAACCTTGTAAGAGTTTGGATTTTTTTAAGCTCTTTTCAAATGTAGTTGAACACTTTCTTCGTGTAGATCTTTCAGGACAGCAACTTTTGGATTTCTTGCAACAACTCAGATCATTTGATTCTTTTGTTTTAAAGTTATTCGCTTTTTACCAAGACAGTAATGATACAAATATTAAAAACGAGCTAGAGAAACTTTTTCCTGTAATTTTAACTCTTTTGAGTGAATTGTCAGCAGCAAAATTTCCAATTTTGGAGCAAAAAATATCAAAACTAACTTTTTTTGTTCTAGATTTTACAAAGAAAAATGTGAAGTTTTTGCCAAGTATGATTGCTTTTTGGAAAAAAACTTTGCTTAGACTTCCACCAAAAAAGCAAATCACTCATTTTTCTAAAGAAGTGTTCCCAAAGATATTAGAATTAGATTTTATTGAAGAAAAGAAAAAAATATTTTCTTATAAACTTTCAGTTCCCCTTTTTGAGATAGATGATTTGCAAGCTGACTTAAATGAGTTTTGTTTTTCTATTCTAGTGAATTCTGCAAACTTGAAAACTCTTTATAAATCTCCTGAACTTCAATTTGATAAGAAATTGCCACCTTATTTTTCTTGGTTAGATTTGAGCTCATTATTTGATGAAAAACTTTCTAAAAATCTATTTTATTTTTTATGCGGATTTACCCATAAATTAAGTGAAGAAGTTGATAATAAGGAAAAAGAAAAAGCAAGTTCTCTAATATTCTATATTTTAAACTTCCTATGCGAAAATAAGAAAAATGAAGAAACAAATATATTTTCGGAGCTTATTATATTTTTTCTAAGCTTAGTTTATAATAAGGGATCTTATTCCTCAAATTTAAACCCAAGAAAATATGAAATCTTTGAAAAAGTTTTTGCAGCTGCTACAAAAGAAATAGAGAAAAATAAAAATTCTTTTAAAATAATCTTACTCTTACAAGCTATAGAACCAAAAATTGTTTTAAATGAAGTAAATAACATCTGGAGTTTTCTGTTTGACAATGAAGAAGAAGAAAAAGTTCTTGTTGGAACTTTCTTTTCTAAGTACTTGGAATTCTTTTTCAGGAGTAGAAGATTAGATTTTATTTTTATTTCAGCAATAAAAAATAAGGAAGAAACTATAAGTTTGTTTCAAAGTGAGGCTGTTGTAAAAGTACTTTCTGAATCTTTTAGCTCACTTAATCCAAATCAATTTTTTGATTATTTTAATATTCTAAATTTTTCTGAGAAAATGAAAAATATTCAATTAATATTATTTCTCAAACATTTATTGTACAAAAATATTTCTCTTTCTGATCAAGGTTCCGAAATCTTATATAAATCCATATCAAGAGATCTCGAGTATTTCAAAAGGCAAAGTTTGGAAAATATTTATTCTAAGAAAATACTTTTAGTTTTTTGTCAAATTGCTCTTGCTTTATCAAATTACAGGTTAAATGATTGGCAAGAACATTTAAAAACTAGTTTGCAATTAGTAAAGACGAACTTTGAAGGATTAGATAAGGAAGAGAGAATACAGTTTATGTATTTGGACAGTAATTTCGGATTTAACAGAGCAGTTTATGATCATGTAAGAAAAGATTTTGATTTATTCATTCTATTAAGTGAAAAATTGAGCGAAAATGAAATAGAAAAACTCTTGGGTGAATATATTTTTGAAAGAATAGAATCTGATTTCTCAGTAGTTGAAAAAAGATTGCAAAACCCACAAATATTTGAGATTCCAAAATTTGAAACCAAATATAAACAGTTTTTAGTTAAGGAAATGAAAGAAAAGAAAAATTTAGTTTCCTTTGAAAAATTGTTGTGTTTACTTCCATTTGAAATCTTAAGTGTAGAAAATATAAGAGATGTTAGTCTAAGCTCAATTGAGAGATTCTTAACAAGAGAACAGATTTGTGTTGAAAAATTTAATACTTTCTTAAAGATCTATTCAACGAGATTAACTTTGGAATACAAAGACTTAAAAAAAATATTGAAGCTGTTGAAAAATGGAGATGAAAAACTATTAATTAAGTTTCCATTATTTTTTGTAGTTCTTGAAAAAAGCTTCAAGCAGCTAAACGATAAAAAGTGTAAAAAAATTCTAAAAGTTTTTTTCACTTTGTTTGATACAGAGTTTAAATATTGGGCAATATTTACACTAACTAGCAATAGAAATGTTTCAAACCTGGTAGAAGACAAAATTTTAAATAATAAAAAAATCCTGATTCAAGTAAAGAAGATTTTAGATGTGGATATTTCAACTCTAAGCATAGAAAATTCAGTTTATTTCACCTTGTTTTGCTCTAGTGTGGGGGAAGAATTTATACGAAAGATAAAATCTGTGAATCAAATAAAAAGAATTGCAGAATATATACTTTTAAAATTATATGAAAGTATTACTAATTGTGGTAAAATTTCCTATATTGAAATAAAATTATTGGAAAAGCTTTCAAGTAAAGAAGCTATAAAGCTCAATCTTGACTTAATTTTATTGCTTGCAGAGAAAAGTAATCCAGAACAATATCAAAAAATTTCGAGAATCATTTCAAATTTTCTAGTTTTATTAAAAAACTCTACTCAAGTGGATGATTTCATTAAATCGTTTTCTTTACTTATTCACTCAATTCAGTCTTCTACGATAAGAAAAAGCTGCTTTGAAAGTTTTTTTAAGGCAGTGTACAAGAAAAACCATTCAGATGTCTTGCTAAAAAAGATTGTTGAAACTTTCTTGTATGAAAATAGTTTTGAAGCTGATTTTACTCTTAGTATTTTAAAATGCTGCAAAAAACTTGATCATAAAACGTTTACCCAAACTAAAGCTGATTTTTTTGAAAAATCATTTTCTCAAGTTCAAACTGCTCTAAATCAAGAATTTAATTCTGAATACTTAGACACTCTTTTCTTGTTAGAATTTCTTATTGTGAAAGATTTGAATTTTCTCAATAAAGAAAGTTTCAGAATTTTCTTGCTGCTAGAAAACATTTACGTAAAGCTTTCAAAAACTGTTTCATATGAATCATATTCTCTTATTTCTAGTAAAAGTTGTTTTCTTCTCTCTTCTATTTACAAAAATATTCTTAAAACAAAACCAAAATATGTTTTAGAAATACTTGAGTTTCATATTTTACTATTAATTAAATCCGATATAAGAATAAAAAATGAAAATATTTTTGAATTAAGTCATAGAGTTTCGAGCGAGAAGAAAAACCTGCGCTTAGAACTCGATACAATTTATTTTCACATATTTAATTATTTTCCAGAAAGCTCGTTGCAAAAAATATTTTCTACCCTTAGTAATACAGAAGAAAAAGAGTATCTTCAAAAAATATACGATGTGTATAAAACTTTTGGTTAGAGTGAAATTGAAAAGGAAAAAATAACTTCTCTTGCCATTTTTGTAGAATTACAAGCAATGTTGGAATGACATTGGTTACTCTCCTGGAGGCTGATTCATGAAGCACAGTGTGTGTAGTTAGAGAATTAAGTATAAAGAACCAATGAAGGTGCTCTACCTTGTCAGTTTCTTGTTGCAGTTCGATCTTCTGGTTTCAATACTTTTTTTTGGTTTCTGATTTGGCAAATGTCAACATTAAACTGTGATTTTGTTTGATTTGTATTGAATAGAACCAACTGTTTTTTACATTCTTGTTTCCTTATCTGGTGTAGAAAGATTATTTAATGAAAAGCTCATTTAAATTAGGTTCTTCTCTAGTTATTTCTTTCCTTTGCGTTAATGGGGGAGATCGTTTAACTTCTTGAAAATTTGTAAATTTACATCGGCCGGAAAATACATGAAAAAGAAAACATGTCTAATTGAAATTTTGAATGATTATTCTTCCGTAGTTTTCATAGGGATGGAACCTTTTCTCAAACGAAGTCTAATTTTTATAACTTGAAACTTAGAAAAACTAAAGACCTGACACTTGGAATTTCACTCCCATGTAGAGTTTCTTCTAAGGTTTTCTGCCCATCAGGAAAACTGTTTCAGCGATAAAGTAGCCCTTGAGCTTTCTGATGCTACCTTAGCCTCGATGTACACTAAGCTCCAGGTTAAGCATATAATTCAATTCTTGATTAACAAAATTATGAGCCACATGAGAAAAATACCCAATGGAGAACTGATGAATCAACAGGATGTTGCTGCTAAAATGGAAATTTTAACATGAAGAGATAATTTGGAATGAGGAATTCGCAAGCTACATAAATTTCCATAATAAATAGACCAACTTTGTCTATGTGCAAAAAGAAAGTTTGGAAACTAGATTAGTTCGAATTCTTACTTCAAGCTGTAAGGCTAGTGACTTCTCTCGCTTATGAAATAGAAAAAGAAATATGGCAATAATAATAAGGTTTTTGTCTTTCTGGGTATGTCGACAAAGATTAAGCACATTCTTTTCAGGAGGTTTATCCTAGCACTTTAGAATATGAAGCTGTTAGCAACTGGTTTCAGTATATTCCCATGAGATTTGAGTAAGCTGGGAGTCATTTAGAAGCACCTTCAATTATTTCTGTTAATAATATCTCTAGAGTTTTCTTTTTTTCGCACACTATTAATCCATTTCCATGCTTATCAAGCTCAAGTACCTGCCTTTAATGAGCATCATATCCTCGTGAGCAAGAAATGGAACTCAAAATACTGTAAGTATAATTAGAACAACTCCTCCTTATTAGATCATCGAAGCTTCTTTATTGCCACTAAATTCCTTTAAGCTACCTATTTTTTGTCATAGTTATGCTGATAATATACTGAGCAAGACAGAGAAATTGTGGAATATGCCATGCCCACTGCTCTTTTTTGTTTCTTACGCTCAAAGGATGAAATAAATGCTTTTGGTCATTTCTCCAATGTCCTGTATCTTTGATAATATGAATAATGCATATTTCTTACAAGCTAAATCTCATTCGAGGCATATAAGATGCTTCAAAAAAACAGAAATTCTATTATTATGTTAGTGGCGTATTGATAGTTTTGGACAAGTACTAGCTAAAGTTTGGATCGTTTAAAATGTATAGTGTTAGTGTTGTTCTATTCGGACTTTCAATAAAATTAAATTGAGTTCTCTTTTGGAAACATCATCATGAGGAACAACCATATTAGAGTTCTGCTCGAAAAAAGAAAAGAATAAATTCATTAAAGTAGTAGACGTACACCCGGTAATCATATTAGTGGCACCAAGTAAGCTTGAAGAACGAGTTGTATTGGTATGAGTGTAGAAGTATTCACAACCGATCATGGTATTACCTGAAGCTAAGCTTAGAAATTTAACTACACTCGTGCTGAATGTTGCGAATCCAAGGATCAGGCTAGCTCCAATGGCTGCGTGAAAGGAGGCTATCAGAGAAAGACGTAAGATGATACCTGTGTAGAGTCAAACCTTTCGTTCGAGTGCTGGAGGTTGATGTGCCTCCATGTTGTCACCGTGAAAAAACTGATTCAAGAGAGAGCTTGTTTTTTCGGTAATTAAATTTGTATTGATTGGGTCTACTCAGCTAAATACTTCCGGATAGTCTAGGAGCAACTACGCTCTATCCTGAGCAGCTGTAACTCTGAGTTCTTTAAGGCTACACAGTCTTGGCACAGTAAGACATACCTCTTGTTTTTTTAATGTAATCAGTGCCAAAGGCTTTTGTTTATCCGGGAGGGGGTTAAAATGGTGATTTGTCATTGTTAAGCATGCTTTTTGTACAAAGAGAAGATACTAAGAAAGCAGTAATCATCAGAGGAAAATAATTAAGTAGCGATTGAAGTGCAACTTGCCGGTGTCACAAATATTCTTAATACTTTATACCACGGTCGAGCAGGTTAGATGGATATAGAGTGGTTTGTCTAATGGTTTGTGCCTATGTATTAGTTGAATGTTCAGGTTTCCCTTCAAAGCGAAGATATTTAAGTCCTCTACAAGAAAGGAAAAGTGGGGGCTTTTACGTTTGATCATCTAACGAGGAGAATCTATTGATACATTCAAGCAAAAGACGAGAAAGAGATCATCGAGATCCTCGTAATAGGGGATAGTTTTCAACTCGTGGTACTGGCCCTTATGTACCAACCTTCTGTTCTCCACGTTCTAAGCAAGTTCTGTGCAATAAGCACCCAAGTAGATGGTAACAGCTGTTAAAGCCCTTGCAATCAATTTAGCTGAGTTTGATTTAGGAAGTAGATGTTTAATGCCAGATCTCACCTAAAATGTTTTCACTTAGACATGGATCTGAGGAGAAATTATTACTGGAGCCTTTGCAACCGGAACAACTATAAACTCTAAACCTTAAACAGCTCTTTAAAACATTTTCTCTGAACCTTCTACCAATCATAAAATGGGTCAATACCTTCTAACACCTTATTTCTAAATGGCAAATCCAAATTGACCTTTTGAATCTCTTCTGGTGATACTGAGAAATATGTCGTATCTGAGGCATCTTCCAACTCTGGTTTCCACGGAGCCTCATACTTACATTCTCTTAATTTCACCCACGAGTACTCTTTGAAAAAACTAAACCTTCTGATATCAAAGATAGTGCTTCTATCCTTGGGCTTAACAACCCACATCTTCGACAAAATGAACATCAACTCTTTCTTGTCTCGCGGATCATGGCAATTAATACTATAAATAATTCAGAAAGTAAAAGCTACTCTAAGAGGTCAAAATTTACACCCCTTACACCTTGAAAAACTCTATGGGCAACCTTTTCAAAGGTTTCGTCCAAAAAAGGAGAATGCTGACACGACAATTCAAATATAAGAACACCCAGAGCCCAAATCTAAACTTAAAAAGTGAAAAACAAAATACGTCGACAGGGAACGAATGCAGATTGTAGTTTGCAAAACTTTCAGGAGCCAAAACTTCCGGAGTACCACATAGTGTTGAAGCATAATCACCACTTTGAAGATGTCTTGCGAATCCAAAGTCGACTAACTTTATATATCCGGTTGCTGTAATAACAATATTTTCAAGTTTCAAATCGCTAAAAAATGATTAGTGACCCGTAGATGTACCGATAAATAAGTCTTCGTTTGTGCAAATAATCAACAGCTTCTACTACACAAGCAGCATAGAACTTAACTTCCTCAACTGGTAATCCTTTTCTTTTCCTCATCAAAGAAAATAATTCACCACCCTATAATATAAACCTAAACAAAAACTTACAGGAATAAGTTCCGTCATCATATAAATCTTATTTTCATCTTGAAAAGTGCGTATAAAATTGATAATGAACGGATGACTAGTCTGTGCTAGTATATTACGTTCATTATTTACATGATCTTGTTGCTCTCTTTCTATTAACATTTGTTTATTCATAACTTTCATAGCATAAAACTTTTGATTAAGCTGGTTTTTAACCTGATACACTATTGAATATCCCCCACAACCAATAACCCGACCAAAAGAGATCCTATTCAAAAACAAAAAACCACTTTGACTTCTTCTCCGTGTTCTAAAAAATTATTAACTAAATATGAATTTACAATATAACTTGTTCTGATTTATATTGATGAAAATTGTCGGCACCTGATTCTAGCTCTTTCCCCAAAAACTAAACTAAAAATAAGAACCAAGAATACTTGAAACAGAAATCCTTTGTGAAGTGAGTAACAAATTGTACTTTGTTCGCATGCACGAACTGTAGCAGTCCGATTAACGTTATGCATCAGCGCTGCTTCTCCAAAATATTGACCACATCTAAGAGTAGCCAATTCTTTCTCAATTCTTGTACCTCCATCAACTTCAACACCGGCAGTTACAACAACAGATCCTTTTGAAACAAGATAAAACTTATCGGACACAAATGGACAAATTTCACTATTTTCAAGGAATACAACTTCCCCAGATCCGAAAGTTTCTCTCTGTAAACAGCATGCTGCTGTATACAAAACATGATGATGTAACTTTGGTATTTCTGGATTTCTTAAGAGTAGCCCAACAAGGTTGCAGATTTCACTTTGAACTCGTTGGATTAAGTTTGGATCCAAATGATCTTTATCAATTTCCCAAATTACAGTTCCATCTTTCTTACAAAATACTTCTGAGACGGAAGGGTACCCAAAAAAAACAGAAGGCCTATTAAACCATCTTTCTCTACGTTTCTCATTCAATGAAGTAGAAAACCCATTTGAATAAAACTTGATTTCTCCAGTTTCCAACATACAGAGCTCAGATTTAATTTGTTTTGTGGATATAATTTTCTCTCCTTCTTTCAATTCTCTACGAACAAATCTAGAACACATTCTATCCAACACATTCCCATCAACATCTACGCGTTTAAAAAAGGAACACAGCAAAATACCTGATAAAAGCTCTGAGCTTTGAAGAGCTGCCTTAAGCCAATTTCTTCCAGAAAGCTTTTTCTTAAGTTGGAATATTTCCTCTGTTGCCTTATGTGCTACAAAATGAAGAAACTTAAGCTTCAGGATACTTGCAAAATCAGCTTCGGGATTTGGCGAGAATTGGGATGGAGAAGGAGTTGAAGCACTCGAATCAACGATTGGAGAGAATAGTGGAGGTTGCATGCTATGGAGTTGCCGAATTTATAATGTGTTGATCCAGTCTGGGATGATGTTCCTCTTTTGGCTACTTTGTTTCAAACGTTTTATACGAGAGAGTCGGTCAAGTCTTGTTTTCTTTTCCAAGTGCACTTCCAGATTAACGGCTCATTTTACACCTTTCCGATATAATGCTATTACCTTCCGAACTATGCAGAAATAGCTTATTTTCATGTGTGCCAACTTACCAGAAGCGTACTGGAACTTATTGTTAATTTATATATAATGACGTCATTATTATGTATCCAAACAAACAGAATAAGAAATACAAAAATAGAGTCACTTAAAAAAAATTAATAAGAGGAGGTCTGTTCTCAGGCTTTGAAAACCATTCAACTATTTCAGGATCACACTGAGCCCCAAGAGGCTCACGATGAACTTCAATTTTTTTAATATACTTTTGAATGACATCTTCTTTTTTACCTTTTGCTTTGTTACTTTGATTTCCCGTCTGTTCTTTTTTCTTTTGAGTGGAGTCTACTACCTTTTCTGTTCTTTTGCTAATTAAGCGCTTTTTCTTTTTCTTCTTTTTTTCAGTAGATTTCGTTTCATAAAAAGGATTGTTTCTTCGAATTAGGGGCTTTTCAGCATCCTGTAAATTCCCACGACATCTTGGAATCGGACCGATCCAAGAATCGTCTTTAGCCTCTTGCGGACGTAATTCTTTCTCACGGGTAAGAAGCGAATCATGCGTGTTACTCAGTTTTTTCACTAGAAAATGTAATCTTAGAAACATTTGAAGTTTAACAATCTCATCAAAAACCTTGGTTCTTCGTTCCATCACTTCTTGTACAAATTCTGCTCGTTTGTCCAATTCCTGGAAACATCTTTGCAGAATTACTTGAACTGTTTTGTTTACGATCTCATTTGTGGATTGACCAGATCTCTTGTTCTTTGTATTTCCTTTCATTTCTCAACGATTATTTTTGTTTTTTCACTCAACAGGTGCATTGAGAGAGTTAAGCTATCGATTTCGTAGTTGACACGCCTTTCTAGATTACAAATAACATCACCTGGATTTGCTAAATCTTTGATTCTTGATTTTTTCTTGTTCTCTTAGCAGATATATATGGAATGTATGATTGCTGGGCAGTAGATAGTATAAAATAGAATGTAGAAGCTTCTAGAGGACACATCTATCGACAATGATGGTTGAAGTCTATTAAGAGTTTGATAAGCGAGCTAGAATGCTGCTTAGTGATTGTTAGGAAGAGTATCCAAAGTTTAAATGATTCTTTTTATAATGTGTATATATGTACTTTTTGAAAATTTCTCTTTCCCTGACTTTTCCTAAACATGTGCCACAACATGACTCTTATGATATCCCTAACGCAATATCATAGAAACCGAGCCAACTTAATTTTTACCGATCTATTAGCTTCAGCACAAATAAGCTGGTGCATATGGAGAAAGCAGTACATTTCATTTATGCAAACTATTTATTAATAAAACTAATATGTCGGTTTTGCTTGCCAACAAAACGATAATATTAAGAGAATCTTCAGTTTAGGCGCTTTAATGGTTTTTTTCTAATGCACCCAAGGAAACCAATGGGTAGGAAAATCTCAATAAGGAGTTCGCTCTACTGTTTATGTGCTTGTAATAGCTATTAGATACCTAAGAAAATATTTTCAGTTATGTTTCCTGATTAAATTCTAAATTCTCTGTTTATCTCTTCTTCAAACAGTGCCAAATTCGAGGTACCTTCTCTCTCTGTAGCAATTTAACAAGCTGACAAAAAATGATAAAGACAACTTAAGGTATGAAAAGAGATAGCTGGTTTTCTTCGGTTGTGGGATGAAACGTTAAGGAACGGTTTCATGGAGTTGCTTCTAAAATCCGTCTACCAGTTGTACAAACATTATACGCAATACCCCCTTTAGCGCCTGTCATCAGAAGAATATGTTCAACAAAGATCATCTCCTGAAACCGTATGGGATTGACTCTTCAAACTGTCCCATATATTACTAACATCTTCGGATAATAAAAATAATATATTAATCTTGAAGAATATTTGAACGCCTGAGATATCGATTCCATTCGATTTAAGGAAAGTTCAATGAAACAATTCAAATGAATACATATTACCTTTTATTAGAAGGAAACACTTGAATGCTCGTGAAAGACATTATTTTGATAAAGTTTGAGACAACATGTTGTATAATATTTAAGAAACCAGTAGTCTTAAGTATTAGGACAGCGTAAAAGTGAAAGAAAAAATTAACCTGGCTAAAGATTATGCTGTGAGCGTTATTGCTCTCTTCCTCTTAAACATCATTAAGGTACATTATATCCGTTCTAGCACTTTACAACACTGATAACAGGTTCTCTAACTATTTTTTAGAGGTTAGGGATACACTTGACAGTTACAAAAGTTTGAATAATAAAAAAGTTCTTTTGATTGTTGTAGACATGTATAGTCCTTCCATAAAGAAGCCACTTTAACAGTGATATTTATTCTTTCAGGTTCAAGTTTTGCAACCTATAATTCTATGGCACCTAACAATCTCTAAAGTATACTATTAAGACTGCGTGCAAGTACCACTTATACCTTCAAAATTGTTGCACATGCAAATCAAGTCATTTAGTACCTAAAATTGGGTCCTTTTCATGATACTCATTTCAGTATGACTTTTTTTTAGAGATGCTCAACAGTCGACATGTTTCTAAAGTGGAAATTCTATAAAGGTCAGCTTCGAACTTGACACTATATTGTAAAAGACTTAAGGATTTAGATCAGTGTGTCGGAGGAACATAGATTAATCCAAATACATTCTAGATGAATAATAGATTAGATTTGTTCAACAACAAATAAGTAGAATCTCAGAGCTTAACTGATCTGGGTAATATTCTGGTAAATATATGTTTCCTGGCGTTTCCATCCTTTTAACTCAGACAAATGAACAATCGCATAAATACACAAATGAGCGCACAATAACGAAAAAAAAGGATATATTTTTCTGCTACTGTTTTCAGTTCGGAATGATGACAATTAAATAAATACAGAAGTTTCTTAGGGAAGTTGGGACCCACCTGGAAAAGTATCATCGTTGATCCATGGATGGGCTAGGAATGAATGATTTATGAAAAAAGCAGCTGCACTTAATTTCTCTAAAATCAGATCAGCACCACCAAGAAAGAGCTCCTGCATCCGAACAAGAGATACTACTTCTTCATATAATTATCTGAGGGAGGAAATCATAAGATGAATCTGTCAATTACTCTCCCTTATGAACCTACGCAACAGTTGGTAGTAAATAGTAGGTGATAATGCAAGTAAAATAAGTGACTAATATTCGACCAAAATACTCATCTAAAACTTATATGTGGAGCAAAAACTTGTATCTGACTTAGAGACTGGTGCCATTTCGGGTTGGATTGCACACCTTTGCATCGACTATGCTATGTACAACTGCAGTCTCAAAACCAGCTGAAAATGATACTTTTCTGACATCCCCAACACAAAGTACCCGTTATGTTTTTATTTACCATCAAGTAGCTAAAAAATAGGAGTTGAACATGAGCAAACAGTAAAAGTCTCTATCACATTTCTCTGTTTGTAGTTGATTTTTCTCTCAAGTATTCTTAAGAAATATGCTTGCAGAAAAAGACTAAGGTAAAATGGCTAAGCTCAGGAAATCACTCGAGCAAGGTTGTCTCTTCCTAAATAGTTGTCATGTTTGGGCACTATGTCCAGTAATTTTAGTTGCTGGAGTTAGTTGTCTAGGTGTAAGGCAGAATAGGTATCGTCCGACAGGTTTAAAGAGAATTCTATCAAAATTTTTTCACATAAATTAATATTCTAGTTACTTGAAAAAAGTGTTATATATGGTGGCGGCAGTATAATTCTCATGTCTACTCTCCAGTTGCTAGCTCTACCTCTACTCTATTTAACTTTATGGTCCCGGCACCCAAATCAAGACCCTCAGAAATAGCTGGGTCAATTGATGATCTTGAGTTTTTACTAAATTACCAAATAGAATATGCTCAAGACGTTTTCTTCTTATTTGTGTCTCAATTCTTAGGTAGAATTGGCGTATAGAGAAAACAGAGAGAAAGAAAGAATTAGCTCGAAGAGTCTTGTCCTTTTTTTTTGTTTTCTCGTACCAAATGCCTTCGTGGTGCCCTGTGTTTTATTGACAGAAACAAGTTGTTCCTCATAAAGCTAACCACCTTGACTAGTTGACCAGAAGAGCTTTGAAAATAATATCCTCATTGGAAAAGTATGTGTCTCAACTCTTGAGAAACAATCGGTGGAGATATAAGCAGACAAGGACAAGTGCGGAAAGTAATACCAGTGTTTTGGTAACGATATCAACACATTCCTACCAATAAGTTTAATTGCTTGTTGTCTCAATTATGTGATTGTATTACAAGAATCAATAGATTAGTTACTTATTAGTGATATTTTCTTTAAAATATTATTGCAATAGGATGATAGTTTGAGCAGGTTCTAAACTTTTAGCTAATTGTTAACGTTCTTTACCAAGGAGCCATAAGGATTTAGTACCAAAAGAAGCATAAGCGCAAGCTTAAGCATAGAATGGACTTAGAGGTTAGAATGCCATTGTGTGGCATTTTTTTCGCCTATGCGTCACGGTATTCAAAATTATAACTGAAATATAAAGAATAAAATTTCCAATGATGATTTTATTTTACGAAAAGCTAACCTATACTGGGAAGAAACTTTATAAACAAACTACAGTGGCACGAAAATGTTTAGAAACAAAATTGAAGTATAAATTAAAATTAACTAACTTTTACATGGTGGTTAGCTTTTTTTCATAGAATATTACATTTTTTTTACTTTTCCACAGCTGTCGGGAAAGAATACTTATTCCTTAAGTTGCGACAGCCTCTGAAGACTTGCTTATTGCCTATTTCTCATCGATAGATTGTATCTGCAAGAAATATATGTATGATTGAGTTTGTTAGTAACTTTATTATTGACGATGTTGTTCCTTGGAGAAGATACAAATTCAAACTGAGTACAAGGGTATTATGTTTCTACTAAAAGGATCATCTGGGTTCGAACTTCAAACTATGCCATGAGACAAATTTCCCTGTCACCTTCTACATATAAACATATGGTAATTTTGGAATTAAACACTCAAAACATAAGATGTAAAACAATGTTCATCTTCTAGCTCTTTCTTATAATATTTTCTTTGCTTTTAAACTTTTCTGCCATAACTCAATAACTTGTTCTGTAACTTCAAGAAAACTATTAATATGTTGATAACAAAGCTCTGTCGGATCTTCTTATGTTGCACATGATATATTTCGGGTCACGCGAAGGACCCGCATTTACACAAAAAGAGTAAAATTTCTCTATTCGATCTATGTCCTAAATTATCTCCCTTTTCTTTTGTGTTTTTATATAATAAACGGCTAATAACCAACCCAGAAAGCATCCAAAAATAAATCGAATTGAAACTTTCACACAAGACAAAATTCAGAAAGAGATATAGAAAAATGGTTTCACAATTAGAGCAACTAAAAAAATATACTACTGTTGTAGTTGACACTGGAGATATCGATTCAATTAGTACTTATAAAGTATTTCCATCAATTTCCTCTCATCTTTTAGCCTCAAGATGCCACAACAAACCCAAGTTTAATTCTGGTAAGCAAAAGGACAATTTCTTACTTCTTAGGCTGCTGCAAAAGAAGTCAAATATGAAAAACTAATTGATGAAGCTGTTGAATATGGGAAAAATAATCAAGGAGCTTCAAGTAAGGAGACTATGGATCTCATTGTAGACAAGTTATCTGTAAACTTCGGAGTGGAAATTTTGAAGGTGCTCAAATTTATTTTCGTTTTATTTCTCAGCATATACCGGGTTATGTATCAACAGAAGTAGATGCTCGACTTTCATTTAGTAAAGACGCAACAAAAGAAAGAGCTAAAAGAATAATTCAATTTTATAAAGATGCTGGAATAGAAAAAGATAGAGTTTTGATTAAGATTGCTTCAACTTGGGAAGGTATTCAAGCTGCAAAAGAATTAAAACAAGATGGAATTATGTGTAATTTAACCCTTCTTTTTGCTGAATGTCAAGCAATAGCTTGTGCAGAAGCTGGAGTTAGATTAATTTCTCCTTTTGTTGGAAGAATTAGAGATTGGTATTTAAATAAAGAAGGAAAAACAGATTATGAAAATCCAGCTGAAGATCCAGGAGTTTTAAGCGTAACAAAAATATATAATTATTATAAAAAATTTGAATATGATACAATTGTAATGGGTGCAAGTTTTAGAAACAAAGAAGAAATTATTGAACTTTGTGGATGTGATCGACTTACAATTGCACCAAAATGGTTAAAAGCTTTAGAAGAGAGTGAAGAACCAATTGAAGTAAAGTTAAGAGAAGACAATGCTAAAGTATCAATGGTTACGATGGAAAAGAATGATTTATCTGAAGAAAGGTTTAGATGGTTGATGAATGAAAATGCAATGGCTACTGAAAAATTAGCAGAAGGGATTAGAAATTTTTCAAAGGATTTGAACATTTTGGAGAAGATGATTAAGAAGAAGTTAGATGCTTAGTTTTTACAACTTATTGACAGATCAGTAGATTAAATGAATTACTTCTTTTATTTTTCGACTTCCATTTCTTCAATTAACCATTTCTGTGCTTTCTCCATTACTTTTTGTTTAAATTCTTCTTGAATGTTTACTTGTTCAAAAAGATTGTCATCAACTTGATTTAAAAATTCATGCAAACTTTCAACAATGTCAAAAGAAAGCTTTTCAATTTCTTCGCAATCATCAGGGGCTTTAAATTCACAATTTTTTTCTTCTTTGTTTCTTTCTTTTGAAATCATGAACTGAATTAAACCTGATGGAAATCTGTTTTTAATTTTTCCATACTCTTCTGAAATTTTAGAGTACAAATTATAACTTGAAAAACATCCAAGGTAATGAAAGCAACATGTAGTTAAGCTAAGAAGTTTTTCGTAATCACTTTCAAGAAGAGCATGTTCGAAATCTTCTTCTTTTAAGGCAGGTCGAATGTCCTTTTCGTAACCAAAACCTTCTGGAACTAAACCACACAATCTGTCTCTAGCTAGTCTAAATCCTTCAACTAATTGATCTAAATCTTTTCGTGCTTTTTTCATTACTTTTGTAATTTTAAGTCTAAATTTTTTGGAAACTCGTTTTTTCTCTAGAATTTGATCTCCTACTCTAATTTGCCGAGTCTTAACTTGCATGATTCTAGTAAATGTTTCGTAACTAGTAGTTCTGAGTAAAGAATCTAAAAGGTTTTCAAGATTAGAAGGTGAGTAAACAAAGCATTGAAGTGGATTTGGTTGCTTAATTGGTTTTAGATTAAGCTCATCTTTTTCTTCCTTCTGCTCTGTAGATGTTTCTTCTGAAGAATGACTTGAATGTTTTGAATTTTCATGTAATTTTTCTTCCTCTGAATTTGTTTTTTGAACCAACTCTTTTTGAACTTGACCTTGTAATTGCTGGATTCTTTTCATTAACCTTTCTAAAAACTTTGCATGAAGTTTCTTGTCCACAATCATGGCAGATTTAATTAGTTCGTACACTTGATCAATATCTTTGTACCCTTCTTTCTGCACAAATTTAGCTAAACTGAGATCAATTAACCTTTGAAACTCAAGAAAAGCTTCGTATTGTTCATGAGAAAAATCTGTAGATTTCGAAGGTTTAAAATTATTACCAAAACAGTGAACATTTTTCTCATAAAAAGGATCTAAATCAACATTTAAAAGCTGACTAATGTGAGTGAAAAGTTTTGTAATTGCATTTGTTCCTTTTTTCAGTTTTCCTTTTCCCATTTATTTTTCTAAAACGAACAAAAAAAATAGAAATTTTTTAAAATACTTAAGTATACTAAAAAAAGAAAACACAGTAAATTACACTTCTACATCACCCTTTAACTCAGCTCGTATTTCATCAAGAATAGAGTCAGATTCTATTTTCAAGTAGCTTTCAAATCCTTTTGGAATAGTACCAAATCTAAAATATAGTTTTGAAATTATTTCAGAAAGAGAAATTCTTTTACTTTTCAAAGCAAAAACTAAATTTTCAGCTTTTAAATTTGAATCTGACTCTAATTGATCAATATCCAAACAATCTTCTTCCACTACAGAATATTCTAACTCTTTTTCAAAAAACACTTTTAGTCGCTTATTAATTTCTTTATAATTATTTTCTCTTATTTTAAGATTTTTTTTCAATACTTTATTATTGCTCTTTAAAAATCTACTACTTAATTTAAGCCACATTTTTCCTTCTATATTATTATTCAAATATTTACTTAATTCTTTTCGTAATGAATTACATTCAATACTATCTGAACCAAGTGCTAAAGCATATAAATCAATACAAGAACGTAACATTTGTTCTTGATTACTTAATCTTATCATATGACCTTCAATTTCCTCTGCTGAACAATTTGCAACTGAAAAAGATTCTGTTGCTTCCTTAAATATTGAATAATATCCTTCAAATAACAAGCATTGATTTCTAACTTCTATTAAAAATATTCTTAACCACGATTTACATTCTTCTTCAGTTGAAAAATATAATTCTATTGTTTCTGTTCTTTTATCATTTAAAAAATTTGGGGATTCTGTTTGTAATAATAAACTAGAAACTTGTTTTTGAGAAGGTTCATCTTCATCTTCAATTTTTGGTCTTGACTTTCTTAATCTGGTTAATCGAGAAACACGAGATACAGAAGTTCTTTTTTTAGATATTCTTTTTGATTGATACTTTTTTGTTTTTCTTGGAGCTTCAAAAAATAATTTCACACTTTTTTCTGTTTCGCACTTAATATTTTTTAACCGTTGAATAAGATAACTGTGTTCTTTTTTTATTTGTTTATTAAAAAACATATCATCAAATTTATCTTGTGAAATAAAAGCACCATCTAAATCATCTTCCGTAAAGTCAATTTGTAATAGAGAATAAATACGTATTTTTCCAAGTGTAACGTGAACAAATTTTTGTTTGTTTTGACTTAATCTACCTGTTCCAAATCTTAATTTATTTTTAATTTTATTACAAACAACAAAAACTGTTTTATTAATTAATTCTCCACCAGAAAGATTTATAATTTGCGATGACGCTTTAACTGGGTGAATTAACTCTTTTTTAGCTAGTGGATAACCTAAATCATGTAACTCTAAACCAACTTCATTTAAAGTTAATGGTTTTTTAATTGTTTGGGATCTTCCAAGAGATAAACTAGAAAAAGATTTTGTTAAATTTCTAGAATGTAAACTTCTATTGCTTTCAGATATGCTGACTTTTTCTAGTATATTTTTGGCGCTGTTATTACGAGTCAAAAGAGCTCGAGCTGCTGAAAAACTTTCTGAACGTTTTCGAAATGACGCTGTAATGTTTTCTGTTGATAATTTTCTACGCAATTTTTTCATTTATGGTTTTTTCGGAATCTTGTTTAGTTGTTGTAGTCGTTTTCGATGTCTTCTTTTTTTATGACACAAGTTTTGTCTCGTTTTTTTTTCTGAATGGAGAATACGGAGAATTCAAAGAAAATACAATGTTGCATGACCATAGATTACTAAAAGTTCCCAGTGAGAACTGAGAAGTAACAAAAATATTCCAAGATATAATCGTATTCAGTTACTTTATTTCCCGGTATTTGTTCTTATTAGCCCAGAAGAGAATTGTCGCGGGAGAAGAAGAGAAAAACCTCACGTGTCTTGTAAAATATCACTAACTTGGTCTTAGAAACATTTGTTCGCAGAAGAAGAGTAGACAGGAAAAGATACTGTAAGAAAAAAGGTTGTGATATTTTACAGCTAGTGGCAGTCTTATAGTACAACTATTCTTACCATTCTGGTCAAAATTTGTATAGCCCAGGAAAAAGCCAGCTTCTTTATGGAGTTTTCCCTTCAAAGACTAAATATAAAATAACAACTTAAGCCTTAGAAATATGTATTTCAAGTGCAGAGCGTTAGACCTATTAAGTAAGATCTTGTGAATATATTGGAGTAGACAATTGTTGGCTATACTGAAAGTCATATTATGGCTAAAGTGAAATACTATAGACTACATTCTTTCAGATATTAGTACTAATACTAACGTTCCTGTGTTTTTAATATGTGTACTTCATAATCACCTGTATTCCAGTCATTGCACACCGTTAGACTCAAATAGTAAGAACTAAGGAATATAAAAAAGCTGCAAGACCATAAGAGGATAAGAAAATAATAAACTCTGCGACGTTGTGTAGTTACAGAGCTTATAGCAATAGACTTACTACATATTCAGTTTAGAAAACAGTTCCTTGATGCCTTAACCAACATAAGAATAACGCAAAATCTTTCTAATTTTAAGTTTATAACACAACCTTTTCATAGGAACAACATAGTGGGGTACTATTGCTTTGAAGACTCTGCGTGGTGTTACTCTTATTCCAAGGAATTATTAGGTTGCCTGACTAGGTAGCGACAGTTACGGTGAAACAACTGCAGTGCCGAGTAGGAGTTACAATGTTTGACTGCTAATTCTTGCATATAAAGATAGGTCCCATAATGGGTTCGGCAACTTCACAATTTAACATCCTAAACTACATTTATTTTTGATAAGAGCCAAAAACCGTAAGACCCGTTTTTTAACAAAAACAATAGATGATGCTGCACAAAACTTAGATGAGGGTACATTGAGTGTTAAATGGCTAATTTTGGGATTATGTTTTATCCAAAAGATGAACAATTTTACAAAGATTTTTCTCTTAGGTTGTGGCTTTCTATTGATCTTCTAAGTAATATTTTGCGAGAAAAGAGTGTAAGTGAACATATGGGGACGAATGTGAGACGCTTATGTTGCACTTTCTCTTTTGACTTAAATTCGATACAAATAACTACTGGGGGACTTTCTAGTTGTTTTGCTACAATTGAGTTTTCATTAAAATTAAATATTCTAAGCTTATCATGAAACATAGTAATTGTTCATGTCATTAATAGGATATAAAGAAAGAACGAACACTCAACATGGAAACGATAGGAGATATTACCTTAACGGGTACTAACTTAGCATCATTAGGTCTGAAGTATTACCTAACGGTTGATTTTCTATCAGCAGAGGCTTTTTGGTAATCAGGCCAAAGAAAACTTGTTTCTCCGTTAACAATTTTGCATAATTTGAATATAGAGCGCAAGCTCTTTTCAAGCTTTGCCTACAGTATGAAATCAATCTGATATGGAATTTCTAACTTTTGGCTCTGAGGTTAGAACACTTCCGTTATGACAGCATAAAAAACAGCCAAATCACTTAGAGAGTTATTACAATCACTGCGCTGAAGTCATCCAATCTGGACACCAACTGTTCCTGGGGGCTTATCTTTGAATCGTTTAAATCTAAGGGAAAGTTATTTAATACCCTGTGGTTCAGTAGGCATTACGCCAGACTAAAATCAGCAAAACCCATCCAGTAACCAAACGGATTTAGAGTTCTAAAAAATTTTTACCGGGAGTTTCTAGTTAGACCTGAAATCACTAAACTGAAAATTAGAATTCAAGCAGAAAAGCGTTAAAAATTCTTGGCTTCAAGAATAAGCTCTGCAAATTTCGAGTAATAAAGAAGCTTGTATGTACCTATTATGAGACCAATAAAAAATACAGACAAAGGTATTTGCATGTAAAGGCGTGCAAAGAACAGTGAATATCGTTTTCTATATGATAAGGGATGCTGAATTGTACTAAATTTGTTAACAGCTCGAAACTTTATTTTGGGGATCTATAGAGGGGACCTGAATGACTGATTCGAGCACGAGCCTCGTAGACTTTGCAAGCATGTTTTTTCGAGAGAGAAGCAGAATGTGGTTATTGATGCAGAGAATAGAACTGCAACCTGAAACTAACTTCAATGAACGTCATTTAAGCTTCCACGGGAATCTAAGACTTCATTTAACTAATATTTCGTTTAAAAACACGTTCTTAGAAAGAGTTACTTCTCAGGACACCTTCCCATTTATACCTCTAAGTTTATGGTTAGCCGAGAAGGTCTAATTCTAGAGTTTATTATTCAAAGGAATTAATTAAAAAATATTTGTATCTCGAAGAATCACTATTGTCATAGAGCATATTTTTGAACGGTTATGTTTATAAATAATCTTTCTTTCATACCTCAGTCTTGTGTTGTTCAAGTGATGGATTCGTTAGATTAGACTTGGCTTAAGATCTTCAACGGAAACAACGAATGCCAAATCTCGCCAAAAATCTCTATTTGGCTAGATGAATTTTGCCTAAGCTATTCTCCTGGAATTCTATCCACTTAAAAAATAAACTTATTGAGCAATTGGGTCATGTATGAGTAAACGACCATACATAAACTATTAAGATAAACTAAAGTAGGTTGAATGCACTTATATTGCTATATTATAAATCACTAAGAGGTTGTAGTCTTACTACTTTGGTTGCTTACTACTCGTTTAAGATATTTTTACTTATTTGCAAACTGAAACTAATTTCTAACGAAGAATCAATTTATCACTTTGCGGCACAGAATATCTTTGTTAACTATCTTTTGCGAACTAACTTTGAGCCATGAATACCATTTAAATGTTTGTTGGGATACTAGAGTCTTTGTAGTATTAAGAATAAGTACTAGCATTAGGTTGACAAGAATGTTCTCAAGACTCATACCTGCCTTGCAGGGCTGACCATGAGTCGGCAAGACAGATTGATAATAGGTTTCTTTTTTAGTGAACAACTAATTTGTCACCACTTAAATTCTATCATAACTTCTACTAGTACAAAACTATTCTAGTATGTTCAAGAAAGTCAGAGTGTGTCACAAACTTGTGTAAGAAAACTTTGAAGGAAGGTTCTTGGTGAGTACATTGTGATGAAATTTTTATTTTTGCTTAATACGAAGTAGCTTCTTTGCCAGTGATCCCCAAAGTTATTTGTCAATAATTATTAACAAAAAACTATTGCGTTGGAACAAAAGATATGTGTCAAGTTCTTCAAGATTTAGAATTTCTTAACTGGAACTCATAACAATGTTTATTTAAATTATCTTCTCTGTGAAATAAATTTGCTGGGAACAGTTGCTAAGTCTTATTGCACATGATACGTTCTTGAAACATCTGCTAATTAAATATCTCAGTTAAGATAGTTCCTACAGCTGGGAGCGTTATCTTCCTTTGAGAACTCTGAACCAGTTGCATTTCAAGGTTGCATATGATGTTTAATTTTAACTTTCATTAAACTTCTCTGTAGCTTAGAGTGTCAATTCTTGAACTTCGCAGCTGGAACTTAATCACAACAAAAAGAAATTTTCATGACCAAAAATAATGTAGTAACAATTACCCCAGCTGTGGATATATAAAGAGGAACGTCCTAAGAATTATAAAATAAATACTACTAAGCTCTGTTTCATGGGCTATTAAAGCCTTATTCAGGTTACTATAGCAATAGTCTTACCAACTAGCCTGAAAATTCTTAATTTTTGTATTTGGATTCGTTGATCATGCATATGACGTGAAATTTTTTCTGCAAAAACCAAATGAAGTTGAAACCTATCGTATATGGTGTGAAACTTGCTCTGGTTTAACTTTCCTAGAGGCATAAGTATAATATAAAGATGTACTAAGAAACATAGGCATTTGTATTTTAAATGAGGCTGCATTAAGATTTATTGATAGGCCTTTTTCCTGAATTCTTCTTTCTTTATTGTTCTGTTAGCCCCCGACACTTATAGTTCCCTGTCATTCTAAATGAATGTAGACAATCACCATCTTTAGACAAAAATTAAATTTCAAAAATCCTTATTGATATATGATAATCAGAGTCAAAGTAGGAAACATAGTATTATTGATATTTCATACCTGGCCATTCACTAAATGAAAAAGCAGTGCTCTCCAAAGATACTATCTCTGGTCTATTGCTACTTTGGTAAGAATGCATAGCTTACTCTCCCCAAAGTAAAGTACTCAGCATTGGTATATTTCTATGGCTAATGTTCGTCTATATTTCTTGCTATTCTAATCATGTATAATCTGCAAAGAAAGTTCCGCACATGTTAACGTTAAACTATTGTAAGGAAAATCAAATATCTATTCGGAGTCCCCAGTTCGATAAACTTTCTTTGTGGTCTTAGAACACCTCGGTAACATAATATTGATACCTTACCAATAAAACTTTCGTGGAATATTCATTTCATTAAATATCGAAATAATTATCTATCGATAGTGATCTTATCAATAAAATATCGATATTTCAATAAAAGTAAACCAATATATATAACGGTACAAGCTCAATGGTACGTAACATTTCCAAACTGCTTATTTCACCAAAACTAGTCGAAAACTAAGATTTATAAAACCTACAATACATCATTCGAAAGTGTTTCTATGATTAATTTTTTATCTGAAGTACTTTAGTATTAAATCAGATAAAGTTCAAAAGGAGAGTCAAGACCTTCACAAGCCAGCAGGAATACTGAATAACCGTAACCAAGTATGATTAAGGAATGTACATAGTTAGTAACTGAGCAAGTTTACTGGACTCTTTTAATAACACTTGGAATTAGTTTTTTTGACTAATAATCCTTCAAAAATAATATTCTACTGTGCCTTGTATTGATCTTCTCTCACATAGATTCTTATCAAGACTTCTATATTCAACTTAAAGAAAAAAAAGGCAGGAATGTATATATTCAAGTGAGATTCCTTCTATAAAATTCTATAGAAACTTTTATTTATATTTCCAGCAAGTACCAATTCAGCTAAGCCTCTTACGAGAGCTGAACCTATTGTATCATACTTTGGACCTAGGCAACCAAGAAGTTGCTAATACAGCAAGAACCAAAAGAAGAATCAGCTTGGAACCTTTCAGGAATCAGTACATGATAGTGCTCAGTATAGAACACCTTGGTTTTGTTTAGAAAAGTGAAAAATCAGTCTTTTCTTCTATTTATACGTGGTATAAAAAATGTCACTGCGGAGAATATCGAATTTCCCAAAAATAAATTGTTCTGATAACTCTATTGATATAGAGAAAAACCTTATTGACAATAAACTTTCAAGAATGTTAATTTCATAAAATAATGAATTATTGTTTTATTGATAGTATTTGGATAATATTATTTTGTTACTGCTTTCTAGTATTTAATATTTTACTTTTCTTTTTGCTGTTATTGAATTTCGTTTTAAATATTAATGTTTTCTTGAACTCGGGAGAAAAAAGACAATAATAAAATTCTATATATTTCTCGTAAAAAAGAGAAACATAAAAATAACAGTACATAAATTAGAATATAAAAAAATATTGATTTAAAAACTTAATAATATATAATTTAAATAAAAAAGAAATACTTTTATGTTTAGTTTTTGTTTATTTGTTTTTTATAAAACTCTTCTAAATAGATTATTTTTTTTATGAGACATATTTAAATATTAATTTCTCGATAATTTTCTTGATGGACATTTTCAACGGTCACCAAATTATTCCCAATAAAAAGAATGTCCTATTCGATCAATAAACGGCTAATAATTCAAACGTCTAGAATTGACCGTTGAAACTTGATCAACGAAAAAATGCTGAAGAGAAAACGAAATGATCAAACTGAAACTGAAACTGAAAACATTAATTATAATGAAATATCAGACGATGTTGATTCAGTAGACCTTGGGAGTGTGTTTGATCTACTTCTTACGGAAGGGCGAGACAATCTAGGAAGCCCGAAGACGGAACGAATATATTCAAAAACCGGCAACTGCAATGTGTATGAAGATCATGACGAAACTCAATATAAAAAGTATGTAACACCAGAAAAACCAAAGATTTTATATGTCAACAAAATATCACCTCAACAAGAAATACGTTCTGATATCATTCATCAACCGCTTTTCAAAAGGAAACTTAACTTATCTCCCAAATTCAGCGTCAACAAAAAAAGAAAAAAGGAGAAAATTAACGACTATACATTTATTAAGGAGAATTTATCATCTAATGGAAATTTTATTGTGAATACTTTTGAAAACAAAATAAGTATTGCATACGCACGAAAGACGAGAATGAAACAAACGGTAAGGGTTAAAAGTTTACCACCTTTGATAATTAGACCTCCGTTCAATAAAAAAGATATCTTAGTCAGTTTAGAAAAGTTAACGTATTTGGAATTGTTGGCATATTCTATGTTACATATATGGAAGAAACCTTGTATAATATATAATAATAAGAATAATCACTCATGGAAAAATATAATATTAGAAATAGAGAATGTGCTTGGAGAAAACCAGAATAAGCAAATAGAAAAAAAATATATTAAATATTTGAGAAACTTAGAAACATACTTACACATAGAAAATTGTTTCGTTTCTCTGTGTTTTGAGTTGAAAGCAAATCACAAAGAGAAATTACTACGGATAAAGCCTGCAAATAGTTGTAGTAACAATATTATGCAACTTGTATTCTTACCAAAGAAAAGTTGTAAAAGTGCATCAAAGGAGGAGAGAATGAAAGTGAGAGCTGATTTCTATGTTTCTTCAAAGTTTTATGATTCCGAAGTGCTTAGTAATAGTTGGCTAAAACAAGATTTGGAAGTTTTGTGTTGCATAGTAGAGAGCTTGATCTCAGAGGAATTTACTTTGCAAAATAAGAGTTATGTATTCAGACATATTGCTGTTCTTATTCGAGATGAGTTGAAAGTTCTAGAAAATCGAAAACTCTGCGAAGAAAAATTTAAGAGAGATTTTCAGCTCTTGCTTGTTGCGCTCTTTCAAAAATACTCTATACTAGGAGCTCACGATGATCTCGTTGCATTTGCCAAGAAGCAGCAGGAGGACATTAATAGTTCCACTGATGGGGTGAAACCACGCTTACAAGCTAAATATCAAAGTCATCTTTTTTCAATGCTTGCAGACCATAAACGTGCAAAGATTGAGCGATACAAGGCTACAGTTAGGAAATATAAAGAGTATCATAGAGACGTTTTTGTTAAGGAATTTATGGATGACATTGCAAATATGGTAGAAAACAAGTTAGATCCTAAACCCGTACCTGCAGGTTGCCGTGTCGATCGCCCTCAACTACTGACAAACTTTCCTGAAGCACAGAGAGAGGTACTGGAAGCTGAATTTTGGCAAATTATCCTTCTTCTTAGTGAAGCTCTGTTCGAACTCAAACCAAGTTTGAAAAGGTCTCCTCATACTAATAAGGTTAGATTGAAAGAAATTATGTTAAACACCGACTTTTCTAAGTACAAAGCCAGGATTCCCATGAGGCTCTTTCATAAGAGGGACTGTTTTTCCCATTCATTGCTTGGATTGAACTTGAGAACTGCTAAAATTATTTATCCTGATGAGGAACTGTCTCAGGTTTCAGAAGATGAACTCAAGGTGAAGACAATTGAATGGTGTTTTACTGAAGATAATTTGCCAGAGGATTATCAAGTAAAACAAGCTCCTTGGGAAGTTTATTGTAATAGGCGTCAACGGAAAATCAAACTTTATTCATTTGGTGTTAGAACGCATGTAAACGTCTTCACAGAGAACGAATTGAAAGAAATTGAAGATAATGTTGATTCTGTAGAGGAAACGTTTTCAACGTCATTAAAAGAACTTCAGCAAGAAAAGGTGAACGATAAACTAGCTTCTGTCCAGCGATTAAATAACACGCTACATGTATCAACCTCCTTCAACAGAAAAACTAGGATAAAAATGTTCTTCAAATATAGATACATTTGGGCAGGCCAAAGGTCTAAAGAGGAAATAGCATTTAACAATAGAACACACTTTGCCCAGGGAATACGAGCTGATGCAATTCCAGCACCTTCTTTTATGAAAGGTGTATTGGATCACGTGGTTAAGAAGGGTGTCCTAAGACCCCGTTCATCCGTCTGCACTGAAGCAGAGAATAGTGATTATATGGTTAACTGTGTAGTTAACGATATGGTAAACTTCTTTGAGAAGAGGGAGTTGGGATATGTCGTTCCAGTTTCTGATGTAAACTCATTTGCTGTGAATGTATATCACGACAGTTCGACTGGTTTAAGCCAGCACTTTGATGACGCAGATAGATTTGGCAGACATATAGTTTCACTTAGATTATTTTCTGACTCGAGACTTAGTTTTGGTTGTCAAGGACTTGGATTTTTAAATGGTTTATGTATAGTTGATATGCCAAGAGGGAGTATTCAAGTATTAGATAATGAGTCTTACGCAGGAAGAAAAGTCAAACATAGTGTTCGTCCAGCAGACTTGACAGGAAAAAATGGAGTATTGCTCCTCAGAGAAATAAGAGCACAAAATGCCAGAACTGCTGAAGAGTATGAAAATGACTTATTTAACAAGGCTTTTGCAAAGCTAAATGTATAGACTTAAGCAGTGAATTCTTGTTCTATTTATAGAATAAAGCCCACAGCTTCTCTTAACATCTAGTATATTGGGCGTACAGCTTATATATTGACAGCTGATTTGTTAAACTAAGTCCTTGGTTCTATGGAAGAGAGCTATAAACTTGAAATAAATGGTTTTTCTAAGATAAAAATATTTTATTCAATACGTATTAAGGGTTTATTCTCTATTGAAACCTTAGGTAAAATAAATCAATATAAGAACAATAAAAAGAACTTGTGGTATCTTCTAGTGAAAACAAATATGGATTTTTGTTTCACCAAAGACTTAATTATCTGTTTGAGTGTAAGATTGTTCTTTTGCTCACTATTATTAGAAAAGAAATACAATCAGAGAATCCAAAGCTTGACATGGTTCTTGAATCAATCGATGAGGTCTAATAAGATGAAGAAATAGAAATAATTTTATTTTATTAGATATGGCAAGAATTGTTTAAGATATCTCAAACAATACTGAAGAAAAAAAACTACTATTTTTGTTATTCTTTTTGAACAAAATCTTTTAGTTTATAAATTCCTTTGTAACACTTTAGAAAAGCATTCTTCAAAAACTCTGCTAACATTAAAACCAGTATTAGCACTTGCCTCTATATATATTGCCGAGTGAGTTCTTGCTAACTCACGTCCTTCATTTGTTTTAACTAATCTGTTTGGTTTGTCTACTTTGTTTGCAACAAGAATTTTAGCTTTCGCAGTTTTTCTTTTATCTATTTCATTTATCCAATTTGTAACTTCATTAAAACTAGCTCTATTTGAACAATCATACACAATAATCCAACTTTCTATTTCATTTAAAAATTCATTTCTTGTTTCTTTATAGTCTTGATCACCTATTTATAATTAAGAGTAAACAATACCAGAAAAGTCGAAAAAGTTTATTTTTATACATTGATTGTCAATTATTTCTGAACGTACACCAAAATCAACACCAATAGTAGCAATATATTTAGATATAAAACGTTCTTCACAATATCTTTTTATAAGACAGCTCTTTCCAGTATATTGTGAACCAATTGAACCAATTTTCACTCTTTTTAACATTTTAAAACTATATTTAACTCCCAAAAAAGCACATAAAAAGAATAAAAAAAGTGTTTTAAACAGATACAATAGAATAAAAAATATATATAATCTTGAGTAGGTGTTCTCTTTCTCTGATAATGTATTGAATATATATCCTTTACTCTGTATTCTCTACTCTAGAAGAGATACTACAAGAAAAAATTTTTCTACTTCTCTTCATAAAAAGCAATGGATATAATATTTTAAGACCAATGTTTATGAAAAACCTACTGTAAACTAAAACACCGCCTTCTCCAGTTGAACTTTGAGATTATGCATCGAGTTCTCTTGATTCTTGTACATATTCCTAGTGACGTCATTATATAGAAACATATTGCAAAGTATCAAATATATCAGAATACTTCAATGAGACATTACTAAGACAAACTCAATTTTGAAACTCATTTATTCATTATAAAGCTAGAATCAAAATAATTTCTTACTCTATGGACCCAAAACATCTACATAGCTGATAAGTTGCATATTAATAACTGGTTCGTGCAGTAAATATATTCATGTTCATACGCAAGAGTTGTCAAATGCCAGTTTTATAATATTAAGTGATGCACAGCTCACATGTAGAAACTAATGTTCACCAAAATTTTTTAAAAACTACTCGGGCTTACACTTAGAAAAGAAAGAATTTTGTAGGGTAATATTTACCTACGAATCAAAGATGAAAGGAGGTTCTAGAACAATGAAGCCATATTTCGAAATGCTAAAAGTTACAATAATGTAGATCTGAAGAGCTACAATATATTTTTACTGGTGAAACTCCATGAAACGGGTTTAATGGTCAAAATTTGGTTTGGAGCATACGTACCGCCATGGAAAAATGAGACCAACATTGGAAAACCTCGGGTCGAGATTCATGCATAGGACTATGTCCAAGAACTTATTATTAATTAAGCATTCACTTTCGTTCCACTTATTGCCCAATTCTTTAATTTTAATCAAACCAGCATAAGGTATTGCTTCAGGGTAAATTGGCACAGCTAAGGTTCATAGTTTCAAATATATGCCAAAACAATACTCTCAGTAAATTCTAGGTTGTGTCCATATCCATTACTACCTGAATTGAACTGTTTACAGAGAATAACCCGTCATTAAAAAATTTTACCTTTTCTTCAAGTTGAGGTCCTTTTTCCGATTACTGCATTCATTTTTCAATTTGCTTTCTTTTTAAGAAAGTATCTGTGTAACAATCATGGCCGCTACGCAAATACCTTTTTTCATTTAGATCTTAGAGTTATTTACTATCAGAGCCAAAGAAAGTGATAAACATATTATCTGTAAAGCTAGTTTTATATACATTGAGTTGATTTTATGCTGCAGGGTATTAGCTAAAGGTCTGATTTCATTGGGAGGGGTGCAATATGAGACAGTACAGACGGCTCCACTCTCGTAGCTCGGTGTATCAGCGTAAATGTCAGGAATTCCACGGTTTGTGAGATTCCCGAATGAACCATTTGAAAATATAGGCACTGTGATCAAAATCAAAAGGTATTCTTAATGAACTGTTCGTTCCAGATCCAAGGTAAAGACCGCTTAATTTCTAATTTTAGGGTCTGTCTTATGTCATGAATTTGAAAGGTCAGCACCTATTGACAAGAACAAACTGATTTAAGCTGCACTGTGGTGATTATCCTACTTAAAGGAAAAGCCCCGGTACAGCCAAGGTGCTGCCCTAACTTTTAAGAACTAGAGAAATGGTACAGATTTTCATTTTCATTTTATTATTTTTATTCATCTAATGGGTTCAAACAGGATGGGTTACTAGTATGGCTATTTGGAGTAAGCGAAAAGAAATACAAGGTATACCGCCCGTGACAACAACCTGCGAAGATTCTTTAGAAACTCTCCTGGTTAGAGATGATTGGTAACTACTGTCCATTTTCCTAAGTTAAATATTAAGATTAGTTGCAGCTTTGAAGTTTCTTAATCAATAGTAGTACAAAACTAATACAGAGCTATTAAATAGATCGAATTTTTTAGTCAGGAGAGCAGAACAAATCAATCTGACTAATCTTTTGATTCTGAAAATAACACTCCTACCATGTTATAATTAAATTGCCCGTACTGTAACATAAATTAATAAATTCTGATGTTCACCTCAGATATGACGAATATAAAACTATTATATGGGTTGTAGAACTGCTAGGCATAGCGAAACAGTAGTCAACAAATATGAACAACACAATTATAGGCGATAGTTTTTCCTTGATAGAAATAAAATATATATGGGGTATTTAGAGTTGGGATGCTCAATCACCAGTAGTCAAGCAACATAAACTTCCGGGAGCTACTCTAATTTGAGGGAAGTAACTTCTTCAGACGAGAGTTAGATTCATCGTACTTCATATGACACAGACATTATAGGGGAATATACAGTCATTTACCCCACTAGTAGTAACTCCTAGTTTGGGAGAAAATTATGAATGATCCATAAATTATCATAAATTCCAAGATATTTTCTTCATGTTACGGCGAAGTACGCAGTATTTTTTTTTCTTAATTTATGCTTTGATATAAGGGATGGGAAGTCTTGCATCAACTGTATTCTCAGATCTGTAAGAGCAATATGAAGTTTTTTCACACAAGTATTCTTGTGTACATTTTTTATTTGAATTCCGGTAATACGTAAAACTAATTTTCATCCATTTATTTCTGGATTTGCTAGGAGTAAGGCATGCTTACACATACAGTTTGCACTGTATCTCGGGGGTAGCCTCTTCTTCAAGTAGGCGTATTTAACGAGAGTATCTTAACGAGAGCTTCTGGTGAAGAGCTCTCTCATTATCTCGCAAAACAAATATTTAGGTAAAATCCTACTCGAGAAGCTTTTGTTTTCTCGATAAACACGCCTATCTTCAAGTGGACAAGATCCCAGTCCCCCCGGTTGACTTCTTAGAGGGGTTTTCAATAAAACAAAATAATAACATTTATATCCAGTATTGATTAAAACACAAAAAAAAAGAAGTATACTCTCTATTAGCGCTAAAGTAAGGAACGTACAGGTTGAGCCCTACATTACAAGACTATTACAGAAATTTCTTGTTCTATTCTTGTATAGTTGATACGTAGTTTTATATAGAAATACATCATTTCAAGTAATCATTGATTATAACTTTTAGGAATCCAGTAAACCACTATTGTGATTCGTACTGTAATATTTTCTATAGGCGCTGTTTGTAAAGGATAAAACCTTGAGCTATTGAGGTCCTGAGTGAAATGTGACATTACCACAGGTGATAAATCCAATTCGATAGGCGATCGTGTAAACAATAACAAAGAAAATGCAAAGCATTAAACCTTTGGCTACAAAAATTTCTTCGACATTTGGCTCTTATGTTTCATTCCCAAGTTCTAACACTTTCAAAAGAATTAAGAATAATTTTAAAATTACAGTTAGTGAATGTTCTTCAGAATACGCTGCGGTTCTTTCGGCTTTCCAAGAAAATTTCCGGAAAAATAAAGAAAAAGCCGCTCAAATCAGTATTTTCTGTAGAAATAAAAGAGTTTTAAATATATCTGGCATTTCAGAAGATTTCAAGCCAGAAAATTTCAACACAAACAGTCTAAATGTCATTCATTCTTCTGGAAAAGTTATTGAAAGCTTAATTCTAGCGTATGTTTTACAAAATCAAAAGCAAGAAAAAAAATATTCATATGATTCAAAAATTTCAGCCGTTTGGCCTGAGTTTGCAGTTAACGGAAAAGAAAATATAACAATAACTGACCTGATGAAACACGACGGTGGATTACCATACTTTGAGAGTATACAACGCAGGATACGAAATAAATATTTAGGGGATGAAAAAGAGTTCTCAAAAGAACTTGCTGAGCAAAAACCTATTTGGTTACATAAAAATACTGCTTATCTAAAAGAAAAATGCCGTATTTATCATGCTCAAACTCGAGGTTTCTACTTGAATGAAATAATCAAAAGAATTGATGAAAAGAAAAGATCTCTGGGAAGAATCTTTGAAGAAGAAATTGTTCCTGAACTTGAAAATCAAAATATTATAATTGGAATTAGAAGTTTATCTCCAGATCGAAAATATTTAGAAAAACAAATATACAATTCAAAGTTTTTTTACCTATATCAAGATATAAAGAAAATAATTGATCATAAAAGAGGAAAACGAGATCCAAATGGAAAAGATCTCCCTTCTTTCTTAATGTCACAAAATAATAGTACAGTTTCATTCATGCAGTTTAATGCAGTGGCTTCAACTTATTATTATCCTTTTATGTTCAATATAGATAATTTTCAACATGAAGCTTCAAGCTATAATATTCTTTCTTCTGCAGATTGCTTATCATCCATAATACAAAAATTTATATTTGAGAAAAATAAAATACTTTCAGATAAAAGTATAAAAGATTTGCTTTCGCTAGATGATGAATCTAGAAAGTTCGATTATGTTATGGGTTATGAAACTATTTTTACTAAAGGTGGATTATGTTTATTTGAGTCACATGATGATAAATCAAAACCACAAAGATATTTGGATGAAGTTGATGGGTTTTATGGTTGGGGTGGATATGGAGGAAGTGCATTAATCTTCGACATGGAAAAGAAGTTAGTTATAAGTTATGTTCCAGCTGGATTGCGTTTATTAAGTGCTTTTGGAGTATCAGATGAACGATTTATAAATTTATTACCTGGAATAGTTAAAGCTAGTCATATTTAACTCTAGTACGTGAAAATACTTTAGAGGCTAGACTAAACATAGAATCAAAAATAAGAAGCAATAGTTTCATAAAAAAAGAAACAGCAACTGACTCAGCAAATAAGATTCCAATTATTCCTGTGATTGTAGATAAATAAAACAAACACAAGTGGAAAATACCAACTCCTCTATTGTCACCTTTATACTCGAATATTAAATCCATTTCTTTATCAATTGTTTCCCAAGATCCGTATAAGTAATGAGTTCCTAATGCATACAATGTATAATTTCTAAATCCAAACAAGCCAGCAACTACAAACTCTGTAAAGCGAGGTAAATGAATGGAAAAAGATAATTTCAAGACAATCTCCAATATTATTATTAGTATAAACAGGAAAACGGGAAAAGTGATTAATGAATAAGTAATATCGACAAGTTTATGCACTCTCTTTATCGATACAAGTTCTTGATAATTACCTTCTAGTTTATTACAAAGAGTTTCAATCTCTTCAAAATAAATTTCGTCATTTGATTCAACGGCTAGTTGTAAATTTCTAGAAAAACTTAGCTGAAGTGATTGAGCCGTTAAGAAAAGAGAAGTTTTTTCTGCTGATAAATCAGAAAATGAATTTAAGAAGCTTTGAAAGTGTTGCACGAAAATCCCTCTTTTTCTTGTTTGCCTTAGTTGGTTGTCTTCAGGAAGAGAATCAATTATGGCAATTGAAAGGGTGTCAAAAGATGTAAGAAGTTCTGAAACATACTGGTTGCAAGATAGAAACTGCAATTTATTCTTGGATTCAATTGCTTCAGTTATTTCTTCAAATGTTACGTTCAAAGGAGCAAGTGAGTTAAAATCCGCGTCATTAAAGGGAAAGGAGAGCTGATGAAAGTTGTGTCTGTGAGGAGCCACAAAAAAATTATCAAAACCAATGTTATCGAAAAAAGGAATTTCAGGAAATAAAGAAATACATTCTTCATTTTGTGGGTCAAATGTACTTTCTTCAAGAGAATTAACAAATCCAATTTTACATGAACCAAATTTGATTGTATAAAGTGGCAAAGCAGCATTATAAATAGCAAATCCACTAAAAAGCAAAACAGGCATTAGAAATATATGGGGAGCTATGTAATATGAAGTTACATCAGTCTCGTGTAATTCTTTTGGTACTACTTTTGTTTTCATATTTGTTTTGCTCAAGCTTCTGAACCATTGTTCCCTGCTGATTAACCATACTCCAACAGGGTTAATACTGAATAATATACATGATGATTACTCTAAATTGAATTTTACTTTTTGTTTACTCTATATATGATAAGTTTACTCTTGTGGGTCTTTTTGTGCAGTTTGATAAATAGCAGTTGGGCTAAAAAAACAAACGAAATAAGAAATGGGTATGTTTTGCATGATTCCCCCCAAAATGAAGAGTTTAGAGAAAAAGTAATATCTGTATACAAACACTATTGTTTAGAAAGAAAAATATTCTTCGGTTACAACAATAGATTAACAGTTATTGTACATGAACAAGATGTTATGAAAAGACTTTTTTTCTGGTGTGTCCAGACTTTGGCTCTAGTTAATGAAGTAACTGTGAAGTTTATTCAGAAGAAAATTTCTCGCATTAAGATTCAGAACATGTGTCTTAATCTATTCCTGCAATCTTATGGTTGAGACACAAGTGTCCTGGTTATTTATTCTAACTACTTTTTTATCGCGCATTAACACGTAATCTGACAGTCATAAGCGAAGCCATAATTCACAGTGTCTTCTGGGTTAACCTTTTTGACTTAATAAATCAGTCTGTGAATATGTCATTAACGGTTAAGTTTTCACGATAAGTAACGGTTATATATCAACTAACTAAAATATATTACATATGACATAAATGTTCCAGCTGCGTTGACCAAGAGGACAGACGCGTCCTTTGAGGACATCCCCCCTTGAAAGAGAGGGACCCTATGTATTTAAGGGTGAGTATATAACATGTGCTGTAGGTTCAAGTTCGATTCCACAACTGCTCCAATATTGCCGTAAGTTATTACTTCTGGCAAACATTTCAAACTTTTTGCAGTGAGGAAAGATTTGATCTAGAATCCAATAAAATGTTTCAGGTTTTGTAGAAGGTTCCAAAGGAATAGTATTAATCGAGTCAACAAAATGATTGAGTTTGTATTCACCAAATGTATCAGTATAATAAGTTGATTCTTGTTCTCTTCTCTGAAATACTAAACATGTTTCCTGAGCATGTTGTAAAAAGTAGCCTAAACTTTTAAATAAAGTTCCAGATCTATGTGATTTAATCCATGTAAAAAGATCAATTTGATAATAATTTTGAGTCTGCGCCCAAGATAAAGAGCAATTATAAGACGAATTAGTAACCCATAGGAATAAATAACTTTCGAAAGGGAAGTGTTGTAATGGTAGATTCAATTTCATAAATTCAGAATTTGATAAAGTCGGATAGTCGAGTGTAATGCCTCGTGTGGGGTTTGAATTACCTATTCTCCACGGAGGATCTATTACTAAAATCTGAAAGATGTTTTGTTTTGAGTACGGTTTTTCAAATTCTATATCGAAAATGTTCTGATGGAAAAGTCTTGTGTCGGGTGGTGTAAAATAAATTATCCCATTACAACCTAAGATCGTGTAATAATTACCACCGTTATATAATAATATAACTTTATCTCCTGAAACCAGATTAACAGAAGTAAGCTGAATATTATTATCAATAAGAGCTAAAGAGATAGAAATAGAATCTTGTCTGTAGGTGTAATTGTTCGGCGTGTCCTGCAATTCTTTTTTTTGTTGGCAAAAGGTAATTGACTTGGAATATAGAGCGGACAAGTCTGACCAATAACTAGGTAATTTCAATAAAGATTTATAAAGATCATTAAGTAAAACTTCGCTTCCTTCAACTGCTTTCACCAAAGGTTCTGAAATACTTAATATTTTTGATTCTAAAAATTCAAGAGAAGTAATACCAAGTTGGGATAAAAATAGTTTACAATCATCAGAATTAGAATATTCTTCTTTCATCAATCTAAGATGTTTAAGATCTCCAATTCTTCTGAAATAGTGAATTTTTATCTCTTCTGGATCAGATGTTATTTCAATTTCTTGAGAAAATAAAGATAATATTTTTTCTTTTTCTGTGTAAGTGTTGAAACGTCCTGGTAAATTTTTATGCATTGTTTTAATTCCAAAGTGTTCTTGAAGAAAAGATCTAAGTTTGTAAACATCAAATCTACGGTTATGAAAAATACCAATGGATTGTAAATTGCAAAATCTCTGAATCTGAGTAGAGATCTGTTGCTTCGACCTAAAAGGTAAATAGTTTCCCTCTAAATAATCTACGTATCTTCCTGAGACAAATTTCATGATTAAAAGTCTCAAAATATCCTTTTCCTCGGATAACCATCCTAGAGTGTCCCCCCCCTGGAATAAGTTGGAGGTTGGTATATTTTTGAATCTTCAAGTTTGCCAAACGAGATTTGAAACTCCTGATACGCGAAATTTGATATCTCCTTGAAATGTCGTGTTCTTCAATTACTCTTGAAATAAGCATCTTGAGATTGTTGTCGTCCATATTTTGAATATAAGAAGTAACTAAAATAGGAGCATCTTCATAGATAGTAACAGCTGGTTCCCAGGTATCTTGATCTTGTTCAAAACCTAACCAGCGGATTTTAATCTCAAAAGAGTTATTGTCAGCAGCTAATCTGCATCCAACAATGCTTTCTATTTCCAGCTGCTTAAAGTTATGTATAAAAAGTGCTTTTAACTTCTTGCTTCCTAATGGACGAGTATGAGCATAGAACCAGATTCTAGAAGCATGAACTGTTCTTGTTTTACCTAAAAGAGATTCTACTAGGTAAACGTTGTTTGATAAAATATCTATAATTTGATAACGACCAATCCATGCAAGACTTGTTTTTGCGTTTGCATGTTGTGTCCCATGTTCTGAAACTAAGACCCAATCACCTGGTGAGAATTGTAAAATGGGTGTAGCTGTTTTATTTCTTCTGCTATTTTCAGCTTCTTGTTTTAATCTAACCACTTCAAATGTCCTTTCTTGAATAGCTTCTAGCTCCTGAACAATATTTTCTACATCTGAGAACATCTCTTCTTGATTTGACGGATGATATAGTTCGTTAGCAACAGTTGTAGCAAAATGCTTCAAATTTCGTTCAACCAGAGGTGTTTCAAGTCGATGGTATAGAAATAATTCATTTGGAGTTCTTCCAGCTCTTCTTTCCATGGGTTTGTTATTAATAATGTAAGTAATGAGAGGTAAAATGCTAGGCCACTGAGATTCATGTAACCCAAATTGGCTGACTAGCGACTTCAAATAATTGAGAATACCATTGTTAGCTGTCTCGACAGAACCATTTGTTCACGGTGAGTAGGCAATGGTGAAACTCTGATCGAAACCAATTGATTTGCTTAGGTCATGTAACAGGTTATTTGAGAAGTGAGACCCGTTATCTGTAATGATCAGAAAATCTTCTGAATAGCCAAAGTTAGCCCTTCACAATAAAAGTGCTTCCGCCATTTCCCGTGCGGTTGGCGTTGTTTTGAAATGTAAATTGTGTTTATCGTGTCGCAGAGTCCAATATGACTAATACATAACCAGTTTCGTTAATGTAAAGATAGTCTGGGTGAATTATGTCGCGAGCTTTCTTTGCCAATGATGTTAGATGGTAAGGTCTTCGTATAATACGGGGCGACTTTTGACAATGTAAACAGCGATTTCTGTACAAAGAGAGCAGTGAGCTTAAATCTTTCTTTCTAATTCCTTGTAAGAATACTTCCGACAAATACTTCTTTTCTGCAGAAGCACTTGGATGGTACCTTAAAACGTGATTCATTACAATATATCGAGGGGCTAGTTTTCTTGGAATGACCAAAAGATCGTCTTTATAGTAAATTCCATCCTTAATTTCATAATTTGATACCAACTCTGAATCCATCTGTTGTTGGTGTTTCTTCAATATATCAAAGTCTATTGTCTTGAATGAAATATTAGGATAGAAAGGGGAGAGATATGATATATGCTCGTTTAATAATTCTTGATGTAGGTTAGAGCGATTGGTGCAGACAGAGACTCTATCTTCGAGCTCCGCTTCACCAAAAGAGAGGTTGTTAACCTTTGCTCTAACACGAGCTAATTCTGGTTCTCGGTTCATAATGTCTTGATAATTTTCGTTGTTTGAGCATCTAAATATCTTTAGTTCACTTATATTTGGATGGTTTGTTGAGTTAGTCTGGTTTAAATATGAGTAATCCTTGTCTTCTGATTCTGAATTTTCTGAATATATTGATAAAACAGGTGAAGTATTATTTTGATATAAAATGTCGCATCTAGCAGTCTTTATTTCAGTTGTTTTGTCCCATCTAGTGAGGAGGTCAGAAACGAAATTGTCTCTACTAGAAATGTGAAAAATGGTTAAGTCAACCGACTGTAACCTTAGGATCCACCTGTAAAGGCGGTCCCAATATATTCTCCGCTCTTTTTGTTTTATTCTAACAACGGAGAGAAGGGCTCTGTGGTCTGTGTAAATGTAGATACCACCGGAATGTGTCCTTAAGATGAACCCAATACGCTCAAATACGTAGATTATAGTGTAAAGTTCTTTTGATGAAATATGCCATCTTAACTCGCTTGAAGAAAATGAGCCAGATAGAAACATAATTGGTCTGGGTTTGAGAGTCCTAACGTTATTAGTGACGTTCTTATCTTCATCTTGAAAAACAGCAAGACTCCAAACATCTTGAGATGAATCAGTAAATAGTAACAAAGGAATCTTTTCATCGTACATAGCAAGAAAACGCTTGCTTGAATCAACTATGGCCTGCCTTAATAGGATATAGACATGTTCCCTTTCCTCAGTCCATTCGACTTCTTCCTTTAATTTTTCTATTGCGGCCAACTTCTTGCCCTTTGGATTTGCATATTCTGCGAATGGTTTCTGTAATTGAGAGAGTTTTGGTATATTAGGGGATAGCCAATTGGCAAGGTAAACAAGTTGAGCAGCTTCGTGTCTATATATTGATTTCGGCATGTTTAAAATTTTATCGAAGAAAGCTGGAGAGAACTTCCAGTGACCATCTCTTATTTCGCGGCCACACCAAATAGTGTGCTCTTCACCAAAACCGCATATCCTGAGATTAAAGCGCGCTTTTTGAAAAATAGCTCTTTGTAAAAGCTTTTCAAGAATAATACATAGATTTTTAAAGGAAGTTGAATAAATAAGAAGGTCATCCAGCCAGGCTAATACACCATTTTCTTCCGTGTTAAATAAGTAATCGCCATCCTGATCGATAACTTCATTTATTATTCGGTCGAAAAAAAGAGCTGGGGTATTAGACCGCCCCATTGGAGCTCCATTTAAAGTGTAAGCGCTTCTTCTTGTCACTAAGGTAAATATTTCACGGTGTTCCTCCTTTGTAGGTAGGAAATCAAAACCGGAAAGAACGTCCAAAGTTGCGTAGAACCTAGTGTTCTTTATGGACATCAACTACCTTTCCAAGTTCGGAAAGTTTAAAGTCGTAGGTTGAGTGATTTGATTTAATTTGATCATATTGGCTACCATGCGGTAGCGATTTAGAAGGTTGTCTTCCTTCCAATCTTCTCTCTCTTTATTTGACATGGAAACCCAATTCTTAGGCTTAGAAATCTTCTTAGTAACTACAAAAACTGGATGGCCCCAGACTGGATTTTTAGCTGTTGTTACTATACCAGCCTTTCTCAGGGCTTCAAATTTTAATTCTAAGAATCTCTCTTCTTCTTTAGTTTGATGATATCCGTCACTCCTGAGAATAGAAGTGCCTGGTTTGAGCTCCACTTCTATGGGTGTTAAATTTGACATTTGAGCGTTTGATTGTCTCAAACCCCATCCTGTTCAATATTTTATAAATAGATATTTTAAGAAGTTTTGTTGTTGTAAATTAAAAGTAGACTCAGAGAGTTTATTGTTAATCATATTATATATTTCTTTATCTTCCTCTTCCTTTTGAATATTGCCCTCCCCAATGCCGATTTCATTGAATTCATCCGGCATATTTTGCTGAACGTTGGCAAGTAAAACTGGGGTAACATCACTTTTTTCAGGGTCTTTATTGAGTTCTTCGAAGTGAGCTGTTTCTAGATCTTCAATGGATTTAACCCTAAGCTCTCTAACTGCGAGAGTTCGGATGTAAGTGTCTCAATCTTGAGATGAAATTGTTGGTGCATCATTAAAATATTGTAAAATAGGTCTGGAATTAAATAAATCCTGAGTAATCTTTCCTAAATTCTCTTTAATATCATTGTACTTAAGTTGAACATCTGTATTTTATTGGTGTTTGATGATAGAGTGATCTAAATCCTTCTTGTAAAATAATAAGTATCTTGCGACAGATCTTTTAAATAATTTGTAAGATTGATCTGAGGCTAAATCTTCATTGCAAACAAAAATAATTGAATCAGCGAGTTTATACCCAGCATCGTAAAAAACTATGAAAATATAATATAGAAGTTGAGAGTTTGATCTGATAATATACATCGTGGAGTGCGAGCTTGAATTCTTGAAGAAACAAAGAATCCCGTCCTTGTTGAGAAGATTGACGTAAATTGTAACTGTTGGCTCTTCCAATGCCGTGTGCTGAGTGCCCTATGTCGATATTGTTGGTCCAGAAACTAGGTCTTTGTTTCCACCTGCTTCCTATTCATCTTTCTCTTTTGCGTGGTTTGCTTGAGAAAGATCCAATTTTATTCCGAAGTAATCCAGTGTTCTGCGTCCAATAATTATTTCCTCCCAATTGGGATCGTTTACCGTGAAGAACTTCTGGACGCCGATCTTAAATGTTTTCTCTCCTTGTGTCAACATTGCTCTTGTATAAACAACCTTTTCAACACGCTTTTGAGACTTATCTGGAAATTGTACTTCTTTAATATATTGAGGATCTTCAGTTTTTATAGTAAAGTCTCTTAAAGCTTGGATGCTGCTAACATTATAGTCAGCTCCTGTATCAGCAATACCATTGACTTGAATGTATTGTTTATTTGATAGATGAAAAAGTATTAAATTGATTGGAGTTGCCTCTTTCCCAATTCTTCTGAGAATAACGCATCCAACCTTTTTAAACTGTTTACGCTTACGTTCGTCTTCATGTTGATAAAGAGGTAAGTGGGAAGTTTTCAATCCACTGACTTGTTTGGTTTTGTTGACTTTAACCCTTAAAACAAATCTTCTCTTCATCATCTTGGATCTCAACTTAAGTAAATTTAATTCCTTAACATCTAGTAACATTTCATCAACATTGAAATTAAATGCTTCTGGAATTTTGGATAAAATAGTCTTGAGGATCTTTTTTTGGTTTCTATTCATTTGATCTTTATCTAGAAACTTGGGAATCTTCATTGCATCGTCAATGAAGGTATAGATTTGGTCTTCAGGTAACATATTTTTCATATGACATTTGAGAACTGTTTATAATTGGGAGATACTTCTTGATCTTTCAGCTTTGTAATAGTTATGTAAATATTTCTTCAAGTAAATCATTATATACTGCGATTCATTTGTATTTACCCCTCGTTGTTGTAGACTTTCAGTGACACTGCTTGAAATTAAACTAAGTACGTTCATAGGTACATTTGGAAGGGTAGTTTCAACTTCGTGTACAAAAGCTTTAATCTTCTCAAAGGTAAGAGCTGTAAGTTTGTTAGGAGGTTGGATGTGAACAAGTTGATAACCGCCTACAGTCAGAGGGAAAGATGAAGTTGGTAAAAAACTGAGGTTCGTAATTTCTTGTATGAAACTTCTTGTCTACATAGGTGCTTTCAGTTTCTGACCAAGGATCGATGCTTAAAGTCGTTGATGAGTTTTTATCCCCCTTCAAAGATGGTTGGGAATATTTTGGTTTTCTGGAAGTTTTTGATACATCTGTAGCTCTTGACCTGTAACTCTTCGCTCTAGATACTTTGGATCTCCCAGATACTTTAGACGCTTTGGATCTTCTTGTTAAAGTTGTAACTTGGCTTCGTGTTTCAGTATCATCGTTTGGGGAGTGTCGGGAAGGATCTAATGTAGTTGCTTTAGAGCTTTTGTCATTGTCTTTAGATTGATCAGAAGTATTTGTATTCTTCAGTCTTTCTTCAACTGCTGTGATCTCCGCGAGCTTTTCGGCAATGTCCTTTTGTATTCTTTCCATCCTCTTTCGCTCCTTTATGATCTTGCTTATGTTATCTAAATCCTGTGGCTTGTATTTAACTTTGTCACCTGCATATCTAAAGGACTTTCTTAGAGACTTCTTAGGAGATTTAGAGAAAGATTTTGTTGCGGACGATTATTTAGGAGGTAATTTGACTGAATTTTGACTTTGATCTTCTTCATTGCTATCCTTCTGTGGGTTACTCGATCCCATGAACTCTTCGGTAGGTAAGTTAGTACTTTTTGCTTCTGATTTGTCCATCATAAGTACGTTACTCTAGTAATGTCTTCTGGATTAACCTTTTTGACTTAATAAATCAGTCTGTGAATATTTCATTAACGGTTAAGTTTTCACGATAAGTAACGGTTATATATCAACTAACTAAAATATATTACATATGACATAAATGTTCCAGCTGCGTTGACCAAGACGACAGACGCGTCCTTTGAAGATAACAGATATATTTATACAAATAATTAGATTTGCACAATCCGATCAAATCTATAGCTTTATATGTCTCTTTTTTGCTAGCTTTTCTGTATATGGTCTTCAAACTGCTATATTTCTTGTTTTGGCTCTGTGTGTTACTTTGTCATCGGAATGATTTTATAAAATATTTTTTTATTTCATCAAATTTGGGCTTGTTAAACAGGTATCAGTTTTTGTTGGGATCTGTTCTCAGCTGATAAGATATATGATTATAATTGAGAATCGCCCCCTAAGAACACAGAGTATTTTGTTACTGGTACTGCGCAATGCTTTCGTACTACTCAGATCAAAAACTGAATACATGGAGCTGTGTATGGAATCAAATAAATTTCTTTATTATATAATGAGCTAGAAATAGCTTTCTCCATAATGAAATCTGATTTAAGACAAGTAGTATTACCTTTGAGTTTAAGAAAAGTGTTATTGGAAATATGCAAAGTGCAAAGTTAGAACAGTGTTTGACACTTAACTACTTTTAGTTTCTTATAATGTAAACTTATAATATATATTTATTCAAACCAATTTTTGACAACTTATAATTTATGAAAATAAAATCTTATTTAGAAACAAAACATTTAAAAGCATATGAGTACCCCTTGCTGTCCTTTCTTCAAAGAGTTCCTCAGGAAAGAAAGTTTTACCGAGGAATTTTAATTCGATAGAGAATACAGAATTAACTTTTTAGCCTAGTCAAACAAAAGTGATAACTGCACCTAAAAATTATGTCATCTGAAAAGCCTCATACCATTAAGAATTATTTGAAAAGCTTGTATCTTGTAACTTCCCCGACCCTTTGTCTTAAAACAACACAAATTATTCGTTATAATGGATTTTGGGATCTCTCTAACTATTAGCGTTCCATTCACAAACATAACTCTATTTATAACTATACTTTTCTTATGAATATAGCCCCCTCTCAGCGTTATAGAAGCATGGTGCATGTTAAATCGGTTATATGGATTCGAAGCTAACTTTAGTCTTATATCGTAGCAGCTAGAAAAAGGTGCTTATATTTCATTGACCTTCCATCAGAAGTACTGTCTTCTGGTTTTACAGCAGAAGGATGTATACCAGTAACATTCAACTTAGTTTCAAAATGTAGACAGTACCTGAATCTTTCCATCTCTCCCTTGTAATAGAACATATTTTCAAATGACTGGAATTTCTTTTGCATGTTTCACCACCAGAATTCCACACTGACATCATTCGGAACTCAGCCCAACACATGGAACGTTTGTATGATTTAAGTGTTCGATCCCTATTGAAGTGTCTGCTGTAGGTTTTATGAAAGGAGAGTTCAAGAATATCGTGCATTGGATTTTCAGTTAACTTATTTGTGATCAACAAATGGGATATGTAAGATCTATCTTTATTTTGTTGGTATCTGTTTCCAATCCAAAAGTATTTTTTATCTTTTATATTTAAGAGACAAAGTCAACTTTGTGCTTAGCCTCTTTACAGGTAACAATAATATAATAGACAAAAGTTAGGTAAATGAACTTGCAATTAATAACCTGTAAGTTCTAGATAATTTTGTGTTAGGTGTATTATATGACAAAATTAAGGAACAGTAAAAATCTCCAGGGGTAAACGATCCCCTTGTAGCAGATCTGAACAGACTTGAACATATTCAAAGCATGGATGACTCTATGTATTTTGACTGTTCCGGAAGATAAAAGTTTTATTTTCTTCTCTCGTATACATTTAGGAGCATGGTTCTTGTAAACTCAGACTTAGGTTCGGAAAGGATGCATATTATGAAAACTCCTTCTAAGCTTTACACACAAATTTAAATATGACACAATGCCCTAGAGTACAACCAATGACCTTCCTCTAAACTCTCATTGCATTTACACTTCAAAACTTTTCCTTTTATTCGGTTTCTTAAACTGTGAACTTTCATATATTGTTTTTTCAGTTAATGTTATGAGTTTCACAGATGGCTTAGAGATAACTTGGAGAAACACTAAAGATCATTATGAAATAGGGTCATTCGCTAAGTCTTTCTGTTTATATGCGAATTAATTATCCTTCAGATTTTATTTTGATCTATGCTGCTTTAGTTATTTTACCAGTATGAATGATGCTATACGGACAATAGGTTGAACAATTCTACACTCTATGAAGACTTGAACATATCATTTTCTATTTCATCTGCATGCAATACACTATTGTTTTCTCGGATCTAATTGCCACTTCAATTTTGTCTAGCCATGGTGGATTCGTTTCAAAATAATTACTTAGATCTAAATCGAGAATTAGTATTTGACAATGCAGCGCTTATTCATCGGATAAATCTACTATGGATTCTAAATATTATTATTTTCTTTTCATATAGCTTCTTATTACCTCACAAATATGCCATTTATCTCTTACTGCTCTAACCTCGGCTACTTTATTTCTCAATAATTTTGAAAACTGTTATGAATAAGGAAATAAGCTCACAGGTACCTATCATTTTATGATCTAGAAACTCGAGCTACAACACTGCTGTTGTATCATCAGGTTTATGTAAGGCCGATCTCATATGCGATGGTTAAGAGCTTATGAATAGTGTAACATCACAGAAACTAAGTAACCATCTATTTACTTAATTGGAGCATCTAGGCAATAACGATGACCACGTAAAAAGCTAGATTTCAGAAATATGACTATGTCACTTTATGGTACCTATAGACATAAGTCCATACTACTTGTCACTAAAGTAATCAAACTACTTATATCACGAGGATTTGTAAAGAAATTTGTGCTCATTGGTAATTATTGTGGCTGGAATCAATTGTTAAACAATTCGAGAGTATAAAATTTAGTCAACTAAGGGATTGAATGGGTGAATCAACTAATGTAGTTAGTCGAATAAAGATATTGCATGAATTCGAAATAACATAAAATAATCAAACAGAAAGCTAAACCAAGCTCATCGCTTCAACTGTATTAGCCTTTGATGAAATCATTGCTAAAGTGAACAATCTACTGTCCAAGAGCTAAACAGCAGTTGACATAAAGACCAATAACTTGATCATCTTTCACATTCTCCTTAGCTTATTTAGACATGTCTTTCTTTTTTTCTGCTAAATTCCTGGAGAACTGAGAAAAAATCGACAGCAGGAATATTTCTGAGATTGTAAATATGTCGTCGAAATATCCTGACGGGTCCCCAGATCTCTGGAGTCGATAGAAAAAATGCATCTTAACATATATCACGTATTTTAACACAGATGGTTTTGCTTAACACAAAGTTGGCACTCTTGCAAAATAAGCTCCCAATACTACAGACGTGGACTTTCTGAAACCAAATGATAGATGAATATATAGAGAGAGATGAAGATCAATCATGCAGTCAATCAAGGGTTCGGAGGATAGTTCTCTTCAGAGGCCAATGTTCTCTTCTGATGGTGAAAAGACTTAGCAGGTGTAGAATTGATTCTTGGGGGGGGGGCGAGGTTTAATTAAAAGGCAACTGTAACCCCGATATCATTCTATCTTTATGCCCCCGCTCTCAAAATTTGGAAAGTTATACAAGCAACCCCTCCAAGGTATGCAAAATAAAATATTGCACAACTTAAATCCAGCTAAATACAAAATCTTGACGGGGATTCGCTACACTCATGTATCCAGGAAACCACTCGAGTATAGTAACAAACTGTGTATGTAATACAAGAGCAATAAGAACAGTTAAATGATTAAATAATCAGTAAAGAAAAGATAATTTAAAGCTCAACCCATTACTTCATAACTAGTAAACTTGATTACAACAGATACATGAATTTCGTTTCAAGAAACCATAATATCAAAGAATCGGAGGTAAGATTTCTTCTAAGTTTACGTATTACGTAGATATGAATATTTGGTAATATTAGAGAGCTAACTCGATAGGTTTTGAATAGGCTCTCTCAATAGCGTTGTAGTCTGTAGATAATGATCTTACTAGAGCACATCAATAAAACACCCATTAGAAAAAGCAGATATTCTCCAGAATACTTACAACAGAATAACTAATATTAGGCCTTAAGCTACAAGTGAGAGTAAGAAAACTAAACACAGAAATTAAAATCGGTCACAGAACTTTTGAACTTAAAAAAATATTCATGGGCAATTTTGACCCAGAAGAGATAATTAGATGTCTATATAGAACCAATTTTCCAAAAACACTGGAACCCAAATAATAGAAAAGATGGATCTGAAAATCCGAAGCTTAAAAAGCTGACGTAATAATGCTTTGACAATGTGTAAAGGATTTAATAAGAGATAGACGAAACTTAATTATATAACATGTTGTAGAAATGCAGGAATGAACAAATGTTAAGAGTACCATGAAAACGCAGAGAACAATAAGAAGATCATTCAAGCGTAAAACGAAAATTATCAAACACTCCAAAGACAAAAAAATAGAATCCAAGGGGGAAATTATTCCGAAAACAATCTTAAAACATGTTGAATATACTCTAAAATATACTATCCACGAAGCTAGTAACGCTATCAGTAAGGTAGCGGGGGATGTACTAGAAAGTCAATGAACTCAAATTTCAAATCGCTACCCACAACGAAATCTAATACACATAAAAAAAAATCTAGAAATTTTAAAACAACTGAAGAGTTACAGATTAGAGATGACGAGAGAATTCTGAACCTTTTCCAGAAGCACCATACATAGTTTGAGAAATACATTTTCAATGTATTTAGAGCTCTTCGGGAAGGAAAACCCGAGTAGAGAGATAGCTATACCTTTTGTAATAGCAAATTTAAGTTCATCTGCAATAGGAGAGGAGACTCAAATAGTCCAAAAGGTTATAGAATTCATGTTTTTTCTCAATATCTTTTTGAAATTGATAACCAGGAAAATAACGAACAGGTTCCGTATCATAGAGCTGCAACTACATTCATACTAAACATGATTTAGACTTAACAGATCAAAACACAATAAGATAGAGATAGCAAAGATAATATCGAAAAAAATGTAGCAAAAAAGTGCAAAAAACTTCTCTTTATAGGTCATAAACAAACCTTTAGCTATTTGTCACATTGCTTCAGAAAGGATTCGTAGGGATAATAGAGGTTACCGTGTTATCTGCGGTATAGGATAATGTGTTTTTTTGTACTAAGCTAACTCAAGAGTAGCAGAAGATGTATGCAGATGAAGCGTACCCTAATTCCGTAGTGCTGTTATCCACACAGATCACATCTCTCCAAGATGTTGATCCTTTCCCTAAACATCACAATACCGAGAATAAAAAGAAGAGCATGGAGAATATATACCTCAACGGTCACAGCATCTAAAACGTGGTCTTCGCTGACGACATAGTTGAGTTATATAGAAATCTCGAACAGGTTAAGGACCTAATCCTTTGAAACCTTAAAATGTAGGTAGTAAATGCGGTAAAACTAAACGCCAAGAAAATCAGCGTTATGAAAACAGAAAGGCCGATAAGAATAACCAGTAAGATACTTAGAGGGTTCTTGAGCAATGTGCTGAAAATTAACTGTGAAGGCTACGATTGATACTTCCACAAGCATATATTGCTCGAAAACTGGAACAATAGTTTTATGCCACCTTCTAACAATGAATAGCTTAACAAGATAGAAATAAGGAAGAAAACATAATATTCTGTAATGAGAGCTGAGAAGTCAATAGGTGTAAATGAAACCAAATACGTCGGACATGCATTCAATAATTCTAGTTTCGTTTTAAGAAAGATCTTTCTAAGAATTGAAAGTACCGAACCGAAATTCTAGATATAGGTCACATAATGTTCTTATCCTCCTTAGGTAAAAAAGCAAATTAGATAAAATTCCGCTTCATCGTTCTAATATCATTGATTTTAAACATTGAAAACCAATACATATACACAGAGTAAATAAGCAATTATTTATCCTAGCAAAACATAAAATACACGTAGATGGCATCAATGATAATATGATCGTACTTTGGAAAAATAAAATAGATATTTTGAAAACAATACAAAAGAGAATTCCAAAATACGAATAAACCGAAGTACTGGTTCAACAACTACACGCAGCATTATGAAATATCCCACTGGGTTCAAACATCAAACCAAAGTCTACCAAGTTATCAACATCGGAATTTCTAAGGCTTCAAAACATAATTGAGCATATATGATAGAATGAAGAATCCATACCACCGGGAAAATATTATTTAATTGGAAAAAAGAGTCCCCCAAATGGCATCTTACAGCTTAGATGAATAGTCTTAAGTGCAAGGCATATACCTGAAATGTAACTTTACAAATGAAACCACACCGGACTGTCTAGTTATACTCACTACTTCGAGAATGCCCGCTTTGACAACTGGAATGGGAGCGTAATAACATCTTGAAACAGTAAATATGTTAATGTACCGGATGCTAAATTGCGCTATATATTTAGGAAATAGATTCTATGATTGCTGGAATATGTAATTACAGGAAAAATTGGATTGAATGTAAATACCTGAGAACCCCCCTTATCAATCCTAAGCTATAGAGTCTTGAAGACACACCTGAAAACAAAAAATCCTACTAGAAACTGCTCTTTAGATAAGAAGGTAAACCGTGGAAAAAAATAACCAATCTTGACAACAGGAACACAATCAGGGAAGAAAAATTGCCTTCAATAAGGATATTAAAGACATGAACCTAAAAGTACCATTGATTCAAATAACGATTTATTTACCCTGCAAACTTCCATATGCACATACTCAAATGTTTCGCCAACGTGTTCTATATAGAAGGAACATTAAAATATTCCCTGTTTCAAATCTGGAGGAATACGAAGAGTCAATTCCTAGTCCAGCTTCTGCTCCAATCCTGAAGGGTCAAATAAAATTGATCAAATACCTACTTATTCTCTAGTATGTATAATGACATCGTCCTGACATACTCTTGAATGTTTTCCTAATTCCTTCGCCACTCAACTGGAGCTCAATAAACTCTCTAAAGTTCGGCTTCAAGATCTCTATCTTATTGTATTTGTTATCTTCTGATTGGTTTTATTTTGATTTTTTCTGTAATCACAATCTTTAATTGAGTCATTCTTTGGATTAACATTTGGAGAAGATATAGCTAAGGGTGCAATGCAGAGGAGTAGATGTAGTAGAAGATGACTATCGTTTCACCTCAGGCTTCCAAGTATTGTATTTCTTCTGTAAGAACCGAGAGAAGACTACAAACAACAAATATACAAGGAAAAAACTAGAAGAAACGAGCATCCATTTCACAGAAGTCATAAAGCAAATCGGCAGCAAAAAAAAGTAACAAAGCTTAAAGAAAGATGAATTAATAGCCAAGAATCAGTCTGAGTACCAAGCCAGGAAAAAAACAGGTCACAGACTTGGGCCACAAGGAATTATTAACTAACAGTCAAGGACTACGGATAATCCTTTACCCTAAATTATTTCATAGCATTGAAAGGTTCCTTCAAAAATAAGTTCTGATCATTATTCCAGTTACTTTCAAAAAGTTGCACCTTTTTTGAAGTTTGATTACCTGTTTTACCAAAATATTCTCTTAGATTCTTAGAATCAACGTTGCTAGCTAAAGATAATCCTACTCCTACTAGCTATCGAACTATTTTAAGATTTCTGCACCCAATTTTATGATAAATTCTGAATTTTTTCAGACGCAACAATATTCTTCGATTATTGTGCTGTAGAAAAAGATGATTTATTGACAAAGTGCACTGAATGTATATAATTAGAACGCTTGGAACAGATAAATAGACTGTAAAGTACCAGACAGAGCATAAGAGCAGGAAGTTAGAAATATAAAACAGGAGAGTGAGATAAATAGAGAGCAAACATAACCTTGCATGCTCGAGAACATAATAAGTGAAAGCATAGCAAGGGAACGGATTCACTTATTATTAGTAAAACCTAGTTCCTACATGTCATCTCTTTCAAACACAAAGGTATCAATAATTCAAAAATACAAAACAAAATTGTCGTCTTTTTTCCTGAAGAGAGAATTTTTTGAAAAAATGAAGCATTGTTTTGAGTGCTACTACTTCAAAAACATTGCTCGCAGCTAAAAGTTCGGGTCCAAAGGGAACACATTCGGATTTTCTTGCAAAATATGTCTTCGGACTATTGGAACTTTCTCTTCCTGTAGGCTTGTTGTGATTCACAGCAGGTTACAGATTTATTTTACTAATATTAATCTTGGTAAACTATTATATTCGGTTACTTATATCTGGATCTTTCTTATATACCTGTGTTTGAAAATCATCAATACTTTGTCGCGTTCTTCTAGTTGTTAGATATTTCCAGCATTCAAATAAAAGTTGTATATATCTAAGTTCTTAATATGTGCTATTGCTCATATAAATTTTAGGATGAACTCGTATGTTTCTAAATTTCCTTCCAAAGAAATTCTACGTTTCTGCCGCCAAGACCTCTTGTTTCCGAAACTCCATATGCGAGTTCATTCACCATGAACATAGCTACACCTTCAGATGAAGACCTTCTTCTCAGCAAAAAATCCCCTGTCTTTACCTACCCTGAGCTCTTCTCTTTCTTAGAATGACTTAGACCTTCATTGTGCAGTTTTTAGATAAACAGAGTGTCTGCTATTGACTCCTTGTTAAGTTGCAGCAAGATGTTGGGTTTAAAAATAGTAAGAATAATAATATTCATGAAGATACCTATAAAACTTAGTTAATGAATCCTCGTTTCCCCTCGGAACTTTTGCTTGCGCATGGTTAGCTTGTTTTTTTGATAATATCTCTATATATTCTTTCTTGTTGATTTTCAAAGTCCAAAATTATTTTGGGTAATTTAAGTCTGTTCTAGTATTTGTGAAATAATATGGTAAAAACAGAGATAAAGGAAGAAGTTAAGAAAGAGACAGGAAAAAATGGTTCCCAAATAGGTGCTATTAAGTTTAAAGTGGGCCAAAAGCGCGAAACACCACCACCTGCATCGGGATCAAGAGTCTTCTATGAGTCTTTGTACAAAGAAAATCCAAAGAGTTTCATGGCATTAAAGTGGGTTGTTGAACATGGAGTTCTTCCTGAAGATCAGTGCAAAGCAGCAGTAAAGCAACTTGAAAAAATGAAGCTCAAACAGAAATAATCCAAGTAAAACTTTCAGCTTCAGTATGGGGAAACGTCGGACAAGGTATCTTTAAAGCTCATAATTTCATCATCATTGTCCACTTCAAGATCAAAATTAAAGCTATTCCCGAAGTTTCCTGATGATACCAAAGTTTCTTCATTAAAAGTGTGGAATTCCGGTTTTTGAAACATGTTCATTTTATTGTTCTGAAATATATGGAGTTCGCTTTCATCTTCGGTGGGTCTTAGAATAGTTTGCTGCTTGAACTGTATTTTATCAACTTCTCTTTTCCGTTTTAGTTCTTCATATTCCTTTTGTCGCTGTATATCATAGAGGTATCTTTTATCATTAGAAAGTAAAATTTCTTTAGCACTTGAAATTTTTGCAAAAATCCTTCTTGACAAATCTTCTAACTCAATATTTTTTGCAGTTTCAAACTTGGCATCTTGATATTTTATTCTTGACAGATTCCTTGATTTATCCGGATGAAAAATTAAGCACTTCTTGTGAAAGGCTCTTTTAATTTCTTGGTTTCTAGCATCGTATCTAATATCTAGTATTTGATACAAATCATTAAAGCAAAACTCCGCTTCATCAACATGTATACAAGAATAATTGATCTTGAGAAAATCTTTTCTTGCTTCCGCAAAGAGTTTCAAATTCAAGTAACAGTTCCCTCTTTGAAGGTATATATCCTTCATATCCATATAGTTTTCCTCTTGAAGCGAGCAATATTGAATGGCCTTTGAAAATCGACATATCGCCTCCTGAAATAACTCAATCTTTACTGCAGCTCGTGCACTATTTGAATACACAGTCAATATATTGGTCAACCCTACAGCCTGCACATTTTTACATAAATTCAGTGCTTCGTCAAATGTATTCAAGGACGCTTCATACCTCTTAGATTGAAATAATTTGTTTCCTCTGACTCCGAGACAGCAAAACATATCGGCTTCATTTTTCAACAGGGCTAAGCACTGAGCACTCTCACTGCATCCTAAAGAGCTTTGAACTTTCACCTGCTCCATTGGTGTTTCATTCGCTAAATTTCTAGCATAAGGATTCACACCTTGTTCCATTAGAAAAACAATTAGCTGAATAAATGAACATTCTACCGCGTAGTGAAGAGCCGTGTTTTTTGTCTTAACATCTTGTACATCAAGCAACTCAAGTTTTTTCTGTACACTAGTAGAAGATGCAATTAACTTGGTATACAATTTATAAAAGAAAGCAGATTGTTTTCTACATAGATGTAGGAGGAACGGCAAACCTTCTGTAAACTCATGCGTTTGTAAGGGGTTTATCAAAATGAGAACCCGATCTAAGAGAGAAGCTTCTAACACTCTACCCGAGTCTTGAAAGGAAAGAACATATTTTATCGCCTCAGAAGAAACCATCTCATCTTGGCAACTTTCACCAATCAGCATTCGAAGTGACAGTATATTCTTCAAACTTACAAGGTTGCTCATTTCAAGTGATGCATTCTGTTTTGCCGAGCGGTTGAGATTTGCATAGGATGAAAGATTTTCTTTATCGCTTTCATCTTTATTCTGGTAAAATTTCTGTTTAATGAACTTAAATATACCGTTTGCAATAATTTCTGTGATGGTTTGGGATTCTTGTTTTAGCGCACTCACTGAGTTTTCAGCTCTTGATGTTATTCTTGTTTGAGGCTTGGAGTTTCTAAAATTATTCTGGTAAAAAAAATACAGCATTTGCATTCTTTGCCATAAAAAGGAAATTTCTGCTTTGTAGGTTTCATTTATTTCTTCTAGTTTTTCTGCCTTCAGATTTAGCCTACTAATTTCCTCATGTAGGTTCGAAATAACCTTCGCATCTTTTCCTCGTTCAATATCAAAGTCAACTTGGTAGTCAAGGATAACTTGTTCGATTTTCTTAATCAATTTTTGATGTGTCTAACCTGTTGAGCAAAGAAAATTCTTTACCTTTTGATTTCTTTCTTTCATGTTTCTTTCCTTGATTTTGCTCTAACGGTTATATTTCTACTTCTAGATTTGCTCATACCGTGTATATTAGTCATAAGGTCCACACTTCCTGTTTAGGCGTTTATTTGGCACAAATCTAAGAGATACTGGAGAAAACAATTAGAGTGAAAGGAAGCATGCATAGCATAGAGATTGTAAATAGGAATCGGATTTGATTTATTTGATAACTCATTAATAAATATTTTTCCAATGCTTTTTTTGTTGATTGATTCTGATAGTTCCCCATCCATTTTGATTGATTTTTGATATTAAGAATCGAATCAGAATTATTTGATATAACTGAACATCCCAATTCATTTATTGATGATCAAAAATAAAAATATTATCAAATAATAATTATTCATAATTTTCATCAAATCCAACATCTAGTTAGGATACACGCCTACGAATTCATTCAAGCATTAAATTCACTGAGTAGTTTCTGAACTCAAAAGAAAACATAATACCTCCGTAAGAGGTATATTGTAATGCAAAAAGCAGATGACAACATACAATCCAGAGTCTCAAAGATCTATATTTAAATCATTCAAGGATTCAAACTTAAATTAAACTCTTTATAATCTTTCACTATCTTCCCTCTGAGGATAAATTATTCGAAAAGCGATTCTGAATTTAACCAATCCTCAAATAAGCTTCCTCAACTATAGGTCATCTAACAAGTGCAACACACATGCAGCTGTTAGTTCACTCTTAAATTATATTTTTCTCTTGATGGTATGGAAACGTACTGGGATGGTAGTATACTATTTTAGAACTCTGCTCATTTTAAGTACATCTTTTTAGTATATAACGGGAAACCGTAACTCAAGAAACAATAGTGTACAACCTCTTGAATTGGGTGAATAAATATATGAAAATCTTATGAGTGCATTTATAACAGATGGAATACATATCTTTCCTGCTGCCGATACTGAAAACACGTTTTGTTAGAATTTACCTTTAAATGGAACAGGAGAGCAAGTTGTTGCAGCCTTTATATCAACCAAAACCTGAGGGAATGCTTGATCAACATTTTCAGATCAATTAAAAGTTCCCTTGTTCACTATAATGTATTTTCTTGTTATAAAGATGGATTAATTGTGCTCTAGCTGATGCTATGTGATCCATCTATATCAGCAATGATGGAGCTAAGACACAAGGCTTTGTTTATCTACTGCAAGCAGCAGAATTAGTGAGCGCATTTTAAGTAGGCCTAGAGGAATTTGGCTTATTTCTTTATGGTTTAGCTGACTCCTTGAAGAAGTAGCAAGAATCAGTAGAGTACGCCTTCAAAACTCGCTGCGCTGTGATAGCAAAACGCAAGCTTTGCAGAAATGTTGCTGGGGAAACGGATACCATGATTATAGTTAAAAGCATGAAGAACAAGAAAACTAAAAAAATCCAACTTTCTCTAAGAGCTCTACTAACTTAGTAAAGGGAAACCCAACATTGCATAAGTTGGATGAAATATGAACGTTGCAACATTGTGAGAAATTTGGGCAATTTGCAAACCAAGCAGGATGGCCAAATAAGTCATTTCGAGAATTCAAAGATGAAACAAGAATCAAGACGGAACTATTTGTCTTCAATTGAGCTTAAACAAATTCGCGAACTTCCAGGAAATGAACTATGTTGTGATTGTAACTCAAAAGATCCCCAATGGGTAATATAATTTAAACAAACATTATTCTTTAGGTTTCCCTTACTTTTGGAACCCTTATCTGCCTTGACTGCTCTGGTAAACATCGAGCACTTGGTTGCCACATCTCTTTTGTTAGATCCTTAAAACTTGATACATTTTCCAAAGATGAAGTTCGTATTCTCTTATCTAGTTCAAATTCAAGTTTTCAAAAGCACCTTGCAGTTACCTATCTCTCACAGATTCCCATCAACATTAAGTACAGTTCCTTGGAAGCTTATGAATATAAGTCTCTTCTAGATCCTAGTAAATCCCCGCTTTCTAAAGATGATGTGACAAGTTTAATATCTCTTTCAGATTACGCTGCTTCTTCTTTTAGAAAACCAATAGATAAACCTTTTAATTGGGTAGAAGATAAGAAATCTGATCGATGCATGCAGTGCGATGCTTCTTTTAGCTTATTTCAACGAAAGCACCATTGTAGAAAATGCGGTGATCTTGTTTGTTCATCCTGTGCACCAAAAAAAAATTCTAAACCTGTTCATGAACGAGGAATTATGAAACCTGTTAGACACTGCAAATTATGTTATAAGTCGCCAATAATAGATTGGGATAACCTATAGTTAGCTATTCGTTAAGAATAAATTGAAAGTGTTTAGATATCTGTTGAGATCTTTGTGCAATTTTTTAGAAAATATTTCATTGGCGTTGAAAACGAACTCTTTTAACTCCTTTTGCCTTTCGTATAGAGAAATCCTCAAAGTTGAGCTTTAGTTTTGATCGAGTTACTTCCAACTCTGTGTCGTTTACTTTTTTTCTTTCTTCACCAATTATTATTTCTATGTTTTTCCTCTGCTTTAACTTACGTCTATTCATAAACGCATCTAAGGCAACTCTATCCTCAGCTGTAAGAAACCTACTTGATTTCGCTTGTTCAAGTATATTAACTTGAGCTTCTGAAAAACCGCTGGGTCGCAACCTTTTCTGTGGCTTGTTTTCTTGTTTGTCCTGTTTAATTGCTGGAGAAGTCGGATCAGGCACCATTCTTTTCACTGCCGGGCGAGCAGAAAACCCTCCAATGTGACCTCTATGCAAATTCTGCATCCGTTCAAGGCGCTTTCCAAGTTCTGTTTTCTTCACAACTTTGTTCGTTCTAACAGGGGCAGTCTTTGAGACAGCTTTCGTTGAAAAAATATTATCTGTTTGTTCTAGATGTTAACTAATTGAAAAAAATTACGAAGGGTGAAATGAAGAGTCTTTTTTAGCGGTTTAAATCCAAATTTTTGTTGAATAAAATCTTCAGAAAAGAAAATAGATGAAGAAGGAAGAGGAATATGAGTTCTATTATTCTCATGGTCCGAAAGTATATTTTTCGCATCATGGAGAAATGAATCAAGTTTATGTTGTAGTGCAGTTTTTCCTGATGGCAACTTATTGGAATCTTTGAAGAAAGCTTCTATTTTGCCTTTTGACTGAGGTGATTTGGAGAGAGTCTAGATAATAGAACAAGAGCAAAATATACTTGAAGAATAGTTTCAGAAAAGTTTCTCACCCATGCATCAGTATCTTCACGACCTTCATCTAATACTTGAAGAGACTTTTCATCCAAGTAATCTGGGTTTGTAAGTAGAATTTGCAGGAAGAGACATTTTTCGGCTGATTCCAAGTTCTTGAATTCATTAAGACCCTACAATTCATTTTTTTCGTAAGATTATACAGAAAGGAATTGATCTTTGGAAATCAAGATCTTTGATGGATCTATTTCCCATCCATCGATTACCTCGCCAAACCACGACAAGTTATTCATTTCCTATAAAACTTCAGATTAGTTTATCTGCTCAGCTGTGGTAATGCCATATCCTGATTTGATATCTCTTCAACATTAAAGTTTAGAAACCATAGAAAAGAAGAATAGTGGTTTTATATTCTGAAATATAGTATTCTATTTGTTTTAATGATAATTTATCTTTAAATAAAGCTTTTCCAGAATAAAAATCGAAGAACCATTAAGATTCAAAATTAATCATAAAATGTTGAAAGATTTAAGAAAGATATCTGTTCAAAGTTGAAAGAAAGAATGTGGATTGCAAACATATCGGGCATTTTAATTACATTCAAAATTTAAAACAGAAAAGAAGGAAGCTAAAAAATATAACTTTTCACTTGCTTAAATTATGAAAAGGCTTATGAAAGACATATATATATATTGAACGCTGAAGGAAACTGCTTACAAACATATGAGTGTGTGTTTCAGGCAGATGAACCATTTATCTCCTTGTGTCATTTTCCCAAAATATATTTGAAACCGAAGCTAGTATAAAAAATAAAAAACTGTAATCATGAGAAAACATATGAAGTGTAGCTTGAAAGGATAAATTGTCTTAAGCTCTTACAACTTATGAAATAAGAAAAAAAGAGAGTCCTGCAGTGGGAAAGTTATGATTGTTTCTCCAACAGAATTTTTTATTTTAGAAGGGTGGTATGAAGCTGTATTGCAAGAGTGTTAAGGTGTAGAAGGAGTACATATAGGAAATTCATTTGGGTTAGGGTTTTGGATAAAAGTTTCTGGGTTAAGAAATTCGATGGCATGACTAAGTGCAAAATTAAGACTCATGGATTTTCGTCCAACTTAAGTGTAGTTTGCGGTGTGATTTTATTTTATCTGGGTTACATCTTAGTTTTCATTTCCGAGGCGAGTTCAAGCTTGTTGATGATGCCTGTGATAAGGATGAATCAAAACTTGAAAACACTACGTCTGGTTTGTTTTTCAAGACATCGCGTATCTTCACAACAGTTTCAAATATCTTTTTCATACCTTTTCTATTCTGTTTGCTTCTATAAATTGCCTCCTGCACACAGAAAGCAATTGACAATATTTGGGTGATGGATTAGATGGTGCTCTCAACATGCTGAGAGATGAAACCTTGACTCCAAACTCTATTGCCTCAGTTTTTGAAGTTTCTGCTCTTCCCAACCCTTTTAGAGCTGGAATATACAGCGGATAACGATGAAAATATACTTGGGGAAATGATTAACATGGAAATTTTATTTTATATTTAAAAGATCGTACAGGCGAGCATAGAGGCTGCAAATAAGACTGAAACTGAGCCCAATTCAGTTGCAAAATCCTTAATAAATTGAATACGGGTAGTTTATATCTCTGCTAAAGCTTTAATCAGAGCTTGACTTCTATCACTCATAACTACAGAAGGATTAGTTATGCTAAAATGCTTGAGACGAACAGCTACTTAAAAAATATTCTTTGTTTCCATAGAAGCACAATTGATATTAGCAGTGTTTGCAACAGTCTATGCAAATAGGAAACATTACCAAGAACTGATAGCTTAAAGATCATGTCTTGTAGCTATCTGAATGGATCTTTTATAGATATTTCTTAAGCTCTTGTGTAGATATTCTTGAAAGGCTAGGTCTTGAACTGTAGATTTAGTAGTAATTTTTTTCTAAAGTATAATTAAAATACGTTTCCTCTACTCAGAAAACCTATTAAAAATTTTACCAACGTACTCACAATATTATCTTCAAATAACTTCTCTTTATCTCCAGATTTCTCATGACTCCTATAACAAGGTATTTTTGAATGTAAACTGGAGGGCTTCGCCTAACTTCTGTCATATTTTCAACTAAGACAGAAATATTTTAGCAACTTATAGTTAGTTTAGTTGTTAGTATTTAATCATAGCTTGATAGAATAAGATATATAATACATACTAGAATAATAAGAAATAAAAGAATAAATATGCGAAATATATCTGACAAAATCCTAAGAATGCTTTCATAAAGTATTAAAAAAAGCAATATCAGTGAAAGTTTTAGCCAAAGTAGGTGCCTACATAAACTAGAATTAATCATAATTTAAACCACTTTCGTATTTTCTTAGCCTTGACTTAAGTTTGATGTTATTTCCATCAAGTTTGGTACTCTATAACTGAAAACGTAATTTAAAGTGTAGGAGCAAACTCAGAATTAAGAAAAAAGCAAAGTTTTTACACTCGCTGAGCTGAGAATTAGATTGTTTTAATATTATAGTAATTACACCAAGTTTTTGCTCATTTTCATCCAGTGCAAAGTATTTTAATGCTATTTTACTTCATCTAAATATATCTCAAAGAAAATGCGGGAGAGTTTCGTGCACCTCAGCATAAGAAATATTGTTAGTTTGGTTTCATCTAGTTCATTTTGTGTAATTTCAATTGTTTCAAGGATTAATTGAAATACCTACGTGTTCTTCTTGACTGCTTCACCTCCTTTCGATTTTTTTATATTTTTATCTAAGTATTAGTTTTGCTCATATTGCCCGAAACGCCATTCAGATAATCAAATTATTTGGAAGTTGATAATTCGGAGTACATAAGTCTCTACCATCAGAAATGTATAATCAAATTAAAGAAACTATGATAAAAGCACCAAAAAGTATTTTAACTGGATTTTTTCTAGGCGTGTACAACATTGACAAAGAGAATTAGATACTATATCAGTAATACATGGAATCATTTGATTGTAGCTAGGAGGTTGTGTAAACTATAGTAGTTTCTACATTCTCTCCGTCTAAAGATTTCAAATGTTCTGAATGTTTTTTGTTTATATCTCGAAAGAAAAGTGTAAATCACTAATAGACAACAACAATCCCATTGATACAACAAGAAATGTTACCTGGTTTAGGGTTTATCCTGGACAATTTAAAGCTATGGTTCTGTAAATGAAATAATGTTTGGTGACCAGTTTTGAATAAAATTAGTTATATATTTTCTAAGAGGCTTTGATAAAAATATAATGCACTCTTGGAGTTTCATAACTTTATCTTGGTTAATTTCATGATTCTGTATGCTTTTTAGTAAGACATCTATGAATAAAACAGACACAACGGTTTAGGAAACAAAGAAAACTTGCATAATCAAAAGACAAGACTCAATATTTTATTACTTAGAAATATCTATATTAGCAACATCTTACAATCAAACCTCATTGACCTATCATAGAATTTTAATAGCTCAAAATTGGAATTCTCTACTAGAAAGAACTCAAATCAATGGCTTCAAAAATCTACTATGTGATAATTATATTTTTTAAAACACAAAATAAATCTATTTAAAATGTAAAAAATTAAAAACACTATTTTAAATACATGTTTTAATTTTATCTCCTATTTCGAAGATTGATCAGGACCTTAAGAGTGAGTTTCAAAGTTACGTCCTACTTTTAACAAACATAATTGACTAAGGTCATTACCCGTATCGCCATAAAATCTTACTTACCTTGCTCTCAAAGAATACTTTGGAGATTTTAATTTTGTTAAATATTTAATACATAATATATTTATAAAATTTTATGCAAGTGCTTTTGATGTTTATTTTCTAATTCGAAAAGATAGCAAATCAGACAAATATATTTTTTAGATTTAGTTTAAAAAATTCACATTTAATAAATATATATTTTTTAGAGTTCATTTGTTTCTATTTATTTTTAAAACAGGTAATTAAATACTTATTACGTGTTATACTCTGAAGAATATATTAAAAAATAATATTTTGTTGAAGGAAAACAGACTATGTATGGAGTAATAAACTATTAGAAGCTTAAGTTAACCTCTTTTGCTGTAATATAAACTTTCACAATAAAATAAATTATAGCAACTTTCAAATCAACAGCTAGAGAGAAACTAGAATACCAACCAGAAAAATTTTTAAATTAATTTATATGAATGCAACAAGGAGATGAAAAAGAATGTAATGCGATATTTCAAATATTGATTTTTGAAATTATTTTATTGGTCGCTAAATAGACTTTAGTTTACACTGCTTTGATAATTGACAATACAGGGAGAACTAGACATACATATGGTTTGTAATTGAGCTTTTAATATTTATCAGGGTTTTCTGTACAAGATAATATTAACCAAAGAAAAAAATCCAGAAATGCTCTCTTACTAGAATTAAAAGTACAGAGATATTTTTAATTTTTGATTATTGTCCATAACCTATATTACATACTCTACACCCTTAAAATGACGGGTTTTTTTAATAATATTTGAAAGTTTTTAGTAGCTTTGTAAGTACAAACTGACTTACATATTCATTCCTTCTCTCTATTTCCCTTAAATTTGTTCTTGTAATTTTTCTTATAACCCATATATGTATTATAGCTACAAATGTTTATCTTGGGACTTTAATTAACTATTTGCTTAAATTGGATTTATGGCTATTAAAGACACATGCTCAAAGAGCCTCCTGACATTTCTAAGCTGCCATTCTAATTGCAACGCATTGACTAAGTTCCGTAGTTATTAAAGTGATAACCATATATTAAATTAAAGAAACTTAAAACCAGAATTCTTCCAAACACCCTGGAAAATATCTCCAAACTGTCTATGATTCGCGAATTTATTATCGCTAAACTTCGATAATCTCGAATTTTAGGAAGCCACAAAAATCTATTTAAAAGACCCCATCTAGTAGAAAACATTCGGGGACAAATTTGAAAAGCTCGCCAATGGTAACTTTTCCTTTGTTCATTGCAATTTAATAAAATTTTTTTTACAAGAGTGTAAAAACAAAGTATTTACCAAAGTTAAAAGGTTAAATTCAATTATAATATGAAAAGTTGCATGTAATTACATAGATTATTCATAACTAAATCAGAGAACAAATAGTTGCTTGTGTCACTATCTTGACTTTTATTTTTATTGATGTGTACTCAAGTTTATGACAAATTTATGGCTAACCTTAGAGGCAAAATAAAATATTCTTTTATGAATATAAATATAGAGTTAATAGAGAAAACAATCCTATACTTAAACTCCGTGATGTGTAAAAAATACCAGTGAGTAAACCTGGAAATTACCCGCTCTGTTTATGAAGTTTAGTATAATCTTGTTGCTAATCTCATTGCCAATGTATTCATACATTGGCTGTCAATAAAAAGAATGTAACCGAGAAGTCCAAAATATTTGGGTAATTTTCTAGACCAAAAACAAGGGAATATTTAAGTTGAGCAGGGAAAACAAGAGTCAAAAATAGAGATTATTTGAAATTCACCGGTAATACTTCCTGAGTCAAAATAATTGTAATCAACAAATAATATAATACAAGCTAATTATATTAAAATCTAAATATCATATTCACCATCGTTCAAATACTCGTTTTAAAACAAGTTTTTTTTTCATTGAAAATATTTAAGTATAGCTTAATCTGCCATGGCGCTGTCTACATGTGAAATTAAGCCTACATAGTCAAAAATGTAATTGAAACCCTTGTAAAAAAGCTCTTGATTAAGAATTTCTCCAATAACATTTTTTCGATATCTTCTATACGAAAATATCCATTTATTTAATTTAGAAATATTGCCATTCTAATATTATTATTAAAGTAGGCATCAGGGTTTAGCTTGACAAGTTAGAAAATCTAAGAATTGAGTTTAGAAATTAGAAACTATTTTAATTTAAAGTGAAATAAGAAGTAATAAATACACGACACCATGATATAAATAAACTACTCTTAGGGCGTGTACTGAATATTTTCCCTAAGATATTATATATGTATTCAGAGAATATGTTTTTAAAAAATGATAATACAGGTTTGTTTCTTATAAAATACTATGTCCTGTGAGAATACGAAAAAATAGAGAATCTAGTTCAGTTGTAATTTGTCTTAAAAACTAAGAAAAATCTGTAATTTTTATATCCCTGAAATTAAGTATTTCGGTAAATACTATATGGGAAATACTCTGTCTTTTTTAAGGAATACTAAGAACTTACAAAATCTCAAACCTAAGTATCTTAAAATGATATAGTTAATATTCTGTTATTTGATGAGTGTGTACAACTCTTGAGTTAAGGTATGAAATTCAAGCGAACGGACGATAAACAAAGAAAAACACCAGGGATATACAATTTCTTTTTATTATATACCAGAACTGCCTAGTTCTAATATTCACGCAAACATATATGGTTTCGCCAACATGTTGGTATAATTCACGTTTTAACTTCCGCGTGCTAACACATTGCATTACAGTGAAGCAATAACCACTTCTTAATATTTGTGTAGTTGACGATAATACTCTTATAAAATAGTTTTATTGAATATTCTAATAATAAAACTCTAGTTCTAATTTAAATTCACGACTCCAATAAGTACTCGGTTCCAAAATAAAGAGTTCAATTTCCACTGATACTATCTTGAAACTAGGACTAGTATCTGCACCTATGGGCGCAGCGTTGCCTTGAAAATTAGTATCTATATTTATACAGTAGGTCTAATCCTCAAAATTTATATTAAATTGTTTTTTATGTTATTACAGATGACTAGGCAGATGCCTATTTTAAGACACTCTCAAGAAGCTGGTATATGCTCTTGATTAGCATATGTGGCTACAATTATGTTTACCAGATTTTACTTAATTGTTTGATAGAGACGGCAGACATAGGTCTAAGGATTTTGGAGTGGAACAAAATTAAAATGTTTTTTGGGACCGCTGATAGATGGGTTAGTGTCTGTATTGGTTTTTTTCACGGCAAACCCAGCTATAATCATGCTGTTCATATATGCTGATTAAGAACAGAACAACATATTTCTTGGCAGTTTAAGAAGTATTTAAAAAACAGATAAGAAGAAATGTGTACTTAAATATATGATAGATAATACTGAAATGATACTAAATATTGCCCAGATTAAAGCTTGCTTGATATTCTTTGCAGCTTTATTTCTCTAAGTTTTAACCAGAAGACTATCAAAGTAACAGCTGCCCTACTTATTCATTTAAAGATTTGACCAATTGTTTTAGGAATATAGAGATATTCTAACTAAGCCAAAATTATAATAAAAATGAGTAAAATATATAATGATAAGTATTATCGTTTTAAAATCTAAATTATTTCTAGTAAATAGTTCTATACTTTATTTTCTTTAAATGAATGTATAGATTCAACTATATGCGGTTATCATTATCTCCTGAAGAAAACAGTTAAAAACATATATCTGAGTGTAAAATTAAGGAAAATTCCCCTGTGTCTAATTTTTTTGTATGTTAAATTTACAGATACAACAATTAAAAATGTCATTTTTATGAAGAATTAACAACAATTTGGAAAGTAAGACATCTATACAAGATTGGAGTGAGTGTTAAAACAAAATAGGCGAGAGAGCTAAGTTTACAACTTGGATATTTTGTCTCTTTAATTACTTAAGGAGATATGTATATTGCATAAATGCTCAAAAGAACTTATACATAAATAAGCTTTGGCTTGCATGTATATATAAATATTTATACACATTACTTCTTATATTAATGAATTCGAATATGACATCCTGATACCATCAGATTTGAATGATTCGAAATAAACGAAGGATATATATGAAAAAAATTTGAAGGTTATTTAAACAAAACAAATCCAATATGAAGAAAATCATTTTAAACTATATAATTTACTACCGCTATGTAAACAGTTAATTTAATAAGAATACCGAGTCCTCTAAAACACATTTGCCAAACAACCACGAGCAGACTTTATTTGCTTCCGGAAATATATTATAAATGGTACATAAGTCATTTAACTATACGGTACAATAGAAACATATACGCATTGAGTACGAACTAATTTGAATATTAACTTGTAACTTTAAAAGTATTATTATATCAGTCTTGTGCCCCAAGAACTGAGAATATTCCATTCCCGGTACTTAATTAAAGTTTAAATCACATCTACCTGTCGTTGAACTGAGCCAAAAGTTTTTGCTAAAAAAAGCTCGGAACTATATTTGTTTCAAGTTTATTCGTTGCATGTTAAAGAAGACAGGCTCTATACAATTCACGGTTAATTAAATCGACACTAGACAAATATATTGATTTCTTATGGCATTTTCAGTAATAAGATCCTAACAATCGGAAGCGAAATAGCTATATTTGAAAAAAAATGCTTGTAGATACCATGTTCAAATCTGATGAAACAAATTCATGAATAATTATGTGCCCATGGAATAAATATTTGGTGGTACTTCGCACACTTCACACAACATGCAAAGATTCTTATGGGAAATAAATTACTATATTCGGATATAATTTGGTCCATTAGAATCACAGTCTTGTAGTGTAAGAAGAAACAGTTAAAATATCTTAAAATACACAGTTAATTTAATTGACCATTTTAAATGAAATTAAAGGAGATTCATCGCATAAATCTGAGCATATATTTTTGCTTGATATGCGAGGTTAAGAAATAATTAGATGTTATTTTGACTTCAGGTATTAACTGAAGACTGTTAAAGAAATTCTTTTTTTTATAGATCCAGCAAGTCAGGATAAATTATGAAATTGGCTTTGGGGCTATTACTAGCTTTTCTTTTCTTAAGGCCGATGACCGAAAGATAATACATGTAATAATTGAGCTCAGATCTACGCTGCCAAATATAGATTTGAAGCTGTAGGCACTTGCCAACAGCAAGTGTAAACGTGCCGAGATTAATTAGTATGGACTTCTTCCATTGAATTATGTTTATTCTGTTGTCTTAATCATTTTGAGTTCTTTTATTGAAATACTAGGTGTATGGTGGCTACAAAAGTTTTACTCACATTACTCAGGTTATTTGCTGTCTCTGCTCTGAAGCGAGTACCTTTTAAATTTATTGATATTATTTCAACATGTTAATTTGTGGTTTCTTCAAGAATTATCAGGGTATCACATGTCACGGGAAGGTTACTTGGTTGCTCTTTGCTATATATAATATTTTTTGGGCTCCATGGTATGCATTTTACAATAGGTTATTAACTAAAAATGTTCTTTACACACATTGATTAGCTGCTATGAGTAGTTGAGTATCTCTAATAATAAATCTGCTTCTAAAAACAATGTCAATTTCGACGAAGTTAAAATACTGATTTTGCTTTAAAAGATTCTGGTTGTGAGAGAAGATATTTTCCTGAGAACTTAGGATCGCCTGAAATCATAAGAACCATTTGCAAGGTACTTTCATTGGAAATTAAATTTCAGATTCCAAGAATGTATTAACGAAGCTTAGAACATGATCAGTAATACTCCTCTAAATCTTTAAGGCAATGGATATTACGGGGGTACATTGGAATAATTAGGTTTTATTATTGTTGTTAGACATATTCAGGTCTAAAATGGCAGTTGAAACTGGAAACCTATATATACATAAAAATCACAGTGAGTTCAATCTAACTACTGAAAAATGTAACTTTCTTTTATATATTTCTGAAGATTATCTATAGCAGGGTAAACCTCATTATAAAAGGACTATATGTCCCAGCGAGAAGTGTTCAGACTTAAGCTAGCTGCAGTTTAATGTCAAATTGTGTAGTTTTCATCTTTTCGACGCATGCCTGGGGATAGGCAGGCAATAACTCAATCCAATGCAAGAGACTATGTTAACAATATACGGGTACTGTACATCAAAAACTTTGGATTTTCTGTTGGCAATATTCCAGGGGAAAACGTTAATAACCCAAGAAAACAACATTTAGAAAGAGTTGTATCTTGCACAATTTTGTGGCTAAATTTCCATAATCTGCAATAAATTCATTTTATAAGTTAAACTAGTAATGATAAAATTTTTATGTCCACAATCTGTTTTACAAGGCGTTTCCGCCTGATTTTCCTCTGGATTAAATTCTCTGTCTCAACTTCTTAGCTTCCATGAATATAATAGAAAAAAAGAATACAGACTCTAAAGCTTAGAAAATATAAAGAAAACGTACAACAATAGAAATATTCTAAGTTTGATAATATTTCTTGGAATATTGCCTTGTTTTCCCACTTTTCCACCTGAGATGCTTCAAATTGAAGTTCTTTAGAGATTGTTAATACAGAGACATCTTAAAATAATATTAAGCCTTAAAATCCAATTCTTACGGTTAATAAAAATTGGGAGATACTATTGAGAGGTTGTGGTTTTTAATTTCACTGACATTGAGTCATAGTTTTTGGTTTCAAGAATGGATGCATACAATTGAACAAGAGATGTCAATGACGAGTTTCGCAATAGGTAAGATTTGTAAGTCAAAGTCATTTTTAGAAATAAATGTAAAACATATATGTATTTTAGTTTTCTAGATGCTTTAAACACCTATTCTTGAAAAAGCTCGCAAGTAATCTCTTGACTCCACATCTGCTGATGATTCGGATAGAGATGACATTTGGATCACAAATATTTTTTTCCTTAATTCACAAATCCGAGACTTGGAAAACATATATATATATATTCTTCTCTGGGGTTAAATTTCAGGTAATATGAGTGAGAAAAATATATTTTTTCAATTGGGTTTTTACTGATTGAGGCTCTTTCCTTGGAGGGAAAAATTTTAGGTAAAAGTCTCTTATTTATGACAAGAACTTTAGATTTTGGTAACATGAGGCAAGTTTTGTGTTGCTCGAGATAGCAAAAAAGTGTCTTGGACTCAGCTACCAATAAAACAGAAAAAAAGCAAATATATTTCTCCTGTGACAAAATGTAGCCCTTTCTATGGATTACCTGCTTCAGCCTTTAGATAGTCTTATTTTGCATTCCCATTTGCATCTTTTTCACAAAAATTCACCTATGCTGGCCGCACTTCAGAAGTAAACTAGTTTGGGACTGTATTGCGTTTTACGTGAATACAAAAACAAACTACACGTCCGTGGATAAGGTTTTCAGGTTGTAAAATACTTGGTTTGACTCTTAACAATAAAACTCTTTAGCTTTGTTTTCTTTATTATTCTTTTTTCAATTAATATCTTAACGGCTACATTAAAAACCAAAAATAAAAATAACGGTAATATCGCACCTCAAGAAGATTCGTTACTTTACCGTTATTAAAGTAAAAATTCCATACCATAGCGTGCTTATAACAATCAAATGGATGTTACAGTGGATCAAGATAATTACCTCTATAGCTGAAACATATTATTAAACAAAACCACGACAACTGGGTCTTCAAGAAATGGATCAATGTGACAATTGCTTGTGAACTGAAAGGGCAATCTTCACAAAATGTTTTCCTTCAGTTTTAGGAAAATATTTTTAAAAGATGCCTTAAAAGAAGAGTTTTTAAGCAATGTAAATGAAAAGGAGGCGAGTTCATTATTAATATTGACTTGTTTAAACCACAGGTTTCTTTTAATGCTTACTTTGACATAAATATATTTTGGGCAATTAGACTATGTCCTAAAAGTACAAAGATAAATCACAGTTCAAATAGATAAAGAAATGAACTCAATCAAAGAACAATATGAAGAACAACGTGATAAACCTGAGATTAATATTAAATGGTATGTTATTTAACTAAATGATCTAGAGGGAACGCGATAAAAACGGGAATTATATTAACCCAAACAAGTTTAAACGGGAGATAAAAGAGTTTGTAAAAGGGTTCCAACAAGATAGTGAAGTGTCTTCTATAGTGTATTATTATCTTCTTTTTTCTTTATGTTAGGTTTTGGTATTGTCCCTTTGGTGTTATTAAATCAGATATTTTGAAATTTTTCCTTTGTTTTCCAGCTTTGAAAAAACTTATGTATTTTTTTTTGTTTTCTTTACTTTAGATTTTTGTTTTGCAGTTTCCGTTACCAAAACTCTAAAAATATACAAGACCTTAAAACTTTGGAACTGAACTACTTGAGGTATATTTTTTTCATAGGTTTAGTTTAGCTTTGCATATTGTTACATTTCTAGAAAAAGCTCTTTTTGCAGTTTCTTAAAATCAACCAATGTAAGACATATAAAGTAATAATATGTTATATTATTATTTAGTCTGAATCTTAACAACTTTGGTTCAAAAAATATATCAAAAATATTTAAAGTCTTATCTTCTAATAAAGGCCTTTTAAAAATACAGTATTTCTTGTAATAATATTAAGTTTTAGTATTAGCGAATATGTTCGAAACAAAGTTATTCTTTCAGCTATTAAAAATTTCTTGAAGACTAATAAAACAATAAAGAGTTTAAGATGTATCAATAAAGAAGGATTAAAAAAGCTATCAGAAGAAGATATTATTGAGTTACAAGAAATAGTTGATTCTCATCCTTCTATTCTTGGTCTTCAAGTCTATCCACAGTTTATTGAACCTAAAGACAAAATAGAAAGGTTAAAAAAGCTTGTTCATTCTGGTTTACAAAGTCAATATGAAGAAGGAGAAGATTTAAAAGAAGTTCCACTTATTCTTGTGGGTAATATATTTAGTTTAGTTTTATTCTTAGGTGATGGAAGAACTGGAAAAACTTCTTTGTTAAGAAATTTATCTGACAAAAGTTTTCGAAAAGAAACGCAATCTACTTTAGTTTTGGAAGATACACAAATATTTCAAGTTTATGACGATGACGATTATGGTGGCTTACGTGGACATTTAAAACCAATTACAAAATATGATCTCAGTGTACAAAGAGTGAAGAATATGATAAATCTTGAATATTTTATTGAAGGAGAAGTCCACAAAAAGTCAAAGTATAATTTAGAGTTTGAAGATGAGTTGATTGCAAGAACTGTAGGTGATGAAAATTTTGTTGAAAAATATCCAAAACATTATTTTGAATCAAATTTCCGAACTACTGATACTTTTTTACGTGTTTATGATTTTGGTGGACAAGAAGTTTTTTCTTCTGTTCATCATATTTTTATGAATAAAAAAGCTATTTATTTAGTTGTTTTTAACATGACAAAATTAAAAGAAACTGATTTATTTAGACTAAAATTTTGGTGTGAAAGTATCTTAAGGAATACTCCAAAAGCACCGGTTTTATTCATTGGAACTTTTTTAAATACTTTCTTAAAGAAAAATAAAACATTTGAGATTGTAAACTATCTGTTTGAGTCCTTTTTTTCTGAACTCCCTGGGAAGTTAAATATTGTTGAAGATGAAGAAACAATTTTCTTTCCTGTTGAAAACGCTGTTTATTCCGATAAGAGTCGTGAGGTTTCATTAAAGTTCAAGTTAATGAGCATAGATAGGTATGACTCGAAGTTAAATAACTTAATAAATCCACGTATACGGATCAAGTCTGTTTATGTATTATTTTTGGATAATTGTCGTGAAGAATCAAGTTATACGACAGTTGAAAAGTTTAAACTAAAAGCTGAAAAATGTAATTTTTCTGAAGAGGAAATCAAAGAGATGTTAGAAATATATTCTAAAGAAGGAATTATTTCTTATTTCAAAGATATAAGTTTGTCTGAAAGTGAAAATTTTATATTTTTTGCACCTTCTTTTTTAGCGCAAGCTTTGGGAAGTTTTATTCGTGATGAAAGTTTTCATCAACTTGCTTATAGAACAAATAAAAAAGTATTTTCAAATTATAGAACATACATTGATACAGGAATAATAAGAAAAGATTTATTTGAAGTTTTATTAAAACAATATAAAAAAAAAGAAAGAGAATATGTTTTAAACTTATCTTTACATAGTTTAATTCTATTTGTGGATCCAAGAGATAAAAACAGTTTTATTGTTCCTGCATTACTTCCTGAAGTGAAAGATCAAAACTTGAAAGAACTTAAAGGAAAAAAGAAAGTAGTTAACTTTGGTTTTCCCATGACCATAGCTACATTTGTTAAAATTATTTCTTTGTTTCTTGAAGATAATAAGATTGTTGAAGCACTTTTGTTCAAGTATTTTGCAAGGTTTATTTGTAACGCAGAGAGTATTTTGGATTTTTATCTGGAAAAAAAAAATAAGATAATATTCAATTATATTGGATATGAAATAAAAAGTTTATTATGGACTAAAATTCAAAATATAGTAGAAGAAGATAATGTTGAACAAAAAAGAAACTGAGAATTATAAGGTTCGTATTTATAAGCTGCAACTTTTGAAAGTATGGTTTAGAGAAAATTAGAGTTATGGTTTGTTTAAATTACCTTTCTTAAACGTCAGAGTGCATTATGCTTCCCAATTGCAGCTTTTTCTAGTCTGTAAACCTTGCTATTAATTGAATTTGCTCGATCCTGTACATTCTAACTTCAAAGTTAATAAAAAATTATACACAATACTAAATGACGAGAGCAAGCAAGAGTTAGATTATGATTTTGATCTATCTTCTGAAGAGAGTGAACGGTATCAAGATATGCACAAATATAAAAAGGAATTTTAGATTTTCACTCTAATCAATTTGTTTCTATGCAACTTGAATTCTTCCAGGTAAAGAAAGTTAGTTTACGAAGAAATTACAGTATAAGATCATCACCAAAATGATATTGCAGGAATTTGCACAATATGTTTGACGATCCTCCACAGAAAACTATATTTTATGTTTTCTAAATATTTGGTCAACATAGCCTTAAGAAATTCTGTAGTATCACATTTTCTAATCTTTTTTTTAATTCGGGTCGCTTAATTAAAAGTACTGGAAAATAACTTCTTATCGATCAAGTGGAAATTAAAAGAGCTTTGTATTGTTTGCCAGAATATTTCTGCAATTGAAAAATTGTTTTTCCAGTGCTTATTAAATTTAACAAAAGAAACTAATAGTCGTTTTTAAATCAACTAAAGCTTCCTGAAAACTTGTAACAAAAATAGTTAAACAGAAAACCTAAGTGAAAGTTTGTATTAATTCAAACTGCAACGCTCTTGTCCGCATTAGTAAAGTATTCAAAAAACCTTCCATGTTCTCCATAAGCTGTAGTGAATCTACAATTGCATCTTATTCTGCTTGTATCTCAACTTTTTCACACACAACCAACTCGCCCAACCTTTGATCCTAGATTCTTTCGAAATTTTGGCCAAAGATCATTTGGCTAAACTTAGTCATAAATTCTTCATCAGGAAGCTTGATAAACTCGACTATACTTTCGATGTCTACACCTTCTATACGGAAAAATAATTTTAGGCAAATTTCGTTCAAGCAGCTCGTTTTTTATACTCTCTAAATGACTTTTCATAATATCTTCTCCTATGATTTTACTAATGACCGCAGCATCAAAATTCTTTGAATATTTCTCGAAATTTTTCTCTATAACATCATGATTTAGCGCTATCAATAACTTCACTAACTGGTGGTCAAAGTTAATGTTCTGTATTGCATACTTGTTAGATAACAATCCAGTAACACCAGTAAAATCATACTACATAAAATTTGAGATCATCTTTAGCCCAAAACTTCGCAAACCTCTAAGTTGATATAAAGACATAACTGCAACTGTTGATGATCCAGATTTAGCTTTTTGCTTTCTAATTTTCTGAGAGGAGAAAAATTCATCATATAATTCCGAAAAAAAAGAAACCTTAGTTTTAAACACGTTGTCATTTGAGTTCAAAATACCTGATTTGGAATCAATTTCAGATTGAAATTCAATAGATACCTAAACCTGATTGGAATTGTTTCTGGCTGCTATTATAGCTGATCAGTGTTTATTCATGTTGCATAACAAATACCTTGCTCTGGATTCAATTAAGTTAATCTCAACCAGCAACAGCTTATCATCCAATTTTTTCACCACAGTTTGCAACATAGATAAAATTGTCAATACCTCATTCAAATTAGAACCATCAACCAAAAAGGCAGCTAATTTAGCTTGAAAAAACTGCGCAAGTAAAAGACGGCTGTTTTCTGGAGTAGAAAAGTACTTGAAAAGCTCTTTGCAGAGGTTGATTTGCAATCCAAAAGTGTTGGTAAAATATTTAGGTTATAAAACATACACATTATTGTATTTTCTTGTTAGTAATTTGATAATTGTGAAAATAAAGGGCGAACGCCAGCAATAATTCGAATTAATCCAGAAGAATCACCACTGTCTGTAAGGGCTTGCATTAGTAGATTAACTTCATTTTTATAAACTCGATCAAATTCATGCAAATGACACTCATTTTTTTAGTCTCTTGGGATTTGTATGAGTTCCCTTAATTTAGTCAAATATCCTAGAAGCATAAAGAAAGAGAGAGTGGGAGCTTTTTTAGAATGACACCTACAGAGTACTCTTTTCCCTCTAATTGAGACATTATAAGGACATTTTTACTCGGTATTTCAACCTCTTGGGCGCTTATCTGCAATAATCAGCATTTTCCATGTATATCAAAAAATATTTTTTTTTGTCTTTACTATAACTTTAGGTACAATCAATTAAGTGTCCACCGAAAATGTGCCAATTTGCTCTTTAGTCCAAATGCCCAAAGTGGTAACGAAGAAAAGACATGTAACCTTTAAAGAGAGAAAAAAAGGAAGATAGGAAAGTGAATAGGGTAGTCTAAAAGTTAGAGGAAGCCGTCAAAGAACTTGGAGAGTAAGATGGATCAATGATGTGTATAATTTAGTATTTTCGTGGTGATCCAATTGACTGATAGAAGTGCTGACCAAAACGTGCAGTTTACGATTTGTCCATCGATAAAGAAATGTAATACGGTTTTTATCTCTTTTTTCTTGTTACTTTAGATTTGCAGAAATGAATAAAATAAATACATTTAGTTTTTGTAGCAGGTTTGACTCTTAGCTTTTTGTTGTATCTCATCAGATGTTTACACACTATTACACACAGGAAGTATTTTTGCGTTATCACTTGATATACATAGTTTTACCTTTAATTCTTGGTTTTGTAGAGAAAGGAATAAAAGGAATACATAATGATACCAAAACTATGTTTTTAATTTCTAGGTTTTAGCTTAAGAAATAAGACTTGCTATTAATTTGAAATGAAACATTTTCTTGATAATTGTTAGAAAATATAGCTGCTCCATATTCCTAAGTTACCCAAGAAATTCAGCATTTGAAACCAAAAATAATAGAGAGTTTTTTTTATCCCAAAAATGTTCGACTATAGCAAACTCCTTTCACTACATATAGAAACTAAATAGAATGAAGTATGTTCATTCTTAACATCGCCCTACTTTAATTTTCAATAATTTTAAGCTCTTTGTTAACTTGTTCCCTCCCGGTGGCACAATTGGTTCTTGCATCTTCCATTATATGAAAGAATCTTAGACATGTAAAGTTGCCTCCAGTAATTCGCTCAATCATCTCACATAACTCAATGGGCTTTATCGTATTACTATACTTAAGGTCGCATGCTAGTTTTTTGCAATAAATTATATCCTCTGCTTCTTTGGAAAATTTTCCCTAAGACTGATGGTTGCTCTTTACAGAAAGAATATGAAATGTTCCCAAGGGTAGATAATAATTTCCGTGACTTTGAATTTTTTGTCCATAAATTTTTGATAAGGCATTTAGCTAAAATTCCTTATTTTCCTATCTCATTTTTGAACCTTGGATATCCTTTCAAGATATAGCATTTCTGTTACAGCACTATATTTTGCCGTGCATTTCATAAGAGCAGGTAACCTCATTATACCATATACTTCAATTACATCCAGTCTTCCTAAGATTACATGTTTCTTATTGCAGCGCTCAACTTTCTAGAAAATAAAGTATTTTATAATATATGTTACTTAGTTGAATAAGGTAAAACTTTCTTTTTATGACAATCATTCTCATATAGTTTTTCTTATATAATATAAACCCATTGCCCTGCATTAAAGTGTTTCAAAATTTAAATATATGTTTATCATTGCATGTCATCAAACATTTTTTAATTATTCTTCGCAGGATGTGTTTTGGTTATTCTTGAAGGCTATCCATTCCATAATTCATAACCAATATATTTGAATTAGCGAATTCAATCTAGAACCAGTTCATCTGATACTATCCTCGATTTGAGGGCAAACATACTCTTCTTCATATCAGTTTATATTTCCGTTCACGAAATTCTTCATGTTTTTTACAGTCCAAACTAAGTATTTGTTGCTTTTTAAGATATTTAGTTTTAGAAAATGAAGTTTTCAAGAGACATATAACTTCTTTAACTAAATCGATTCCCTTAAATTATTGTAAATATTGTCTCAATAATGAATAGATGTCTTCTAAAATAATAATTAGTGATTAACATGTATTCCGGGTCCCATTAAAGCCTTTCCATGTAGCACGAATCAGGAATCCATCATTTCCCATCGTTTAAACATATTTTATATCTTCTACAACTGGCGAACCATTGGAAATAATAAAAAAGTTTGGTTTTTATTATTCTGTTGAAAAGTAGAGCGGGAAAATGGTATTGCTGGTGTCAAATGACATGTCTTGTTTGACCCAAGCAAATCAACTTTTCCATAAATGTGTTCCGAGAAAATATTTGCTATCTTTAATGGTCCAGATCATTCAAGCTCGGATTTATTATTAGCACCAGCATCAAGAGGTTTATCTGATATCCAAACTTAATCGCCTTTATGGAAGTTGACAGGTCAGAATCGTTAAATGCATCATTTATGAGCATTGTGTCTATGGACTAAGCCTTTGTTGACCTTCCTATCAATGGCATCTAAATCCAAATCTATGAAAAACTTTTTGATATTTAGAATTGTATCAACGAGAGTTATTTCCTTTACCAGGATATATGTTTATCTTTATTCAAGGATCTAAATTTGGGAAGAGGTGTTCCATGAGGGGAAACATGTGGTGCGCACAAAATTTAATCTCCTGAAAAAGTTAATTTTATATCCGTGTGGCTTTGAATATTTCTCAAAGTGTTATCCTGTTTTTGACTATAGAAAATTGGTTGAAATTTACACAAAATAATGAAACATAATCAACCTAGTATTTCCTCAGTGTTCAAGTAGGTCTATTTCTAGTAGCATGAATTACCTTCAGCGGAGGAACACACCTATGAAACTACTTGCCCTCTTGTCAACAGAGTTGAATATTTCTTGATAGCTTCTTAAAATCAGTTTCTTCACCGAAGTTATAGCCTCTGAGATAAGGTTTCACCGAAATAATATTCTTTCAGTGGTATTTCCTGGCCATAGATATATGTTTGAGTTAGCATATGCTGTGGCCAATAGATTGGCAAAATCTTTTCTAGCATCAGAAAAAACCAACAAATACTAAAATTAGCAACCCTTCTCTGAGTCTTTTGAAAATCTCCATAAGAAATGTCTCTTGTCAGCAGTTTTTTCTTTACAATTTTAATCTCATACTGTTGGGGCTACCAGTAAACTCTTTTACATTCAGAGTGCAACCTGTTTGGCTAAGACGAGGATGCATGATGCTAACAGCAAACCAGGAAAAGTTTAGCGAGTAAATATCATAAAAGGTGTAAAGATGATTCTTACCTAGCCATAGTTCACATAATCAAGTATTAATTTAGAGAACGAAGAGAAGCCCTCAAAGTCATTTTTACAACAAGAAACTGAGTTTCAATTTGCAATTCTTTCTTCCCGAAGATATGGAAATTATTCCCCCGAAAATTTCCGTTCAGGGTTATATCATCCTGATTTAAATATAGCTTACTAGGTTCAACTCCATGAAAGCCCAAGAATTCTTGCGGTTTCCGCGAAGCTGGATGATTAAATATGTTTTCAGCCCATAATTGTCCTCAGATGATTCTCCTCGGTGGCAGCCTTGATGTTTGATTCGCATGCCCCTTATAATTTCTTGGATAAGAAATGAATCGAAAGAGAGAAGATATTGTTTTAGCGAACTCCAATTGATTTTGTTTGTATCAAATTACCCTATATAGTCACACTGTTCATCACATTCTACAGTAATTGTAAACCAGTCACGAAAAAAGCTTCACTAATTCTTCCCAAGGTTAGAAACAACCGAGAGAAAAAAAATACTGAATTTATCGTCCACATAGGAAAATAGTTTGACCTGAGACAATCCACTGTGTGAGATATGAACCCTAGCCTATGTGCAAGACTAAGACTTAAAATCTGACACATGTCTAAACTATAGTTTTTGCTTGATCACCAATACTTGTTATTTTTGGTTAAACTACAGAAAACAGAACGAGTACTTTTTTCTTATCAGTAGTTTCTGGTAATCCACCATTCGATAGGTCATATTTCAAACTTGTGGTAGGTTCTCAATATTGAGTTGTATTTTGTAGTGGTTTTTCTTACGCCCAAAATTGTCTTGATTAGACCAGTTGAAAATACGTTGAATGTCCCGAATTCTAAACGAAGAACAAAACAATACACAAACAAAATGAAATTCGTTCACACACAATCAAATTTTGATAAAAAAGTTTTATTTTTTCGATGTTTTTCTCTTATTCTGTTATTCTTAGCTATAGAATATTCAAATGAACTTGATTCTCTTGTTTCTGGAGTTTGGAAGTGGTTTTTTCACTCCTGGTGGTTTCGTCACGATTCTTTCGAACCAATTTTCGCTACAATAAGTTTTACTTTATGGATTGATATTTTTATGGTTATTGATTATTGGTGCCCAAAACCTTTTGAAAAGTATTTAATCTCACCAAGAGGTAGATCTGCAAAGAGAACGTACAAAGATAATTTAAATAGAGCAGCAGGAGCAGCATACTTGATTCCTCTTTTAACTATTGACTATTTCTTTCCAAGACGAGAACAAATATTAAGAAATTATGAAGATTTTTCACCTACTTTTTTTTCTACAATTTTTAACTTGATATTGTCTTTGTTTGCTTATGATTTATTATTTTTTCCATTGCATTTAATTATGCATAAAGGACCAAAGATATTGAGAAAACTGCATAAAAAACATCATACATATTCTCCACTTGTATCTGCAGAGGTTATTCGTCATTCTTTAGTAGATGGGAGTTTGCAAGTTATTACTAATATTTTAGCACTAAATATACTTGGCTTGAATCCTTTTAGTAGAATGATACATAATTTTGCAGTAACAGGTTTACTTACTGAAACTCATTCTGGATATAATTTTCCTTGGGCTATTCATAATATTATTCCTTTTGAAATATTAGGTGGACCTCTTAGACATGAAAGGCATCATAAGAATGGAAGAGCATATTATCAGCAGTTTTTTACCTATTTAGATAATCTATTTAGTTTTGTAGAGGATAGAAGTTAAATAGATTATGTTTAAGCAGTCTAGTCTAGATTGTCATCTGCTCTTTCGAAGCACGAACAACAAACACTTACTACTTTACGAAAACTATATTTTGGTTTTGATTCGCCTTGATTGACATCAAAAATGAATGTTTTCCCTACCATTAATTCCGTTCCAGGGAAATGAAGTTGCTCTATTTGCTTCATATTCTGATACAGTTCTTTTTGCCTTTTCCGTTTTATCTTCTTTACTAGAAAATTATCCGATTTTGACCTATTGAGAACTCGCTTCATTCTAATATGATCGTCCAAAGAAACTTCACTCCTTGTTCTATCCCTTGAAGCACAATCATCCTCAGTCAACTTTTGGGTACTTCGATTACAGTCCTTAACGTTTTGTTCCACCTTCACAATATTTTTTAGTGCGTCCAGCCACTTACCCAGCGTCACGTCATCGTGATACCAAATTAAGAGTTTTTGTACTGCACCATTGCGCAGTTCTTTATACCATATTTGCAGGATAGCGTTATTTCCCTCGTATACTACATCCACTGACATTAACTCACGCAAACCTATCAGAATAACCTTCTTGAACATCTTCATTTTTCTTTTTCCCTTCTTTATCTTCTTAAACCTTAGAAATCCTTTGACTTGACTCAAGGACATTTTATACTTTTTCCATTCCTGATCTTGCTTCTTTAGTCTGATTACAGACTTCATGGAAATCGCCTGCAACGATATAGTGCCATCTTTATTATTGTCTCTAATCGTATTTAAATAGTTCTCACTCTTAAATCTTTTGAGCTTTTTCATTTCTAAGCTTCCTCCGACATTTTTTAACCCCTCAATAAGGCAGCATTTCATGACTCAAGCGTTTAATAGAACGATATATCCTATACAAAGTCTTCTAGCTAGGTAAGGTTGCATTGAAGCTCTCTTGGATAAGAAACAGCACCCTTTTGTATTTCGCTTTCGGTAAATCATTCTTCTTGATGAACTTCTTGGCCAACGTCTTCGGGTCATCTCCCATATAAAAAATAATTGTATCTTTTCCTTTTTTCCCTAGATCCACTTCTAGTTTGAAAAGAATATGTTTTTCTTGTTTTTCATTGAAATGTTCGAATATCTTAGATGAAATCTCTCGCCTTATCTTTTCTACATACTTCTCTTTCAAACCATTCCTTGTAACAAACTCTTCAGCTAAAATTTTTGGATTATCGGATTCTTTTACTTTAATTACATCGTTCCTATCTTTTTCTATTTGGACAATTAATTCTCCAATAAAATCATTCCAGTTATTCTTTGCTGAAAGCTCCCTTTCTCGCACCTCTTCAGCTTTCTTAAGAAGAGGTGATATTTCTTTTGTTTTCTTATTGGATTTTTTTTCTTGATTCTTTTTCAAAGTTATGCGTATATCTACGCAAATTTCTGAAGTGTTTTGAGGGAAATTAGCGCCATAGTCGTAACAAATTGACTCATCGGTCTCTCTTTTCTTAGGTCTGTTCAACTTGGAAACAATTTCTAATCCTTTTGAGCAAAATAACTTTTCCGAAATACCTCTTGGAATATCTTTATCAATTTTTAAGGACACACTCGATACAATGCTTTTTTCATTCGGCTTTTTTTTTCCTTCTTCTCTATGGTCAATAAAAATAACTCTTCATACCTTGTACTTCCAGCGAACGATCCACTACTGTTAGAAATATCGCTATCCGGGTTTTCAGCATTTAAATTTATATGTACATACTCCAAATTCAATTCTGTAACCTTATCACTCCATTCGTCCAATAATCCTTTACTTTCATCAATCGGTTTTTCTTTTTCTTTTCTTTTCATTAAACGGTTATGTTGTCATGTGTGCCACGTCATATAGGCAAACTATTGTCCCCAACTTTTTAGGATATTTCAAGCTAACAAAATGTAGAAGTTATTCTTTAGTATATTAAAAAATTGGTTGAAATAGTACTGAATAATAAAGATTTAGAGGAGAGAATAAAAATTTTAGATTGTTTAGAGGATACCGAATTTCAATTTAGGAATGGATAATCTTCTCGTGTCATGTCTCCATTCTCACCTCTAAGTGGGTAGTAAATGCTCTGTTAATTAAGCTTGTTTGGACATTTGGATCTACTAGTTTAGAGCTTGGCTTAGCAGATGATATTCTTAGAATCTATGTTTCTTAATTTACTTGCAGTTTAGTAGTACTAGTGCTCTGGAGGCTGATTTATGTCAGGAGTAAAATTTAATTCGTATTAACTAGTCTCTTCATTGACCAAAATATGGTATAAACAAAAAAAAATTGAACACAAGCTTTTAAATTCTTCCTGTGAAAAAATTAAAACTTCGTAATCTGTCTCGAATTAACGTAAGTCTTTTTTCTACAGTTTATACGCAAAGCCAAGGGAGCACCAAGCAAGAAGGGGAATGAAAGTATCGAGAAAAGTAACTTTCAATGTATATTAATATCCTTTTGTAGTACCATGCAGCAGATATTGATGATTCTTTATTTTTATTATAGGTTTTTTTTGGTATAAACTTTGAACAAGAGGATTACTCTTTGTACAAAACGACTGGAAAGGTTATCTCTGTGCGCATTTCCTGGAATATTCTTTCTAAATCTGCTTGACGCAATAGAAACTCAATATCGAAAAGAATTGAAACTCTTTTCTATCTTTTATGACTCCAACTATTTCTTGTTTTACTCTTAATGTTATTAATTAGACAGAACCTACTTCCCTAAAGTTAAGAAGTTGTTGACAAACTAGGGAAAGAGTTTGTTCCTGGTATCCAGGTTGGCTTTTCACTATCCAATGTAGCATTCTTTTTATTTGGTGCATTGTATACTTTTCCTGTTTTCACTCGCAAAGGAATTTCTCCCTACTTTGCTGCTTTTCCTATGTATCTTCGTGCCTCATGTAAAGATTTAAACTTTTTTTCACATTATGGGATACTATTATCATACGAATTAGTTTGAAACCAATTCTTTTCCTGCTTTTATGCATTATGTTAAGATTGAGTTATTCAACTAATATTTAGTTAAGAAATTATCTTCAGAACTAGTCTAACTTTAGAGTTTGACACTAGAAGACTTAATTAGTCAATGTATGAAAAAACACAACTTGCGTCATTATGCCCTCTTGTGGGCATTCATTTAGTGGTAAAAGAAGAAAGCATTCTATTCTGAAAATAATTTTGATTTACTTCAATATTCTTTATTTAAAATACATATCAGAAAAAAACTTAAAGCAAAACTATGAATGAAATACTAGAGTTCAAAGTTTCCGAGTATTCAAAAAAAAATACATGTTGTGTAACCAAGGTATAAACTAATAAACTAATACTGTAAATATATCACCCAATAAATAAAACTGTGCTTTCTGTTGTATATTTATTTCCCTTAATAATTATGAATATGAATACCAACCAAACTACAACCGGCCACGAATAACTAAATATTTCTTATCAACAAACCAAGAAAAAAATTAATTGATTAAAGGACAACAGAAGATATCAATATCTGGAGTTGTAGGACAGTCGTCCTGGACGTTATCAAATCTGTTTTTACAGAAATCATCAGTAACTAGGGTTTCTCTCAACTCAGCTGCTGTCTAAATAATGTTCAATCGAATAATAGTATCGATAGTTGCAGTTGTAACTACTTGATATTGTTCATTTTCTTCGTCAAAAATAAAGTGATCCAAGCACGGCAGAGCACTACAAAAGCTCCCCATCTTTTCTTGAGAAAGTCTAAGAAATAGCGTTGGGGATTCTGTAGGTAAGCTTGTAGGAAATGGTACAGGAGAAAGTGTTGGTACGGCTGTTGGAATAAGAGGAGAAGTTGTTGGAGAATCTTTACCTGTTTTTCCTGTTCGTTCATTATTCTTGTTTCCACTTGCTGTTAAAGACACAGGTAAAACAACAAGAAAAACAGCCAAGAAAATAATACACAATCTTTCCATACTTTTTAACTTTCTTCATCTCTGGAGGATATTGTTGAAACTGAGGAGATGCCCCATATTTGAAGAGGGATTTTTCAGATGCTGAAAATTTGTTTTCCTTTCCATTATTACTTTCTTGATCTAAAAATTTAAAAAATCTAAAGACCACTTCTTAATCTTTCTTTCATATTTTGATTCATTTGCTGGTCCACTGAATAATACAACTAGGCATAATATACTTCTTTGAAGAAACATGGATGTTGATATACTTGAATTCAACGACTTATCCTTATTAAAGCTTTTTTTCTCACTTTGTATTATTTCTGTTTCTTCATGAGCTTCTTCATTTATTCCAACAGGTGGTCTAGGGGGGGTAATTTGGGTTCAAGCAGCGCTCTATCTACAGCTTCATTTTCCTGGTTCCTCGAGTTCTGTTTCTTCTTGTTCAAAGAAGCAAATAAAATTTCATCACTGTTGTGTTTGAGGTATGGAAATTTCATTAACCACTCGAAGAATTAATTTGGCTTAGTTTGTGAAGGATTCTCTTTTCTATGTGTCTTCAAAACGTCCACATTGGTCATGGACATTTTGGACAAATCTATTTGAACACTAATAATAAGATAAATTTTGGGCTTGTGAAAACAACGTCAAGGACGAAGCAAAAGTGCATAGTTTTCAGAGTAGCGACCTTTCTACTCCTGCGAAAGAAGTCCCAGGGACAGCGAGCCGACTAAAGCACTTACCCAAGTTGGTGAGATTAAATGTTGGTGGTCTAACTGCCTTTAAGTGCAGCTACGTACAACAACTTTCTAAAGAAACTGAAATCTTAATGTTACAGGAACTGCACAAGCAGGGAATGCAACGCCTACAGCGGATGGTGAGCGTTAGTCCGGCTTCAGGAAGGTGGTTTTTCTCAAAACTGCCTGAAAAAGCGGAGGGCGTAGCGACTTTCCTGTGTGACGCACTTGCTAGTCAAGTAACGGACACGGACGGAAGAAGCGACAGAATCGTGAAACTGGTTGCCTGGAAAATGGTGTTATATAAAAATTGCCCGGGATGAAAATACAGAAAACTACTATTGTTTAGGAAAGAAACAACAATAAACAAGGTAACCATAGAAAATACAGAGAAACGCCGCTTGTACAAGAAATCAAGAATCGCCAGAGGATACAGCTCATCCAACAACGAACCCAGAAACACCAGCAAGATACCAAGGGAGCAAACAAAATCCAAACATAAGAAGAAAATAAACCGAAACCACCAGACAATAAAGCCATGATACCAGCAGACCACATAGTCCAAGAAAATCTCCAGAGAAAATATCAAGGAAAGATGCCACAACTGGAACGCTGAAAAGGAAATGAAACACCCCTTCAAATCTGTAGAAACACCATCAAAATTACATGTTCAAACTTCTGACAAAACTCAAAAAGACAACAACAGAATGTAACACAGCTCCTTCCAAGCGTTTCCCCAACATAGCCAAGATTGGGCTACAAATTTCCACCCTCAGCACAGCTCCTCAAAACGTCAGATTTCACTCAAAAAACAGAACAACATCACTTCAAAAGACACAAAGACCACGACAAAGCAAGAAATGCACAGTAGAATAGACCGGTGCTGCAGAACAGCCAGATCAAGCTTTTTACCCTCGATTTGCACAATTTTCTCAATTTTTGTTTCTGTATTTTGGACAATTTAGCAACGGCGAAATTCAGGCTACCAGGTTCAAGAATCCTGACGTTCAACCAATAAAAGTACAAACAATATTGGAAGCTAACAGTAGAGCCAATAACAAACAGATAGAAGAAATTAATATATATAGTACGTAGCTCTTATTGGTAGTTAGATCCCCGCCGTAGGATTAGGCCAGTAGGCCCAATTAACTCCCTTAAAACCTAAACCTAATAATAAGAGTCAGACACTAAGCAGTCGAGTGTACGACTCTCTCCATACTGACTGTTTACACTTTACATAGTTATAATACAATATTACATTACTGCACAATTGGTGCAACTTTACATAATACACTTTTACTAATACATAAGCACCGGAAACAACAGATAGTAAAACCTCAATATCTCAACAACTACTGGGAGTTAGAAGACCTCACTTATATCATTTTAAAGCTCTTTCAGTTAATTTAATTTAATATACGTATCCTCATACACATATAGACGATACGGACAATTACTTGTCTAACTATAAGATAAGTATAACTATATATATTCACAATTAGTGCTATACGAACTTTAAATGAAAATATATAATTATAGCAAAAATGGAGAATATTTAGTGCTAATTATATGAGTATAGAGATATTAGTTGACTTAAGAGTTTCCTGGTGTGTAGTGATTGACGTCTGGTCTCTCTCTAGTACAAAGACAGGGATTACCACAACCTCTTCTAAAAAAACATAACATTTCCACCAACTTGTTTGCCCATATTTTCGCTGCACAAATTAAATTAAAGCTATCTGATTCTTGATCCTTCTTCATTTCCATATTTACATTTATTGCCTTTGGGACTCAAATACATGAAAAACATGAACTACTAAAGCGAGATTTGAAACAGAACCAATTATCATTGAGTCAACTAGAGTTAAGTATGCTCATTGTACTTTACTAGATCAAATCCATGACTACCACAATTCACGATTTTTGTTTCCCAAGTCTAAGTACCTTGTTTCTTGAAGGTCTTCATACACTACATAAATATTACTTTCTCGTATAGCATTTGAGAAATGATAAACGTTATTATTTAATATATTCTAAAATATAAGAATAATAATAAGTATTCTGAGTAATATCAAAGTCTGAAACCAGACTTTCACAGCTGTAATTGTTGATAATATAAAAATATTTTCAAAATTCATTTTCTGATAGTGCACCTACTCATCAGAATAAATCTTTTCAAAAAAACAAAATATTCTTTATATTGCACCTAGAAAGCTATCTACCTTTCTTGAATTTGAGTCCTTGTTTTTATAAGTAGCTTCGAAACAATTCTATAGTGTTATAAAATTATCTGTTCTCATGAACAGTAACCTAATTTTCATCCTGGGAAGACAATGCTTTACAATGCAAACAATATAACACTAGCTGCAACTCAGCTGTAAAATTTGAGACAGGTATCCAATGAGATTATTCAATTAATGAGTCTTTAACCTTGCCTATGAACTCAAAATAGAAACTTTAGTTCTATGAAGCCTTTTCCCTGCACTCAGGCTCTCGGCTTGTACTGGGAATGAATTCTCCGCTCTTAGTTTTGTTTGAAATAGAACTAAAGGTAAACATTAGGATTATAAATCTTAAGCCCATTAAATGGCCGATAGTCCGGCATCAAAAACTATTATCTTTTTTCATAGTAAGTCTCAAGAAACCCTTGATTAATAGTTCTACCTAAGGATGACTCGGATAATTTATTGCGAGGTTCTTCACTTTCCAAGACAAATAGCTAAGCTAAGAAAATTTGTTTACTGATTTTGCTTTCTTATACGGATATAACCAGACAACATATGAGATTTGAACAGGAATACAAACTCAAAAATGTAAAAGAACCTTTCCTAACCAGTTCTGCAAATTATAGTTCAATTTAAGTGCTAAAATATCACAAGCTATTGATCTATCCCTTCGTATAATAAACATATAATTAAAAATTGGGGCATGAGTCATATTCCTAATACTCTCTCATCTAAATAGGTTCAGACGAGACTAAAACACCTTTGTAGCGAGGAATATTGGCCAATATAAGTACTACTATCTAGCTAATTTAATTAACTTTTCTAAATTCAGTGCAGTATAATATGTTTTCTTCAGAAAAAAATGGCAGAGTATAATTCTGAGAGGGGTCACATTCCTCACATTCCTGTTCAGTTTGACCAATGGTTCTTAATTGTTCTTTACTTAGATAAATTTGATCCCCGTTGTAGAATACCAGTTCATAAATATTGTTGTACTTTTCTCTCAAGAATATGAACTCTTCAAAAGACTCAATAGAGTCCAAACAACGACATTCAGCGCATATTGTCTGAAGCTGTAACTGATCAAGTCCTGGGTCTTCCGAAATCTCGTACTCATCCAGGGCTTCTAAATTCTCAGTTGAGATAATTACTATAATAACCACAATCAATCCTAACATGCACCAGAATAGGAAGCAACATTTTTGAAATCGTTCTTCTGCTTTTCCATCTCCATGAAGAGAAGACAAAAGGTCACACAAAAGAGTACAATACACCTTCATGGGACCGCTAGCTTCAGCAGCATACCAGCTATCTGACTCAAAGACTCTTTCCTCAATCCTTTCATTGTTACGCGTATTTATTTTTGTCTGCAAGCCATTTATAATCTGAAGATCCACTATAGACTAATGCAGACGTTTGAAAAACTACTTCTATATAAATATTCTGTTGTTGATAAACTTGACGGAATAGTTCTTCCTTCGCTAGGATTTTGTTCCTTACTCACAAACGATAAAGCTTCTACAGGTGGAATTCGATTTTCCTGGACTTCTTCCATTTTTTCTTGCTCCATTGCTTCCTTTCTATACTTTTAGTTACTTTGTTACTTTATGTTCAGTCTACCTAGAACATCAATAGAATAAGACTGGAATTGTTCATTATTGACAAGAATTTCTTCGACATTGATAATTTCTAATCAAGAGTGAAATCGTGCAAAGTAGAACTCATGAATACAGGTTTAAGCGTTGAGTTTTTTCCAAATTATTTTTTAAACGGTTAAATAGCAATACCAAAACGAAATAAACGGATAACTTTGGCAGATACAAACGTTTAATAAAAAACATATTATGAAAAACAAGTAAAAAGCGTAATTTAACAAACTAACTATTAAGTTAAAGAAATAAGAATCAATATAAAATATAGAAAAGAACTATTCTATTGGGTAAATTCAAAGTTAGCACAACATTGAACTTCATCATCAACTTCACACACTTTGTTCTCTATATCTTCACATAGGTTACACAAGGTCTCAGAAAGAAACCCAGATCTAATTTGAGTTGCATTAAATGCAAGAACTGATCCTATTTTTATATCGAGCACATAAACGTTCTCCAAAATATTCATTCCAAATAGTGCTTCTTCAAGAAAAACAAAAGAGTGAAGACACCTACAATTCTCACATAAATCTTCAATTTCAAACTCACATAGTCTTTTCTCATCTTCACAAATAAATACATCATATTCTTCTGTTTCATTATATACATCATCTATATCTTCTTTTTTATCTCTTGGCGCTCTTTCAAATAAAATTATTGTTGTGGCAATAATAAAACAGAATAACAAGAGAATGAGGGGAACAAACTTGTGTATATTCTTTTTCTTGTCTTCATCTACATTTTCCGACTCTTTTGTATAATTAAAATTGGTTTCCATTTCCTCAAAATTAATTTTTCTATTTTCTCCAAAACCATTCCTGCCTAATAACTGGTTAGTAAATATAAAACATACCTTCTAATCTATCTTTCATTCCTTCTACTATTTGTTGATCCACTAGATTACTTAACTAAAAAAATATACTTTTCTCTAGATAAGCTGTAGTTGCGATACTTGATGCATGTGTTTTTGAATTATAGGAGCTTCTATCTCCAGTTTTTAATCTCATGATTTCTCTTGTGCTCGCTTTCTTCTCTCGAAGTGGAGTTTCTTGTGGTAAGCTTGATCCAGGAACGGCCTGGGTTTCAGATGCATGCTGTTGAATAGTTATAGATGGAGATGTTGGTTGAAAGTATAGCAGCAATGAATCATCGCTTTGGGTAGTTAGATTTTTGGAATTCATTTACTATATTTTATTCAACGCTTTGTCTTCCAGAAATAATTATTCTGGATATAATTTGATTAACTGTCTAAATTAGACATGTACTTTTTGGGCATAACTTTTCTAACATTTAGAAAAACTTTTTCACATAAGATATAATAAACCAAAAGAGTTAGTTTTGAGAACATCCAGCTGACTGTTTACTCAAAAGGATCTAATGGAAATTAGGGATAAAAAGTAGGCTCAAGCTGTACAATGTCTACCTTGACTGTCATATTACTAATAGTATAATTAGAAAAGAAAAACTAAGAAAGACGAGAAGAAGAAAAGTGAAAACTATTCGAACCTCCGGGAATATTGGGAAATTGAGAGGTTAATATAGCCCCTATTATTCTTTGTAACTGACTACTGTATTAGAAACTTTTTGTTTGTATCTTTCTTATATTCAAGTATTAAAGTATGCCTGGTATTCAGAGGTAACTCTAGAATACCAACGCTAACTAAAAATACAAACTAAACTACTTACGCAAACTACATATTTGTATACAACACCTTCCCTAGTTAGAGGTGGTATACTTTATTGTTAAACATATTTATTTTATTTCTTTGAAGCATCTTGGTCATTACGTCGGCAAGATTCTCTTCAGTTTTAACATAAACTAATTCAGCTTTCATGGCTTTAAGTTCTTGTTTTGCAAACTGAAAACGAGTATCTAAATATCGATTTCTTCCAGCTGCAGTGTCATTCAGAATCATTCTCATAGCTGGTTGGTTATCAACATAAACAAACGTCTGTAAATCAACATCAAGGCTTTGTAAAATAATAAATATCCCTTTTAATTCTCGGAGTGCTAAGCTGATTCCAACATATTCGGCTTCAGTAGAATTATTTACAACAACAGGTTCAAGTTTAGATCTAGCAACAATTAAATTGTCGTTGAGAAAAATAATAAATCCATAAACTGAAAGTCTTCCAGGTCCATTAGCAAATGAACTATCAACAAACATCTTTAAATCGTTTTTTAGCTTTACAGCATCGTATTTTAAAATCAAATCTTTACTATCAAATAAATATCTCAAAGTTCTACGCGCTTCAGATAACGAGTCAGCGGTAGGAGCAGACATATGTCTGGATAATACATGTACAGCGTAAGACACTTCTGGTCTTCCATGCTGTGTAATATAATTTATAATACCGACAATCTGTTGGTATTGTTTCTTGTTAAATAATGTTTTGGAAGAGTTATTGTTAAATTCGTTTGTTAAGGGTGTAGTAAGTTTCTTCTTCGATTCTTCAAGTTGATGGCGAGTAAATCCTTTTGTAATATGATGAGCAACAGATAATAAACAAGATTGTCCAGAAGAAATAAGTTGTAATTCAACATAGGTATCAGTTACAAGATTGAATTTGAGTTGAAACTTGCTTTCCATGAATTTTTCAAATATAGTTATCATATCTTTTGTGCCAGCGTATAATAAATCATCAACATAAATAAGAACTATTATCTTCATCCTTCCCTCATTGATAAAAAGACATCGTTCATTCATTAACGGTTTCATTTTAAGCTGCTCCAGTGCAGTGGTCAATGTTCTATGCCAAACCTTTGGCGCTTGTCTCAGACCATAAATGCTAGTAGCAGTTTTCCAAACTAAAGTGTCGTTTTTTCTTTTTGGATGTCCTTTTGGAAGTTCAAGATAAATAGGGTCGTCAAGATGACCGTAAATGAAAGCAGCAGTGATATCCATTTGTCTCATCCACATATTGAAGCTTAAAGCAATAGTAATAAATATTCGTATTGTCTGAATAGGAGCGACAGGAGCGTAAAAGCGAGTATCCGTAGAAGAATAGTTACTGCGTTGTGTTGCATCGTTCGCGCAAATGCGAGCTTTGGCGATCCAATCACCTTGCATATTTGTTTTGCACTTAAAAACTTCAGCCAATGGGATTACTTTAATATTAGTAGGGGGTCTCGGTACAATATCGAAGGATCCGATTGTCTCGATACTATCGATTTCCTTTTGATATGCATCATACCATAATTTGGCATCAGATCTCGATTTGATATTGTGATAACTTCTCGGTGGAATTGTAGAATCGGTTATAGTAGAATTTGCTTCTAAATTTAGAACTCGTTGCTTCCTATTTCGCTTCTCATGAATAATATTTTTAGGCGTAATATTGAAGTCGCCAATTCTATTTTTAGAATCGGAAATAGAAGAAGATGAAACTGGAGTAAAAGACGGAGGTAAAGTGGAGTTTGACTCGTCTACCTTCCCTGGTTGATCATTTTCGTCGCTTTCTTCACTAGAATCAATAATATCGGTTGTAGGGACATCTTTTTCAAACAGAGTATTGTCAAGTTTTCTTCTAATATTATAGGTAGATGTTTCCAGTTTATCGGCGTATTTTGAGGATTTAGAAGTTATGTTGACAAAGTGTTCGTAAGTTGAGGTGATTGTTCCAATTTCGTCGAGTGTTATGGTCCTGAAGCGTTGAATTTTCTTAGTCTTTGGATTGAAGCATAAATGAGAAGGAGAATTTTGATCACGGCCAAGATAGATTATTGGAGTTGTTCTAGAGAATTTATTCTTCTTCGTAGATAAGAGAGCGTGTCCGCGAGATCCAAACATTCTTATGTTTTTTACTTGCGGTTTCTTATTGAAAACGATTTCATATGGTGAGCAATCTTTCTTTTTTGTAATTATATTTAGAATTCGACAGCTGTGAAATAAGCAGTAGCACCAGAACTTTATAGATATGTTAGCCTGAGCTAGAAAGGTTCTAACCATGGACATAACTGTTCTATTGTAACGTTCAACTTTGCCGTTTTCACTTGGAAAATAGATGTTGCTGTATTCTCTTTTTATTCCCTTCTTGTCGCAGAAAGAATCTAAGGTTGAAAATTCAGTTCCACGGTCAGAGAAAATACATTTTACTCTTGTATTGTGGTTCTTTTTTATTTTCTTCAGAAGTTTTATTATTTTTCCTGATATATTTGACTTAGACTTGGTCAATATTGGAGTAATGAAGTTGGAGAAGTTGCAGACTAGTAAGGATGCGTATTTGTAACCTTGGATGGAAGTAGAAAGAGGGCCCATAGTGTCAACGTGAAGTTTTAAATACGGTGCAGTTGCTTTAAATAGTTCGGAGTGGTTATAGTTGACGCTTTTACCTTTTCTAGATTCAGTTAACTTTCCAGCAGCGCAGCCAAGACAATAGAACTGTTTCATAGGTTGGAGTCCTGTGCGTTCTAAATATAGGTTGTTAACGTGTCCAAGACGATAATGAGATAAGTCGGATGGTGAAATGTTGAGGGAGTTGATACAGAGGTTGTTGTTGGGTTTTAACATAGCATGCAAGAAAAAATGGTTGTTGTTTCGAAATAAGTTGGAGACGGTGAGTCCGTTTTTTGATATAGTAGTGTTTTTAGGTCCTTTGATGATAGCCATTCCATCGTCAATTAGCTTTGGTTCGGAGATAATTAGGGAGTTTTTCAAGTTTGGAACATAAGTTACATTTTTGAGTAGTAATGAAGTATTGTTGTTGAGTAAAAGAGAAACATCTCCAGTAATTGTATTGAACTGTGTGGTTTTTAGAGCACCAGTTATGGAAACATTTTTCAGAGGTTTCGAATTTTTGAGAATACTTTTGTCGTTTGTAACATGTCCAGTAGCTCCAGAATCAACTAAACATTTTAGACAATTGTCTTTGAATCTACATGAGCAAGGTTTTTGTAAGTTGATTTCGTTTATTGTGATGCTTATTTTGGCTAGATTGTATTCAGTTGTTGTCTCTTCAAAATAGTTTTCTTCATCGTTTTCTTGCGTTTCAGTGTCAGAAACTTCGGAACTTTCGTCGACTATATCTATTTTGTTGACTCTTATTAGTTTAAAGTGGCAGTTTCGGAGTTTGTGTTCGGTAGAACCACAACCCCAGCATCTGTTTTCTTTGGTAGGACAACTGGGTTTACTATGTCCCCATCCTCCGCAGGAAATACAGCGGTTGCTTTTTCTATATTCTTTTTCGTTTCTCCCAACTTCCGTTTTCTTAATCCTAATGTTGTTACTTCTGTTACTGGAGTTCTCGCAACGTAAGTTCATATTATTGCTTACAGTTTGAAAGAATGAAATAGCAGTTTCTAGAGAAGTAGATGGACATAAGGTTTTTTGAACTTTAAAAATAGAATCGGGAATATGATATAAAAATTCTTCAATTATTTCTCTGTTTTCTTTGCCTCCATGAGAAATATATTCTGCTAAGCGTCTTTTAAATATAGATATATATGTATTTAACTCTCTGAATTGAATAGTGGCAAGTCTTCTTCTACTTGTTATTAGTGCAGTTTCGATATCTTTTTCATAGTGTTGCTTGATCCTAGAGAAACTTTCATAGAGATCGAGGCTCTGGTTAATATAATGAACAAGATCAGCAGATATTGTTCTTCTTACAATATGGAGCACCGATTGAATCTCCATGGCATGGTTAATTTTTGCTAATTTAAACTTCTTTTTGTCTTTAAATATGGGAAAAATAAAGTGTTTGTATTCAATTAGAGTTCCTTCTAGAGACATCTTCATAAGAGAGATAGATGTATTGTCAGAGTTCTCAGTGTAAATATTAAACATCTCAGTTTCATAGTTAATTTTAAGATCCGAACATATTTTTGTATTAAATCCTCGTGTGAAAGTTTGTCTTGAACATACTTTGGGCATTGAATAGAATATCTTAAATGTTGGTCAAGTTGTTTTCTTCCAAGGTAAGCAAACATAGAGGCTTCCCAATCCTTAAATTGGACCCGAGGAGAGCCTAGCTTCGGTAGTTCATTAGAAATATTATCTTCTATCATAATATATTTAGGTTTTATTTGGTATCTGAGTAAGTGCGTTGTATTACTCGTTTTGCACAGTTTTGTAACGTTCGAGTACCTACCTTTTTGGGTAAACTGCAGTTTACAATATTGAGGAGAAGTATAATAAACGTAGGGAACTGTGTTCCTAGCATAATACAAACTTATTGGTAACACACATATAGTACCAAAAACTCGCACACAGTGTCGATACCTTAACAGGGTCTTTTTTGTGATACTTTTGTGAATATTCTTCTTGGTGGAGACGATAAGTATGTAGCTAGATAAAGTTTCTACAAGTAGACAGATCGCGACCAGAACCTTAAACATGTTTTCCATGTAACTATCCATATAACTTTGAATTTAGGTTTAATAGAAATAAATATATTCAGAGTTTTTCAGTCAGTAGGTAAATGAAGATAAAAGAAAAATAGAATCAGAGGAGAGTCTTAGGCTCTTAACCTTTTGTTTGTGTCTTTCTTATATTCAAGTATTAAAGTATGCCTGGTATTCAGAGGTAACTCTAGAATACCAACGCTAACTAAAAATACAAACTAAACTACTTACGCAAACTACATATTTGTATACAACAAAACTTTATAGGTAAAGGATGTGTGGGTAATTTGATAGGAGGAAGGAAGAATTGTTGGACGCTATTAATAAGATAAGAAGAAGAGTATGAGTATCCATCAACTAGTTTCCAAAAATATTATTAAAGGCCTTGAAATATAAATAATTCTAATACAATATATAATATAGTATTATTTCATAAACATGCAGATCTAGGAAGCAATATAATACCTTTTCAAACCACCTGATTCAAACAGAGATGCAACAAGAACCTCCCGAATTTATATATATAGTATGGTTTTTCTTATACCAGTTTTTTGCACAGTCTATAAATTAATAGAAGGAAATAGATTTTTAATTATATTAAATTCATAGCATACAAGTACAAATAATAAAGCTCTTTCAAGTAGGCAAAGTTTATCAAATACAAGTAATTATAAAGGAGGTGTTGTAAATAAATAAATAAAAATATCACAACTAAACTACCACGACAAAAAAAAAATCTATAAACATAAGAATTTCATTAAGTCTGATCTTTGCAATAGATGAAATGAAGCATGCAGATCATGAAGTTCAAACGATTCTCGATTCTTGTTCTTATGTTTAATCTTCCAAATCCGACATGAAAGCGCAAATACCAGTGAATGGTTAAGTTTTACATAAAAGGAGGTTTGTTTTTCTTTTCTGTTCATTGAAATTTGAGAAAGATTGGCAAGGGTTACCATATTAAGAATAATCTCTTTGCGACAAACCATATGCTTTGGGTCCCTTTTCAAGTATTGTTGGGTTCTTTATTGATTTACCCTTACTTACGCTTCGATCTATAGATAGAAAGGTTGCCTTAAGAAAGTTTTAATAGGATTCCATAAAATATAGTGTTTAATGAAAGAGAGTTTTATTCATTTTGCATACTTCCAGATCTTATTCAACGAGGATAATAAAATTAAGTTTGTTTGGAGCTTTCTATCTTGAACAGATTAAATACTGCTTCAGATTGACATCTGCATTCTATAGAATAAATAAGATATACAAAACATAAACTATGAATATATCAACAGTAGAATTTGTGGAATAAAAACAATAATTTTAAGTTTTAAATTATTTTCCTGGTAGTCTTGTTTTACTTGAACCCCAACATTTTAAAGTCTATCGGTATGCAGACCTTTTCTCCATGAACATTGAGGAAAGAAAATCTCTATTAGCAAAACAGCTAACATGTTTCTAATTCATGAGATTTCTCTATTTCTCTGTTCTTTTTTAAAGTAATCAACCCGAATCTTTTCTCTTACTATGGATGCAGTTCAGAAATTCAAATTCTGTCTTGTTTCTACAAACTGCATTCTAGATGCGCCTACCAACCATTCTAAATTAGATTTCGAACCATTTGGATACTTATTCGTCGAGAATTGGCAAAGAGAGTTAGAATCTCTTTTCAAATCTATGTCTTGGATTTTTGCTAACTTCTAACTTATTAAGGTGGCTTTTAAATATATGTCAATGGAAATTAGAGCATATTGTATGATCTTCCTATTTAAGGCAAACATCCTTGATTCCGCTTTAAAAACTTGCTTGTTTCTTCAACAATCTGAATCTTTATTATTGCTCACAATGAAGTGCTCTTAGATCACTATTTTTTAATACTTGATTTGTGATGCTAAAGATTATAGTTACTTTTCCCTTAAAAACGTTAGTCATACCATTTAAGGTAGTGGATTATATTGAAACACCAATATTTTAACCAACTTACCTTCCTGAAAAATTCTTTTTGGAAATTGTCTTGAAACTTCATCCAAATTTTTTACAGAATTTTTGTTGAACTCTTTACCTTTGAAACCTATTACTTTTATGTAAGTGTTGCAACTGGAAATTAGATTTCCTTTGATTTGGATAGTATAAATTATCAATGGTGTAAGAAGGTTGTTTCTTGATGATTAACCAAAAAGCTTTAGATATGAAAGTAGAAGGATAACATATCCAAGAAAAACTGGGAGATACATAAAGTGCAGTTGCTATGATGTAAAATCTTAAGATCAGTTTACATTCTTTCTCTTTCATTGTTCTTTCTATATATTGTTTCCATAGTTTTAGACCTGCAAGATCCAGAATTGACTATATATCCACTACTTTTCAAATAGAATTAAGTAATAAAGTTTCCTAAACATGAAAGTAAGATCCAGGAAGGTTTTTAGGTTAGGATTCTGTTTCAATTGAATAATAACTTAAACATCATCAATACATTTTTGAATCTTTATTTTTTGACTTATATCCTCTGGTTATTAATGACTTACCATTATAATTATTTGATTGGAAACTATTTTTTAAGAGAATAACTTTTCCCTTCAATTATGAACAAATGTAACATATCTTTTATATCACTCATATCATAGCTAATACGTTGTGGAAACACAATTGTTACTTAAGATTGGATTCCAACGCTAAAAATAATAAGTCCATTGTTGTTAGATCATAGACAAAACTATAAATCGCCAGCTTTTTTCTTCGTTTTTCCACAAACAGTTTTAGATGATCGCTAGGATTTACTAGAATGAAATACTTTTAAACATAAAAATATTTCCTAAGAACAATATAAAGCAAATTTGGAATTAGTACAAATGTCAAAGTAACGTATAAGACTAAGTACAAAACGAAAATAGCTATTGAATAAGGCGTGGAACATATTTCAGGGACTATATTCAAGGTTAGTACAACACTGAACTTCACCATCAACTTCACACTCTGGGTTCTCTATATCTTCACATAGGTTACACAAGGTCTCAGAAAGAAACCCAGATCTAATTTGAGTTGTATTAAATGCAAGAACAGATCCTATTTTTATATCGAGCACATAAACGTTCTCCAAAATATTCATTCCAAATAGTGTTTCTTCAAGAAAAACAAAAGAGTGAAGACACCTACAATTCTCACATAAATCTTCAACTTCAAAGTCACATAGTCTTTTCTCATCTTCACAAATAAATACATCATACTCTTCTGTTTCATTATATATATCATCTAAGTTTCTTTCTTTCTCAGCATATTTCGTTGTGTGCAATAAAAGAACCATTGCAACAAGGGCAACAAATGTGAACATGACAAAAAAAACTATGAAAATGAGCTGCTTTACCATCCTCTTCCTATTTCGTACTGGCAGAGGTGACGTTTCATTAACTGGGTTACTTGGTGCTTTCTTTTCTCCCCTTTCCTTCATTTTCCTGTTATACTGTTGATAATGTACACTCTTCTTGAAATCTTTGATGGCTTTTTGTTTTAAAGATTCTCTATCTTCTCTTCTCAGCTTCACATGATGATGTTTTTTCTCTATTGCATTTGCCGCTTTGTGTTTTTCTTTTTCCTTTTCTTCGTATATTGGAATTTTTTTTTGGGGGGTTACTTGGAGGTTGGAAACCGTATGTTGGACTAAAAGTGGGGTTCTCTTATGCTCTACTATATTCATTTGACTCTTATCTAACTTATCTATATTTTGCAAAGAATTTTGCGATGTATCTCTGTTCTCGTTCTTTCTTGCACTCGGATGCTCTGAAAACTTATGAAATAAAAATAATACTCTTCAGCCGTTCCTGCATATCTTCAATTATTTGTTTATCCACTAAATTTGAAGAAATAATAGAAAGAAATACTTCTTTCAAGAAAAATGACAGTATCCACACTTGATTTTACAGTCCGCGTATTTAAAGAACTCTTCTCGCTAACTTTATTTTTACTTCTGTGCATATTCTCTTGTTCACTATTGTTAAGTAAAGCTTTAAATAAAGGTCTTCTCTTAAATAGAAGACCTTTTTCTTTCACACTCTCGTGATCAGATCCATGTGACACCTTCGGTACTGTTTCTGTAATTGAAGACTTATCATGATCGGAGCTCAGGTCAAAGAGGTCCATTGTTCTCTTTTCTATTATTCCCTTTATGTTGAATAAACTCTGTTTTTTTATATGTCTTGCTTAGGCGCCTACTGAGAACATGTTCTCTTTGGACATCTTAGCTATAGCACTCTTAAAGTCCACAAAACAAAAAAATATATATTGACCAAGGCTATGTAGAAATATCATTGTATAGATACTATGTCTTACATCAGGTGCTCGAAATAGTATACACGCAGAAAAATGACACAAAGGAATGCTGATTACTCAAACAATGCTAAAACCATAACAGCAGAACTATTCTTGCTTCCCAGCACTTCCAATGAATAAATATACTTCCAAAACAAAATATTTTAGTTCCATATTTTATTGTAGGTCCAAACAGCAAGTTGCTTTTTTATCTGGACATGCCATCTTCATGTCTGTGTTGCATATAGAACACAAGCCTCCAAATTCTATATCCTTCCTAATCTCTCTACTGCTAAGAAGAAAGCTAGGTACCAAATTGATTTCTAAGAGGTATATTCTTTCAAAAACATCATCTCCAAAAGAAAAGTTTGAGAAATATCGAATAGACTGCAAACATTCACAGTTGTTGCACAAATTTTTAGTCTCAAAATCACATAGCCTGTCTTCGTCGGAACAGTCCAATGGTTCAGACTCCTCTGTAAAGTTGCCATCTACATAAGATTTACTGACATCATAATGCTGAAAATAAAAAAGCACTCCACTCACCACAATTATAAGAAACAAAACTACAACAAATCCACTTCTTAATATTTTCACCTTTCTCTCTTTTCCTTGTAGTTTCTTATAGATTCCACCCATTGTGCCAGCTATATTAAGACTTACTTTATCTACAGAAGTTTTAATTTCTTCTTTTTTTCTCAGAAGTTCAAGACGAAGCTGCATTTTCTCCAGCACTTCTTTATCCGCTAGATATTAAATAACATAACTCTCATACTTTTCTCAAGGCAGAGTGCAGTAGGTAAGCTAGAAACAAAAGTTTCCGCGTCTTCAATTTCATAATGCCTTATGTCAAACCATTTAGCTCTATTTTTATTTTCCATTTGAGTTGCCAAGATCGTCCACTTGCTTTTTTCTTCCAAGTGAGTAAACTCTTTACGTTGTATTGCCCAATGTTTATGCTTCCTTTGCTTCCTCTTAAATTTTGTCGTTCTCATTGGCTTTTGCATATTGGTTTTAAAGTAAGACAACTTCTTATTTTGATTAGTTTTATTTATTTATTTTTACCTTTTGTTGTTTCTGTTAAACGTTTAAATTATTTGGAACTGTCTTATCTTAACTTCAAAGTGACTTTGTTCAATTTGGACATAGCTATAATACTGTATTCTTGCCGTTATAATTATAAAGTTGAAAAATAAAGATGGTCAAATAGAAATGAAATAGAAGGAAGAAATATCATTAGTTGTATCTCGTAAAAAACAAAACTTAAGCACTTTTCTTAGCTCTAGTCATAGAAACAAGAAGGTTTTGGTTCAAAATATGGATATTTTATTCTTATTTCAAAAGCTCAGTAACACCCAGATAGACGTGGTTTCTCTCTAATAGGACTGTTAATCACTAGAGTTATCATGAGCAATTTTAATTCAAAAAGATATAATCAACATCGGTTAAGAATGAGCAAGTAGTATGTGCATGGGCTTTGTTTAAAAGAGTTATTATTGTATATTTCTTGTTATTTGATCAATTGTCCAAAATATGTATTTAGTTGTAACCTGCAAATCGGTGTATGGTAATTGATGTATATTCCGGAAAACTTTTTTTCCCAAACTTTAACTAAGGAAAAATTGCAAAGAATGGAAACAAGCACAACTTTGGCAAAGCTCTCCTATCTCAAAATCACATAATCTTGTTGTAACTTTACAAGTTTCCTTTTCACCTTTCTGTTTTATGTTACTATCATACTCAAACATAACCTTTATTTCTTTTTGTCCTGTAGGAACTAGTATATTACGTAAAACCAAAAAAATAAGAAAAAAAAAATGAAATGGTAAAACGCTTGGTACTTAAACTGGTTACATTAAATAAACTAAGAACTAAAACAGAATAGTTTCTATCAACATCATTTTCCAAATTTATTTTGTGTCTGACCTAGTGCTGGTTCTTTCATATTTCTTCATTTTTTTTTCTACACTACGTTTCTCGTATTTTCAATAATTTCTTGATCGAATAATTTCAAATTAAACACAATAAATACTGTTCTGTAGATAGACTATGGTATAAGCACTTGATTCTGTGGTTTGATAATGAAGAATTTAGATCTTCATTTTCACTAATTGCTTTGGTATACCAGCCTCAAGAACCAGGAGTGAAATCTAATAAATGCATTTTGCTTGGATTTAGCACCTAAATACCCGAATTTAGCTTTTTTGTCTGCTCTTAAGGAGGAATTATTTTTCACCTTATATCTTAAGCTTCTCAATGTTTTAGAATTTTTCAATTCAGTACCCATAACGGACAGGTACGTTTAGGTCACCTATATTGGAGCAATTTCAACCTTCGAATACAACTTCCAATATTATTAATATTGGGAAATGAACTATAGAGGTTGAGTTTTCGAGCATCTACCTACCAATTCCTTAAAAATTGGGCCCAGGGGATGCGACCCTACTTAAACATATTTTCGCTCTGAACTAGATACACGTTTGTGGGTTCATATTCCTTTGTTTTCTCTAGAAAAAACTTGTATAGATAAAGTGCACAAATGCGGAGAGAGTCCTAGGCCCTAGCCTAAAATACTCAAAAATTGATGCCATTAACATTCCTTCAGTAGAATGCGTGTTTCAAATTTTTGTCATATCTTATGGAGAATGGAAAAAGGAACGTAACTTTCTTCAGAAATACCAAGTAACCCACCTGTTATATATTCCAAGCAGAGAATTTATATATTATAGTCATTTTCAGGGGATCGATAAAGTCACCTGTAATCTGAAAAAATCAACCAATCTATAGGACTCGGTCGAAAACAATAATATAAAGAAAATTGACAATCTAGTCAAATTGGGCAGTGCATGGTGTTAAATGAGAGCCCGTAAAAAACTCTAAAGGCAACAAGAAGTTTTCTATAATGGTATCAAAAGCAAAAAAAAACAGATTTAAAACTTTAAGTTTGTGGTATTCATATTCTTAAAGATGTGTCGGCTTACAGTACTGGTTTATATTCAAGTTAATTTTATCTCTTCTTCTTAAATCGTATTAATTATACTAGTTACTACTAGTTGAGTAACTATGACTTAAATATTGGAAATCGACTAGCATCAAAAAGATTAATAAAAGTGATATTGTTGCATAGAGTTAGACTTACATATAGCTCTGAAGGACCCCGCCTATTACTCCTTAACAACTATCTACATATGGAATATAACAAGCAATGAAGATCATTTCTTAATCCTAGGGATACCCTTTTCTAGGAAACCTGGATTTTAAGGGTTAAACTAATATATACTCAAATCATGGAAACATTGAACCAGAAGAACAAGTAAGAAGAAGAAAACTTGATCAGATGTATTCAAATAAGGAAAAGGGTATCAAGAATGATCAGCAGTCATCATATCAAATAATTCTTGCTCTGATCAAGATGGAGCTATACCCAGCTAAATATAGCTTTCTATAGTTGTAACTTAAAGAGCAGCCTTCCAGTTCGGGCATTGGATAACCTATTAATACTTGTTGGTTTTCAAACTTCTAACAAACTTTCCACAATATTAGTACTCTTCTTCGTATTAAGAATAATTCTATAAATATTATTATTATATTTTATGACGAGAAGAATATTTTAACTCTCTTCAGCTACAACCTAACTTGTTTTGCGAGTAAGTAGTTATATATGTATAAGATAACAAAATTAGAAAAAACATTATCTATACCTTAGAACAATACAGTGTTGGACATTTCATCTTAAAAAGGGCGAGTAATGAGTTTCTAGAAATAGCAATATAACTGATTTACCTCTACAGAAATTTATAATTGGCAAACTCAGTTCTAGATATTCTATGAAATAAAATCTCTTTAAGCAGAATAAACTCATGAAAAATAAAATATTGTAGTTGAACTTATACCTTCATGTGTATTCGCTTTTTTTATCTAAAAACTACAAATTTGAAGAGTAGACCCAATATAAGCCTATATTTCATGTATTGGTATTTTGGGTAGCCTGCTAAGCACAATAGTTAATGTAATTAGAGAAAAAACATCTTTCTAATTTATATTGAAATTCTTGAATGCTATAAATTGAATTACCTAGGCAAATCTAACTAAAGAATCACTTTCCCCATGTTTGTACTTTAAACAAATGAAAGATATTGGCACGATCAGAATGATAGTCATCTTCATATGCGGGGCCTCTTAGATTATATATGTGCATTGCAAACCTATTTCATTTAAAAGCTTATGATAAATTAACCTCATCACCCGAAATATCTAGAGTTGTTGGCTTTATAACATCTTATTTCTCACGCAGATGAAGTGAGATGTTGTATATTTATTCAACTTCTAGAAAATCTAACTCTGAAACTGGGGTAATCGATTTACTGGCGATAGTAAATTATAATTATTCTGATTTCCTTTTTGATCGTTGAGCACTAGCCCATCTTTTCGTTACTGATCCTCCAGTGTATTTTGATTCTATAATTATCTACTGAAGAATAAGAAAACTTATTTTCCCTTCACTCATGAATATTCTATATATTTAATATTTGGTTCGGTTTTATGGAAAATATATTCAACGTTATCCTCACTCTCACTATCCCTCCATTAATGGTAATTAGGCTTTACCAGTATTTTAGTAGCAGTATCCCTGGGATGCTGTTGTCAATACACTAACAAACTTTTATTGAAAGCATCCTAATGCAGAATAACATTCATTCAATAATAATCTTAATAAAGGGTAGGTCTAGTTATATCCCCTTTGTTTATAGAACTTTAAGCATTCTTATATGTTGCAACTCGCCTCAGTCAAAAATGTTAATTAAACTAAGTTTTCAATCCAGGAACTCTTGAGATGTATACCCAAAGTGCCGTAATAAAAGTTTAGTCATTTATGCGATTTCTTTTCATTCTCCTTTTGAACTTAAGGTTAGATTGTCTACTGAAACATATATACACACACACTTCAAGTATATTGTACCTCACTTTAGATGATATAAGAATATTTGTGGTACTATATAATTTTCTACAACTTGAGTAGTTAAAATATCCATATTTTAACCCTCGCAATTTTAACCGCTTATTGTTTTTGCCCTTTCTAGAAGCCTTGGAACATATATATAACAGGAAAATTCTATAATTGGTTGTATGACCTCTCCCAAAATAGCCAGAGTGGATATTATTTAGACCCATTTTTTTTTAATAATTAAGCGTGGGTAAGGCTTGAGTTATTTACTTATTATAATATTAATATGGTGACTTTTTATTTTATAGCATGAACTGAGAAACGTGAGGGAAAATTAACATAACATGCATTTTCCCCTTCAGCACATGTTTGATGCCTCCATAGAAGAAACTTTTCATTTTGATGTAGTAATCCAACTTATTGATTTAAAAAGTTAAAACTTACACAGAGTAAATTATCTTACCCAAAACTGCTAATCATTCTAGTTCATGAATAAAAAATTGCCTTCCTGTATATCTGATTTCTTAGTTGGAATATTATAGTCTCAGTTTATAAAGATACTTCATAAATTTAAGGAAACATCTGTTTCCGACAGCTTTTGGAGGGTATTTATTACTTTTATTATACTTAAAACATTGGTTTAGAACTTATGTCTTAATTGGAAACGAAAAGGATGACAAAAGACTCAATAAACTCTAGTAATTATTAGTCATGAAACATTCCAGTAAGATGCTGGAACATGCTTTGCAGACAATCACATTATATACAACAAGGAAAATTATGAGTAAGAAAAAGTGAAACAGCACAATACATATTTTATTAATCTCAAGAAAACGATTTGATGAAGGAGTAGCAAAGTATACTAACCGGAGAGACATGTGATATTGTGTAGAATAGAGAGGTGGTTATTCTTTTTGGGGAATCAGTGTTGAGCACAAAACAGTTACACAAAGAACAAGATCAAATCAGAAAAAGATTCAAGAACCTCTTAAATGCTCAGAATTCTGGCGTTGTTATCAATATACTGCTCCATCAATGTAATTACTCAAGTTATCAATAAGCACTGAACCATAAGAAACTCTTCACAATCTTAAAATCAATTTATCTCATCCACCAATTGATCAATTCATAGTAACCATTCAGCAAATATCTTCAATGAGAGACTGTACAGAAAGAACAGTTTCAACATGTTTGAGACTCTCTGCTTATTACCTCAGAAATTAAGACTATAATAATTCATTATGATCAGATATCTACACATATACAGTACATTTAATTGACTTTGACGTATAAGATAAGCATTTGCGCATTCAAGCAAATTTGAAGTTATTGTTTTATTACTAAAACATTATTTACCACAACTTCATTCGAATGGGAATAGTCATACTTTGTTACAATACATAGCAAACCAGCCATAATAATTCCCCATTACCTATATGAATAGTTTCAATAGATTTAAAGTTAGAGCTTAAGGTATTACTGAATCACAAGATTACTTCCCACAACTTATATATTTCTTACAGTTAATCAAATTTGAATAAGGGATTAACAAGCTTCATACATGAAATAGTTATCAATAAGTTGAAAAATTTATCTTGTTATGCTATTCCATAATACTTTTTTTCTTCATGTCTTTGATTTCTTAATACTAGATAGTATAGATATGTATTTGGAATATTTATGATAAATTGAAAAGTGAAGTAATAAAGTTGCGTGTATTATTTAGATGCCTATGAATCACATTGTCTAAGTAAAGAAATACCCTTATTAATTTTTAGCGACCATTTTAGAAAACTATATAGTCGTTGAATCAAAGTTAGAATCAAATTCGACATACCTTTTTCTTCCTGGCACAGTGTATTTCTAACACTTAAATTCTCATAAAAAGTTCCAAAATTTAGCAAAATAGTAGACCCGATTTTTAGTATTCAAAAAAAAATTGAAACATATTCATAACAGTTCTGAATACTGCTATCTCAACCCAGCCACGAAGAATATTTTCTTAGCAACCATTTAGCTTGACCAGATTCAGGGATTACCAAAGATGAAAAATATGATCCCTCTGCCAATAACACAATGACTAATGAAAAAAAACATTTCTTAAACTAATAAGATCAATGAATGATTTTCAATTGAGCAACATTAAATCCAATTAATCCGCATCACTTCATGGGATTGCCCATTTAAAATAAAAAAAAATCTTTTTCACTTTGTGGAAAACTATAGATTTGTTCATTTAAGCAAGGTAGCAGGGTATTCATGCCACAACTCAATATAACTCTACAACTAGTTCAACTACCGGGGCTCTAGTCAAACTTGTGGGTGTCCTATGCTGAAGTATGTATGATGGACGGAAATGTAAAAGTAATAGGTGAGATTTCAGCCTAGAAACCAACGTACGGCGAAAATGGGACATTGTTACATTCTGGAAACTTTGCTAAGTAACTATTTCTTTTTATAAAGTCCCAAAAGAGATGGGGTAGAACTGCTTCAAGAGCATATAAAAGAAAACTCTTAATAAATTAAGATTTCTCTAATGTTTATAAAACTAGATTAATAGAAAAGCATCTTATTCAACGCCTAGTTACAAGTACAAAGGATCATTCCACAGCAAAAGCAATACTCCAAGTAAATAAATACCATCCTCAGTGAATTCATTTGGTCCATAAAGTCCAGTTCTCAAAGAATTTGAATTGCTAAGAAGCTACTGCAATCTACTATAACTGTGACAGGATGATGCACAGACCCAGAGAAATGCAATAAACAACTTGGCTTCAAGACATGTGACTACAAGTTCGATCTCATAAATGACCCTTCCCTTCACCTTCGCACTGAACTTGCGGAACAGCATAAAAACATAGCAAGAATAAAATTTTCGTCTATACTACATCTCTAAAGCTCCCAAACCATTATTGGAACCGAGGAACACATAAAACCATTTCTTTGTATCCAATCAAGACACTGTAAGAGTGGCTGGATTTTTGCCATCTTCCTTCATTGTATCTTGTTTCAACTAATGATATTAAAGTTTCCCTGTCAAATTGAACTTGTGATAATTCACCCCCGTAGCCTTATTAGGCATCAACTATACAGTCAGCCTACCAGTGACTTATGATCCAAACCTTGTGCCCCAGTCATTCCTAACAATTCAAGGTCTGTATCACTTCAGCTCTATGAAAAGTTTAATTATAGCACTAGATACAAAATTTTAGATTTTCCACGGAGAAATATTAAATTTTCCTACTATGTTAAAGGTCGAAATTATAGGTTAAAGTGCAGAAAATATACAGAGTGGTTAAACTTAATCTATACAAGAAGGAGGAGACTATAATTACCGGAGTAATTAGATTGGCAGGATCAAAGTTGCGGTAAGGTTTTTTAGCATTGAATTGAAAGTATATTTTCACAGCATACGGGTTTCCATGATGAGGCTTCATTACGAAATCTAAGATAAGATAAGATGGGAGAGTTGAACAGGAAACTACATTAAATCGCCTATTTAAAGAGGAAAAACCGCGAACATATAATTAGGTAGGTTCAGATTGTTTGGCTACCAATCCAAAAGTCAATTTTAACTACGCTCTTCTCCTACTCACAAGATAGCTCTACAGTACTAATTCCAATTCTAAGTGTCATCACACATGGGCAGCCATTTCTAGCTATATGATTCTTATGATTCGCTTCCATCTTGACAACTAAAGCAACTCTACACTGGAGCTGAAGGTATCCTGCGATAATTATTATAGTGTCTCAATCGCGATAAACCTGTGCAATGTTAACACATAAAACATGGTTTTGATAGAAAAGGCTATTGCATCTTCTTGAGAGCAATAGCTTATGATGTATATTAATTCCCACTCTACGCTCCTCTAAGTGAAACCTGTACTTGGTAAAAGAAAACCTTAGAAAAAAATAATAACAATATAAAACAATGGCAGTGAAAAAGAACAATTTCTGGAATAAGATTTCTTTCTAAGGGAGGTAGTAACAAATACATGCTACAAATACAAAAAAACCAACACACCAACAGCATTTGTAATGCTAGATAATGTACCTCAATCTAAATAAGTTCAAATAAAGGCATTAATATCATTAATATATGGACAACCCTTTAATAGATCTGCTCACCAGAGACCCTGAATTCCAGTTTCGTATTTACGCTCTCATCTCATGCTGCGGTATGTGAGTTCAGCTGAAAGCCTAAAGGTTCCTTAATGAAGTGTTATTTCGGATCTTCTGAGGAGAAATAACTGACACTGTCATAGACACGCTCCCACCTGTTTCGGTTCTGTAGAAAAATTATATGACCTAGCAAAAATACAAACCAGTCGCAACTATACTTGTAACGAGTCTGTGAATAATCTTCAAATTCATCATGCGTCACATCATCTTGCTTTGTATAGATTCAGCATTGAAAGGTAATTTGGCTCTAATATGTGGAAACTAGTTTCGTGTTAACATCATTATTATTATTGGGATGAGCAATTTTGCTAAGAAGTAAATATATCTGCTTACAAGTCATAAATCTCAAACTCTAATTTTAGATTTAGTTTTGCTGTTCAGTGAAAATTTGTTGGAGTTGTATTTATTTTTCCATGCAACTATAGCTAAAACCTGCTCCATAATAATCAACTACCCTCTGCTCAAAATAAAACCTGAGTGTTAAATCCATCTATGATTTCACCCGCACAAAGGAAGCTAACTCAATATCATACGATATTTCTCAACATTTTCAAGAAGTTTAATCTTTGGGTAACGATTTTCAACGTTGCATGGCAGTAAGGAGCACATAAGGTAGATAAGGAGCATGATTTTTACAAGTTACTTTCCTGTTCCATATAATAAACATATAGGGTAAACACAGTTTGATTGGAGACAGAATTAGCTAGATTCTATTGGAAAAGTAACACTCTAAGAGATAAAATGAATTGAATAATCTCTTAATGAGAAGCTACCTGCTATAACCAAACCTGTAGATGTGTATCTATGGTTTCTAACACTATGAAGCTAGGAATCTAGTCGGCCAACTACACAAAAGAATAATATTTTTTGTCCCTGGCTTTGTACTCTCAGTTAAATATTAATATATATATGTTATTGTCTGACGTAACTTTCAATATGAGGAGGTTAATGTGTATTTCCTGGAATGTGTTTTTCTTTTATTGTCTCTTTTGACCTATTCGATTTTAAATTTTTAGTTTAGAACAGAAACCCATGATCATTGTCGAGACAATCTCGAATAAAGCGAAGGAGAAATCAAAAAAAAAAAAAAATCATAACTCAGTTTGTAAAGCGACAACTCAACATTTCTAAGATTCTAGCTTACAATAATTAACTCCAAATGAAAAACGCAGTTTGTACGAGAATTAGGGTTTACCTGGTAATGGCTTCGATTTTTATACATACTACTGCTCTAAAATATTTAAACACGCAAATAACCTTTAAACAAAATTAGTGCAATCCAGCTTCCTTCTTTAATTTTGCCCTCTTCCATTTCTGCATTAGTAAAAACGTAGGTCGATCTACCCCAAACGCCTCTTCAAACGCAGATCCATGTAAATGGTCTTCTGGCGATGCAGGGTTAACTTCAAACTGCTCGTATGCTTTTGTTTCAACAATTTTTCTAATTGTTTGCAAATCGTATTTTTTCAAGGGAGCTTGTTGATATTTTGTTCCAGATGGCCCCTGCTGAACTTTCAATGGTGGCCTTTGTGCGTAAGTAGATGGTTTCTTCACCCTTGGCCCTACTGGAGTATTATTTTGCCATACAGGACCTGATGTATATTTCGATGCAGATGCAGCAACAGCTTGAGCTAAAGCGCCCTGGGTTTGACCTTGACCTCCATAACTGGACATATTATTATATTGGTTAGATGGACCACTTGCACTTGGAGGTCCAGGCATTGATGCTCTTTCAAAATTCTCCAGTTTTATGTCATATACTAAATGACAATTTGGAGGAACATTTGGAGGATTACCAACTTCTCCATAAGCTAGTTCAGGTTTCACAACAATTCGACTCTGTTGACCAACTTCTAAATTCTGAACTGCTCTTTCTAATCCCTTGATCGCAGTTCCTTTACCAACAATAAACCTCATGAAATCTCCACTATCGTTTTCACCTGGGAGATCAGATGCTGCAAACTCGATCAACCTCTGCTTCTGTGAATCCCAGACGTAAGCTGCATATGAGATTGTTACCTTATCCCCTTCTGCAGGTGCTTTAGCTCCATTCTTTGGTACAAAAATAGTAGCATTTCTTTCTCCATTCGTCAACATAGTAAAGCCATCAGTCAAAAGTTCATCAAAGGCATCCAAAGTTGGCATTGCGAACCCTTCAATTGTTCTTCTTTTTCTTTGCGCGTTTCCGGATGGAGCAGTTGCATATTTCTTGCCATTTCCTTGAGTACCCATTGGACCGAAACCAGTCATGTTATCCAAATATCCTGAACCAAAACCTGATTGCTGCTTCTGCACCCCGGTCATTCTCTTAGCGTACCCCCTCTCTTGAGCGCCGGATGCTGAGATCAGTTGACCAGTGACAACAGCTTGTGCCTCATTTGGATTCAATGCTTCAACATAATTTGCAGGAAACAAACCGCGCTGTCCGTCTATCGTTTCTCCTTCCCACCAACCTTTACTAGGTGTGTATTTATTCTTTATTGCTACGATATCCCCCTTGGCGATTGTTAGTTCGACAGCGTCGCTCGCATTCCAGTCGAACTTTACCCGAGCAAGTGGGCTCACATTATCGATTGCAGCCGAAACACTGTTTCGACCGAATCCCCTCCCAGCTTGTTGTCGTGCATTTTCCACTCTGGGTCCAATGCTCGGATCGGATACATTGAATGTCTCCCTCGGATCGAGCCAGGTTACAAGTGTGTATTCAGCCGGTTCGTTATTCAGCAATTTACGAAGATATACCTCGAGAACTCGTGCTCGACTCGAGTTTACAACAGAGTTTCCAGGTAAAGAAACTTTGTCTGCCCAAGCCGGCGGTAACGGCCGATCGAAATTTGGGTACATTGTTCGGAGTGTCTCGTCAAGTTCTCGAAAATCACCAACTTGTTTTACTTGGGAGATCTTTTTTCTAGAAAGAATAACTTCTATGATAAAAGAAGAGGTATTATCCTGTGGTATTACCCTGATCTTATTAATTTTATCAGTCTGGGCCTGTTGGTTGGAATTGTAAGGATTTGGATTTATTCCGGACAACGCAGATCCTTGTCGGTGCTGCCTTTCTTCTTCAGGGGAAATAAGCTCTACATAATTATATGGAAAATCTCCTCTTCTTCCGTCATCAGTTTGTCCTTCCCACCATCCTGACTCATCCTATAGAAAATTAGAAAAGAGAGAAGATCAGGGTTCACAGAAACAGGAAACGTCTAAACCAGGCTCAAATTATTTACTTGGCGAAGAACTCTAATAATAGCATCCTCTTTAAATGATAAATCACCTTTTTCTGTTCCCTGGAATGCATAGAGTGCTCTCGCTGTAGTCATTTTTCTCTTTCTTTTCACTCTGAAAGTATTCGAATCACAATTATACGTTTACTATAATGACCGTATTAGCCATCAATTTGGCTCTATAGCCCACTATCTTCTATCCGTTTATATACTTTTGGGCAATCAAGAAAGCAGAAACAAGAAATGAAGGACGAAGAAAAAAGTTCTTTAAAAGCCGAAGAAATGGATTTGACTTCTAGAACGGAAGTGTTAGATTTCACCAGTAGTTTTAAGAAGTATCTAGGAACTCCACCACGGTCTGTTCAAAATCGATTAAAAGCTCAAACAGAGGTGTCTGCACCTTCTCCATTAAGTGAGAAACAAAGATTGCTGTTGGAAAAGTATTCTAAAGGAGGTTCTGGATTAAATTCCATCAAAAGCAATAGTTATAATTCCTCCGTTTCATTTCGAGATGGTGATTTAAATGAGATTCTGAATAAGATTAAGCTTGTTTTGAAAGTAGATGATGAAAAAGAAATTGTACCTCAATTGATCAAGTCTATAACACGAATAAAAACGTTGAGCAAGGAGAACGAAAATCTTATGAAAAGTATAGAAAAGTTAAAGCTGAGAACTAAATTGAATAATCAGGATGTTGAGTGTGTTGAAAAGAGAAAAAAGGAAGTAGAGAATAGATATTTGAAAGATAAAGAGCACTTTAAAATCTGGACAAGAGAAAAAGAAGTTGAAATAAGCAAGTTGAAGAACCAAATGAAACTAAAGGAGAACAAGATTGGAAAATTGGAAACTGATCTGTTCAAATTAAGGCAAACATTTCAAAAAACTGGATCAAAAGGAACAAGCTATTCTTTAGAGAAGTATAAGAAAGATAATTTGAAGTTGAAAAAACGAAACGAAGTCTTAGTAAAAGAAATAGGACAGTTGAAAGCACAAAAAGTTGAACGAAGGGAATCTGATGATACGGTTGTAATAAAGAATAGTACAGAATAAGATAAAGATCGTGATTGAATCTTGTTGGAGTCATCTAGATATCATAATTAGCAGTAAAAGTAATTACTTTGATTTCTTATTTATTTATTGTCCCCTCACTCATTGACCATCCTCTTCCTTTTTTTCTCATTGAAAATTATATTCCAGTTGAAAAAGAATATTCTCCAAGTCAACGTTCTTCATTGCTGGATTTCATTCATATATTCTGGTAAAATATTCTTATTCCATAAATCGATGGGTTCAAAATATCTAGTTTTGAAATTTTTAAAATATAGATCCTGAATTTTCAGGGAAACATATCTTAGTGACAAGAAATCTCTGGAAAGGAAAGAATTGTATTTTAGTTTTGGGCATTTAACTGCTCATCGAGTACGAGAAGAAAAATGTGGATGGAAGCACAAGATATAGAAAAAACTACAATTGTTAAGTGCTTGGACAGTAAGTTTCTTTTTTTCTTATAGTTCTGTCGCAAGATTTAAATATAGGTCATATGTTGCAACATTTCTTCAATTTTCCCAACAATTCTTTCAAAAGCATTTTTAGGTTGAATCCTTTCAAACAATTCATCACTCAATGTTGTTTTCAGTCTCCTTGGATAATGATATGAAAGGTAAGATGAAGTTAAGAATTAAGGGCGAAACCTAAATAAGCATTCTCTAAGAATTTTCGCGAGCAAATGTAAATTGAGCCACCTTTATATCTGACTTCATCGTTTATTGTTAGAAATTGTGACTGGTGGTGCAGATTGACTTCTCCTTGAGGGCTAATTTGAACTCTTTGATGATTTTCCGAGTGATTGAGTGAATCTATATAACACATTGAGTGGGGAATGAGTCATAACTTAATTGTTTTTACTGATTGAGGAAACAGGAACACATTGAGAACTTTGAATTTCATGACTGGGAGTTGACAACCTTCATATCTCTCACAATTTGATTCAAGTGAGCTTAGCGATTCTCAGTGAAGACATTTTCGCATTTTGCACCACTACTTGTCACTTTATTCAGTTATAACTGAACGACGACTTTAGACTCTCAAAATAAAACTAAGCGGCTTCTCATTGAACTATTTCATAGAAAATAAGTTACGCAAATCCTTGTCTAGATCTCTACAGATAGTGGAAAGTGGAAAATTGCTTTACGATATATAGGCGATGGTTTTAGTCAAAATGACTTTGGCTTTTAATAATGATCATAGCTAAATAAAACTAAAGAACACAGATGATTAAAAGAATTAGGAACATGTGTAAACACATGAGGGAAGATTAAATACAGCTAAAAGCCAATTCATATTGTTACTGGAAATTTTGTAATATGCTTTGGTTTAGCTTAGAGTCTTGTTACAAACCCATTGAAATATGACATGAGAGAATGTTGAACTTCAGTTCATTCTTTTTTTTAACGAAACTGATGGAGCTGAAGTTAAGTAGTTGATTGTCTTCTTGAAGATCAACAGCGGGAGCAACTTAACTTAAAGGCAGCTTTGCTTAAACCGTTAATATGGACCATTCATCAAGAGAACAAGAATCAGAATAACATCAAAGTGCTCAAAAACACTAAATTGACTCGTTCTCAGTAAATCTTTTGAGTTTTTGAACGATTCTTGAGCTCAGATACTCGCATAGTAATGGATGAGGTGTTTGAATACTTTGTGCAGGTGTATTAGTTTAGCGTGTAATATCTGTATTCATACACACGATGATATTATTTTTGAGATTCTAGGTTCTAGGGTTCAGAGCGTTTTATGGTATGAATAAAATGAAAGCTACTTTCCATGCTGAAACTAAATGATGAATATTGGCCTATTGCTTGTAGAGATAGCAAACTTGGAGCTGGATTTCGCTGTTCCAAATCTTGTGGTACTTAACCTACCCAGACCACAATCTCTTCGAAATTCAAGTGAAAGTAAGGCAAAGTACAGAAAATTACATAACTTCTTCATTCAAATTAGTAAAAATATCACCGAAGAGCAATTTTTATGGAAAACCACCTTTATTTTGTTGAAATCGTTGCGTCTTGATCCTCCAAGCACAACTCTCCATGACATAGCTGTAGCTTTTAACTCACAATGAAGCAAAATTAGTTTTGAACTTCTTGTTAGATACTTATAAAATCTCTTCTCCAATGCTAAGCTTCTTTGATTGTACTGTTCTCTGTGATTTTTTTAAAGAGGCAACTGATTCCAACCTTTGATTCTTGCTGATCTTGACTATTAATACAAATACCATAGAAAAAACAGCTGCACACATATATGGTGTTCAAACTTCTTCTTCATTACAATGCGAGTATCTGAATCCAGTAATAGTTCACAAACTCAAAAAATTCACTAGTAACTAACCTAGTTAGTCTCTTGCATATCTTGTTGTAATTCTAAACCTTGTTATCTTGATGAATGACCGATATGAGCCGTTAAAGCAAAAAGGAGTTTAAATTAAGTTGTTCCCTTCTAGAGCTTCCTAAAATATTTTGCCAAGCGGATAAGAGATGTTACAAATGTTTCTTGTCCTGTTGTTTCCAACAATGAGAAAGTGTGACTTGTTAAAGAACAACTTGGTTTTGGACATCGTACGGATTTGTAGAAAAACATAAGAAGAAATATAAACATATTGTAGAAGTTAAGTTCTCTAAGAAAATACATTCGGGTTCAATAGCCAAAGATAAGAAGGGTGTGCTTAAGGCCAATGGCCTTAGTTATTATGAAGCATCTAAGGCAAAAACCTTATGTAGCTTGCCAATAGTACTGACAAATAATAATCACAGCAAAGAGTTTTACGAAAGCAAGCTGACTAGAGAAAACTTAATAATGATTCATCTTTACTTTATGAATGGGATTATCAGAAACTTACCCTTGATGTTTCTGTTAGAAGATACGAAATGTATAAAGCTCTTCATATATTTTTGAGTATATTGTGTCTTTGTCAAGTATAAATATTTTCTCGGTAGTTCAGAAAATAAAAAGTTCATATAAAAAATGTTAGAGCAGGGAATCCAACCAATGCTATAAGTTGAATTATGACCCTTTAGACAGAAAGGATATTACGGTTTTACCTTAAAAAGGTAAATTGAATCCACAGAGCTTCCGCGTGGGCACTGTCAAATTGGAGTCGATAGCTCTGTACATTTTGGCGACTCTTTGAACATTATTCCTGCAAATTAATAAATGGTAGCTTTTAAGGTATTCATTGGAACCTGTGTATCAAAATAAAATTCTCGTACTAGATTAGGTTTTAATGAAGTGAATAGACAACTTTAGTGCAAGTAATCCCCTCATTACTAAGAATTTTATTTAAATTTTCGTTAACTTTTATTATATGGTCGAAGAACCCTCCTGGCCTCATCCTTGGATACATAAAAGTAACAACCGTTAATTCCATTTGAGGTTTAGCTCCTGTTCCAACTTAGGCTTAGTAGAGGAGATAGTTCTTTCAAGAAAAAAATGTTCTCACATGAACTTAGTCATGGGTGGTAATAAGGTACAATCGACATCATTTGCTTCTAACCACGTTTCTAAGAGATTCTAGGTATTTCGATAATACTGAATTTCGTATTTATTAATCACATCCTGGTTAAATCACTATTAAAACCTAGATCATTTAGGGTAAAAAAATGTCTTATCATTAGAGTCACCTCATAGCTTTATCATTCTTCTTCTTTGTACATTGCTTACCTCACATGTCTATATTTTGTCAGCTGACACCTAGATTCTGAAGACAGTGGATTAATAAATTGGGTTTTAAACCCTGAAGAGATGAATTCAATCAAATTTTCTGTTATTAGATGGGCTAGATTACTTTATTTGATTTGTTCACTAAGCCTACGCTTTGGATTACCATATATGTCTTTAATTGACTTTGGTAATTTAGCTTACTAGATATGTAACTTCGCTGTGCTTAGATTATTTTGGTTTGTATCTAGGTTATAATTCCTTTACAAATATTTTAAAATATGGCTTTATAGTTACGTTAGTCTCAAGTGGATTAGTGTACCTCTGTAAGAAACTAAGAGTACTTCAAACAATTTTTAGGGATTTCTATGTGCTCTTAACAGCTAACTTAAAGTTAGAACTTTATAAAAAATAAGAAATGTTGATCTTATTCCCATCCATATATACAAATTCTTTCCAATTATGTCTATAAACGATTCTATCTTGAAATATGCCACAAATAATGTATCCTAGAGCTCTTATAATAAAAGTTTGAAAAATACAATTTGATCTGTTCTGGAGAAAACTGGGCTCAATTTAACCTCCCACTCTACCTAACCCATCGTAATTATTGACATAACATAGTTTCTATATGTGTTCCACAATTTTGCAAATATGTTTTTAATATTTAGGTAACACGAATGGCGATACATTTTCTGTCATCTTCAAACCATGGGGAGCTCTTGTGTGTTGTGGAATCTGTAGGATCACTCACAAAAGCCTTGACGTACAGTTTTAAATTGCTATAAATCTCACAAATAGGATAATTTAGAAAAAATATTCAAAAGTTTTTAATTATGAAATGAGTTCTTTAACACAGTATTTTATCCTTGCAATTTGCAAACAATATAAATATTGCTATATCGGTGCCTTAGAATGAATCTAGTTTTACTCACGAAAAGCAATTGGAAATATCGTGAAAAAAATGTTATCAAAGAGTTTTTGCCTTTAGGATGGACATAACAGTGATATATCTCTATAGTCACTTTTTTAAAGAAATTTTACTTGAATTGAACTAAAGAATCATCATCACCCTTTATACTCAGTTGGTAGTGCTCTTTCGGTGCCAAATACTATGTCATCTCGAGGAACGGAAAGTGGTGACACTCAACGGAGAGGAATTAATAGACCAAGAATCCCATGCTCCAAGGAAAACACAACTAAATATGGGGAAAATTAATTACCAATATTCCGGCGATGCGAGCGAGAAACTGATACCCCGGGTGGGGATGAATATGTAATCCATGATGATACGATAACGGATGCTTGGTACACACATACCGCAACGACTTTCAGTCCATCATTTGGAGCGGATACTCATAATGAGATGAATATAGAAGCAAATGCCCAGATTAAGGAGGTTCAAAATACGTAGAGTTTCTGATAAGCGATTTTATTTAATTTTTTCAGTGTTAGATGTATTTCAAACCAAGTACTTGGGTTTCATCACAACATGATGTTAAGGAATTCATTGAACCTAAGCACATGCAACAATCTTGGGGTATAGCAGGTATGAAGTCATTATAGGGTAAAAAAATTAAAACATTCGGCCATAGCTAAGCGACTTAGCTGCCATACTAGAGCAAGGCCTATCATTTTACTAGAATATCGATAACTATATTCCCTTGGGAACCTTTACGATGGATATATTTTAAGAACCCTTCTTAATTATCTTACGGTGTTCAGTGCTATAGATATGATAGAACATTTTATTAATTTGAAGACACATTTAATAAGGAAGAGAAAAGATATGATCAGACTTCAAGTCCTTGCAAAAGCCTGGGTAGTGATCGCTCAATTTTTGGTTGCGGATGCTCATTAGATTATGTGGATGCAGGCAGCTTACCTCAAGCTGTAGTAGAAAACCTTATTGGAATATGATAGCTCAATATCCTTCTACATGACCATGCTAAGTTCAAGCTTTTATGAATCGCCTTATGGGTCAAAATTAACAGAGTAGGGATTTTTAGGTACCAACCAAGTGTTAGTTGTCAGCTAAGCATTTCAATTTCACAAACAAAGAAAAGTCTATAAAGAGAAATCAAGGGACCAATGAAGAACTGTAACATGACGCTGTCGCATTAATAATATGCTAACCCTAGAACAGAAGATGAAGTAAATCAATGACAAACCCTACACATATTCTTAGCATTATACCTCCCTATCCTATAGGAAAGAAGTTAAAAACACTTATATCATTAAAAAGTACATAACTGCACAAATTCATTATATTCAGCAGGATCACTTTTAGCAAGAGCTCTGCAAACTAATTTAATTTAACTTATTGAGGATAAATTGGTTCATAATTTCACCTCAAATGATACCATTTTAAGACTATGGTAGAGGTACTACAGCATCGGTATGATAAAATACGAGAGGAAGCCATATATCTCACTAGAAATGATCAGAAAACTTTATTGAATAATAAATATATAGACTTAGCTTTGATCTTTAAAGTATCAAAAGAACTAAACGACCACCTCTTATCTTATTTCTTTAGTAAATATTAGTACTGTATTTGTAATTGACAAAGTGAAGCTATTAAATTTTGTTTCGCAATGGTAGCTCAAACTATAAGCCTAATGTACAATAAGAAAGCTTACTGCACATGGATCTTAGTAACTTCAAGCTAAAAATAAGAGATATTCGAATGGTCTCGCACTATGACAATTCTAATTTAATTTTTCATAATCTTAAAGTTAGTTCTTGCTTTTCTGTTCTCATCAGATTCTTCATATGGAAAATTTCAAGTGTCCATATTTCGGTACTATCATGATAAGAGAAATATTGGGCAATCACATTCAAAAATCCTGAAAAAAAGCATATATAAAAACTTTTCCAGAGCAGCAGATGGAATGATAGAATCAAATTCAATGCAGGGGATAATGAGATGATGATATGGTCTCTAAATAAAGCACTGAAGCTAATCGCCATGTAAGATTTGGGATAGGCTGTAGGATACCACAAAGCTCTAATTACTTAAGATCAACCTTTACTCATCAAGCAACAAAACATTCATATCAACTCCGAGAGTATACAATGTGATATATATGTAGAGACAAGTGCCTTCAAAATACTGATTGGAAACTCAAATTGATTATTTTAAGTATGATATCTTGTGCACAAACGGTAACAAAAAATGGTTAAGGTAAAATTTTTCTCTTACTTTCATTAAACGTGGTTATGTCATATATGCTAAATCAAATTACATTAACCTTTTCCGCAGGGTCTAATAATGCTTTTCAAAGGAGAACATGAGCATATTCATGTTGTTTGAGTCCTAATGTAGAGAGGAGTGGATAATTCTCAAAGTAAATCGAATCTTTCTTATTTTATCGGCCATTTGCAATACTTCTCAAGGTGCAGTTCAAGTTAAGTATAAATTCAAATCACACTTAACCATTTACTTCCTCTTAAGAAATATTCCTTAACATTTTTTCATTTAAATTCTGATGAAGCATTAATAATTTTAACTTTAAGTACTCTAAGCTCTAGTTTATTTTATTCTAAGCTGTAGAACCACGTTTCTAGCGATGTATACCTTTAAAAGAATGTAGTAACAAATTAGTTGGGTAGTTTAAATAAGCTTAGTCTAATAGTGGGAAGTTTTGCTACATAGTTTCTTTTGGACAGCAAAGATGTAACAATAAGAGAATTCACAATTACGAGGCAAGATTTTCTAGATATAACAGATTAAGCAATATAAGATGAATATTTAAGAAAAATAGTTCAAAGCAATAAAGCATAAAAGGGAGTAATGCTCAGTAATAAGTCATACACTATGAAACTCCTTCCGATGTTAGATCTCCCAGCTGGTTCTCCATATTTGTACACTAGAACTATAATAAAAAAAGGTCGAATACTACTATAAGGAGAGGTTTATTAAAATTTTCATAGATTGTAATCCTTTTATAAAATCATATGAGTCTAAATCCTTAAGTATATCGGTTCCAAACTAGCTTATCTTTTAATACAGGAATGGAACCTCATGAATCGAGCTTTAGTATGCTCCAAGTATGACCACTAAGCCCCATATACTTCATCAGCTCAACGTTAATTGGTAGGAAAACTCAAATATTCAATTTTTATTGTGTCAAATATAAGTACCTAGCCCAGCCATCAAGTATGAAAACTATTTTATTTCATTCATGCATTTAAGTGCGATGTGGTTCTGCACCCATAATAAGAGTAAGAATAATGATGTCCTATCTATCGTGAGTTGTTTCATATAGTTATTGAATCTATCTTAGCGTTCCCTGTTTTCCATTTATATCAGTGTTAATAATACATTGTAAGTCAGATAGTTTTGGTTAAACCAAAGTAGACTCTTAAACCCTAAGAACTAATCTGCATACCTCTTATACATCCAATCCAAAAAAATTTTAATGAGCTACTATAACAAAGAAAATGATTAAGTGTTATATAAATTTACAGTTCGTCTCTAAAGGTTATCTGCACAGGAGCCTCAACAGCAATAGTGACATCATTATGGAAAATTTCATTACTGATATAGGTTAGTATTCCTTTAGTATCAAATCCATTTACATCCATAGCAGTTTTATACACTGCTGCTAACTGCTCAAATCTATCTTTTATCCCCTCAGCAGTAGCATTTGCCTGAGCAGTGATAATCTGAGCGGTTGTATTCGCAGTATTTAAAATCCTCTGCTGTTCTTGTATAGCCACATTTCTTGTGGTTTCTGCCTTTGTAATTGCTTGGCTTCTCTCATTTTCCGCCAAACTGATCTCACTTCTTGCATTCTCTTTACTCCTCACAGCATTTTCGTACTCAGCAACTCGATTTACATTCACAAGCTGCAATTTTGTAATTTCCGCACTTAGAAGTTCTCCTGTTTGATTTCTCACTACTTGTTCTAGTTGCAAAGCGACTGCTCCTCGAGCAGTTTGAAAATCATCTGCGCTAAATTCTCCGCAGACATGCCTTATCTCTGATTCCGCTTGGGAGATGAGGAGACCTCTCCACTGATCAAAACCCCCGTATTCTTGTGTCAGTTGAACTAACTTATCCTGCTCTGGGAAGTATTGAAAACTCACATCCAACAGGATTCGAAGTCCATCTTCGGAGTTACACACGATCCTTGGTTGATCTCCATCTGGGCGGAATTCAACTGTAGCTTCAGTTCTTGGCCAGAAAAATACCTTGGCTGCATAGGGTCTTGTCTGAATACCTCCACTTTCCATAATCTCATTCTGAAAACGCGCAAACGCCGTTGAGTAAGCAACTCCTCTTTCTAGAACATTTTAAAAGGCAACAAGAAAATACCTGTGTCTGGAACTCTCGTCAAGAGAAAAGGCAACGTGAATACTAGAACAAAAAACAAGGTAACGGAACCGCACCCACACATCATACACATCTTATCTTCATCTGAACCCATTTTGTTTTTTTTTCTCCTAATTTTATTTCTATTAGCTTTTAAACGGCTATAGCTGGGTTGTAGCGGTTTTGGTTTTTTCGTGCAGTTTGATTTAAATTTCCCAATCCGGGATCCTGTTTAGGCCAAATATGATCTATCAATACCTGATTTGTGGATATTAGTAAGATTCTTTTGTCATTTTGTCCTACATAGCTCTTCTTCATATTAAAATAAGTATTGAGAGTGATTCCGGGAAATGGTTATTCTCGTCATTGCAGTTTAAGTCGACTCCATTGCAGATGAGAAGATCCTAATTGGTATGGAATATAACGATAGTTCCAAACAGCTTTTCTGCCAATAATCTTAGCGTAGGTAAAATACAACTTCCCTTACCGGTTCTTACCAGGAGGTTGATACAGAAATGGTTAAATCTTATACAATAGATCCGATATTTTTACGTGAGAAGTTAATTGAAATATCAAAACTGCGCGAAAAACTTGAATCAGTGAACTTCGACAAATCAAAAACACATAAAAAGAATGCCAACTGAGGATGAGTTATGGTGTGGTAGTATCTGCTGTGGAGTAACCACCATATTGTTTATCATTTTCATCGCTACATCTCTAATCAAAGTCCAGTTTGACGAGTACGCGTTCAAGAAGCCTTGGGGTCAAGGAATTGACCAAAGCGAAGTCTACACGCAAGGCGTATACTTCCTTGGATTCTGGAACTCCATGGTTACTTTTCCTGCTACTGTCATCAAGCTTGAACTCGACGCTCTTTCTGTGTTCTCATCTGCTACCGAAGATGACGCTGGTACGACGCTGGTCTTGGATGTAGTAATTGAATATACACTTGATCCCAACCAATTGTCCGAGTTGTTCGACATTGGTGGAGAAACTGGGTATATCAAACAAATCGAAGCTGTCGCAATTGAAGAAGTTAAAAATACAGCAACTAATTTTAATGCAGATTCGTATCTTACAAACAGAAGAAACATCGAAACTTCATTTGAAGAAGTTTTGGAAGTCGCAATAAGGGAAAGCTTTGCAGGAACACAGGTGCAAAATGTGAAACTCGTTTCTGTGCTTTTTCCTGATACTTTTTATCAAAGGAAATTGGACGTTGGATTGCAGGAGATTAATAATGAGATACAACAGTTTAATCAAGATACTGCTTTGGTTAGAGACGAAACTGCTCGTCAAGTTTTGGAGATTGAGAATGAAGCAAGAGAGATTACAGAAACTGCTTCCGCAGAAGCTGCTTTAATCGTAACAAAGGCAGAGAATGAGCGGACCAGGTTAATTGGTGATGCAAACCAAGAGAGTATTAAGATCCTTGCAGACAACTTGGGCATAACAGAACAAGCGGATTTCTTGAGCTTAAACTACCTTGTTCAGCTTTTAACAAATCCAGGAAATCAAAGGAAGTTTGTCAATTTTGGCCAAACTCCAGAAGCCAGATCATTGCTATAATCTATCTGTTAAGGGTAAATATGAAATTAACGGTTAAGAATTGTTTGTAAGTTGACCGTTAAACAAGTTACTTGTCCACATTTAGAAGCATGTTGTTTCCACTTGGAAGGTACGTAACTCTTCCAGATCTAGATAGTTTCTCCGCAATTTCTTTAGCTGCATCAATTTTTCTAACTTCAATTAATCCTCTTCCGTTTTCCTTAAGTGCTTTGGAAATAATTGTAGCACCTTCAGCCTCCCCTTCTGCTTCAATCACAGCAACTTTTCTTTCCTGCTCTGCTTTGTCAACAACAAACTTAGATCTCTCTGCTTCTTGAAGCGCAACTTGTTTCTGCTCAACAGCGTTGGTAAAGTCTCTTCCAAAGGTAAGCTCTGTGATACTAACATCATCCAACAAGATGCTGAAATCTTCTGCTCTTCTTTCTAGACCCTCTCGAATCTGTGCTGAAACTTGAGATCGAAGCGTTAAAAGTTGATCTGGATTATATTTTGCAACTACTGCTTTTAGCACTTCGTTAACTAAACACTGTTAAGATAAAATATAGATATATACCGATAGAAGGAAGAATTTTCTTTTGATAATCAGTTCCCACTTCGTTATGAATTTTGGGCAAATCATCAACATGCGGCCTTGAGAGAATTCTCAGTGCAATGTCAACAGTTTGGATATCTTTGGTTCCTGTACTTGTTTTTACAACACTTGGAGTTGCTCTAATGTTATAATAAAATGGTTCTTGTATGAAGGGAATTTTGAAATGTGCGCCTTCTCCAACTGGCAACGGCTTGACTCCTTGGAATCGATCGAACATTACAACACGCTCTCCAGCATCTACAGTGTAAATGCATTCATTTGCTGTGAATGCGAGGATACCTCCTGTTAGTGATATTTGGGCAAGTCTGGTGAAAGCTTGTGCTGCTAATTTCGCATTTGGTGCTGCCATTTGTTTTATTCTTCTGGTGTATGGTCAGCTGATTGGATATTCTTCAATGGTGGTAATGTAACATTGTGGTAAATTCTCAGCTCTTGTATTCTGGATATTTTAAGATATATTTAGAGGATGGATTACAACAGAAGAATTATATTTTTTAATAAATCACAATAAAAAAAAAGAAAAACATCAAGAATATATCTTTCTTGTGTGAATTACTTTGCAAAAAATATATAATTTCAGTGGAACTAATGGCCTTGTAACCATTGGTAATCTTGTTGAAGTCGAAAACTTTGGTTGGGGTAAAGTTTTAATCACTTGGAGAACCACAAGATCTAGTAATTATGAATATCAGGGGAAAATATAATTAATATTCTTGCCTTCTCATCGTTAGATAAGTAAAATACATTTAGTTGGATTGGTTGGAACTTAGAAAATAGCAAATATTATGTTCATCAAACCACCTTAAACGAAAGTTCTGGGAAGAAGCAAATAGATGTAACTTTACTGGGGTTGAATTTCGTTAAAAATTTAATATAATTTATTTTCCATGAGGAAAAAAACCCTTGGTAGAAAATAAGATCCGTAAAGTCTATGTAAGATCGACTAAGGGAAAAAAGAAATCCAACTGGCCCGTGTTATTACCTCTTAGTTTCATAAGTGAGTATGATAGTCATGTAGAACTATAGTTATATCAAATAATATATAATTCAATGTAGATAACAGAGTTACACGATGATTTACTTAATCTTAGTAGCAATTAGGCTAAATGAGAACATGATTTCTGTTCTATCTTGTAGAATTGGAAGTGTTTAGTAGAAACTTTCACAGGGAAAAGGTTCTGTATGCCTTTAAGTAAAGATAAGGTATTATTATCATATATCAATTAATTAGGCATAATAAGTGAACAATTTTTTTTGCTTTTCTTAAGTTTTTCTTAACGAGTTTCTTTGGGATACCATTAGGCGTCTAGTTATGTTCAGACCCAACCAGAGTAGAACAAAACGTCCTTTTATCTATTCTGCTTGTTTTTTGATAAATTCAGTTCATTTAGTGCACGTATATTTGGTCTTCTTTATTCCAGTTATATAGCACCTTTTTTGTAAACTCTTATGATTAAGTTTGCTCACAATATACGCGAGATCTTCTTGTTCATCTCATACACTTCGGTTTGTGTTCCGTTTTGTATTTGAAGAAACTGTATTATATTTCCATCTGACCATTCTCAAGAGAAACTATATTTTCTAATAAGTTTATTTAATGCTTTCTGACTTTGAGTAAATAAATAAGCTCTTCTGAACTTGAACTAGAATACAATAAAGTAAGTGCAACCATCTTTTCTTTTCCGTTTCATCATTGCAGATAAATATTTAATAGTGGTTTAATATTATTAGAGTTATCCTTTGTTTTTTGGTTAATCGTACTAAAACAAAACTATTCAATTTTGACATATAATCTAGTGTACTTTATCTTTTGAGGGATGTATGTAAAAGCAATCAGAATACCCTTGTATTATAATACTCTTCTATTCGTTCAGTTTAAGTCCTTAATTTTTATTAAGTGAATGATAGGTGATATTGTTCGGTGTTAAAAAATAAGTCAAAATATAATGACCAGTTGCATAATTTTAAATAATGGTTTGAAGCAAAACACGAGACATATGGATCTTAACAAAATATTTCTAGAATACAGAAACAATAATGAAACTACTAGTATGATGTCAACGGATTTTTCTTCTGCACTAAGTATGCCAAACCTACTATATGTAGGAGCATGGCTTTTCTAATGGTTTATTTCTATATTTTGAAATTGTTGTAAAGTGTTTAATGTATTTTCTTCTGACAATAAAAAATAATGACACGTTTCTATAGTACTAAAACTAGTACACTTTGTTACCATTTATACATGTTCCGCTTTGTAGGACAAAATTAACTTCTTATATTTCTCGTTCAATATATTTTTATATTTCGTGGATATTAGGAAATAGTCTATTTATAATCATAAAAAAATATTGATGCCGAACATATTATCTTGTCTTAGTTACATCTCACAATAACAACATGGTTTTCGTTGTACTAGATTTCTCCGAATACCAATATAGCGAAGAATCCTTGACATATAAATATTCTTATTGAGTGGCTAGAAATTACCCATATATTTCTCAGTAAACTTAGAAAAAAAATCACAGTGTTCAGTTACCAGTAACTTTTTTTAAGAGAATAACTTTCTATTGGCTATCTGTTCAAACGCTATAACTTCGATTTCAGCATCAAAGATCAAAAATTATTGTACTCTCTAACTTTGAATTAGGCAAAAGCAATAAATAAGGATATCTTGTTAAAAGCTAGAGCTACAAAATTGCATTCAAAACTAGTATAGTTAGTGTTGTTTTAATGTTTTAATGGACAATATTCCATGAGTGCACTACACTTTTCACAAGCTATATTTCCGTTTGCTCACTCGGTCACTCGGGAGATTTGAAAATTGATTAATTCTATGACATATTCTTTGTTAGCTCAGATAGAATTTGCTACTACCAATATATAAGAACGTTTCAATAGTTTTGGAACAGAAAATAAAAGGTGCTTAATAATATGTTTCCAACTAGGGCCCAACCCATTTAAATTTTTCATTTTTATTGGAGAGTCTAACCTTGTAATGTATTTAGTACTTGGTTTTGTTTTTATTCTATCTAACCTTTCGTAAAATTAGAATTGTACTTAATTCTCAAATTATATCAATTATCACTACTATAAACATCAATTTCCTTGCCATATTTTAATTCGGTAATATAAATTTCTAACCGTATTACTCACTCTTAGTATATACGCAGATAATAAACTTGGGAATGACTTTATGCACAGTGCCCCAGACATAGGACAGCTAAATACCGAGTTATAAAATGAGTATGCTCTGAATCTAATTTAGCAATCAAGCGTTCATGTTTAGATGCGGAATTAAAATCCGGAAAATACACTTCAATATATCTCAGTCCCATTTTTCTCAGGTGCTGTTTCATATATTACCAGCAATCCAGATGCAGGTAAAACTTATACTCCAATTTTATCCTGAGAATTTTCTCTAATGCTGACGCATTTATTTGGCCTTGTGCCTTACTTTTATGAAATAAACTTCATATTGTCTTGAGAAATCCCAACATAAATCTAATCTCAAATAAAGGTTAGAATTTGGCTTTGAGGCTTATAATAACAGCTTAGCCATTGCTTTCGGATAAACCACTGAACTTAAAAGTATGAATTAAAGAAGTAACAACCATTTCATATTTTTTATGGTAAGATAATATGATGCCATCGAATACTTATGTGCATCGGTCACAATTAACAGGTTTCTCTTGCATATCATCTTATCATTAGATTTAACTGAAAACCTAACCCTTTCATCCTGCTTGTCCCTTCTAAAACAAAATTATATAATAAAACCAAAATCGCATGAGTTGCCTAAGCGGGAAATTCTCATTTTCGATTTCTGTTACAGTCAAAGTATTTGCAATGTCCATTATATACTGTCGAAAGGGGTTTGCTTTAAATTCAACGTTGTATATATTTAACACGATGTTATTTTTATTTTTATTTTCTGACATTGTGTAGAAATATTTCTTATTTATTCTTGCTTTGGTGCAACCAGGTTAGTTTAATTTATTTTAAGTCCACTTTTACCATGGCGACCTATTTTCATTTATTTCTAATATATATATTCTCTTGCGTTAGCTAAAGAAATACAATTCTACAATTGTCCTCGGTACTTTCGTTAAAGGCAGATAATTTAAATTTTAGATGGATAGTAAACGAAGATACTGGGATGTTCATTTCTATTTCATTGTTCTCAGGTTGTGTTCTAATCCCATTTACAATACCACTGTTGCTAAGCCAAGCATATGTTTTAATCCTCTAGAATATGTTTAAAACCTCTAAGAACATGGCACGTTTACGATCTAATGTCGTATCAAATAAGTACTTATTATTATCATTGTAAAACCTAAGCATGTTTCTTCGATATCATCATACTCTGGCCATTTTCAAAACTGCATTAAACAGGGCAGATAATTGTTACTACATACATGGTAGCGGGTACCTGAGCCAAAATTTAATCGATACTAATTTTATTGCAAACTTGATTTTAGAGTTGAAAGTGCCACAAAGTAAGTAAACCTTATAGCTTTCAATCAATAAATTTTTACACTCTATAAAAATTTACACCCTATTTTGAACCGAGCTATAATTGTGCTATTTGTGCACCATTTCATCTCTACCATACTTTAAAGATCTTTTTCTTTAGAGATGTTTCAACTGTCGTATTATATGTTAAAGAGGAACAACATATTCACTCAGTGGAGAAAACTACGTTAATGTCCAATACTTAGACATTTATTACAAATACCCTTTCTTATAGAACAAATTGGAAGCTGGACTCTACTATTATAGCAACATGGATACTCTCCGCAATTCTTCAGATATTCAAAACTTTCATAGTAAATCATTGAAATTTGTACTTTTTATATATTTAGACTTTTAGCTGTTCCCAATATTACTGTTGTGGCCTATGATGAGGCTACAAGGTGGTAAAAATCCACTTCTCTTTGGTGTTTTCTTCGACTAATAATAAAATATCTGTAAAAATAACA